>MU825875.1:1252150-1890111 GCA_029204205.1 Desmophyllum pertusum
GCGGGGAAAAACCCCAATTCAATAATTCAATAAATTCAATAAATTCAAACCAAATTCTCATTTCATACTACATTTTAGTAATTACAAAGTTTTTTTTTTTTGTACACGGGCGCTAAAATAAAAAAGTGGTCTTTTCGACCGTGTAACCGTTTTCTGTAAAATTTACCCAGCGTAAATTTACATGATTAGGTGACACAAAACAATGAGAAACAGAATAAAATGCCCCTAGCAGAACCCTTTGGGCGCTCGTTCAATTCCCCCCAGATAAATCATACCAATAAAGAAGCCTAGTTTTGACAGGAACCGAATAAAATAACAATGAACTTATTAGGTTTTTTGTTTTGGGTTTGCCTTGCCCCATTTCGCGACAAAGTGATGTTCATTCTAGAAAATTGTTCCTATATTTTATCTAAAAAAAATTCATTCATATTTACACGTGCTGTACGTGAAGGCGGAACTCATTCGACAGAAGTCTTGGAATTTGCATAAATACAAAATGGAGCTTTCAGTTGGGAGGTTGAGCGTAGACCTTGAAATTCAGACCCATGCCCCAAAACTCAGGGACTGGTCGATCAGTCAGTTTTACATTGGAGAAAGTTGTGGATTTCCGCTATTTCTTGCGAAGAAGGTAGCATATAGGGGTCGTTTGGCCCAATCTTGCGTATACTGGTTTTTCCATGCACTAGAACGACTGTAACTTATGTTACGGGACCGGATCCCCCCCCACACCACCAAAAACCCCCCCCCCCCCCCCCCACAGGAACCTCTGCCTTCGCGACGTCTTTTGACGACGAGCGAGGACTGTTATAACCCCGCGGTGACTTGGATCTGCCATTGTCGTGGACGCCTGTTGTTGTTTCGGTACCGACTTCTGGCGTAGAAAACGTTGTCTGAGCATTACGCTTGCCGTCCTTCTGCTTATAAGCGAGACCTTTCTTCTGGCGGTTTGCTTCAGGAGGAGGTTTCATCGATCGTAAAATTTCTTTGCGCGGGATAATCTATCCACGGATGCGGAATCCTCTTAAGGGACAAAGGTCCTCGCCAGCGATCCATAAACTTCTTGTTATTTTTTTCCTTGCGGTTTAATCTCCGCTTGCAAAGCCTTCTAAGAGGCCTCGTAAAGTAGCACTGGCCTATAGAGTTAATCTCCCTACTTTTTCAAGAAGGCCGGATTTTCACATAGCGATGGTGCCGCTCGATAATCAGCCTTCTGCAATCGTGTCCTCGAGGGGTTTCACTTCGCCGAACGGAGATTTTTTAAAACTGCCTCTTAGCAGCTTCATTCGGGCCCTCGCGAATATAGATATCGTCGAATAGACCATCGAAGGACGTCAACGTTTATGGAACTTTGGCTTTGAACGCGACTTATTTTTAACGTCCCAAGTAGGTATCGTACCTTTCGCTGCCATGTTGTTCCATTAATTGCGATTACTTGATAGGCAGACCCGAGTGAGGTTTTCTCAGTGTCCATGCGTTGACGAACTTCTTTCGAAAGAATAGATTCGATGCAAGGAATCCAACTTGGCAAGGGCTGTTTACAGTATCGTTCGGGACATGTGGCTGTAAAAAACTTTGACAGTCCGAAAAACTGCTCTCGCACGCTTCAAAATCCACCGTAAAAACGCATCCAAAGGGGCCCAACGTTAAACAACGGTCCAAACATTTTGAGCTATATTTTATTATATATAGGATCAGCCTAAATACCGATTTTCTAGGAACGGTAAATTTCACAATAATCAATTCTATTGTACTAAGAAATTTAAATATAACGTAGCGTACTTGTCGGGACCCACACAAACAGAGGAATGAGTAAGCCTGTGGTTGGTTAAGTTCGACCACCCAATGGATTTGCTCTCATTTCGAGCGGGAGATATTTCAAACTCCTTGAGAATGGAAGAAAACCATGAACTGAAAAAAGCGAGATAGAGCGCCAAAGAGAGAAAGAGAGAGAATTCCGAAGATGAACTCGACATGAGAGGCCCCTCGCGGGTCTTGCCAAAAAAAGGACCTCTTGCTTGCAGGGACTCGCACATTAGTCAACCTGTTACCAATAATATGCATCAATTCACGTTATAATTTTCTTGGAATTTTTTTTAAAAATCACACACCTGAAAATGTTTCCTACGGGTAAGATGATACTTAACAATTTCCTTACTGAATTCTAGCTTTATTTTATATGTATGTTGGTGGGTGCACGGCCTAAAATGGACATTGCAACACGAAATGAGGACATTTACATGAGGAGGCAGATAAATAGCCCCATCGTCAATTCACTAATTGGGTACCTGGGCGGAGCCTAACAACTGGGAAGAAAACGCCAGGGGGGGGGGGGGACTGTGTCGGGCCACGTGGGGGCCTAAGACTTCCTTGGCGTTTGTGCGAATGATGACCCAAAGTGTTTAGCTACGCGGCGTATACATCTGCTGAGAAAACCAGCTCAATTGGTCTTTGTTTAACATGCCTCAACTGTTACGAATAAGATAATTTTGTTTCTATGTCGGCGGGGGGAGAGGACATATATTTTGATTTATGAAATTGAAATTTCAATATTAAGCAGATGCAAAAATAAAAAAAAAAGCCTTAAATTAAATTATCGCCACACCCCCCGGTACAAGGAATTAGGCAAAAGAATTGCCTGTGAGTAAATAATAATTATGAGAACTATGGTTATGTGTATGTTTAATATTGGAACATCCCCAGGAATTATACAAGCCACTCGCCGTGATTCGAATCTTCCGCGCAAACGATCGTTTTGTTACGTTTGCCCTAGCGTAAGCACGCGCAAATAGTGAACCGTCGATAAAGCCGTTGCGGCTCTTTATGGACATTTTCCAACCGATGCAAGGCCAAAGATTTTCGCGTCAGAAACTCTCTTTATTTCATTTTTATATAAAAGTTCTACAGAACGTTTTACATTAGTTAGTGTCCAGACCACAGTTTAAGATTTGGCTTATGTCCATCCCTGACTGCAATTTCAGCATTTTTCAATAATTAAATAAGACACACTGTTCTTATCTGGTAAGGCATCTCCTGCCGTTATCAGTGTTCCAAGCCAAACACGTTCACTTGCTGATTTGCCACAAAGAAACAAAATACTAGTCAACCTGTTCATTCCCCCGCGAACTTACTGTTTCAAAAACAAAAAGGAATACAACAGCAGGGGATAAAAAACGCAGTTTTTCTACAAAGGATGTACTCTCTAGCATGCATAAATGCCAGACAAAAGGAGCCAACATTCTTTGGAATTGCTGCCCTCTTATCAAACTTTGTAATAAAGTAAGCCTACCATGACAATACAGTAGGAGTGGTACAAGTGTGACGATCACAATTTGCAAATAGAGGTTTCTTAAGCACAAAAGTGCAAGCATGAGGAAAGATCGAGCTAAGAAATTGTGAAAAGATATTATATTTAAGGTAATCTTTCCATTGAATGAAGGTAACAAAATTCTGATCAGGCCCTACGCAGCGTTTCTGAATTATTAGAATTTTGATGACGCTCCCGTGAAACAACCAAAGAATCGATCTTAATATTGTCCATATTATTTGTCAATTTCCCCAGATCATGAGTGATAAAATACGTCACAGACGGAAGAAGTATCTTAAAAAAGATAAAGTCTAGTAGCGTACCTGTTCTCAGTTTAGAAAATAACAGTCGAACCTGTATATAACCGGCCTTGCTATTAAGCCAGTCCCACCATCTATTACGCGGCCAGCTTTCAATAAGTTCCCGAGTTGTATTTGCTTACGTTTGTATTAAACCTCTCTTAAGCGGCACCTGTATTAAGCGGCCACTTTCTTATGATTGAAGTCCCGATGGGTGACCGTTAATAATACAGATTCGGCTGTAACTCTTCTTTAGCCAAATTTAAATTTCATCCTCTCTTTTTTGCCCCCAGGACATACTCTTGTTATCAGTGTTCAAGCAAAATATCGTTGGTTGACTGCGCAAGGCAACCAAACCAAGAAAGAACTGCACATCCAATAATCGCCCCCCGCTTGTGGTTAAACAACCGCATATACCACCAAGGGCGACGACAATATCGTAAACATACTATAAAAGGATGCCGCCCACAACTGACGAGTGCCCAACAGAAAACGGAGGAGGAAAAACCATTTGCTTTCCCTTTTTTATCTCTTTTCTTTTTTTTTCTGCCGGAATGTTGCAGTGACGACATGTGTTTAAAACAAAGGGCATGCAATATTAAAAGTTAAATTACGTAATTTTTATTTATTATATGGAACCGCCCCCTCCTCCCCTGGGAGTTTTCGTTATTGTAAGACACAATCTAAAGTATTATGCCTTTAGTTATACATTTCATTATGCCAGGCTCTTGCATCATACGAGATTAAGATAGTTATTTGCTAGTTTTGCCGTCATATGACTTCAAATGAACAAACCTCGTTCCCAGGGCTTTTCCCTTTCTAAAATGGAACGAGGTCTTTAAATCCACCATATTGGATTTCAAATATTTACTCATGACGTCAGGACAAAAACCATAAAATCGATGCAAAATTGATTTCAACAACAATAATGGATGCTAAAATGTACTATCTACTGCAATATTGCTTAAGAAAAACTGGCAAAAAAAATCCATTCATTACGGACGTAAGAATTTATATCTGAAAATTCCAAATCTTTGAGTAAACCTGAATTAGGGGTTGTAGTGGAAACGGTCAAAAAATGCCCTAAAAAAAATGGTTGCGGGAGGAAGATGCAATGAACCAGCCTCTGAAAGGTTTCGAGCATAAAAACATAGTAAATCCTCTTTTCAAAATTGATGCGGGTGATCCACTGCCCCCGCTGTAGCGTCCAATAGTAAAAGAAAACCAATAAAATGAGGCTCAAATGAATCTAAAAATATAAAAATTGACAGCAAAAAAGTTAGAAAATTATACATTAAAAGCATGCCTGTCAAAATATTAGTTGACTTGCGACATATTGCATTTATGGGACCACTCAATAGGAAAAAGTAATAAAATAAAAGCGTTCAAGGCTATTTCTGTGGAATCTAGATTAATCATCGATTTTTTTTTTTGTTTCGACCCTATGAATCGCGAGGGCCTCCCTAAGTTGTTGTAAATGCAAAAGCCACCGTTTCTCACGTATGAAAGTCAGGCAAATATCAACAGCAGAAGTTACCTGTAGCTGCGAGTTCCATGGCCGCTGATCGCTCGTTACTATGCCTCGAAGCAGCAGACCTCGCAGGATGCGCCGTCCAGTGCCTCACGAAGCGCAGTTCCAGCATTGGATGCAGCCAATATACTAACTATTGTAATAACACAGCAAAACTTTTTGATGAGTGCCATTACTTCCAGTGGAGCATGTAAAGTGCGATGCTTTTTTTCTGTCGAAAATCCGATGTCAATGGAAGGCTAAGAATAGAGATGTAAGAGCAGATATTATTCCTGTCAGTGACACAAGCTACTCCACAAGCCTATAGGGGGCCACCGAACAACGGACAAAATTTTCCTCCGTAGGTGTTGCCGAACGTCGTTTGTTTACGTTTCTAACTATGCCCTTTTTGGGCCAGTTCAATGGCCATTATTTTTTAAAAAGCTAAGAAAAAAATGTATTGCTTCGCGATACGTTAGCCCTGAACTTTAAACTTCAGAAACAATTATGGGATTGAAACTTTTACCGAAATTTTTAGAGCTGGAACTTTGCCCTTTCCGAAAATTTTATCTGATTATTTTTGTACCCAAAACGAACATTCTTTATCCAACTCCGAAAAACAAAAGGTCCCCCCCCCATTAATTTTCCAACCCATATCTAAGAAAGTTCTTCGAGGATGACATTTCACAACAACCGAATATCCTAGGCGGATTATAGGCCTTTCCGCAACAGAATTACACCGAAACACGATCACGTTGGCGTGCCACCTGACAAGCTCCACACAAGCTAATTCCGAGTTCCCCCAAAACAGGAGGTCGAATCCTATGACCTTCCGCACACCCACCGGGTTCGGACGTTCTACCACTGAGCTACAGGAGGTACTCAGTGGGAGAGCTAAAGGGCCATAGATACAATAGGTTCCAAGTCGTGGACAAACATCCGCATTCAACTGCTAGGACTAGAATTTGTGCGATGAATGACGAATTTCATGCCGAAATAAATTATGGTATATTTTTAAAGCTGTGGTTAGGAAATACCGGAGAGAGAAAAAAATTTCGAGTCCCCCCAAAACCAGGAGTCGAGACTAGCACATTGTGTCACTGGACAGGAATAATATCTCTCTTAATATTTCTACCAAAAGCTTTAAAAATATACCCATCATTTCTGTCCAATTAGAGACGTATATTTTAAGGTTTTACTTTTTTTTTTATCTATCTGTTTGTCGATATCTTTTGTTGTTGTTGTTGTTTGTGGTTTTGTTTTTTACAGTGGTAGGGCGTCTTTATGCCGAAGTTTCAGCCCGCGTTACCGAGATGGACAAAAGGCGCGAAAACTGTTAAACGAACTTCACAACCAAAAACCCACGAAAACGAGCTTTGGCGCTAAATTCATGCACAGAAAAAAAAAAAAAGTGGACGCCCCGTAAAAGGTTATATCATCCCGAGCCTACATTGTAGCATTTGTAAACTCATTGTAGCTTTACTGCTGCCAGCTCTAAATGGAATACTTCCTAATTTGGGAGTGAGTAGCAAAACAGGACAAGGCGGAAAAATGAGCCATCGGGCCACCCTGAAGGTTTTGAAAAGTTTTGGTTTTTTTCCCGGTTACTTGGCTGTGTCATATGGGAACGTGTTCCCCAGCCCAACTTTTTCTGAGGATCTCGGTAGCGAAGCTGGCCCCGCCTTCTCATATCAAACACACATCGAAGGTTTTACCAAATGAAAATAGTCGGTCAGCCGAGATATCGCGAAACCGGAGGCCAGCCCCGATGAGCTTGACTGCGGCTCATAGGAAGACGGCCCTTGCGAAACACGTAGGACGTGGCTTTCATTTAAAAATCGTCGTTTGTTCATTTTAACCTATTTCTGCCTGGGCCATAAAATGTATTCACGATCTGGCACGCAAAACTTGCTGTGCGTGTGTAATTATTATTTTATTATTTTAACTTATGACGTAATACTATCGGACGAAATGACGTCATACAATATAAAAATCCGTCATGTTAGGAGCTCGCCATCCTTAGGTTCAAGATTTTCTCAAAATGTCTAAAATTTGTACCCCAAAAATTGCCAAAATATATAACGATGTTAAAAATATGTTAAAGTATTAATCCCCAACCGAGAATAAGATGCGAAAAAACATCACACATCTGTAGAGAACTATTTCTGTCAAAACATGGTGCCATGGAAACCCGGGACAAGTGTCTAAAAAATGAACACCAAATATGGTTCCGATCCAATTTCTGCCCCCTCCCCGCTAGGCAGAATAGAGGTTTACAAGGCAGTAGTTATACAAGGCCACGAATGGACCATGGGTTACCCACGGTATAACAACATTGTCCATCTCAACGTCATGGTAAATTACAATGGAGATGGACACAAGTTCGGGTCTTCCCCCTCCCCCGGTTTTTTTTTTTTTTTTTTTTTTTTTTTCTTTTTTTTTGCGTTTTTTTTTTTTTTTCCCTTGGAAACAAAATAACGCGGTTGAGGGCCAAATAATGGACTTAGCCATGATTTGCGGTCCAGTCCTCTACAACAAAAAAACACAAAAAAAAATAAAAATACCGCATAATGACTGTGTTTCGACTGCTGGTCAGAGTTCTTTCCGAGTGATCGCGCCGTGATTCTGATTGGATAACAAGAATCGGTCCAAACCTCTTCCGAGCTTGCTTCATTGAACGAAGATTTTGCTACAGTAAGGAACGGCAATGGTTCCCCCAACTGGATATGGGGCGTTGGTTACACAAGTTAGCCAAAGGATGAGTTCGTGATATGTTCTATATTTTTTAATATGTTTGCATTTTCTCTCTCTTTTTTCCTAGTGAACAGAGGTGTCTAAATACCAAACACAAGAAAATACAGTGCCCCAATTATACATAACACATGAAAATGCGTGTCTCCAATATATAAATATATGCCTACCATATCACTGTTGGCGTCGCCTTTTTGTTCTTGTTGCTGTTATGTTTTGTAGTAGGTTTCTGGTGCTATAGGAAGGTCACATCGCAAGCGGATAGAAAGCGTTTATATTTTATAGTTGTTGTTACGTCTTGTTGCCACTAGTCTTTATTTCTTCTCTACGCGTTGTATATAATGCTAACTAAATGAATCCGCTCCCTAAGCATAATCCTTAGCCCAATAGGCACGCACCAAGAAAACATAATATTGCAAGCGAAAAAGTATGGTGTGGTGTTTTTCGCACCAGGAAATGATGCAGTTGTTAAAATACTAAATGACAGGAAAGTAGAATAGTATCAATCCATATCATAAAAAAATTTCTTTCCTCCGTTATTCTCTAGTATCAGCTCGGTCACCTGACGCGAAATTATTCCGCTTGACAAATAGGGAACTTACATTCCCGATCACAATAAAATACGGAGGAAGAGCTGGGGCGAGGAGCGTTTGGTGTGGTTACAAAGTCAAAACTCGACTCAAGAAGCTGACCAGGGCCATTTTATGAAGTGTTTTTTTCTGGGACACCAGAAAGCGGCCTTTGTTCTGCAACAGCCCAAGCAAGGAGAAACCCAGGTGACGTTGCCGTCAAAGAATTGCAAGGGTAAAATTTTCGTGGTCAATATATTTTTGTGCGTTTCGTATGATTGGATGATCCAAAACTGTAACCGTGATACACGTTCCCATTATTAGAAGGAGCCTATACTAGTACCTGTCATCCAGCGGACTGTTTGAAGCAAACTTCTTGCAATGTCAGTGGCACCAATGTGCCAAACACTTTCCATCATTTTATTTCATCTCGTCAGATGATCCAAGCGAAGAAACAAAAGAAGAGTTTTTGTGATGAGGATAGCGCCAGATTGAAGTTGTTGTTGCTTCCACACCAGGAATATTCGTAATCCTTGGTGGATCGTTGCACAACTGCAGGAAGCCAACAAGTTCCTGGTGATAGCAAATACGTTCCGTTTAGGTGATTCTGTTGCAGTGCTGTTTACGCACGGAGGAGAAGAACAGGTTAAAATAGGATAAAAAGGGACAATGTTTAACGCAATGTGCTATAGTTGTCATGCTTGCAAACTCGATTTAGGGTGATTCTTACTGAACATTTTCGAAAAAATATCTTAAGAGCCCTAGTTTACAGGAAGTTATTCATCAAATCTCAAAGGAACTTCCTCTTCGAACATAAGCTCGTTCTTATGCCTTAGTTGACCCTAAGTCCAGTTCCATCGGACCACTCATCTTTTACTTCCGGTGGCCACGCGTGCTGAGAAAATAGGCTCGAGGTCAAAAATAGCATTGCTGCCTGGTAAGATCCAGTGCCACTGCAGTACCGATTGCTCTGAGCTTCCGTTGTATAGAAATTCAAGTAACCAATATATCTTTTGAGATATATTTACTTTTTGGATTTTGGGCAGTTTTCATTCTCATTTGTATGTGGAGAAATAGAGATTCTGACGGTAAATGATCAGAGAATAGTATGAATAGTACATACTTCGCCCTTATTCTTGAAAACGGCGGAAGAAAAATAAACCAAAAGCTAATCGTCTTATGATTGGTCGACGTGGCAACATGCTCATATTACGATTTTTCCTAGACCCTGCATCTCAGAGCCATCAGGAAGTAAAACACAAGCGAAAAGAGCGGTCAGAGGGGGGAAGCGACGACTAGCATGGACTTATAAAAACGTGCTTGTATTTGACTCTAGATCGATCTGCATTTGCGCCCTTGAGGGAAAAGAGAAAGAGAGAATGCCTCACGAGCGGACAAAGACCAAATTTGCATGATCAGGGACCAATCACAAACAAGCCTGCGGCAAGTAGTGTCCCATTGCATTCATAAACAAAAATTAAAATATTTTACCATGCTGGTTTATTTTTAATTGTGAGGAAGTAAAAATGAATTCGCACTCAGTTGTAGAGACAATTGAAGTAAAGCCAATAAACCAATATTACATGTAACATACATGCATTAGTATTGACTCTCCTATTCCGACCATATTTGAGTATTGTATTTATAACAAGCGCTTAACAATCGTGTGTCAAAACTAGTTGAGAAAATGAACTATCACACACTTTGTCACAAGACCCACTCCCCCAACGGGCGGGTAGGAAATATTTTTATCCCCTCTTCCCCTGCTCAATGTTGTTTCATGGGGTTTGCCAATTCATCCTGCTTAGATTTAAACATCGTTTCACAAAACGCGAACAACATTGAAATGGGGGAGGGGGTTGAACAAATAGGCTGTAGTACTCAAAATTGTTTGAAATTTGGTAAAGTGTCTCAACATTTTGACCCACGATTGTAGTTGTAGAAATAAAATTTATATGTATTATGTCGAGAGTTTATACGTTAGCGCGACTATTATCATACGACCATAAATCATATGCTGTGAATTTTTTATTATTACTTGCGATCTAGTGAAACGTTTGCACTGTTTGTTCTCGCACAGGAAGCCAGCGACTTGGAGGATAAAAATTCAGTCATCAACAAGACCCTGCCCTCACTGATGGTAGGATCATCTTAAAACAATGACGGAGAAATTTCCTCGCTGAATATCGCTTAAAGGTAAGGAATGGCGAGAGAAGAAGCGAGTCCATTAAAATATGTTTTGATTCCACACTGTTTACTGAACCAGTATCCAATCCCTTTTATGAATTATCTTTTTATATAATAGCAACCATTAATTCGGTAGAATAGTTCGACCAAGACACTTCATTACATGATATAACAGATACAATCTGGATTAAACTATGATCTAAACAACAAAATATCACCCGTTCAAAATATCAAAATGTCACTTTTGGAATACAGGAAGATGTCGAGGAAGCTCAGACCTTTACAGTCCAGACTCCTTCAATGGTGAATTGACTCCACCAGAAGATAACAAAGATGTCGTCCTAGACATGAACCTGCCTTCTGAGAAATGTGCTGAAGTAAGAAATGATTGTACAGACGTTTCCACATTATAATTTATAGTAAGAAAATAGCTGATAGCTAGTCATTGTATGTACTCATGACAACATAGCACTGTACTGTACATTACCATGGCAACGGTCGGTATTGAAAACTCTTGACCGAGGAACTGCCAATCAGAGGACGTCAGTTTACCGAAAAGGAGTGCCTTATCAAAAATAAAATATTGTGTTTGTTTTACATGTATATCCTTACTTTGCCAGTTCTAATTGTACAAATTATTTATTTCTTTATTCAGGAAGAGAGTAAAAGCTCTCATAAAGAAGAAAATATTGAATTTACTGGTGATGCCATCAAACATCACAGGAAAATAGCAAAGCTACTGACATGTTGGTTCAAAATGAGAATCTTGACGAACACATACAGAAGATGATAGCTTCACTACTCAGCAACTGTTTTCTTTTGCTTGGCAAATTGCAAAGGGAATGGTATGTTTTATATTATATTATTATGGTAATCGATCTTATTGGTTTGGTTAAAAATTTAAAAAAATGTCATTAGGTGCTTGGTTCTGTTATAAGGCATGCCCAAGCGCTCTATAACAGAACGAAGCAAGGGGTGCTTACCATTTAACCAAACATCCCGGTAATTTCGGTTGGAAAAGCAAACGGAAACAGTAATTTTCCGGAAAAAATTCGTCGGAAATTGTGGACTTCGTTCTAGATAGTCTTATTCCGGTTGGAACGGAACGTCGGAAATTTCAGTACCATTTGAAAGTTTTTCTCGTTTCCAGGCTCCCTTTGCGCGGTGTTAGTTGTATTCAATATAGCGTCATACGAAGTATACGAGGGTGGCGTTTGTTTTCTTCAACTCAGATGGACCACAGAAACCAGCACTTGTTTTTCAGGAGAAATAGGATACCTGCTTCTTGCATTCCCTGTAGGAATCCTTCCTCTCACACAAGATCGAAAAATATATGACTTTGAAGCTCACTCGTGGAAACTCACTCGTGCGATCGAAACCTCACCGGGTATGTGGGAACTATGATCTCATATCTTCGAATTGTCTTTAAATTTCTTGTCATAGCAGAGCTTATGGCAACCAATGGCCATGTTGTCTCTTCTTTAGTCAAGAGATTTTAGATTTCGACCCTAAAATCCCCAGTTTAGCTCATTGACTACAAACAGCTAAGTCTGCCATATTGCCTGAAAGACCAGCATTAGAATATCGTAATGGTTAGCGGGCACCTCTTCCGGCAACCTCGTTCCCAGGGTCTCTCTTCTTTCCCGCCAAAAGCGAGAGAAAAGAGACCCTGGCACAGGGTCACGTGTCTCCAGAATCTGGGAGATTACAAATAAATGATTCGATGGAGGGGCAGCTAAGTGTGAAATTTGCTTCTACTGAGTGTTGTAAACCAGGACGTGTTTCGTGGTAAACACTTTGCGGTTCCAAGATGCCAAATAAACGTCAGGGTCTTTTCTCTCGCTTTTGACGGGAAAGAGAGACCCTGGGAACGAGCTTGCCTCTTCCAGTTGGTCGGTAAGTTTGGAAAATTTCTCACCATTATGCAACGGTCACCCCAAACCCGGGTTTTCTTACAAATGGTAAGCACCCCAGATTAAGGCATTTTTATTACTTTTAAAATGAACTATTTGAAAGGGCTTTATACACATGCGCACTAAATTTCAATATATCATATGAGGGAGTTGTATTTTAAATTAAATGTATCGCTCTTAATCCTATTTGAAATCGGGTGGGGGCATAAAGTTCCTTCATGGGATTTCAAACTTAAGTAACTCTAAAAAGTATTCAAGCAATATTAATCAAAACTTATCCAGGAACATTTGGTGTCGGTAAAGTATTTGCTCTCATGACTTGATGTTTCAATATGTATTGGCAGGCTTGTTCTTGACCAAATTAGAAGTTTTCCGGTTTAATTGAATTCGGATAAGTGTAACCGGCTTATATTGCTGACTGCAATGTCAACAGTTTTCAGTGCAGAGCGCCTTACCGTTGCCATGGATGAAGTTTTTGATTAACTTTTGATTGAACTTTTTAACATCTTTCTGATAGCTTTCATTTAAACTAGCAAATTCACATGCAAGAAATGCGAGAGGCGGATATGAAAGTTGTCAGAACGCGAACGTGGAGCTGACATCTTTCCCTTTCATAGTTCTTCGCATTTTGATTGGCCAGTTGAAACGAAAGCCATGAGAAAGTTTCAAAATTAATCAAAAAACTTGTCAAGTGGCAACGGTAGGCGCTCTTCATTGTAAAAAAAAAATCATGAAATGTTTACCTTAGCCCTATTCTGCCTGGGGGGGGGGGGGGGGCAGATAGTGCCCCCCTATGTACCTCGAAAAGTATTGACGCTATGAAAATGAAAATTACATGGTGTGTAAAGCATCCGAAAATCTTTATTTTAGTGGCAGTCACGTGTCAATTATGACGTCATGCACGCCATAATGACGTCATACGTTAAAAAAAATCCGCCATCTTGGATCCTAAATCTTGGATTTCTAAATTGTTCAGAAATGTCAGAAAAATCTCCAAATTTGCATTGAAAAAATCAAGAAAAATATAAAGATGCTAAAACGGCAAAGATTTTGGAAGGATTTCATAGTAAAAAGCAAAAATTTTTATGAAAACTCAGTTAAGCTAAAAAATCAACAAATTTGGGTAAAACGATCTGTATCTCGAAACGTATTTGTGCTATAAAAATGAAACTTATGTGGTGAATAAAGCTTTCAAACATGTTTATTTTAGTGACAATAACGAATCAATTATGATATCATATCACGCCGAAATAACGTCATACTTTAAACCCGTCCGCCATCTTGGATTTTTCAATTGTTCAGAAATGTCAGAAAATCACCATATTTGATTTGAAAAAATCGAAAACAAACATAAGGATGTAAAAATTGCAAAGATTTTGGAAGAAACTCTTCGTAAAAAGCGAAAATCTCCTGAAAACGGACATTTAAACTGAAAATACCAAATTTGGCTAAAAACGGCCTGTCAAAACTTGGTTGCCATGGAAACATCAAGTCACGTGATCAAAAAAATTGGCACACCAAAATGTTCCCAGATAATTTTTAGGAAAAGTCATAAAGTTTGGCTATGATTGCTTGAATGCTCTTTAAGTACGATAAATTTGAAGTCAGCGCGGCACTTTCTGCCCCCCCCCCCCCCCCAGGCAGAATAGGGTTTAGAGTAAACAGATTCAATCCGTAGCTACTAATTAACATGTGTCTGATATGCCTGATTTTTATTTATTTATTTCATATAATATTATATTTATATTTATATTTAATTTTTTTAATTATTTATTAATTATTTATTGTTTATTTTTTTATATTTTTCATTAGAATCATCTTGCTGAGAAAGATTTCGTGCATCGCGACCTTGCAGCTCGCCAATATTCTAGTTTGGCCGCGATAAATCGAGTCAAAGTGTCAGACTTTGGATTGATGCGTCAAATTTACCAAGATGTGTACAGTGCAACGAAGACTAAAAAGCTTCCAGTGAAATGGATGGCCCCAGAATCGATTAATTATAGCGTCTTTACCATCAAAAGTGATGTGTAAGCATATTTTTCAATGTAATAAATAAAATGTTTATACGGACTTTCAAACGGTTAAATGTTTTCACGAGGGAGTATATTTTTTGAGCACGCAAGGCTTTCCATTTAACTAACAAGTTAGGTTTTTTTTTTTGGCCATCATATAAGTTCTGTATCATATGAGATTTCAAGTGTTTCTTATCTAACAGGGTTAAAACATCGTAACTCCAATTTGCATTCAAAATATGTCATTTCCTAGTTGCCTTTTGCCTCTATTTCAAAACGAGTCTAGGTGCAAAAACAATTCAAATAAAAAATATGCATGATATAAACCAGTTTTCATATAAAAGGTATTGCACAAGGCCGTGAGACTCATTTTGAAACAGAGGTTAAATGAACTCGGAAATAGAGAATACTTCATGGAAAGTGCGCACGTACGGTATTTACGATACAAAACCAATGAGTGCGTAAATACCGTACAAAGCACTTTCCATGCTGTATTATTTTTATTATATACATAAAGAGATTTAAAGCTCAGTTTAATGACAATTTTATTCACAAATGCAAGTCAGCAAGTAACATTCAAAAGCTTATAACAAATTCGCAGCTACATGAGCTAACTGATACGCCTCTTGGCAAAAGGTGAAACAAGAAAGCATGAAATACTAAAATATGAAGCAAGTTTAATCAGAGTCTGACTCCATAATTCGAATTCTCTTCCACTTCCTTTCGTTTGAGTGATTGAGCTCTCGGCTTGAATCGTAGGCGGGGTGGTAAGAGTGTTGACTGAAATCGTACTGATTGGCCTCCACTGATCACGGCACCTTCGAAAAACTTCATTGGCGTTTTACTCGTGCTCGCTGCACTTTCACCAGTTGAAGTCGTTGAAGCTGTCATCTGTGTTTGAGATGTACGACTTAGTATGCTTGACATATTCTTCTGTTGATTGAGGTTCAAGCCGCTATAGTTTGTAATGCTTTGGACGTTTTTGTGCCCACTTAACTGCACGATTAGCGAGCCGCTCATTGTTTAGGTTTGCTTTCGAAGCCATGGTTTTCATTAACGTATTTAGTTTGTTAGCACCCATGGTACTATGGGTGCCGACTTGAACCATTGTTTGGTAGAGCCCTCCTTTTTTGTGTAGTTTATTCCTAAGTAAAATGGTGCTTCGTCACTCATCATATTTTCCGGTCGCTTCTCGCGGTACATTTTGTACACGGCCACAGGATCTCGTTCAACGGAATCAGCGCCAGTTGAAAACATTTTTCCGTACATTCGAGGTGTCAACACACGATCTTGTTTTCGTTTGTCTTTCAGTGTATTCTAAATATTCATTCCATTTGCTTCCGTGCAAAGTCTAACATCGCCTCAACACATATCCCTGTGGTTCTTGTCAACCTCGAAGTCCGAAGTGGATGCAGTTGTTTAGCCAAACAGTATTTAACATTGATTCAGCAGATGAAACTCCCAGCAAACTCCCAGACTTCTTAATAAACTTGAGGGTTCACGCGGTAATCTTCTTCATCTTTACGTCTAACAGAGCGAATAAACTCTGCGAGATACCTGTCCAGTTCTTCTTGTGTTATGGTGTACAACTCTCGCTCCTCGTGTTTTTCGTTTCTCAAAACTTCTTTCAACAATTTCACGTCCCGCTTTGTTTTTCTTTTGTGTTCTTGTTCTCCAGACTTGCGACGTAATCTTCCACCGAAGAATCGGGGGTAACAAAACGCTTTTCACTCATGTTTTTAGAGAGAAACGTAAGCTGTCGCAACGCCGCAATAGACCAATGTCGATATATTAAAAATTCTAACTTGGCTCCGAGGCTTAGGGGAATAAAACAAAAAAAATCGAAAATAATTCACATGGAGATTGAGGGATGAATAAATAATTCATTGTTTTAGTATTCCCTAAGCCTCGGAGCCAGGTTAGAATTTTAATATATCGAAATTGGCCTATTCAACTAAGCAATGGCTTGTGTGTCCGTCGATGTGTGAGAAACGTGAAAAAAGCGATACGCGTCAACTTGTGTTGTCAAGTGCTTTAATTTGATGAAAAACAATATTACAACAAATACTGATATGTATCCCTAGGCCTGCCGCCAGGCTGGGACTGAGGACTACCCATCTTTCCATGTTAAAGAAACGCACGAAACAAACAAACAAACAGTAGATCCTCATACTACTCCTATTGTATAAAATTGGCCTATAAAATTTAAATATAGCCAAAATATTGCTTTGAAGCACTTTCTTGATGCTTTATACTTTCTTGCAGTTGGTCCTATGGAGTTCTTTTGTGGGAAATGGCCACCTTGGGTACGTTAAGAAGTTTAGATAAACTATTTTTTTTTGTTTATCTTTCATTTTCTCATTTTCATATTCTTAGGTTCGTGGTTCAAAGATATAATATTTTGCTTATCCACCCGGATTAATTAATTAATTGCTTAATTCATTAACTGTTGCTGGTTAAGGTGACTCCGGAGAAATGTCGGGCGCCCTCGACTATGACAAACTTTGGGTCATAACTTTTTGGCTTTAATGCGATTGCCATAAAACTTTGGGAAACATTAAAGCTATCATTCAGAAATGATATGATATAATTTCGATTTAACTAGGGGGGAATATTTTTAGCGATATTAGCACTTAAGTGGACAGCATTTTTGAACAAAATCTCACCCAGTGAAAAATTTTGCTGATAGATTTGTGTTAAAATTTTTCTAGAATGAGCTTATATTGACTTAATACACACCTTCACCGAGTTTCAGCAAAATCGTTGGAGCAGAAGTACAGAGGTAATAAGGCCATCTAAATTTAGCTCTGAAATTATCTTGAAATTTTCTATATCTGATGCTCTTTGGTAAAACAAGCCACGAACCCAATTTTCTGGGAGAAGCCTTCCCAATGCTTGCTAAATCGGAATTCCAAGACGATTTCCAATCGTGCAAACCATTAAAAAGCATTCACTAGTTCTGTAAACATTATAAAATGCTCGAAGACCTGCTCAAATATACAAAGTTGCGTTTTCCAACATTTTAACATTTTTCAAGGTACTGCATATTTTTGCATCGATTTTTGCGGCTGTTCTGGTTTCAAATTGGTGAAATTGCTGTTGGATTTATAAGCTACACCCCATCTGAGCGCAGACGAAGCTGACGAGCAGTTTGTTTATGAATACGAAATGAGCCACGTGCGGCATTTATTCGAAGAATTCGCAAACTATAAAGGGGGGGCCGAAGTTATCGTGCGTACCGGCGACCCCAGGAGGGGAGGGGAGATGTACGCTCCATTAGAGGTTTCGATGGGTGGCAATGTACATCTTCCCTCCACTCCCGGGTTCGCTGGCGCACATATTACTTCGTCCCCCTTTTTAGGGTGCGAATTCTTCGAATAAATGCCGCACGTGCTCATTTCGTATTCATAAACAAACTGCTCGTTAGCTTCGCCTGCGCTCAGATGCGGAGTAGTTTATAATCCAACAGGTAATTTCTCCAATTTTAAAGCCGGGAACTGCCGCAAAAATCGATGCAAAAATATTACAGTGCCTTGAAATTCACGTGGAAGGAGTTGACACAAACTGTTGGATAATTTTCGAAAAATGTTGGAAAACGCAACGTTGGAGATTTGAGCAGGTCTTTGAGCATTTTATAATGTATACAGAACTAGTGAATACTTTTTAATGATTTGCACGATTGGCAATCGGCTTGGCACTCCGATTTAGCAAGCAATGGGAAGGCTTCTCCCAGAAATTCGGATTCGTGGCTTGTTTTGTCAAAGAGTATCTGGTATAGAAAATTTCAAGCTAATTTCAGGGCTAAATTTAGATGGCCTTATTACCTCCGCACTTCTGCTCCAACGATTTTGCTGAAACTCGGTGAAGATATGTATTAAGTCAATATAAGCTGATTACAGAAATTTAACGCAAATCTATCAGCAATAATTTTTCACTGGGTGCGATTTTGTTCAAAAAGTGCTGTCCACTTAAGCGCTAATATCGCTAAAAATATTTTCTCCTAGTTAAATCGAATCATATCATATTATTTCTGGATGCTAGCTTTAATTTTTCCCAAAGTTTTTATGGCAATCACATTAAAGCCGAAAACGTTATGACCCAAAGTTTGTCATAGTCGAGTGCGCCCGACATTTCTCCGGAGTCACCTTAATTAAATGGACAGCATTAATTAATTACTTAATTACTGTTATTACATGCACTGTAAGGGGTAGATGTGCCCATAACAAAGATTTAAAATAAGCACGTATTTCACTAAAATGACAGCAAGGAGCCCAAAAGTGTGATCACTTTTCATTAATTCGCATTCTTTCGTGCGTGCATACTATCCAATCAGAAGCCGAGTTTGTGTACGTGTTGTGCAATCTTGGAGTTCAAGTCAAAAGTGCGAATCGCCCTTTTGTATTTAGAGATTCTGGTTTTGATAGCTCTTCCGGTTTGCCCGTAATAAACAAAATGGCAGCTTAAGAAGAGAGGTCAGGGATCAAAAGGTGCTTTCAGCAATTTTCGTGTCACAGAGCCTCTCTCCAAAAGAGCCACTCTACCCTGCGTAGCAGGTTGCTGGAGCAATGGTAGCGTGCGAGAGCTCGACCTACTTCCTACTCGGTAATGTGCTAAAGTGAGTGATGAAAGTTGTGAGATGATAGTCAGCTCTGAGGTCAACTTTACTGAACTAGTTATAAATATATTTGGTCACGTAATCGTCAAGCTAGACAAAATTGTTTGCGCATAAAACGAAAAGGGGTTCTCCCGCACGTCTTAGAGACTGGGGGAACTGTTTGATCGGTATGCAATTTTTTTCTCTTAATCATAGATGAACACCTTTCCTGGAAGGAGCACATACACGCAATTTCAAAAAAAGTCGCTTCCAGTATCGGTGCACTTAAGCGAGTCAGGCCATTTATTTCCATGCACACTGCAATTAAAATATGCAAAGGTCTTATCGAACCACACTTTGATTACTGCAGTGTTGGTTTGGGATGGCTTTTCTCAACAGCTGAGAAACTTCAGAAATTACCAAAATCGCGCTTCTAGAGTTATTACTAAATCAAGTTATGACACGAGCTCCAGGTATCTTCTTAACTCACTCTAGCTCTTCAAGTTGTTTCTAAGTGTTATTGAATGTTCAGAGGCTGTAGGTTGCCGGACTAGCCTCGAGTTCCTTTGGTGGACACAACTTATTCGGGGTCTTCCATATTTTCCATTTGATCATGAAGTTCTTCGACTCGATCGCCAAAATCGAACAAGTTATATCTGTTCGCCATTTTCATCACATTACATGTAAGTCCAGTATTTCCACTCGCTACTCCCTCCGGCTCGAAGGACCAAAAAATGTTGTCGCCCAATGTGATTGCCATAGAATGACGACTATATCTTATCCAAAACCAAAACTTTAATCCAACATGGCGTGCAACTCGCAATCACGGGGGTTTTACATACGTAATTGATCACGTGACAACAAGAAAAACAACAGAAAAAGTCAACAAAAAAATAATAACAAATTTCAAGTCAAAGTTAAACTGCAGTTCGAAGTTAGTCACGAAAATCATTTATTTAACTTTGATGTCCTTTTGCTTCTGTTTGTTTGTCGACTTGGTTTACTCCTTACTTTCCTATTTCATGCAGGAGGTGTTCCATATCCCACATTGAGTAATGCAGAACTATGCAGAACACTGAAAAATGGTTTATCACATGGAAAGGCCTGAAATGTGCTGTGATGATGTGTGAGTAACTGAATTCGTTAATAGCGCCCAATTCGCCAAACGTAGCAGACTGGTGCTGTGCTGTGCTGTGCTGTGCTGTGCTGTGCTGAGTTCAATCTCGTACCCAGAGTCAACGGTTCCTCCCGTCAGCGGGTCGTCGCCAGGTTAGACTCTAAGGGAATTCCATTCCCCCAGAGTCTAACCTGGCGACGACCCGTTGACCGAGGAAACCGTTGACTCTGGGAAACGAGATTGAGCTAGTTGAGTTATGCTGAGCTGCGCTGCGCTGCGTTGAGCCGAGCTGTGATGAGCTGAGGTGAGGTGAGCTGAACTGAGTTGTGCTGAGCTGAGTAAAGTGGTGGTGGGTTGAGCTAAGCTGAGTTGCGCTGCGCTGCGCTTATCTGAGTTGAGCTGAGTTGAGCTGAGCTGAGCTGTGGTGTATGAAATGGAATGATCATGCATGAGATGAGATGAGACGAGACAAGATTAGGGTGGATTCATTTGCAACATACGCGTATACTTGTCGCATTTCTGACGCATACCGGGTTTCAAATAAATGCGTCGATAACCCCATGCGACTAATTGCTTTTCCATTGATTAATACATACATACATACATACATACATACATACATACATACATACATACATACATACATACATACATACATACATACATACATACATACATACATACATACATACATACATACATACATACATACATACATACATACATACATACATACATACATACATACACCACATACACACATACACACATACACATACATAACATACATACACACACACACACACACCACACACACACACACACACACACACACACACACACACACACACACACACACACACACACACACACACACACACACACACACACACACACACACACACCACACACACACACAACACCACACACACACACCACACACACACACACACACACACACAAACACACACAACATACATACATACATACATACATACATACATACATACATACATACATACATACATACATAAATTTTAATTGAACACTCCCCATAGGGCTTTTCAGGCCAATTTACAATTTACATACCCTATAGCGATGTTTCTCGTTACGTCACCTATTGTTATTAATGTACCAACCAGAGAACTATTGGCTGTTGAAACAAAGAGCTCTTTTGTTTAATGGTTAGCAATTTGAATAACAAAACAAATTTGACGTAATGTGATAAACAGTGAACACTCTATACGCGTAACCAGGAATGCGACGAAAAAGAATAGGTTGTCTCGCTTTCTGCTATACGCGTATGCTGCACATGAATCCGCCCTAAGATAAGGAAACGAAACGAAACAAACGATACGACACGATAAGATTATTGCAGATGATATTTATTTTCAGATGATTTTAAGATCATTACTTTAAGATTTATGTGTCGACTTTGCTTCAGATGACGTGCGAACACATTGAGCATGAACGCTGTATAGTATTGTGACTGGTAGCACAGGCGGCCAAGCTAAAAATAAGAGAACACGATCTTTCCATTAATAGAGTAATCAAAGGGGCCCAATGGGCATCTCGGGATTATATATATATTATAATGAATGGATGCTGTATACAGATTTATGCTGCATAATTATTGAATAATTATATTGGAGAATGAATGGTCACTCAGATAAAAGTAATATCCTAGTGTATTGTTTCCCTCCAGCATTATGTTGCTGGTAACCATTTGTATTCCTGGAAGGAGAGAGGCACTGCGCGGGTTAAGGGACTGTGAAATAATTACCAGGAGGGGAAAGGGAGGTGCATAAAGTAAAATCAAAGCAAGGATAGGGTACTACATATCACAGTGATGGATCCAGACCTGTTTATAAAGCCCCTTCCACACGAGCAAGTTTTCCTTGACAAGGGACATTGACAATTTTTATTTGCTCGTGTGGATAAACAACAAATTTAATTTGACAAGTTTTTCCTTGACAATTTTTCTTTGTAACAGCAATAATATTGTACAGCGGATTATCATCTTTAATAGGACGCAGGTCGCGAGCAACAATATAAGGCCGCTGGGCACCAGGGATTCCTTGTCATATTTTCCTTGTTGCACGTCCACATGAACAACGCCAGTTTATGAACAAGGACACCTGTCAAGTAAAAAATTGCCAAATTTCCCTTTCCACACGAGCAAGGCAAAATTGTCAAGTGAAAACTTGTCAAGGAAAACTTGCTCGTGTGGAAGGGGCTTAAGTATTCACTTCTTTTAAGCAGACGCGGTCACCGTTTAATAGACTTCCCAATTGGCTAATTTTATTGTATTTTACCTCTAGTTTGAGTACAATGCGATATTTTGACACAGTGATAAGTGAAGCATGTCCAGTTTCTTTTAAGAGCTCATCAAACACAACATAATATATGTAATCAGCATAAGAATGCTATTGTTTGGGCTAATAGGCTTTTGTGGGTAAACTTAACTTTAAATTTTAGATCACCTCTATTATGTGGTCAACATCGAGGGTGACTGCTTAATAGAGATTTGACTGTAATAATAATTATGGACATTTTGACCAATTTCAAAAAATATTATGTACATGTGTTTTTTGAGCCACCTTAAAAACTATTAATGAAATATAATGTGGTTCTAAAACATATGTACATATTTTTTTTGAACTTGGTAGAAATGTTCCTTACATCAGGTAAGTAAAATGTCTGAAAAGGAAAACCTTTTAACACGTAGATTTTAAGTTATTGGCCTCAAAATGTCAAACATTTGGCATTGTTTGGCATTTTTAACATTGCCATGACAACTGATGATGACATCGTAGTGGTATCATATTAATTACTGACGATATCAATGTTCGATTATGACAAAAGTTCTATGTCAGCATCAGCAGGCTAGCCGGTTCGACAATGTCAAAGACAAAGTATCTTGCCCAATAACAGAACACAATGCCCCTGACCATGTTGCTCAATCCAGAGTCAAATGCACTAACCATTAGACCACTGCCTCTCCCAATACCATAGTAAAACAAAAGTATTTCCTGATTAAAGTTAATTATACATGAATTGCACACATGTATCCTTGATGGACTAGTGTACAGTGCTTAAAGTGGAATTATATATTGAAGGGTTTCTTGTAAAGGTGTTTGATTAAAGCTTTAAAACTGTTTTTAACTCCAGTTGCAGTATTGGGCTCACTTGGTTGATGGTATGAATTCTGAAGAAGGAAATGTCAGGTTATTAGACATAGCTTATTACAAACAGATGTGTAATGCACGTGATCAATGTCTTTCCATAATGGAGAGTACAGGGCAGACACAGACTATTGACAACAAACCGTTATTACCGTTGCCCATGCCAGGGGCAGCTTGGATTTTTTTTTGACATACGAGAGCCCCAGAGGGTCGGGTTTGTTTTATATTTTGAGCCGAAGTGGAATCACAAAGGCGATACATGGAGGACCAAAAGAATGCACCTTCAAGAATCTTCATAGTATCCATGCTGAAACATACCACACATTTCGGTAGTCGTTTTATAATACAAAGTAAATGCTATATTTAAATATTAATTTTTGATATTTTATGTAAAAAACCTTTTGCCGCATTCTTTGTATTTTATGCTGGATTCACTTGATCAGTCAAACATGAAAATATATTTTATCACTGTTTTGACTATATGTATAAAGAGATCGAAAACACATTTATTGACAAATAAATTCCACTCCCCCTTTAGGGAACAGTCTATAAAACAGGAAAAGCGTCAACCGGAAAATATTTTATTTTATTTGTTCTAGTTTCTCAAATTTATCCTTTAATTCCCATATAATTCACATTCCTGATATTAATCACACAATGATTATGAGATTACTTGCATGACCTGACATGAAATAACTGTTCAGTATAAAGAGAATCGAAATTTTTGTTGTTGGGACATTTGACAAGCATTGACATGTTCATAATGGGGATTATTGACAAATACAGTGTAAATTTCACTTCCTCCTTTGGGGGAAGATTTTTTTTTCTGCGGTTAGAACTTGAATTTATCAACTCTGATATTAATCATACAATGATTATGAGATTGCTTGCATGACCTGACCTGACTGAATAACTTGCCAAAAGATGACAACTGTACTGCAGACTTTTTGCTAAATTCCTCCTTTCATCCCAAAGCAGGGACATTGAAATAATCGAGAACCGAATAAATTAATTAAAACATTACTTTGAATCGAATAAAACTAATTCTGAACCGAGAGAAGAAGAATTTAGAACCCAGCGAAAATATTCTTAACCAAATGATATATAAACATCGAAGAAGCGGGGTTTCACAATTTCAAGTAATTTTGTAATTTTGTAAGCTTAGCTTATTTACATTTAATAATAAGCTTATAGCGCATGTACATGTGTGCAATCATAATTTGCTGAGTTTTGATGACGATAAAATGCAACAAAGTTTACGCTAAAACACCCCAAAATGCTTTGACCCAGAAGCTGGTACGTTTTTACAAAAAACTAAAATGTTTAGTACAACCCTTGCTGTAATTCCTACAGCAAAATAAAAGGACCTAAAGACACGACAATGTTCAGAACAGCAAACAAAAACATTAGAAATATAATTACCTTGGCGCCATTCAGTGACGATATCGCGAAGCAATTCCAAGCCAAAGAAAGAAGCACAACAAAAATTGATCAATGCTGGTAAGAGTAGTTGCATGTTTTGTTCGCTATTCTCGATCGGACTCGAGAAGTTCCACACGTTTCAGCTGTCCGCCTTCCTCTACTATCGAAACGCCACCGGCGTACAGGACTAGATAATCCTTCCACGAATTATTTAGTTTGTGTCATATTCTCTCTCCTGAATACCTCAGAGTGACAAGGTTGAAAATTTTCGTTCTTTGAGAAGTCCTTTGCCCCAATTTTACAAGCAAACACTTTTTACCATGGCCTCTGCTGGCCATCCAAGTTGCTTCGCAAAATCTGTCACACTTTCTACGCCATGTAAGCCACAATGAATTGTACCTCACTAGAAGATCACAAGAGCAAGAATACTGAAATTATAACCAGTGTTCAATTCATTGTGGCTTACATGACCATCAGTGTGGACAAATTTTGTTCACAGAAAAATGTTGACAGAAAATTGTTGACAAGTCACGTGACCGCTAAGCCATATGTATATCTCGAGATTACGTCATATGACGTAATCCCGAGATAAAAAGGGTGTAAACAAAGCAAAACGATAACTCGTCGAAATCGCTTCAAACCGGCCTGAGAAGCGGGAAAAACTACAAAGAATACAACACAGCAACAGGGTAAGTCAGTTTTATTCACAGAACATTCGAATTGATATCATCTAAAACAAAGCCGTTGCGTCCCATACAATGAACCCCTATAAGTCGCGTCTTTGTAGCACAATACCACTTATATCGTGCTCTCTTATCTTAAGCTTGCGCCGCCTATGCAGTGGTATCAGGGGCACCCAACGGATCGTTTCGGTGGAATATCTGTTCGGAAGGCCTATAATCGCCTCAGATTTTCGGTTATTGAAATGTCATCTCAAACTTTCTAAATATGGAAAAAATAATGCCTTTTGTTTTCGGAGAGATAAAAATGTCGTTTTGGGTACAAAAACAGGTCAGCTAGGATTTTTTTCGGACAGGCAAAAGCAGCTCATAAATTCGGGTGATAAGATTTTAATCCCTAAAACTTTCTGAAGTTTGAAAGTTCAGCTAACGTATCCGAAAAGATACATTTTATTTTTCTTAGCGTTTAAAAATAAGCAATTAAACTAAACAAAAAGCACAATTACAACGTAAAAACGACGTTCCGATACCTACAGGAAAATTTTGTCGTTGGGTGCCCCTGTGGTATTCACGCTCTTAGCTTGCGGCTAATTGAAACAAGAGCTATGCTAAAGAATATCATTAATTTGAACTACTTATAATTGTTGTAACTGTTTTTTTCTTCTTCTGATTTTTGAATTACATTATAAGACTTACTTGCCGTGTCATTATTTTTAAAATGTAACCACAGCCATTTCATTGGTTTCATCTTCTAATATAAACAGATATGAACTGATGACTGAATGCTGGAGGGAAGATCCAACTACTCGCCCCAGTTTCACACAGTTGATCGATAAACTTGAAGTGATTATGACGAGGGATGTACTATATTGCGACTTGAACAAACACGATGCATCCAGTCCATACTACAACGTACCCGCCCAAGCTGATAACGATAGCGGATAGGAAAAGGTAGAGAGCCTTATAACAGACCTATAGACAACTTAAGATGTTCTTTTTGATCCCTGCTCGTGTGTAGGAAAACAAATAGGAAAACTTGAATGATTAACCTCAGTCATGATAAGAAAACCTTAACTAACCCGTTATTTAGGTACAAAAGTTTCTGAGTAATAAACGTTGACGACTACAGGTGAATATTTTCCAGAAAAAATGTTGGAAGGATTGAACAAAGGAAAGGAAGTAAGAAAATAAGATATTTTTAAAAAGGTAAAACATTATTTTAAACCGATTTGGAAATTTTTTAAAAATGATTATAAATTAATGATAAAAGTAAATAAACGTCAACTCAAAAAGAAAACTAAGAATAATCTGAATGAGGTTCAAATCAATAGAATTGTATACAATGTCAATGTAAAACTTCGCGTAAGGGCCTATTTACATGGAGAAAAGTTGTCCCTGGTAGGAGGGTTACCCTCGACCCCCGAGCCATATTTTATCGAGCGTTTATATGAAAGAAGTTGTCCCTGTTGACCGAGCCAAAACTTTGGCCCTCTCAGGTTCGCGTATGCTCTATATGTCCCGACTTGTCCCTGGTAGGTGAAACAACAATAAGCAAAGTGTTTTCTATGGAAAATAGTTGGCCCGCCCCCTAGGGTCACCCTACCTTCAAAGCGAGTAACCCTCCACCCAGGGTTCCCTGCCCCCCGAGCCAACTTGGCGATTTCTCATGTAAACGGTTTCACTGCTATTTATAAATAAATGTATCAGAAAAGTTTCTCCGCCCGGGTTATTCGGTATGGAGGGTGACCTTCCTATCAGGGACAACTTTTCTCCATATAAAAAAGCCCTAAGTAAGATATCTTGGAACTCTAGAGCACAAAAACTGGTAAAGATCTAATAATATTGAATCTGCAATAAAGTAACAGCCTGACATTCTAGAACAACGGAGGGTACACAATCGTACAATCTGTTGTGGAGAAGCAGTCTGATAATGAACATCAAGAGATTCCACGTGTGTTACTATTACCGTTCTTACTGTTGATTAGGGACCTTAAAGTGCCTATAACCCTTGCTCAGATTATATTTTCCCCGAAAGTAATTGCCTTATGGAACATTATTTTGCCAAAAAAACGTCCAAGTTTTGAATTGCCATTTTTTTTTACAGCTATTCAAAGTTAGCGAAAAATCATCATTTGTGCTTCCTGTGTCATAATATATCGAGCGATAAAAGAGTCTTGGGACGAGTGCTATAATAATAATAATAAAATTATAATAATAATAGAATGCATTTATGACGTAGCCTCCGGGAACACGCTTCTGACGGTCTTCACAACTTCACTGCTTTTCTACTCTCTAAATCATCAAAAAATGCAAGATCGATGCACGGTATACGGGTGTTCAAACACAAATAGCATAGAAAAGGGGAATATCTCTTCAACAAGTGATCGTCTTCCGTAGGCTACGTCACAAAACAGCTCGGCCCAGGCTCACCGCGCGCGCAGATTTTCTGTTTAAATGCTTCTAAAATAATGAAGGAAAAAGCGAATTGGATTTTTTCTTTTGAATATAATATCTTCAACCTTCCTAGTTTAAGAAAAATATATAGCTAGCGAAGGGTTATAGGCACTTTAAGCAACCACGACGGCGACACCATGGAAAACGTCACTTAAAAAGTGAATTCACGTTTCCTATAAACTACTTCGCGATTATTCCGACACGTTCAATTTGTCCAATGTGGCTGAACTGTCCAGGAACTGAATTCGTAGGGATGGAGTTCAAGCCCAGATAGAGAAAGTAAAATTCACCGTCTTGTGTTCACGTTATCCATAATACTTTAAATTTTGTCATTTCACGTTGTTGTTTTGCAGAGGACGGCTAAGAAATGTACAAATATTGAAAACGCACGTGCAGAGCTATTGTACTACTAATTAAACCCATTGTTTTGTGACGTTCTCTTTGCCGTCGCCGTCGTGGTTGCTTAAGGCAGTCCTTGAGGACCGGCGCACAATCCGCACTGATACCTGTCCGTTCTCAAGTCCTGATTTGCATGCACAAGTTCACAGAAGGTGACCGATAACGTTTAGATCAGTGTTTTAAAAATCATTCGGTCACCTTCTGTGAATTTGTGAATGCAAATCAGAACTTGAGAACGGACAGCTACGATTCGATTCGGGCAATTTTGGCAACTTTCTAAAAACACGCGTGATATTAATCCTTAATTTTACTCGGCCCCATGCGATTACCTATATGAATTGGACGACACGAAGTTCTATTACAAATTAATGATATCTATCAACATTCGAGAAGAACTTTGGGCAAAGCGAAGCTTACTAATAATTAATCACCTCTATGATAAAATTCGAACAATTAAAAAAGTCATTTTTGAGGATATAACGAAGAAATATTCAGTCACGAAAAGGAACCCAATCAAGTGCACGGCACGCGAATTTTGTTATTGGACACCTTGTCATTCGACATTTTGCTGCTCGCGCTCCAATTGGGTGAAAAATGGAGCGGTTAAAGAACCAATCTCTTGCCATTATTTATGCCACCGTAAGTGCACCTTTGTTTAAGCTTACGCTTGTTTGCAAAGCTTGTTTAAGTATCCCTGTTGACAATCTGCTAAGTACAACAGCGGGTCATGTTTTTATTGCTAAAAGTTATATATTTTGCACAACTGCATTACATTTTACTATTGTGTAGTTTATAATTGATAATTATCTCTCGTTGCTTTGGTAAATAGCCACTTTAGTAAATATGATATATCACATATCTTGTCAACAATCCAGTTATTTGCCAATTTGAAAGCACGTAGTTTCATGATTACATGGTTGTCCAATTTGGGAAATACTTGGATTAAAATTATTTTGAGGTGGGCTCGTGTATAACCAATTTGGCATGTAACCATTTTACCATGAAACTATATTGTCAAATTAAACATGCAGCACGTGCTCCAATTGCATATGATATTATCTAAATGGAAGTGTACTTACTGTTTAAAATCAGTTGTTTTATTCAGAATATATATCGTTGTACCAACTTAATTAAAGGCTGTGGATGTTGTCAAAAGAGTTTTATCTGAAAATCATAAACGAGAAATGGAGAATAGAGGGATGGGGAATAGAGGAATTTTTTGCACAGTTTTCGCGATAATTAATTGCCGAATTTTACCGTTAAATCGATATCGAATGCGGTTACTTTATCATGAAGCGACTAGTTGTATTAAGAGCCAATCCACGTAAGGTTCTAGTAATTTTGGAAATGGTCCGAAACAACCCTACCTCAAACTTTTTCTGGTGAAAGGTATTCCTAAACAAGTAATCTAATGGACATTAAAAGTTTCATAAATGCGATGTGATCACGTGACAACCAATAGCCCTTTTCACGGTTAACTTGTGATATTTGCATAACAATACAGTTGCCAGAACATAGAAGCGAAGCAATTTCGGGCACAAGCTACAAAACATCGCGTTTTCTTTAGCTTCTTACAACAAGGCGCCCAAAAGAGTGACCACTTTTAATTAATTCACATTCTTTCGTGGTGCAAACTACCCATATCAGTCTCGTTTGGTCTCGCCATGGGTATTTTAGCTCGACTACGTCTCGCCAAAATACAAACCATGGCTCGACCAAACTCGCCTGGTATGCCGCCGAAGCGTACCAAAAAAGTACGATAAGGTATAAGAATAACGGCTTGAAGCCTTGGACAAGAGGTCTTTGAGTCAAGCCAAGCTTGAGGCTAAAATTAATTAACGTCTTATATTGTGGTGGGTACGTACCGAAGCGTTTGACCTTTTAACATAAACTGATTTTTCTGAATGTTAATCGTAGCTTGTACCCAGGCAATGCAATCTTCGAAAAAGATTATCTGGTAAAGTATATTTGATTATAGGTTTATTATTTAAAAATCAAGAATGTCACGCATAAGGCGACTTTGCATGTCATACATCAGGGGCACCCAACGACGGTTTTCTCCCAAATACTTTAAAACACTATTTTAGGCTGCCTGGTGTGCTTTTAAAGATCTATAAATGAATTCTAAGCTGCGCTATAAAATTTATATATGTTCGGTCATTCTAGGGGAACTGTAGACTTCACGAATTTATTAGGGCGTTTTTAGTCATTTCCCGAAAACCTCAGCTCTTCCTTGCTGATTTTTCCATTCCGAAAATCCTAGCTGACTTTTTTTCCTTTCCGAAAATCCTAGCAGATCTTTTTTTGTACCCAAAACGAAATTTTTATCTCTCCGAAAATAATAGGCATTAATTTTACAGATATTTCACCGAAACGATCCGTTGGGTGCCCCTGATACATAACACAAAATTTCAGTTTCGGTTGAATAGGTTGAATATTTGGTTGAAAAATCACTAATTATTTCACTGAGGCTAGATAAACAATCTATACTTTAAAAAAATAAAAAAAATAAAAAAAATAAAAATTAAAAAATTAAAAATAAATTAAAAATTAAATAAAAAATAAAATAAAATAAAAAATAAAAAATAAATAAATAAATAAATAATAAAAATAAATAAATAAAAAAACAATCTATACTTTCCTTTTTAGCTTCAAGACTAAACTATTCAATTTCCTGCCATTACGTGCCCTTGTTACTTTACAACGGAGGAGGAATAAAAATAGGAAAATTGCTGCTGTAGGACAAGCACTGCTGCAGGGTTGTAGGAGTTGCGCTCGCAAGGGATCGCACTTTTTCCATGCAGCGACGGCACGGTGATTTATTCCTTTTGCACTGAACAACATCACAATGAAAGTCGTATGATAGAGCAAAGCACTTGTCTGGGGGGAACAACATGCGGGAACCGCACGTGATAACATCGTGCAAACAGAAGCTTCCTGTTCAGGCTTCCCACTCAGTCAACAAACGCTTTAAATCGCGAAAAACTAGGATCAGATTCCCTCACAAGAACCGGCTTCAAATAAAAATAGCAAAAACATAAAATTACTCTTAATTTGTTCTAGCAAGAGATAATATTTTTATCTTGGTTCTAGTCCTGATAGTAAAACACAGAAACCCTGATCGTGTTTCCAAAGAAATTTTGAGTTCTCCCAAACTTTCACGAGTGTTACCATAACTCTATGGAAACACAGGGCAAACGTTTTCTAGTGTTTTTATGAAATAAACGTTGATGGTGAATGGTTTTGAACAAGCGCGCGTAGTATCTTGTTTATTTCATTAAAAAAAACAGATAGCTCATGGTCAATTAAGCAGGCTAAAATATATCGTATTTTCCCGCCTAGTTTATAAAGTTGCTGCACCTGTGTTTTCGGCTCGTCTCGAAGCTTAACTACTCCATTTCCTGAAATTTATAGTAGCCGATGATACGTCAGTCACTCAGTGGAAGGCATACTTCCTATGCATTAATTTTGTTTTGAATTAAGAGGAATTCCGAGGAATTACCTTTAATACTGGCTTGCCATCATCTTTAATGCCCAAGACATGAATGATTATTTAATAATATAATATAATAATGATTACACTCGAGGTAAATATCTAACTTATTTCATGATATTATTCATGAGGGATCTTTATTTAAAATGCCTTTCTTCAAAAAGACAAACACTGGATGATTAGTAGGCTCACACTTTCGTCGGATCGAAACACAGGCCAATGATGACGCAATACCAAAGAGCGGTTAAAAACCGCTATGCAAAGTTGTTCAAATGCATATGTACACTAATTAAATTAAACGGCGGTGCTAAATTTAACAACAGAACATTTTTGAAATAAATATTATTTACAAGTTTTCAGGTCGACTGTACAGAAGCATCTTTACTTGCTAAAAGTTCTATTTTACAGGCAAAAGGCGTTTCCTTGAATTTTGCAAGGAATAAATATCCAAGTAACGTGTTATTCATGCATAAGAAAAAAAAGAGGTTATTAAATGGAAAGTTGCAGGGGGGTAGCTACTTCCCATACATTCTCTTAAATCAAAATCCAAACCATGATCTCACAACTTGCAAGCAATCATCACAACTTTAGCCAGCGGATTCATATTCTGCACGTGCGTAGAAGTTGTGTAAAGCCAGAAGAAAGCTATAAAAGAAAAAGTTATAAAAGAAAAACATGGTGGCCGATGAGGAGTGCGTACTGATGTATGAATGATTATTGTATTTTTTCACTTTGTGATCCTTTAAACCGGATAAACTTCTTCCTCAAGTTTTTCGTTTTTAAGATGCAACCACGACCGCGACGACAACAAGAACGTCACAAAACAATAGGTTTAATTAGTTATACAATATTCTGCACGTGTGTTTTGCATATTTATTTGCCGTCCCATGCAAACAAAATGCACGTGCGTTTTGCATTTACATTTCTTTGCCTTCGTATGCAAAACAAAAAAAATCAAATGTCCAAATTCACGGTATTATGGAGAACGTCAACATGCAAAGGTTAATTTTCCTTTTGCAAGTTGTGAGAGCATGGTTCTCGGTCCCAGGCCTTGTCTCTATCCCCCCCCCCCCCCCCCTGGAAAGTTGTATACCTTATTCTCACTAATTTTCGCGCGTACAGTAATTTCGCGAAATCGACAGATCCGTATTTCGCGAGGCTTTATTTTCGCGATTTCTGAGAAAAAAGGGCCCAAAGGCTTTAAAATTTTACTAAAATATCGTCTTTATTTTCGCGTTTTTTGCTACGCGAAAACCGCGAAAATTAACACTCGCAAATAAGTGAGGATAAGGGCAATATGGCTGGGTATTTTACTAAGTTTTTATTTTCAGTCGAGGCTTTGTTTATTAGACAACATTATTCTTTCCTAAAACTATAGGCTTTTAACAGTGTTTTCCAACACGGTCAGGAGGATGTACAGTCAACACCTCTATAAGACGGACAACTAGTGTTGGTCCCTGCGCGCCGATTTTCAGTCATTTTGTAACCTGCGATCAGGCCAATTTTCCGCGCTCCTTACATTCTCTTTACGGGTCTCACGCTAAAAATGGGCCTGACACAATTCTTCTTCAGATTGTCTGCCAATTACAAATCACGTCCAGATTTTGGACGTGATTTTAATTAATCTGATTGGCTGATTCAACAATAGACTTCGCCGGAAGTAAAAGCAACGCGCGTTGCGTGGAGAGTCAAGCGAAATCCGCCATGTTGGAAAGAGTGTTGGAAAGAGCAGAAAACTCTTCGTATTTTTGACTTTGGGAGAATGGTCTGGAAGCCGCTATTTGGGACAAAGGACAGAAAACAGTATATATTTTATTCAAGTGAGTTTTATTTTGTATTTGCGTTATAATAAAATTACCACAATAATTATAAACATGACTCGATCGCGATATTTATGTAGTTTTCTATATATATGGAGCGAAGTCACATCTGTTTGGAGCTTAGTCACTTCTGTTGTGGAGCGATCTGACTTTTGTTGGCGCGATCTGACTGTAAATATTTGTTTATGGTTTACGTTGCTATCGCATGCCGTCACGCTATAGTCGATGATAAAAAAATATAAGCTTATAACAAGTTTACCTGGTCGACTTTATAAAATGATCGATCGAACACATTTAAGCTTAAATAATTCCTTCGCTTACCGTGTTGTTTACTCGCAGAATATCTAATAGTCCTTCCTTATTGGAATGGTGAAATCTCCCATGTAGATATGAATACTGGGAAGATTTGATTTCAAACGTTTTCTCTTCGAAAAACACTCCAATTTGCTTACACAACGACGAAACATTCACAACAAAAATGGCGTCCAAAGCTGTTTCGTTCCACGCGTGGAAATCCGGCATTCTCGCGAGTGTCGCGTATCGGAAGTAATTTTGATTGGCTATTTAGAAGTCATGTCAATCAATGTCAATCCATCACGAAAAGGGGGCGGAAGGCATTTCGTTAAGGAATTGTGTCAGGCGTTAATTTTTCAGCGCGACCACGTAAAGACGAAGAGTAAAAGAGAGCGCGGAAAAATTCGCCTGATACTCAGGTTAGTCATTTTGTTATATCTAAACTCTCTATAAGCCGGACACCTCTCTAAGACGGACAGTTGGTGCCGGTCCCGAGGGAAACAGTGAATTTTGTTTCCCGAGAATCTCAATGTTTCGAAACATTGATTCGAGGGAAACAGGGAAACAAAATTCACTGGTTTCCCGAGGGACCAGTCATTAAGTGATTTATTATATAGCAAAACAAATAAGCTTTCAACTGACATAAACGCAAGCTTACATTTTTGCACGGATAAATTCGGCTGCCAACGTTAGAAAGAACTGTGAATTTAAAGCAAACTTACCAACAATTCATTTATTTCTCGCATTGGGGTAAAATCTCATTAGAGGTTCGTTTAATTGCTTCAAATTTTCTTCTCGAAACTTGGAAACTCTCGCAGCGGGCAACATTAGCGGGCAACAGTGCACTGTTGCCCTCTGACGTCACAGTTTTTGAAAATGTTGCCCGCTCATCGCTTTTGGCGGGAAACAGTCTCTTTGTTAGTTGTCATGTGACCACGAAACGAATCAACCAATGAGAACGTGCGTTGTATCGGGAAAAACCGCAGCTATATAACAAGGTCTCTTATTATATGCAAACTGATCCATGATGAAAAAGAGCATTCTGATTGGTTTCCTCGGAGTGGTCCACATTTTGCGATACGTACCGCTAAGGTGGACCGCTCACGCATCAATTTCGACAAATTCCTTTATGAAACATCGAACAAAACTATTTTCTATTTAGTAGAACAATTTTCCTCCATGTCTGGCGAACAATTTTGGTTAACCTATTATAAAAGTATCTGCAAATGATTGACAGAAGCTTCCTGTGCAGACTTCCCACTCAGTCAACAAACGCGCTAACAATTAACTAGTTAATAGGAAAACACGGTCTGCCGTGTCTATTTTTTTTATTTTATTTTTATTTATTTTTATTTTTTTATATCTTTTTTTTGTATTATTTTAATTATTATTATTATTTTTTTATTATTTTTTTTTTATATATCTTTTTTGGAGTCCAGAGTCCAGAGTCCAGAGTCCAGTCCAGATTTTAGACTATGCCGAAACCCACTTACAGTTCTGCCCTGCTTAATGGCTTTGAGTCTGCGGCCGGCAGTGGACACCTTTTGTCGACCATGCGATGTTTTAATTCACCGCCTTTCAAAACCTTTTTGGGGGCCTCAGGTTTCGAGTGGCAACTCGATCTTTCGGCAGACCGTCAATTAGAGTTTACTGAACATTTTCCCCCATGCACTCAACCTAGATATAAGATATAAATTTCATATATTTATCATAGTAGTCATGATTGTTTTGGATAAAATTCGAAACAGGTAGCCTACGAACTAGGCTTCATGGATAAATTCTGCGGCAGAATTTCGAGCATAATAAGCGATTTGTGAGGTGAGCATTCTGCCGGCATGATAAGACATTTTCGAGCAGAATTGGAGCAGAATAAGGGAAAATCAGTAACACAAATGATATGCATAAACAGTTGAAAGAAAAAATTGTAAACTACTGATACAAAACAAATGGGAAATACTTTGCAATTAATGTGATATCTCGAGCATTAGCTAAAACGCACTCACACGAGATCACATCACATACTTTGAAGTCATCGGTATTACATACAAGATACAAGGGCCGGAAAATATTTCGGGTATCGAGCAGAATTCGAGCAGAATAAGGGTGTTCGAGCAGAATTTCGAGCATAATAAGCTATTTTTACGAGCATTGCCTGCCGGCAGAATAAGCCATTTTACGAGCAGAATTTATCCAAGCCTAAATTTGCCGTGGATGCCCCAAAGTTTAAATCTAACCTGCGATCAGGCGCTGGCGAGGATCCAAGGCGAAATTAAATTTAACCCCGGAAAAAAATACTTGGAATGCCATTTTTCAGTTTTGTTTTAATGGTATATTTGTGTAAGATCAACATCTGTTCGGATTCTTCCGTGAATACTAAAGTGGGAGAAATTTTAAGGGAACGAAATCTTCAGTTATTACCCGAGCAGCTGTGGCCTTACCGAAAATCCTAGCTGGCGTTTTTTCGTATCCAAAACGTCATTGTTATTTCTACGAAAACAACAGGCATTGATTTTTTCATAATACGAAAGTTGGAGGTGACATTCAATCAAAAAACTACCACACACTTTGATCCGGATAGCCTGCGAAGCAATCGTTTCCTTTCCAAGAGCGTGGGAGACACGCGAAGCTTTTTTTTTTTTGCTCTTTTTGCCTTCCCGCTTTCGCGCACCTCCCACGCCACCGGAAAGGAAACGACTGCTACGGCTAACATAGACAGCCGATATGGCATGACATTTTTGCAAGAGTTTTATTATGCAGATTGGCGCGATAGTCTTGGCGGGATCTATTTTTTTGAGATTTGGTGAAATTCATTCTCGGTAAGAAAATATGTTCACATCTGTACGATGGCAAATCGTTTTAGATACCAACACATGATATTAACAATTTCAGAAATGGATAAATTTTTAGCAAGTAACTGATGATGTAAGCAGATTCTTTCCGGAAACGTTTTCTGGCGGAACGCGGAAAGAAAACAACAGCAACAACAAAAAAGGAAAAAACTAGAGCCTTCAAAACTTAATGACGCACGAAGTATTTCAAACACAGAATAACAACATTTTGCAATATGTTACACACGTTTGGTTTATTACCTTTATGCAAAGGTGTGGATGTAACCTTTTCTTTCAAAATATTTATTATTGTAACATAACAGCTAGGCTGGATATACTTCAAAGAGAAACATATCACTGTCTTCAGGACCGAGCTGGTACTGAAACAGCCAGCTTCTCCGTTAAAAAAAGTGTAAAACGTATGTTTATTTATTTATTGACGATTATGTAACTGCAAACTGAGAGCAAAACATTTTCTAGAATTTTCTGTCTTTGTCATGGGCGCCGGAGTCTTTCAACTTTCATTGTGTAGGCTAACTCCATGTTTATCCAATTATATTCAACAACCACGCGTTGTATTTTCTTTGATATCTTATTTTTCATAGATGATGAACATTTAGCCGCCTTCTAGGACCTTCTAGTATGACCACCCGACGTACGTAGGTAAAACTATGGCAGTGTCTTTGCCGGATCTCTCGTTGTGGAGATGCACGTACTAGACGTCACTCGAGGTGTGAATTAACTCTGGCCCTGTAGAAGACTAGTTCTACTAGTCGAAATATTGGCCATTAAACCTGCCCTTTTAAATGTACGTAGTACCAGCCTTGTATTTTAAATTGTTCTAATTCCATTCATATAAGGCAAGCTAAGTGTACTCATGACCCCGCACGCTTTGACACTCACCGTGTTTAAATATAAGCGTATAACGATTATCTTGACTTTTCTTTCTGATCACGATCTGATTAGATGATAGGCTATTTTTGGCCGTCCGAAAAAGAATTAGAGAAGCAGACTCCCTCGTGCTCAACGTGCAACTGATTTGCGATTGTATTTAGGGTGCACCATTTAACTTCTGTCTGAGAGGGGAGGGGGGGAGGGTGGGCTGGGTGATTTGGTATAGGCGTGAATTTTTTATTTTTCAAATCCTTTCATGCGCAATAATTTTTTCTCGGGGCATGTGTGTGCATGATATTTTTTTCTGAAGTTGCATGTGTCAGCCCATCAGGTAGTTCCTTGCAGGAAATTTGTTTTCGGCAATGGTCGTATGCACGATTATTTTTTGTACAAGTATGCTTGCCGGATATTCTTTTTCAAAATCACCCAGGCCCCCCTCAGAAGTTAAATGGTCCGCCCTTAGATAAACCTCCGCATAGAGGAATGAGGAATGCCGCGTATTATTTGTGTTAACTAATATTCACTCTGAACTCCATTTCTAGCTTTCATACTATATTGACACTTGTTCTTGATAATGATGTTAGAGAATACATCGAAACTTATTTTTATTCATGATTTGTTAAAACACACAATCATTCAGCAAATACAATAATATTACAACAATAACTGCAACATGATACTGTAATCATTATAGTAATAACATAAAGAGAATTCTAGAATTATCTTCCAAAATCACCAGTACAGTGACAAAGAACCAATAAGTCAGCCTTATTTGAGGCAATCCATTTTACTAGGTTAAAGAAAAAAGGCATTATTTTGCGGAAACCTGTTAACATTTACCCATAAATATACCATTTATCACGGAAAATGCTATTTTGGAAAAACACAAAATAGTTTGGAAAGCGTTTGTAATAATACTGATGATTTAATATTTGTAATGCGCAGGTTCTATTGTACCTAGCAGAATAAGCTTGCATCCAAACATCCGGACAGACAGAAGGATGTTTTTACAAGCACTTCCGGCAGGCAGAAGTGGCCAATTTACGAGCAGACTGTAAACACGACTACGTGACTCCCCACCATGCGATAAAGAAGAGGCGTGGGTGAAAAAAATTTAAGAAAATACTATAAAATTGAGATCAACGAATCTGAGCGATGAACAAGTAGTTCGCGGGCTGGAATAGAAAACATGAAGTATCGCCACCAATTTTCTTTGATGGAACACTTTTTGCTTTATTCTTTGTCACTTGTCGTGATCCAAGGTATGTAAAGTGAGTCACTCTGTCAGTTTAATTCCACTACACAAAGGTGTTTTCAGTTGACGTTAATTTATAAACTTTCCTGAACGTTGTCAGTTGGGCGCCTCGTTCATTTGGAACTCTGAGAAATTAACCAAGATAACTAGTTTCAGGGGCACCCAACGGATCATTTCGGTGAAATATCTGTTCGAAAGGCCTATAATCGCCTCGGATATTCGGTTAGGGAAATGTCATCTCGAACTTTCGTAATATGGGAAAATTAATGGCTTTTGTTTTCGGAGAGATAAAAATGTCGTTTTGGGTACAAAAAACGGTCAGCTAGGATTTTCGGAAAGGAAAATTCAGCTCATAAATTCGGGTAATAAGATTTAAGAGCGAATGTTACCAACGGTCAGACATTTTCAAAATATTGTGGCCACAGCCGAAAAATCAATTCTGCTCATATTCTCATGTTAGGTAGACCTTAATATGAAACAAATCACTGCATACTTTGTTTGGCTGAATATCGATTTATTTTCGAGAAAATCGATAATAACCGAATTCTGTCAAAATGCCGCTTTTGGAGCTCAAAATTTAAGGCGAATCTCGAAGCTTCGCGTAGCAAAATGAAACATTCTAGGACAATAAAAACTACCAAATCTTAAAGAACGATATCGAAATATATGTTGAGAGCAATTTGAGCAATTCTTGTCTTTTTATTTACAAAATATAATTAAATTTGTCCGACCTACTTTTAACTCGATTAAAAATAGATCAAAACTAACCTATTATTTAAGTATGTGCTACACAAAATAATTTGTCGAAAATCTGTCATTTGGAAGGCGAAGGGTGCTTCTTTTCGATCCCCAAAGGAATTTTTGGGGAAATGATTCGGTGCGATGTAATAAATTTTAAAGTTGGATAAAATGCGCTGATTCAACGGATACTGAAAAGCCTCCTTAATTAGTTCAATGTGCACATACACGCAAAACTTTAATTGTTTCGCAGTTTACGTTCAACCTACAACTAATTTAACATAAAACCTCTAACCTTTATGTTGCTGTATCAAAGAAGAGGACTGTAGTCCTGTAGTTGTTGCTTCCTTCGCGATAATTGCAGCTCACTGAAAGATGACCGGCACGCCATGTTTGTTTAGTTAAGCATAATTCGGACGTGTTTGATGAGAAGATTCTCTGTTTCCATTTTCGTTCAAAAGAGCAGGCTTCAAGTACTCTCCACAAAAAAGCCTTTGTTTAACCATTAGTTTTGAACTGAACAGCGAACCAAATGCGTTAATTCTAAAACATTGTCTCTTGTCTTGTAGCTTCTTGTGGAATTTACCGCTAATTACGGTCAGAACGGGTTTCAACTGAAATCGACAACTACATGTAACGCAAGAAAGGAACCGGAAGTTCATTTTTACGAGGGATGGCTGGAAGAGGGTGGGGTATACAATATAAAGCCTTTATTTCATTTATAGTTTCTTGTTTTATTTTTAATCTATTAGGTGAACATTTATCGCACAAGCGCATATTTTCTGACATTTGGAATTAAAAACTGAAAATCCGCAGTACTGTAGAAGGGGGAAATGAGAATAATAAATTCAATAAACTGAATTGCAGTGAAAACTGCAAGCGAGAAATGCTCTGAAAGTATCTCAACTAAGGCCATATGATCACTTTGAAAAGCTTTCACGACCAGGAATAATGCCTGATTGTTGGGATCGTTATCAATCTGACTTCCGTTGTTCTCCCGAAACCTGAAAACCCCCAATAATTCAAGGCCAAAATGGGGTGTATTTCAAGTTGTATATTATCTGCCTTGTAAGCCAGCCATAACTTTCAATAAAGTTGTAATATCATTGTTATATTTTCCCAATAATCTAGCTTCAGTCCGGTTACGGATAGTCAAAGACCAACAGGGCCCGCGCACTATTTTTGAGTAGGGGGAGGGGGGGGGGGGGCTAATGCGAACGCGTCAGCGTTAGCCGTCTAGGGGGTCCGGGAAAATTGTGAATTTAAGTCCTCTGAAATGGCTGGAAATGCATTTAAAATTAACAAGCGTGGTGCAAATTACCAACTTTCAGCGCTTAAATGGCGACTGTTTTTAATACAAGAACGGCAAACAATCAAAACAATCAGAGATTTTGGTAGATATTTTCTTTCCAACAGCCAGAAGCCTTCGTTAATTATGATCATTTTACCATGTGCGCTTCTCTGTTGGTTATCACGTAGGACTCCCGTGTCCCGCGATGTCCAGAGCTGTGTATTCGATGTGTATAATTCTCAGTTTAAAGTATCTATGGCGATAAAATGTTGTCATTAAAACGTTTCTTTATAAAATGCAAGATACAACTGCTCAATAGTTTAAACTGTCAGTCAACTCAAAGTTATCTTAACTCTTGATATTTGTTCAGTTGTGACCGCGTCTACTTTGCTAATGGTCATTGCAACTTTTGTCCCTAGCGAACTTCTGCAGATCAAAAGGAAAATTTTATCACCAACTTCCAGTAAAAAGCGTTAACTAGTGAAATGACTTCTGGAAATGTATTATTATTATTTTTTTTTAGCCCCTCCCCTTGCGCGGTCCCTGACCAAGAACCCTTTATATATTGAGCTATTTACTTTTCCCCACTAATCTAGCCCTGGGAAAAATGAGAATAATAAATTCAATAGACTGAATTGCACTGAAAACTGAACGCGAGAAATGTTCTGCTTTAGAAAATGAAAAACGCTCGACGGTTGCGTGACAGATACGTTCTTAACTTCCGGACCGGAGGTTATTTTTTGATAGGTGCTGGAAGAGGGTGGGGTTGAAGATACTGACTGATATCGTTGTAGGATGGTGACCCAGTGCTACCGATGGGATGGGCTCTAAAGTCAGCAGCACTAACAAGAAATAACCTCACTGTGGCTACGATACTGAAGCACGGTTCCAAGCTGGAGAACGCATCGGGCAAAGGGCTGATCCTACGAGTATATGGAAAGCAATGCGAAGAGCGAGACACAGCGAAGGCTCTAGTAGTATCTTTGACAAGGGCGACTTCCTCAGTCACACCTTTGTAAATAGCTCGATTTTTTTCTCGCTCAGTCGTGAAAAGAACTTACAGCACATACAAATCTGGCGATGAAGAAGTAGAAAGCCATCAACCGAATATTGGGGAAATATTAGTCAAACTGGCAACAAAAAACTCTACCAATATTCCCCAATACGGACCGAACAAGCTAGTTCAATAAAGTTTTTAGTACAATGGCTTTTTTAAACTTTGTTGATTAACGCGCGCACGCCAAAGTAAAGCATGTTCTTACATTTTTCACGCCACTTTGCGAAAGAATTAACCAAAAATTGCTGCCAGACATAAGGAAAAATGTTTCTACTTTATACAAAACAGTTCTATTTTGTTCAATGTTTCAAAAAGGAATTCGATGAAATGAGTTCGTCAACGGTCCCTCTGAGCCTTCCGTATTGGAACGTCGGACCGCTAAGGGCACCTTTTGGCGTGGACCAGTTTGCCATATAATAAATGGATATTCTACAAGAATTAGTTGGCAAGTGTGGTTGTAAAATTGTGCGATCGATCAGGTTGGACCAGACATCTAGTAGCTTGCATTACAGACAATTGATCAGTTTAGCCGTTGTCATTACACAACATAGTTCACTCACTGCTGACACACGTACGGCTGAGTTCGAAATAAATAATTAACAAGCAAGAATCCATTCTTGTATATGCGAGCGGCGAATTATATGCAAGCCGGCAATCACATGTGCAAGTCAAAAAAGAAATGCATTATTTTGTTTTTTCCTCAAAACTCTCCCACCTTAAAGGGAGGGTTTCACGGTTCGGCGCATGTTCAGGCTTATCAACTTTATCCGTTTAAAAACCCAAACTCACATGTCGTCTGGACACTTCAGTAATCACATACTATTAACTAGTACAAGCAAAAAGAAGAATGACCAAAATTTACGGATTACACCGAGAATTGCTGACATTGAATACCAGAATAAATCACCACAATAAAGTGTTGGCCCGAAGGATTTATTCTTGTTATTTATTCTGGTATTCAAATGTCGACATTCTCGGTGTTATCAGTTGAATTTTGAATTTTTTGCGAATTTTGGTCATTCGTCGTTATGCTTGGACCAACTATAGTATGTGATTACTGAAGTATCAAGAAGTGCATGTGAATGGGTTTTTTTTAAACGGATAAAGCTGATAAGCCGGCGCATGCGCCCAACCGTGAAACACTCGCTTTAATGTCCAAATCCGGTGCCTCCGAAACCACCTCCTACCTAAACGTCCCGTGGACGTTAAGCGGGTAACTTGTGAAAACGTTGGCGGCCCCTTATTCTCCCTGTCCACACATGACTGGACCAGGGCTACATGTATATATAGCGCCATTGGACTTTTGGATTTTGGCGCTATATAAATGTATTTTTATTATTATTATTATTAGCATATTAGTGGGGAAAAGTAAATACAGTAGCTCAATGTATATAAAGGGGTCTTGGTCTTTGACTATGCGCAACCGGACTAAAGCTAGATTATTGGGAAAATATAACAATGATATTACAACTTTATTGAAAGTTATGGCTGGCTTACAAGGCAGATAATATACAACTTGAAATACACCCCATTTTGGCCTGGGATTATTTGGGGGTTTTCAGGTTTCGGGAGAACAACGGAAGTTGATTAATCAGATTGATAACGATCCCAACAATCAGGCATTATTCCTGGTCGTGAAAGCTTTTCAAAGTGATCATATGGCCTTAGTTGAGATACTTTCAGATAAAGCAGAGCATTTCTCGCTTGCAGTTTTCACTGCAATTCATGCATCAGTGTACAGTGGAACCTCGATATAACGATGTGCCAAGGGACCTACCAAATTAGATCGTTATATCGGGAGATCGTAATAACGAATTCCCGATATAACGATTTTTCGGGAAAAGAGCCAAAAATATCGTTATATCGGGGTATTGTTAATAATTGATTTGTCATGTACTGTACAAATCCAAGAGACTATGATCTAGATCATAGTCAGCCTGCGAGCAAGCTCTCTTGGCGTTTTTGGGGGGAAAAGAGAAAGAGCGGGGGAAAGAGAGCTTGCACTAATGTCTCAGAATTTTGAATGCCGCCCCCAAAACCCCCCGCCGTTTCAGCTTTTGAGCTGTCAAAATTTGGTCAATTGAAACTTCGTGGTCGTCTCAATTTTCTACGTAACGCAATGCCTTGTATTCGATCTCACACGCTCGAAAGTCGTTTCTCGAAAAGTACTAAACGGGTCGAATCGAAAAACATCTCTATCAATAGGGGAGGGGTTTCAAAGCGCAGGACAGCTAGAATATTTGTTCCCCGTTTGTTAGAAATTCCGCTTTGAAATTTCTGTTGCAAGATTTTGCATATTTAATTACAAAAGCCAGTGTGTAGTATTTCCCAGTATGCTACGAAAAATGTTGTTTCTCCGGAACTACCGTACCATTTGACTCGAGAGAGGTCTCTTTGGAAAGCATTTTCAAAGCGCTGAACAGAAAAAATATTTAGTACGTGCCCCTTCGAAGTTTACTTCCAAAAATACCTGAACTAATTTTTCTGCATGAGTGATAAACACTAAAGCGTCATGTTTGCTAAGAAGACGTCATCAATTAATTAATTTCCACCAATCAGCATTTCGCGTCGATTTTTTGAGCGCAGATATTCAAAACTCTGAGACATCGTTGCAAGCTCTCTTTCACTTTCCCGCCTCCCCACCCCCCACCCCCAAAAAACCCCAGAGAGCCCGCCTCCCCGCCCCCCCCCCCCCCCCCCCCCCCCATCCCCCCAAAAACCCCAGAGAGCTTGCTCGCAGGCTAGATCATAGTCTCTTGACAAATCCCTATCGTAACAAGCTGTTGACAGACACGTTACAGTCCTTATGCAATGAGAACTAAATTATAAAGGAAAAGTATTGCCCGGGAGTATTGTCATATCTTTTCAAGTGTTAAGCCTCCTTTTTCATCGCGCGATGATTGATTTTATCGTTATATCGGGGTAAATTTTACGTTTGGGCTGCCAGATTGTGATCGTTATATCGGGAATATCGCATATATCGAGTATCGTTATATCGGAAGTTTTCTCCATACATTTACTGTAACATTTGCCGGGCCGTAAAATGTTGATCGTTATACCGGGAACATCGTTATATCGAGTATCGTTATATCGAGGTTCCACTGTATTGAATTTATTATTTTCATTTCCCCCTTCTACAGTACTGCGGATTTTCAGTTTTTAATTCCAAATGTCAGAAAATATGCACTTGTGCGATAAATGTTCACCTAATAGATTAAAAATAAAACAAGAAACTATAAATGAAATAAGGCTTTTATATTGTATACCCCACCCTCTTCCAGCCATCCCTCATAAAAATGAACTTCCGGTTCCTTTCTTGCGTTACATGTAGTTGTCGATTTCAGTTGAAACCCGTTCTGACCGTAATTAGCGGTAAATTCCACAAGAAGCTACAAGACAAGAGACAATGTTTTAGAATTAACGCATTTGGTACGCTGTTCAGTTCAAAACTAATGGTTAAACAAAGGCTTTTTTTGTGGAGAGTACTTGAAGCCTGCTCTTTTGAACGAAAATGGAAACAGAGAATCTTCTCATCAAACACGTCCGAATTATGCTTAACTAAACAAACATGGCGTGCTGGTCATCTTTCAGTGAGCTGCAATTATCGCGAAGGAAGCAACAACTACAGGACTACAGCCCTCTTCTTTGATACAGCAACATAAAGGTTAGAGGTTTTATGTTAAATTAGTTGTAGGTTGAACGTAAACTGCGAAACAATTAAAGTTTTGCGTGTATGTGCACATTGAACTAATTAAGGAGACTTTTCGGTACCGTTGAATCAGCGCATTTTAGCCAACTTTAAAATTTTATTACATCGCACTGAATCATTTCCCCAAAAATTCCTTTGGAGATCGAAAAGAAGCACCCTTCGCCTTCCAAATGACAGATTTTTGGCAAATTATTTTGTGTAGCACATACTTAAATAATAGGTTAGTTTTGATCTATTTTTAATCGAGTTAAAAGTAGGTCGGACAAATTTAATTATATTTTGTAAATAAAAAGACAAGAATTGCTCAAATTGCTCTCAACATATATTTCGATATCGTTCTTTAAGATTTGGTAGTTTTTATTGTCCTAGAATGTTTCATTTTGCTACGCGAAGCTTCGAGATTCGCCTTAAATTTTGAGCTCCAAAAGCGGCATTTTGACAGAATTCGGTTATTATCGATTTTCTCGAAAATAAATCGATATTCAGCCAAACAAAGTATGCAGTGATTTGTTTCATATTAAGGTCTACCTAACATGAGAATATGAGCAGAATTGATTTTTCGGCTGTGGCCACCAAATGTCTGACCGTTGGTAACATTCACTCTTAAATCCCTAAAATTTTCTGAAGTTTGAAAGTTCAGCTAACGTATCCGAACAGATACATTTTTCTTAGCGTTTAAAAATAAGCAATTAAACTGCACAAAAAGCACAGTTATAACGTAAAAACGACATTCTGACACCTACAGGAAAATGTTGTCGTTGGGTGCCCCTGTAGTTTAGATAAAAGCATATTTTGTCGCTTAAAGTTCGGCGCCTCTGTTAGGGCCCGGCCGCACTAGGCGAATTTTTGTTTGTTTTGCAAAAATATCTGTCATCAGTTCCGTTTCACAAGTGCGAACGGCGATTTTTTTCCTACCAAAATTTTGTCAAGCCTTACCAAAACTTCAAAGGCGCCGTCGTCCTGCCCCAGAGCAGGACAAAATTTTGTCAAGCGTCAAAACTGACAGATTCGTCAATTCACACGCGTTAATCTCAAGGTTACAGCGATGATTATTCGCTTGCCTCGGTCCGTAAAACTAGTACCGATCCCAAATTTTACCTGCTAACAGCACCTAGTGATGTTTGAGTAGCACAATTTGCTTCATAAACAGTGAACAGTGCACGGTCCGATCGGGTACAAGTATTGCGCTAAAAAGTGACAGTGACAGTCGGGAAAAGCGGCAAGAAACATTCAAGTCGTTTAAAATTTCAGTCCGAGAAGAAGAAATATCTAGTTAATCAGTTTGTGTATCATACCACGAAGGCAGGAGAGTAAACACTTTAGAAAGTACTGGTTTTAAAAGATTGTCGAGGAGTTGAATGCAAAATTTCACAGCAACAACAGAGGTTTTCGGTTTCTACGTGATTGATATGTTGTGGTTCGCGAATAATTTGTCATGATTTTTGGTTTTCAAGTGCGTACGCGTTTTTCAAAATGAAAATTTGGCGGAGACAAAATTTGTAGTATATTTTGGTAGCGCCAAACAAATTTGTCAGCCTAGTGCGGCCGGGGCCTTATGTTCAGTTGCAAGTTCAGATCGTTTTGTTAAGATCTCTTGCCTTGCCCAAACTTAACTACAAAAAACTGTTTCGATATTAAAACCTATACATTCCATCTTGCCAAATCGTAAAGGACGGTTGAATATTTTAATTTTCTAACCCTGGAATAATGAATACTAGTTAATGAATACCGAAAATAGATATTTATTACTCGTGGATGACTTACTATGAATAAATTGTCATGGATGAGGTATTATGTTTTCATCCCGGTGATTGGTATCATTAGAATTAATGTTACCGGCTTTACAAAGGAAATGACAATGTTTTAGCTGTGCGTACTGTGTGAGTTTCCGCTCAGTTCATTATTTCTTGATACCCACTGTACATACTGCACATACGGTTTTTTGTTTTTTTGCTGTTTCTACGAAAGGAACGACCTTCCGTAAATTGTCACCTGAAATATAATTTCACTGATATCAGATACCAGGACAATACTGCATTATCTTGTTCTCTGATGTAAAAAATATTCAATAACCTTTTATCCTTTTTGGGGAATTTATTGAGAACTGTTTTTTCTTTCCATTCGCAATTTTACGGTAACTTGGCAAGGATATATCAATCAATTATGAGAGAACGGAGGACTATATCTATAAATGACCTGCTATATGCTCAAAGCTAACTATCCTCGACACCTCTCCTTGGCCCCAATTTTCGTAAATATCAATTACATGAATGAGATTACAATAGTCACGTTCATGAAATACAACTTAGCAAAATGAACAAATGCTACAAGACGATTTGATTTTAAAATAAAATAAATAGAAAATATGAAGCCAATAATTGGTGTCATAACTCCAGAAATGTCTATAATGATATGGAAGCCAAAACGTTGAAGATAAGGAAGTGACAATGACACACGTAATTTTATTGAAAACGTTTAGCAAGATTTGCGTTTGAGGCAATTATTCTCTAGCAATGCATTGGCACAAGGTCTTGATAAAAACTACGAATTTGACGAAAATTGTGAAAATTCGCAAAGGTAAAAAAAACGCAAATGTGATCACGGAGAGGTCTTGACGAAAACGTCAAATTTTACAGGACCCATTCGGTTGATACAAAAGCGATTTTTATACCGAGTCATTTCGTGAGGTTTCCTATGAAGCTTCGTGACTGTACGTGATTTTAAGGTAGTGATTATGAAACTCGTAAGGGATTATCTTGTCTCCACCTTGACATTGATCCTTTTTAGTTTGATATAATACTTGCTTTAAATGTTACCCCAAGTAAGTTGAAAAGTATGTTTTAGCTGATTTGTATCTTTTTAGTCGGTCTTTTTAAATTTTAAAATAGCGTTTTACTCGGCAGGGTCCTACAGTGTCGAATGCTTCTACACTTTTAACCATTGTTTTTCCCTTTCTTATCTATTTTTATTGTTATGTTCACCTCTGAAAATTATACTAAAGCCGGATATAGATTTACGCATGCAAACGTATACCGGGCGTATATAATTACTGACTGATGCAATGAAAGAGATGCTCGCAGAGCAGATAGCGTGTCTTGCCAAGTTTTGGTAAGCCTTTTCGCTTTACTTTGGTGGGTTTGCCTTTTGGAATATTTTTCTTGGTTTATTGGAGCACATATAAAGTCACTACAGATGAGCTTGGCTCTGGTTTAATACAAAAATGTTAGATGTTAAATTGATGGTTCGTATTGTTTTGCTTTCGCTGAGCTTTCTGATTGGGTCATGGAAATCGTCCAATGCAACATCTTATGGCCAATCTCAGCGAAGATGAATTGTTCTCGATCGGCCTATGAGGTGTAAACAGAATCATACTTTGTATTCACGCTGCATGGGTATCTTTGAACTAATAAGTTAATATTGAATTTTGTTTCCTGAGAATCTCCACTGATTTTGTCGAGGGAAACATTGAGATTTGAGGGAAATAAAATGCACTGGTTTCCCGAGGGACCAGTCATTATAGCAAATCAAATCAATCAATCAAATCAAAAACTTTATTAGTGTATCGTTTAAGCGTTTAGCCGAGGGAAAGCCCTCTACTAATATTAAAAGAATTAGTCTACAGTATTTAACAAAGTTCAAAACAAATAGGCATTTAAACTGACATTAACCAGATTAACGACTGGCCGTAAGATACTCTAATCACTTGCATAAGTGACTGATAAACCTGAAAAATCGCAGGCTTCCCAAATAAACGATTGATTTCGAAACATGTATCAAACTCAAGTTAAAACTATTTTAAAAACCTGTTGAAAACGGATTATATTATTTAAACAAACACTTTCTGCTCACGTACGCAGCGGACAACCGTGCACTGTTACCCTCTGACGACACAGTTTTCGCAAATGTTGCCCACTCATCGCTTTTGGCGGGAAACAGTTTCTTTGTGAATCAACCAATGAGGGCGTGCGTTGTATCGGAAAAACCACAGCTACAATCTTGCTTTTTTCTTCACTTGACAGATGTATCATCCGCGACTGACATGGAGTGTGAAATAAGGTCTTCCTGTTCCGTCATCAGTGTGTCTGCAAACCAAACCGATGACAGTCGATCCAGGCTCCAACATAACACTCGACTGCTCGATCGTTACAGGAGGACTGGTAGAAGGCATTACCTGGGAACAAGCAAAACAACGAGTCGAGAAAAGTACTGGGTCATCAGATTTGGTATTACAGCAATACAACTCCAAAAATAATGGAAACTATCCATGTAAATGTACCGCTATACATTTCCCACGTAAGTGTTTCTTCGTTAATTTATTAATTCAATTCCACCTGGTATAAGAGGTCATTTAACCACATGGTCTTAATAATAAAGCTGCCTGGTTAATGGTATCCAGCGAACAAAGTAACGAGTAATGAAATTAATACCATATTTCCTCGAGTAAGCATCCAGTTATTTTCTTACAAATTTGTTTGTATTATTATTTTATGTTATTATATTATTTTTATTATTATTATTTTATTATTACCATTATTATTTTTATTTTTGACAAGAACCCTGGAGTAATTCCACCTTCTCTTACTTCATACATTCATCCTGGTTGTTTTTGTAAGTGGAGTGATGGGATATTAAATGTTATGATTCGTTGGGTGCGCTCATTCGAGCATTGGTGCTTTTCGGGATTTTTAAAACAATCAGGATGCAAACAGGAATACCGTGCAGTGATTCGTCAAAAGTATTTAGACATAGCGATACTGATGAATCCAGTCGACAATTAAAGCTCTCTGTGTCATCTATTCTTATTTTTCACTAATTAGGTGCACTGCAAATTGTTTTGGTAACAAGTTCACCAAATGATATCATTCAAAACAAATCAAAGGAATTGGAATGTTTCTTCTCGGGATGGCCTCTCCCTCTCGCAGTGTCTTGGTACAAGGACGATAAACTAATCACCAACGGAACTCAAGGCATGTATCACTCGGAGAAGTTGAAATGGAAGAAAGGAGAAAAAAACTCTTCGTAGCATACTTCATCTTCCGCCTGGACGAGAGGAGCAAGAAGGATTCTACAAGTGCAGTGCAATGAACAGTATTCGTGGATGGTCGAGCAGTGATTCTTTCGAGATACAGATGATATACGAATGTAAGTTATCTTATTTACTTCGCCCAACTAAACCTAGTTCAGTCCCTCGACCGCTCTTGACGATGGTTGAGGGAAAGTTGCATGCGCATGCTCCACGTTGACCAATCATAAGATCTGAGGAAGCATGCGTATACATGCGAGACAATTAAACGACTTTAGGTAGTTTTTAAATGATCTTTAAGAATGTTAAGAAAGATGGTTAAAAATGGTGAATAATAAAAAGCCCACGTAAGTATCCACATCAGTGAAACCTTCAATTTTTTTGTTTAAATTATTTAAAGTTCGATTTCTTTTGATTTAGGCCCGGGGAGGGGGTACTCCCTTATATAAGCTATATATGTATGTGCGGCGCCAAAGGGTATAGATTTTGACCATTTTGGTCTGAAATAGGGTATGTTTTGTGCACTCTGGCCTGAAATTTGGTTTGGCTTTTAGACGAAACTATTTTCTGTCATTACTATCGAACAATTTGAAGCCCTTCTCAAATGTTTACGCAAACGAAACCCATTCCTGGATAGCTGAAGTCGTGTATTGGACATGTGTACTAATTTGGTCTGAAATAGGGTATCGATGTTTGGGTCAGGTCTGAAATAGGGTATAGAAAATCACATATTTTGGTCTGAAATAGGGTAAGGGTTTCAAGAAGCTGGCCGCACACCCCCACCAAAAATTTCAGGTTTTGAGTACCAGACATGGTTACAAGACTCACGAATGTCCTCTTTTTATACGATAATACTAGATTTGATATGAAACGAGATAGCGCTACTAAATAGAGAAAATTAAGGGTTGCCGATACACCAGTATGAAGGTCTACAGTGGGTACATAACATATATGGAAATTATCCAGGCGAGTTCAGGACACATGAAATAAATCGTATGGGTAAACTCTAGAGGTTAAGACCACGTTTTATGTGCAAAATGCTTTCCGGGAACAATTGTTATATTTCAGGGGCACCCAACGACAAAATTTTCCTGTAGGTGTCTTAATGTCGTTTTTACGTTATAACTGTGCTTTTTTGTGCAGTTTAATGACTTATTTTTAAACGCTAAGAAAATTGTACCTGTTCGGATACGTTAGCTGAACTTTCAAAATTTTAGGGATTGAAATCTTATTACCTAAATTTATGAGCTGAATTTGCCTTTCCGAAAATCCTAGCTGACCTATTTTTGTACCCAAAACGACATTTTTATCTCTCCGAAAACAAAAGGCATTAATTTCCCCATATCAAGAAAGTTCGAAATGACATTTCCCTAACCGAATATCTGAGGCGATTACAGGCCTCCCGAGCAGATATTCCACCGAAACGATCCGTTGGGTGCCACTGATATTTAACAATAATATTGAACTCAGTATAGTAGTAATCGTGGGAGACACGGTGCCTAATGGATTGTGGGTTGGACTCCGGATCGAGCGGTCAAGGTTGGAGCGCTAGCCGGGGTCATTGTGTTGTTTTGTTGGGCAAGAACACTTTTAACTCTCACATAGCCTCTCTCCACCGAGAGGTAAGGGATGGACCATTTTATTTTAGGGGGGGGGGGTTGGGCAATTACCCAAAAAAAACATTCCTGCACAGCAAAAGTAGAGGAAAAAACATCGTGCAAAGCGAGTTCACTCACTCTCTCACCAGCAAAAGGTGAAAAAAAATTATTGCACAAACTCAAGACGGAAAAAAAAAAAAATTGCCTAACCCCCCCCCATAAAATGGTCCATCCCTAAATGGGTACGGCTAATTGTAAAGAAGAGTTAAGCGCCGACCATGATAAGCCATTGGACCTGTAGACAGGCTTTAACATTTAGCAGTACTAATTAAGAATGTGGTTTTTTTAACACAGGTCCATTACCAATAAACCCGACCATTAACTCCTCGGAGATTATCGCCACCAAATTTTCTACCGTGAACCTGACATGCTGGGTTGATTTTGATGAGATTTGTCCACAATATCTATTTTGGTATTTCAACGATCAGCAGGCGCCCTTGGAAAGCAGTGAAAAGTACAAAGAAGAACTGAAAGACACTAACAGCAAATGCAAGAAAGAATACATCCTCTCTATTTTTAACGTTACGGAAAATGACATGGGAACATACAGCTGCCATTGGCTCTGCGAGTATGAAACCACCACGAAAGCTGCCATTGACTTGAAGGTATCTTCAGAAGGTAAGAATCTCAGGTCAAGTACAGCAGTATGTCCTAATTAATTTGTCATTAAATTCTCTCCATTAAAACTAATTTTGAGCTACATTGGACGTATAACATGAAAGTCCGGCAGTTAAGTTTCTAACAAAACTCAAATACACATTGCTGCTCAAAGAAGCGGTAAAACTGTGTATCTCGTGAAAAGAGCCTCGATCCTTTTGGTCAGCACACCCATATACCTAATCGTGCAATTTTGGTACGCTTCGGCGACATATCAGGCGAAGCTAGGCGAGTTTGGTCAAGCCATGGTTCGTATTCCCATGACCGGAGAGCAAACGAAAGTGATATATTTCCGAAGCATACCAAATTGCACAGGTATTTCTATAGTACCACATCCAAATTCGGTTTAATTTCTTCACGCGAAAAAGATTTTCGTCGAGTCTAACTGTGTCACACATTCGATCGTCGATGTCGATGTGGTTTTGTACTCGCCATCTTGATTGTTTAATGGTTCGAAAATAAAAAAATCATGATTGCCATCATCTTACCTTTTTATGTTCTCCCTTATTTCTTCAGCGTCGATGAACTTTACAAAAAGACCGTCGAATTTAACGTTTGTTTATAATTGTTTCGCGGACGATTGATCTAGACAACCGCGAGTAGGAGATTTTGAAAATCCATTGTATTACTCTAACCCTTACACACAGCAGGGGCTCGGGACATAATAGTTAGGCTTACACCATGTACTGCTACACAGATATTCCTGGGAGACACAGCCGAGGCTCGGGACATAATAGTTAGGCTTACACCAAGTACTGTTACACAGATATTCCTGGAGACACACAGCTGGGGCTCGGGACATAATAGTTAGGCTTACACCATGTACTGCTACACAGATATTCCTGGGGAGACACAGCCGAGGCTCGGGACATAATAGTTAGGCTTACACCAAGTACTGTTACACAGATATTCCTGGAGACACACAGCTGGGGCTCGGGACATAATAGTTAGGCTTACACCAAGTACTGTTACACAGATATTCCTGGAGACACACAGCTGGGGCTCGGGACCTTCTCCCTCTCCTCCGCAGAGGCTTCTCCAAGCACGCTTGGGGGATTGGGGAGAGGGACATTTTATAAAGTGTGGGGGAATTGGGGATATATATCCCATTGGTCCCGCGCGCGTCCCCATCAATCTTGATCTCCCTTTTATAAATTCCCCTTGGGAGCTTCTGCGGAGGGGCCGAGTAGCCTCCGTTAAAAATCTCAATGGATTTTATTCAATTAGTTAAATTGCTGCTGCAAGTAATCAGTTGCTTGCTCAGTGGTTAATAAATCTGCATACAAGACCAACTGTAATGCATGTAATGTATGTTAAACCTCTTTCTTATTGTATCTTTGATTATTCTCTTGCACCTTCTTCAAGATGGGGGGGAAGCTTATTCAATAGAACATATTTCCATTGTGTCTATAGTGGGAATTTGTAGGAGCAATAAATGTGTTTTCACGGCTATTTTGAGCTCATAAACTTTATTGATGTTTGTCTGGTTCTCATTTTGTTGACAGCCTCAAGTCTACTTGGCCGATTTCTCTAGAGAAGATGTTCACCAGGGCTCGGTTGTAGCAGGATTTAGCTTATGCAGGATTAGTTGAAACTTCTAATTCAGTTTCATTAATGATTCTTGGACTTTGGACAATATCAAACTGTAATTTGACATTAGCAGTAAAACACGCTTTGGAATAATAGAAATAAAAACCTGTGTGAATATGATTTTAAACACAGAAAGCGGCATTGCTGTGTGTCGAAGCCTATTTTTAAAAATACTTTCCCTTTACAGCCGACACAGCAGTCTCCAGTAGTGCTTTGTATCCATATTTGAATCCGTATTTGGGTACGGCTACAGCTGTAAAGGCAGGATTTAGATGCTGTTTAAAAATCTTTTTTGACTGTTTTCCCCATGAGCTTTCTTGCTGGGTTGTGAAAATTACATAAGTGTTCCATTACAGAAAACTATGAATATTTATAAGGCATGTGTTACCTGGTGGCTTCATTTGAGACATACTAACGACTAACATAAAGAAGTGCACTGCTACTTTCAATTAAACTGAGTGCGGCATTTTTGTCGTATTGACAAGGAAAACTATCAATACTGAGAAACAAAGGCACACAGAAAAGATTGTCGTGGTTAGTCTGAGGGAAAGGTAGGGGATGTTCAGTGTCAGGAAGATAAGCTAGTCGAGTGAACAAGTCTTCTTTTCAGTAAATCTCGTAGAAGCTCACAAAGAATATCCGATTCTTATTGTCCAATCAGAAGTTTGCACGAGTACAGAAACAACGAATCACAACATCCATCTGAGAGAAGCTGAGATCCTCGAGCGCGGTGTAACAAGTAATAACAGAAAACTTTTCCAGGAGTCGTGGCTCTCTACTTTGGAAGTCAACGCAGTGAACGAGCTTAGAGCGTTTCCTCACGCTTACACGCCTCTGATTCAAAATTTATTATAACATCACCAATGAGGCGCGCTTCGAGCCGAATTGGTTATAATCATCCAAGCCGTACCCAAATACCAAGAGACTATGATCTAAGCTTAGATCTTGAATCATCTCATGTCCAACAAGGGAGAATGGAATAATTGTTTATTAAATACTTCGCTAAATTTAGGTTAAACTTCGGTATTACTTTTTATAAATTATTCCATGTTTCCGTGCGTCTGTTCAGTAATAGATCACAGATGACGTCAAAATGTGGTAAGAACAAAAAAGTGGCACACGAGGCACAGCCGAGTGTGTCACTGATGTTCTTACCACATTTTGACGTCTTCTGTGATCTATTACTGAACAGAACCACGGTAAAATGGAATCTATTTGTTTTATATAATTTTGGAGATATTCGCTTCGGATTTTCACTTGATCGTACGCTAAATAAGCCGATAAAAATTATGTCAACAAACATCGAGTTTAGGCCACAGTGTTTTCATACACTCAAATAAAACTTTGTGAAAACTAAACGGCTTAAAATAAACTACAGCTCAACTCAGCAAATGTTTCGAAAAGCAAATATTTAAAGACTAACCTCTATTCCGTCCTGATATGAGGAAACTGAATTATTCCAGTCCAAATCCCGTTGCAAGTCGCTACACGGCGAACGATAATCCCGCTAAATTTCTCGGATTCTGTTCACAATGAGCTAAAAGTCCATCATATTTTCCTCCAAGTTCTATCCAAGCTTGAACAGCCGATCTAAAATTCGTATCAATTGAACTACATTGAATTTCCTACGGAATATTTCCAGTTTGACGAAAATATTTGTTTGAGCGAAGGATTTGTTGGAGCAGGGCGCCCGCGCGCGAGTGTTTCCCGCTTCGTGACGTCATTCGTCCTTCTGTACTCTAATAGATGACAGTTCTAAACCAATCAAGGCGCGAGTTTTACACAGTAAATTATATAATTATAAATCGACTGAGTGATTTTTCAGTTCGATCTAAATGAAGCATGATTTGTAAAAACGGCAGCAAAACGTGTGGCGCGGTGTTCAGTTGAATGAGAAGAAAGCAAGACAAAGTTTTCTTCGGAATAATCTTCGCTCAATGTCTCCTAAAGTTTCGTATATTCTGGAAAATTGTGCAAATGGTTAGCTTAAAATGGGAGGATCCGAAATAATTATGGAGCTGAACATTATATTCATTTTACAAGTTGAACGGACAGCTGAACGAAGCAAGGGTTTTACTTTTTGAGCTATTTTTTTTTTCGAAAAAATAGCTTCTTAGTTATCGTGTTGGACGATGTAGTCAGGTATGTATGTATGTTTGTCCCACCAATCAAAATTGGACTACCATCAACAACACTTAGTTCAACAATCAATGAAATTGCCGTTTGTAAAGCTGCGTGGTTCTGAGAAGAAGAGCAATTTTAGGACTGCCATCTTTGTTTGTGTTGTGAAGGCCGGCATATAACTAAGACATCGATCCCTTCGAGAAGATGAAGGCAACCTAAGCTGGTGATTAGCGCCCAAAAAGGAAAACCTATTTGAAAGTATGAATGGACGCCGATTCAGCGCCGCGCAGTAAGAAACGAAGGAACAAACATAAAGAAGAAGAAATAGGGGTGTTACGAAAACTAAGACTTAGTATCCTTGTATTGTTACTGTTTATATGCTCATTCGTGAGAATTTACCAGAAGTCTCTATTATTTTCCCCGGTGAGAATTCCGCGCTAAAGTAACCTGTACTTCGAATATTCGAGGATTTGGTGACGAATCATGCCAAACAGAATTTGATTTTTGCTAAACACGCGCTATTGCGATGTTTTGCTGTTGAGTGCAGACATTTTCACGTGAAGTGGTAAATTCGTGAGCAGATATTTTGAAGAGAAAAGTTGAAATATGCTTACGCAAGTTCTCTTGTCTTCTTGTTGATAGTTGCCTTTCGGTAAATCTTCTTGGGTTGATTTTATTCACAGAACTTGTTACGTTTTATGATCTGCAATGTTAACCATTTAATTTCGTGTGAAAACAGAAATGTATGTAATGTGATACTTTTGGTTGTAATGTAGGCGTGTGTAACCTGATACTTTTGTTTTTCATGCAAAGGATGTAACCTGATACTTTTGTTTTTCGTACAAACGCTCGTGATAATTGAATTAGTTCTTGTTTCTCAGTTGGATAAATATCTGCGTGTTGAATAAAATAAAATATTTTCTCTTCGATTTTATCACAAGGATTTTCAATATATGGTATTTATTTCCAGTTTGGTACAAATTTGCTGCAGTAGAAATATGGATATCGAAAACAAATATAATTTGATACACTTGTTTTCAAATGTAAATTTAATTAAAGTACTTGTAGCTTAGAGCCTAAATTTGAATAAAAATGACGTTTTTTTCTTGGAATGAAATCAAGAAATTGTTTTCCTTCAAGGTACTGTGACAATTTGCAGTTCTTGGTGTTCTGCTATGTGAATTGTCATTAAATTTTAGCAGTTTGTATTTGATTAATAAATGCATTACAACATGTCAGGGTCAAAGGGTCATCAATCAAATTTATGTATCAGTCAATTCAAGCGCGATCATCCCCCCCCCCCCCCCCGGGCAACCCCGGGCATTTGACTCCTATTTTGGCCCGCATGGTGGGGAATTTGACTCGAACAGAAGCCCGGACGGTAGGGCATTTGACCGTCGACAAAATATTGGTCAGCGGTCAAGGTTAAAAGTGATCTTGTACTCCATATAACACGTCATAACATGGTCTTCGCTCGCTCAGCTCGCTCATGTTCGGAGGGACGTCAGGAAAGCCGTAATCGCGATAACTTTCGATGATTTACAAAAGAACCGTGAATATCGCCACGTTTATTAAATAAGGCCCATGTTGCCAGTTAGTTTCTTTTGGTGCGTGACTGTGTGTGTATAAAAAGCTGCGTTAAAGTAGGTACTTCAACGTATATAAAACGCTTTATACTGTATTGCAACGAGAAGAGACGATTCGGTTATTCTACTTGTTAAAAGTCACAAATTTTGCGAAAAATGGTCAACAGTTAGTAAAGTTAATAACCCCATTAAAGGAGAAACGTGAGTATGGGTGCTGATAAGTCTTTACTTGATTCCTGTTGATTCACAGTTTTAATAGGTTATTGTGAGTAAATGCGTTTATCTTTTCCTATTAAAATTTGTTTACAGTGTTCGTTTATTTTTATATAGAGCTAGTGAAAACAAGAAAACCCCAACTCACGATGACTTTTCAGGCCCGACCGGTGGGGCATTTGACCGTGCAACTGGCCCGCATAGTGGGGCATTTGATCAGAAATTTTGAAAAAAAGTCAAATGCCCGGGGGTTTGCCCGGGGGGGGGGGGGATGATCGCGCTTGGAATTGACTGATACATTACATGAATGTTTTACGCAGACCTTTAATTATTTATTCGATGATAAGGAGTACAATTTACCATTTAAAACAACACATTGTACTGGCACAAATATTTCTTGATGAACCACAAACACAGATGGTTTAATGTTTTAATACCTAAATAAAATACTTTTTTTGACACTTGTCATGTGTAACGCAGGTTTGTTCAATTGTGAGACAAAATTTTTCAAGCAAGCAACCGTGGACGACAATCCTGCTGGTGTACGTTGGATCAACAAGTGATCTAATCGGCTAAAACAAGTGAAAATATACTGTAGAAGCAGAGACCGATACAACGTAGATTTTTAAGTTTTTAAGTACTATATTTCGACTGGCCAAACCAGTCTTCTTCAGGTACAATGAGGAAATTTTACATTGATATACGTGTTATATAGTAGCCTACTAACAGTTTTTGCGTAATAACGGAAATACGTCAGAGAGATAACAAAGATTGACAGTAAAACAATAGAATAAATAAATGTAGGGAAACTAAATATCTAATATCTTTCTTCGCGGATGTTAAGGCCATGGGGTTCAAGTGTTCTAGCTTTTGTGATTAAAAAAGCTTCCCTGGCCTTACGTATTGAGTCTCTGTTAGAAAATATTTTTTCAATGGGGATTAATTGCATGTCGTTAGCAGTGTGATTAGGAGAGGAGAGAAAGTGTTCAGCGACTGTAGTAGGTTTAGATTTGGGTATTAGGGTTATCTATGGTACGGCGGTGTTCATTAAATCTGTCTTTTAAGCGTCGTTTAGTCTCTCCTATGTATTGTAAATTGCAGCGGGTTACATTGAATCATGTAAATTAGATTTTTGGTGTTACAGGTAAGGTTAGATTTGATAGAGTGAGTTTGTCCAGTAGAGAAGAAAGTATAGTTAGTAAGATCCATCAGAAATGTAAGGACAAGTAGCGCAATTCTTTCCACAACGGAAAGAACCGGAAGGAGTTGTAGATGGGTATTAGTAGAGTTAGAAGGGAGTTTAGCTGTAACTAGTAAGGTCACGTAGGTTAGAGGAACGTCTAAAGGGCTACAAGAGGCATGTGTTGAAAAGTTTTTTTACAGCGGTCAGAAGAGAGGAGCAAATTATAATGTTTTTTTATGATGTTAGAGATGTGTGGAAGTGATGGATTGAAAGTAGTTATAAAAGGTATACGTTAGGTTTTTTGGTGTCTTTGGTTTTGTAAAGTAAGTCCGCGGGGAATGTCGGTAGCGCGTTGTATTTTGTCTAGTAAGGAAGTTTCGGTTATATCCTCGTTTGAGGAGGTATGTTTAATTGAGCAGCGCGAGTCTGGAATGTTTTCGTCGGTAGAACAAATACGTCGTAACCGTAGGGCTAGACTGAAAGGAATGGCTTTTTTAGTATGCAAGGGATGACAAGATGAAAAGAGTAGATGTTTGGTGTTTTGTCTGTAGGTTTAGTGTAAAGGTTCAGTACAAATGTTACCGTTGTTTAAAGATACATTAACATCAAGGAAAGGTACGTTAGTAGAAGAGTATGAGCTGGTGAATTTAATGGTGGGGTGAATGTTGTTAAGATAATCGATGAAATGTTTGAGGTTATCCAGACCTTCTGTCCAGATCATAAAAATATCATCGATATATCTTAGCCAGGTGTGGGGGATGAAATGGGGCTTTTTCCAAAGCGTTGGCTTCGAAATAACCCAGAAAAAAGGTTAGCAAAAGAGGGGGCCATTCTAGTACCCATGGCTGTGCCGTGAATCTGAAGATAGTGGTTATCATTAAAAGAAAAGTTATTCATGGTAAGGATCATGCGAATGAGGTCACAGAGTGTGGTAGTAGGAATGATTTTATCAGGGCGAGTACGTAAAAAATGATCGCAAGCGTTAATGCCTTCATTATGTGGAATGTTAGTGTATAAAGATGAAACATCAAGTGTAACTAATAATGAATTAGCGGTAAATTACTGATATTAAGGAGTTTGTTAAGGAAGTCATTAGTGTCTTTAACAAAAGATGGTAGTTGATGAACTAAAGGGTTGAAGGTGGTAGTCAACAAAATGGGATATGCGTTCAGTAGGATGGCTGTTAGAGGAAACAATGGGACGTCCTGGATTACCGGGCTTGTGTATTTTAGGTAAAAATGTAAAAACGTCCTGGTTTAACGTCAGTCTGTATAAGTATTGTTTGGTTTTGTCATTGATATAGTTGTAACTGTGCATTCTGTTAACATAAATAGTGATACGTGTTTTGTATGTCAGCAGTTATGTCTTCGTCCAAGCGTCGGTAAAATTTGGCGTCATTAAGTTGTCTATTGCATTCGTCGATGTACCAAGTCTTGTCCATAACAACAGTGTCAGCGGATTTTATAATTATGTCCTGTCGTTGTTTAAGTTGGTTTTATGGCCTGTCGTTCATTAGCAGTAAGGTTATCACGAATTTTGTTAGGTGTACATGTAGTTATGTCAAGTTTAAACAGCGTCTAAAAAAGTGTTAAGAGCTCGTTCTCTGTCGATGGGAGGGTTCCAAGTACTTTTGTTACGGAAAGGAGTGTCGTTTTCTGTAGCGTTGGGTTTAGTGCTGTTTTCGTCAAAAAAATACTCGGTTAGTCGCATGCGGCGTGAAAAATCATAGATGTCGGCTGACACTTCCGGCCAATTTATATGTCGTGGTGTAGGGCAGAAGGTTAGTCACGCATTCGTTTCCAACTGTTTCTTTGCCTGGTAGTTAAAGGAAGATGTAAAAACAACTGCCCCTCACAGACCGTTTTTATTTTATAGTAGTCAACTATTGGACTGGAGGTGGGGATTTGCACTCCCAGGGTGGGGTAGGCTCAGTCTCCAGCTGTGGGTGTTTCGGTGTGCCCGCGATCCTCTCCACCTGGATCGCGGACTGGGGAAGCATGGGTAGCTGACTGCTCTGACATTCAACCCTTCGAGTCTTTTGAGTTTGACCAGTCGGTAACAAATGTAAACTTTCAAAATGTTTGGAAAATATTCTTTATCTCAAAACACCAATGCGGTCCAATCTCTCATGTTACGCTTTTAACATCCAAGAACTGCATTATTTTCTAATCGACGTCACCAAACGTTATTTTCAATTTTAAAACTTAAGGTTACCGTGTACCTTCAGGGGTGTCTCAAGTCTAAAAAATAGGCACGCAAATGCGTACATGTGTCTACTGCAATATTTAAGGGTTGAAGTCAAAACAACGGTGGTTCCCTCGGGTGCCTGTTACCTGATTGGAGATATATGTAGTTTCCCTACACCTATTTAGATGTTTTTGACTGCTACCTATTTTGATACGGTTGTGGGTCTCTTTATTGCAATATGCCCTTCATTGAAATACTTTTTGTGATGTTAAAAATCAGTCGAGATGCAATGTATGTCTTATGTTAATATGTATTCACAAGTGTTGAAAAAATGATTACCAAGAATATTGAGATTAAAAAGAAAAGAAAGGATGAAGCCGTCATAGGTACATTTTTATGTATATTTACTTTGCCATTCAAGAAATTATTACAAACAGGAATAAAACAAGTAGATTATGTTTTAAAAGTTGAATTATTGAAAACCTCTTACACTATGATAATATTATTGGACTGTTCATTGATCTTACATTATCAGGTATTTTGTATAAGGAGAGTTGGAAACAAAGTTATATGTACAGAGTTTTAACTAAAATTACTATAAACAGTAACAAAGCCACCTGTTACAATTTATGCTTTAAATTATCTCTAATAATTGACTAATGTAATTGAAACATTCCATAAATTTCAACTTAAAATTTTAAAGTTCCATTTTCTAACAGTTTGGAAATTTAACACATTGTCTACCACTATAGTAGAGTGGCCAAAGAACAACCTGGAAAAAGTTCCAAAATATCTGAGCACAAAAAGTAATGCCTAACACAAACAAGAACAAAGTCATTACTATTATTAGGAATAGTTTGGTGTCCCTAACAATTTCCTGGTCAATGTTTTAATCGTTCACTATTTCACAGGGAGCAGAGGAGCTAAATTTGACTTGTGCCAGTTTCGATCCAAATGCTTTATACGTACGTGACCTTTGCGAGTTTCGATCTGTTTGCTTTCATACGCGGTGTATTGCGTTACTGCGTTATTCGATCTTTTTGTTTTCGTTTTTTTTCGTCCCAGCGGGAATTCCTTAGGGTCACATGCACACAAGATCGTTACGCTGTAAGAAGAGAGACAAGGGATGAAACTAATTTGAGCCCAATTTTCGATCCTCGATAACTCGCTTTTGATGCAATAAAAAACCCCTGATTTTCGGCATGTGGTCTTATATGGGCAGTCTCAAGACAGCTGTTTAAAAATTTTGATGAAGAGATCCATCAAACACTCCTTTCGATGATCACTTTTTATGGCGTTCAAAGTGACTTTCGTTGGATGTGCACCGTAACATACTGGTGACGGAAATACGTCATATGTATTGTTGCGAGCATCACCGGAAGCTAATGGAATAAGTTTATTCATCTGTACAGTCTGGAACAGTAGTTTATGTAATCATCAAACGCCGCTTTCTTGTAAAGAGAAGGCCTGCAAAGGAAATACAGCGATTTATCGATCGATCGATCCTAAGATAGCTTATAAAACGCAAACAATCCCCACTCTTTAGAATAGTTGAGCGAGCGCGAAGCATGAGCGAGATGGAGTTATTCCTGCGATCTTTGCCTTTCGCTTATTTCCTCTGGGAAAGATTATCCTCAGTTGAAACGCGTTTCGTTTTAAATCTCCCTCCGATCAACTGTTGTTTTGAATTTGAATTCGTAATGAATGGCTTCACTTCCGATTTATTGACGGCTTACGTCACTTCCGTCACCAGTATGTTACGGTCCACATCCAACGAAAATTTGGTACTATGTTTCATCCCTTGTCGTTATTTCTTCTCGGCACTTCGTGCCTCGCTCGGAAAGCTTTCGCTTTGCCCTTCGGGCAACGACCGGAAAAACGACCGATTACCCGCTGGACGAAAAAACGAAAACAAAAAGATCGAATAACGCAGTGACACAATACACCGCATATAAAGCAAACAGATCGAAACTCGCAAAGGTCGCGTATAAAGCATTTAGATCGAAGCTCGCACAAGTCAAATTTAGCTCCTCTGTTCCCTGTGACTATTTCAATTATGTGATTGGAGTGAGTATTGATCAGTTCAGTTTAACATTTTCAAGTTCAAGTCAAGCTGCGGCTATTTTGCCATTGCACTCGTAAATGCTGTAAGCCAAATATCTTGACCATCCTTTTCAGCAGATTTTTTTTTTTTTTTAACATCGTCCAAGTGCTGTGAACTATGGACCGCATTGCTTCGCGAAGAGACGTAACACAAAGAACGAATCATTCCGGAACGACCACTGCTCGCCAAATAAATAACGTCCCAAAACGTCAAAGAATCACGATTGAAGAATTGTTCCTCCAGCTTCTCGTTTGAAAATTTTAAAGGTAAAGCTAAGTAGAAAATTAACAGTATTAAACTTACCTAAATATTTTATTTTGGGCAGTATTTCAGTTGTGAATAATTCTGTCCTTTGAAGGTATATGGTAACCTTAAACCACCCAAGTAAAATTAATAAAATATAAAAAACGTTTGAATATTCTCTGACTGGAAACATTCGATCGTCCATTGAATATAATCAGTGTCCAGCACAAAATTGTTTGCCGGGAAACCAAGCCACGCGCTTGATTTTTGATAACTTAAAGTACACTACATGTTGTTGTATACTAAAGGCATCTGCCAACTCAAAACAATCAACATGATCTACAGTTTCCAATCCAATCTTTTCATGATCCATAACACCATTTTTTACCACTCCAAAAAATAGCTCTTGCACGCATTGCGTGCCTATGTTTGTTTATGGCGAGCAAATCGTGAGCCACTACAAATTGTGTTGAAACGAACTGAGCTGAAATCAAGTTCATTGCATAAAGTAAAGAGCAAAAGCTAACAAAGGAAACCCTCAAACTGTCTACATGGATGGAGAGAAAGAGATCGCTAGAGTGATCTTCGAAGATAATTTTACTGTGAAGTGATCTCTTTGATTGTACCCGCCGTCAGCAACGCTTGACGAACAGCCGTATTCATGCTTCCGGTATCCGATATTTATTGTGCTGATCTTAAAAGCTTATTCCAGCTGGAATAGACAAGCCTCTTCGAAATACAAGGTAACAATACTGAATAGGCTAAGGTTTAACTTGTGTTGTAAACAGGTTTTCATTTTTTGGACGAATTAATTAGGTTTCGGTTCTCAGATCTTCTCGTAAGCTTTTAAAATTGTTTGCTGTACATTTACAGGCATTTACTATTAAATATTTCGTTCCAAACTTCGGGCATTATTTGATGGACTTAACTTTTGTTTGACTTTGAACGGCCAATAAGTTGTTTTAGCGATCTTATTTAAAAGTTCACTGTCTCGACGAACAATTCGCCCTGAACGAAATTGTCGAGATAGCGCGTTATTTACCATATTTGGTCACAAAGGGTGTTATGAGCTACCTTATTTGGCAGAATCCGTGTTATGAGCTGATAACATGGGCGCAAGGAGCCAATCAGAAGGCCAGAAATGCAATAACAGTGATTGAGTATTTAATAATGAGCTTTATCACTCTGATGAAGGTGGATATCAACTTGAGGGTTTTTTTCTTTTTTTCTCAAATTCATGAAATAGAAAGTTCTTCAGAGAAGGAAATAAATACAGAGCAAATCTAAGTAGTGCTTATGTCGGCATCTGTAATAAAATGAGCATTTACCTCAGAACAAGTAACTATTTTACCAAATATTATTAAATACGATGCACGCAGAGAGAGAAGGTGAGGGGGTTCACATTGCCAATACGATAACAGTAACGGGGGTGATAATCATTCTCGTTCCCAGATCCTCTGTTTCTTTTGGTCACGTGGTTGGCGAAACGGAGGCTCTGGTCTCAGCCGTTACCGGATGTCCGAAAATTCCGGACATCCATTCATTAATTCGTGTTGCGCATTCATTTTTTATCAGCCAATGAAAAAATTCGATTTTTTCTTTGCAACCAGGGCTACTCGTTTCGGCGCAAAGAAAAAAACCAGGAGCTCTGGGAACGAGGATGGTGTAATAATCGGAAATTTAGAATGGAATTCCTAATTAAACTGAAAGTGTCGAGTGTCGAGGAACTCTCAAGGAAACAAAATTTATCTTTATCTTTAGAAATTAAAAGGAGAAAGTAGTAAATTAATATTATAAAACTCATAGGCTCCACTGTTGTTAAGAATTCTATCTTACTTTAGTTCTTTCAACCCACGCAATATTTTCAGTAATCAGTTATAACAAGCTTTTCTGTATTTTTTTACGGACAAAGAGCGATGTTCGAAATGTAAATATCTTCTTCAAATCCTTCAGTCTTCCTTGAGGTTTGAAAAAGAGTTTTATTTGTACGTGCTTATAATGAATAAAATATTTTGGAATTGTGATCCCCAACTGTCTTTCGGTGGAATTTAATGCGATAAAAACGAAAAAAGTTGTGTATGGAGGCGTTTTTGTTTATAATTTTCTCATCAAAACTAGCTCTGAAATGAGATAATTAACCGGCTTCCAGTAGAGACCAATAGAGCATGTTTCATTCAGATCGCGTTGTTTTCCTCGCAGTGAACTATTACCGCACAAAAATATTAATTAAGGCATGTTTTAATTATCTATGCAGCCACTGATCCGATTCTCATAATCAACACACGACAATTTTTAAAAAAAATGCAAATATCAAGCTTACTATAGTCTTACTGACGATCTTGTTGTCAATCATCTTCCTGCATTGGACTACAGGCAAACGGATTGATGTATTTTTCGTGTGTATTTTTATTTCAGTTAGAGGAACGCTTTATGGAGGAGGGAGAACATGAGGGATTAAAAAATAATGGTGATTTAACTGTCTATTCATATTCCTCAAGAAACCGCGCACATGAAGTGTAGTTATAACGCCAGTATAGACATTAGGTTTATTCATCTGTTGTTTCACGTTGTCGAAATATTTACCATGTTTATCGGCGGCGCAAATCCATAGTCTACTACTGCTTTTCGAGGATAAAAACCACACAGATAAATTTAAACGTTTCGAAAAATCCTTGAAACAAATGAAAACAAGGAAGTTGCACTCGTATTCACATGTTATTATTATCATTCTAATTATGAATTTTTTCTAGTCAACAAAATTGTGAGGTCGCTAAAGCTGTCGCAAACAGATTAATGATCAATGCGTATTATTAATTAAAACCTTTGTGCGTTATTTGAATAATAAGTTAATCGAGCTGGAATTAATGCAGCCCATAACTCATAAAAATGCCAAGCAACCACGTCATTAATATTATTGTAAAATACCATTTATTAATCATTGGTCGAGCTTTCCGAATATAGAAACACAGACAAATACAGCAGCGTCCATGTGGCAAACTGCATGAGCTTCTCTTTCACTTGTGAAACATGAAATAATTGTCCCGAGCAACTCAGTATTCACTCAGTCAGTTGGTAAGCCGTTTTCTTATTACCATCATGCATGTAACTGAGGATGGATCTGTGAACACCCGAAACATGTCTTCCAGATTTAAAAATGTCTTTGTTTTCTTGAAAATTTAAGGGTGAAGACGAATACGTATTCATCGGTTTAAAAAAATTGCAAAACACCGATTAGTTTATTTGCTGGAAAACGTGTTGTATTTAACAAATAAAGAAGCCAAAAACCATGTATTATACTGTCATAAAACACTCCGGGAATTTGAGAACACGAGAGAAATTTAGAAAACACGAGCCGCAGGCGAGTGTTTTCTAAATTTCTCGAGTGTTCTCAAACTCCCGGAGTGTTTTATGACAGTATAATACATGGTTTTGGCTTCTTTATGTGCTTTAAAATATAGATTTACGCGCGCGAAACGATAAAACACGCTTTTCTATGATTTATACTCTGATAAAAACATGGTTTTTAACCAATCAGAGCGCGCGAAGTTTTCAGTTTATATTTTAAAACAAGTTATAAGCCATAGCGGGTTATTCAATACTGAAGCCAATAAACTGGCCAGGTGGAAACTGGCTTCATCAGTCAAGTTGTAAATGAAACAATCTGTTTCTCTATGAAAAAATATATATATTAATGGTTGGCTCATTCAGCACTATCTTTAATGACTGTAAACAAAACATATTTTCCATTAGCTTTTAGATAGTCGCCTTCTGTATCCTGTTGTTGTCGCTGTTATATAACGAGATGGGCGGACCAACCGTGCTTTATATTCCATATGATATCTCGCTTTGCATAAATAATCAACATTTGGCCGGCTCCCAGCTCTGTTAACAGTATTGAGAGCTGCTCTGCATTAGTAACAAAAAAAAACACGGGAAGTTAGATCTTATATATTGACCAATGATCAAAGATAAACGTGTTTAAACGTATTTAAGAAAACGCCAAAGGAATTGTGAGTTCGCCCGACAACGAATTTGTAGTTCGCGACTGGAATGGAAAACATGAAGAATCGCCACCTGCGGAAAAACATCCAACTTAGTTCGATGAAATACTTCTTGGTTTGTTCTTTGTCACTTCTTATAATCCAAGGTATGTAAAGTGAATCTATGTTTTATTGTGCACTGCGGAGCATTGTGCACTTATGCCGGTATTTCTATCAGCTATTGCAGTGACCTAATTGTCAGCGCGTTGGACTCCGAATCGAGCGGTTTCGTATTCGAGCCCTGACCGGATTCTAGCTTGGGCACTTTACTCTCCATCCATAAAAATTGTCAGGGCAATTGCAACTTGACAAAAATGTTGGAGTTACCATCCAGGTGGAGTAGCGATACTCCTAGTCGCTTCATGAGTTTATAAGCGTCGGCTTGATAAGCCATGCTACTAGGCTACTAACCTTTATCATCCTTTTAGTTTTCATTTGGTTCTGTGAAATAACATTTTTTTAAAGAAAGCTTTTATTTCAAAAACATACATCACTTACACGACTTAACTTATAAAACGTTGCCATACATTACTTACAATATTTTACTTATTTACAATATTTACTTTACAATACTTTTATGACTTACTTACATACACACCTACTTACATACACATATACAGATTCGTCGAGGCTAAACTGTGAGATAACATGCAATTTGTGTCGCCCGCGCAATTCGAGCTGAGACAAAATATGCTGATATATTTCTTGAAATTAATAACTCTACACTTCATTGTATACGGGGAATATGATTCGAGTTATTTAAAAGTAATGTGATATCCTAGGTATTGATAAAAACATTTTAAATGGAACAGTGTCTTCGCATGAGACGTTTTTGAAAAATTCCGCTCCATTCATTTCTTGATAAAATAATGCACCAATGTGCTAAACAGTCTTCTCAAACTCATTAATAATTCATCAAGTTAAAACAAAGGAAATCATAACCGTGTCGGTGGTTTGGAAACCCGGTCTTAATTAGCATAGATTTTTACGATTTTATTTCTCCGTTTACTCCTTAGTTTTTGTTTCGATTGAGAAGATATATCAAACACTCGAGACAGTGTTTCATCGGCTATCCAAACACCTCGAATTTCGTCAAAAATACTCCGCTGCGCGTCGTATTTTCAACTCCATTCTCGGTGTTTGGATATCCTGATGAAACACTGTCTCTCGTGTTTGATATATTACTTGCCAATTGATTTGTTTGACAAGGACATGAATCATTGATGAGGGCGCAGCGGAGGGCTTTGACATGCGATCTTTAACAGACTCAATTTTTAATGTTGTAGCGCATATTATATGGCCCTGAATAAACACTTAATTAATTATCTTCAAACACTCCCACATTTGGCGCCATAAAATTAAATATGTTTTGTGCGTATTTTTAAAACTTGTTCTTTAAAAAATAAAATGAAATAATAAGAATTATTATTATCCAGACTATTCGATTATTCAGAATTTTCGATTATCCGGACTTTTTGATTACATGTATTCGGACTTTCCGATCATTTGGACATGCCTGTGGGGTACTTTTCTTCCATTTGAATATTAATGAGTCATGATCCACAAACAAAACAAAAAAAGCAGTGAAACGTGCAATAGTCCGGTTCCGCTAATGAACCTTGGACGTAGACATACTTAATATAAACAATCTATAATATTCTATGTATACATTCCGTACAGTTTAAGACGCAATCATCAGAAGGTCGGTCTTCGTTCTGATATTATTCTGATTCCGGCATCAGTTTTCACATTCAAAACAACAACCCAAAACCAGCGTGTCTAACAATAACAAACGAATCATACAGTGAAATGTTGGTCATTTGCGTATTTTAATTCAATTTTGACCGTTCGCAAGTTTAACAAAAAGAAATGCGAAAGAAGCATACTATAATTTGCTGACATCAATTTGTTTTAAAAATGCTAAAATGAAAGAGCCGCCGGGTATAAGCATTGACACAAAAGCGCGCCAGCAAGTGTTACATGTCGGTATACGTATTGATGATAAAATTAACCAATCAGCGAGCGAGAAATTGCACAGACGCTTTTAAAGATCGAGACAATTTTTCACGCGATTAGCATTTCGAGCCGATTGCCCACGGTACGGGTGAGTTTAAAAGCTAATGTACTGTTGCCTATTTTCCACTCAACAGATGTATCATCCGCGACTGACGTCATGAAGTGTGAAATAAGGTCTTCCTGTTTCGCGTCTTCTGGATGTCTACACACCAAACCGATGACAGTAGTTCCAGGCTCCAACATAACTCTGAACTGCTCGATCGTCACAGGAGGACTGGTACAAGGCATTACCTGGGAACAAGCAAAGCAGCGAGTTGAGAAAAGTACTGGGTCATCAGATTTGGTTTTGCAGCAATCCAACTCAACAAAGAATAGCGAAAAGATGCCGTGTTTATGTACCAATATAACCTTCACACGTAGGTGTTTCTTCGGTTGTTCTAATCTATACTCGGTTCTTTCTGTATCCAGCATTCATTAATACTTAGTGCCTGTGTCATTTGTTGTGAATGACATGGTCACGTGACTACTTGTTCTTTTACTTAGGTGCACTCCAGGTAATTGATTTCTCGGGTTCACAAAAATAATCACCAAAAACACACCATCGACGGAATTGGACTGTGTTCTCTCTGGACGGCCTCTTCCTCGCGCAGTCTCTTGGTACAAGGACGATAAGCTAATCACCAACGGAACTGAAGGCATGTATCACTCACAGGACATTATATGGAAGAAAGGAGAAAAAACTCTTCGTAGCATCCTTCATCTTCCGGCGGGACGAGAGGAGCAGGAAGGATTCTACAAATGCAGTGCAACAAACAGAATTCCTGGCTGGTCAAGTCAAAAAGATATTATGCTACAGATTTTCTATGAATGTAAGTGATCTGATTTATTTCGTCTTACAAAAATAGAAGGCAATAACCGGATTAATTACTCCTTTGGTTCTCTCTCGCATGACCATATGATTTAAAGTTTAATTCATATTCAAATTGAGAAAGAGATTTTTAGTATAACTCATCATCGTCCTTGCTCATTTTCGATGGCATATTAAAGCTAAGTCTGAACATGATATAGTCCAGTGCATGTAAGCCCATGGGCTTATGTTCGGGTGGGCGTATTATCCGAGGGCTTTTTTATCGTCCTTTAGAGCTAAGTCTAAATATAGTCCAGTGTAAGCCCATGGACTTATGTTCAGGTGGGCTTATTATCCGAGGGCTTTCGCGTCTGACATTCGGGGGGGGATTATTTACGTTTATAAACGTATGTTACGAGGCTTGGGGATTTATATTTATTTTGTAAATAAGTGTTAACAATACCTTTCATCTGAATAATCATTATGAACTCTTTTATGTTACTTAGGTCCAATATCAAAACGTCCGACCATTTCCGATCCAGAGGTTCTCGCCAGCACATTTTCCAACGCGAGCCTAACATGCTGGATTGATATTGATGGATATTGTCCAGAATATTTATTTTGGTATTTAAACGACAAGCAGTTGGAAAGCGGTGAAAAGTACGCCATAGTAGAGAAAAAAACTCGCACCAAATGTAAGAATGAATTCATCCTCTCTATTTTTAACGTTACGGAAAGTGACGAGGGAACTTACAGCTGCCATTGGCTCTGCGAGTATGAAGACACTACGAAGGCTGCCATTGACTTGAAAGTATATGTTCAACCGCCAACAAGTAAGAATCTTCTTTTTAATTATCAAATTTGGCAAATGTCCTTCTTTTTTTATTATTTTCTTTTTGTGATATTGTGATGTCATAATTGGCAAGGTTGCGATTAATGGGCGCGTAGTTGAATGTCACGTTCCTCGTGAAATAAAATTGATCAAATTACGAGAGAAGATCATATTTGTACGCATAGCGGATCTATTATAATAATGTTTGAAATCGAACGAAAATTAGCGACTGATTGTCGGCTATTTAACAAATAAAGAAGCCAAAACCATGTATTATACTGTCATAAAACACGACGGGAATTTGAGAACACGAGAGAAATGCGGCTCGTGTTTTCTATATTTCTCAAGTGTTCTCAAATTCCCGGAGTGTTTTATGACAGTATAATACATGGTTTTGGCTTCTTTATGTGCTTTAAAATATAGATTTACGCGCGAAACGATAAAACACGCTTTTCTATGTTATATACTCTGATAAAACATGGTTTTTAACCAATCAGAGCGCGCGAAGTTTTCAGTCTATATTTTAAAAAGAGTAATGACATGCTACATGTTTACAATATTTGAACGGTTTTCCTGCCCTATTTATGTAGAAAGTTATGCCATGTTTTTTGGTGTGAAGCGACGTCTGGCACTGTACTTTGAAATGCCAATCCACAATAACTCACCAGTTAGACTAGGGAACTTTCCAGTGCACAGTGAGAAACGAAGAATGTTGGCACTGAATGCCATGGAATGAGTGATCGAGTGATTTTATGAATGATTAATCGATTGGTGTTGGTTGATTGGTTGGTTGGTTGGTTGGTTGGTTGGTTGGTTGGATGAGTGGATAGATGGAAGCTAAGAGTCGAGTGGACGAGTAACTGACCAGACGGCTTTTGGTTAGTCTGAAGTGTAAGCCGCCTCCTCGCCCCAACCCCCCACCCCCCATGGGCCCCACGGGGGCTGGGGGGGGGGGGGGTCCACAGCGGTCAAACGTGACGCGCCTGCGCAGTTCCCGCCAAAACCCCACTGCAAAATGTCCTAAATTTACGAAGTCCTCCACGTTTCGTCACTTTAAAGCTCAAACTTAAGAAATTTACTTTGCTTTGTACTCGGAGTATGCATAGATAATGTAATAATTGTTATACACCAAGTGTCTCAGCTCGTATTTTGGTTTACCGCTACATGTTCTTTAACGTTTCCTTACAAACTTCGCGGCCATTACGCCGCCATTACGCTTCTTGCAAAATCAAGGCAGCGAAAACCGGAAGTGGCGCCGGATTTTTGCGTTTGACCGCTGTGTGGTGGGGGGAGGGTTCGGGCGAGGAGGCAGCTGACACTTCAGACTAGCTTTGGTATGCTTAATTTGCTGAAAGAGTGATTGACTGAGTCAAACAACAAATACAATACTCATGTTGTTTATTTTTTCTCTTTTGAAGTGTTCAATATTTTGAGTCCATGTAGACATGTATAATTTATTCCAATATTTATTCTAATTCCAGCAGCAACTAAAAGTAATAATAAATAATAATTTATTGACTTGATATAGCGCCTTTTAACATTAAAATGATCAAAAGCGCCTTAAAGTATGACTTCAACTCAGTTCAATACAGCTTGGTCTTGTTCTCCGCCTTCAGGTCAGTGCTAGGTAATGTCTGTCAGCAGGTGTTTACACGACAAATGACTTATATGAGAGGTACGATGGCCTAATGGTTAGCGTGTTGGACCCCGGATCGAGTGGCCCGGGCTCGAGCCCTGGCCGGGGTCATTGTGTTATGTTCTTGGGCAAGATGGAGTAAATGGGTACGGCGAATAGTCCGGGCAACCTAACAAAAATATTGGGGATGGACCAACAATAGTCGCTTCATGCTAAGGAAACCGGAGTTTGCCTGATAAGCCACTACGTATACACTAGGATTGTAGACACACTGTAATATTTTTTAGCAAGTTATATCTCGACAGGGCAACACGAAAGGTAACGAGGTATATTTTTTTCATAACTGATCCCATTTTTTTAGCCTAAAATTTGATCCCTGATCCCAAAAGTGATGGGAATTTTGATTTTGCTAGGACAGCTTGATCCCTGGTTCCATTTAAACGTATTAAAACACTGCTGATCCCGATCCCATGGCTTGTGATCCCAGATCCCGGCCGGGGCTGTGATCCCCGATCCCACCCCTTTGCATACCTTTGATCCCTGATCCCATATACCTCGTCACTACCCTGCTTTAAAGTACGCAAGCTGAAAAATGATTTTATTTTTTTCATGTTGAATATCATCTCTGTCACATTTGGTTGGGACATTTTTCTCTTCTAATTGTTGATAAGAATGACTTGTGCTAACAAAAAGTGTTTAACTCTGAAGTTCCGTTTCATGGGCCGAAGGGTGAGTCCGACATGTCCACATAATATTCTGACCACAAGCCGCAGTCTGACTAATTGTGACGGGGATTGTAGAAAGAAAAATCTTTCAGAATTATCACTGTTTTTCCGTTGAAAACTGATTCAGATACTTTCACCGAATTCATGCACAACATTGTGCGTTTTAGTACAAAGGAATATTTTAACAATATTAGATATAGATTTTTACAATGAAACAGGAATTTCCCAAAGTGAGAAGTTATATATGAGTAAAATCATACATACATTTTTGTACTGCGGACATGAGTGAGAAGTGAGCAACGCAGTGCATTGCAATTTTAACTACTGAATTGCAAATGAACGTTGTCGGATAGAACTGTTTTTAAAAGCCCGCAAGACAAGACCGAAAGGTAGGATGGGTATAAGTAGAAAACTGCTGCACGCCCACCGAATACTATATGAGAAGTGACATGAAAAACATTATTTCTAACGTTTCCTTTTTGTTTTAAACCTGTATAAGTAAGCTACTTTTAGCCAAACTAAATTTTAGCAGAATCAGCTAGTGAAAAAAAAAAACATGGAAAAACAAATTATATAATTTGGGGCAAACCAAATACTGATCACGTGCGAAATAAAAACTTGTAGATTTCTTTTCCACCGATATGCAAATTCTAATGAATACCCAGACTACCATTCGGTCTTGTCTTGAGTCTTTACGTATACAACACGGTTCATAACACAATACACTGATCGATTCCATTATAAATTAGTTTTACAGTTGTTTTTACGACTTTTTAATCCACAGTAAGTCACACAGGAAGTCACAGAGAGTGGCTCCTGCCCATCATCATTTTATCAGCAGGAAGTGTCGCCATCTTGTTCATGACATTCGTGCGGTTTTGTGTCAAGAAAAAGTGGACATCGTCATATAACGTACCCAAACGTAAGTTGAAAACGTGTATCTTCGTTGAAGCAGTCGAATAGTTCCCGATTCTTATTATCCAATCAAGAACCAGCGCGATTACTCACGAGTACTCGCCGGCATAGTGCACTATGCATAGTGCAACGAGGATGCGTTATGTTACTTAGCAACGTCGGGATGGAAACCGCGCCGGGGCCCAGTCTTCCTCAACTGGTAGTTGTTCCCCCAGATGATTAATTCTATTTGTACAAAATAAAATACAAATGATATGGTGTCAAAAATGGGAAGACCTTAGCTCCTTTTAGAGTGTGAATTTACTTTCGCAGCGCATCTTTGCACCCTATAAATTATGCACTTGCGAATTATTGGGCAACCTGAAAAACATCTGGGGGGGTAACCTACAATAGTCAAGCATCCCTTCCAGGGGGAGTAGCAATACTCCTAGTCAGCTTCATGCTACAGCAACCAGGATGGACTAGCATCCCATCCAGGGGAGTAGCAATACTCCTAGTCAGCTTCATGCTACAGAAACCAGGATGGACTAGCATCCCATCCAGGGGAGTAGCAATACTCCTAGTCAGCTTCATGCTACAGAAACCAGGATGGACTAGCATCCCATCCAGGGGAGTAGCAATACTCCTAGTCAGCTTCATGCTACAGAAACCAGGATGGACTAGCATCCCATCCAGGGGAGTAGCAATACTCCTAGTCAGCTTCATGCTACAGAAACCAGGATGGACTAGCATCCCATCCAGGGGAGTAGTAGTACTTAAAGTCGCTTCATGCTACGAAAATCAGAGTAAAAGCTGGTGCCGGCCTGATAAGACACTAATGTCGAAAATATACTTTCGTTATTTACTTCGTGTTTGTGCCGGGAGTAATGATCGCTGTTTCAGTAATGGTATTTCCTATTATTTTTATTATTGGCAGATGGCCTCGAAGAAGCGGATGAAGACACATTAATGGATAGAATAACAACATAAGCCTGTCAACCGTATCAGAAATAATTAATGACCGTAGACTTTTCACGAATCTTTTAAAATCTCCTCTGTCGCTGTCGCTTACTCACGACAGCTCGGCGGACAAAATCTTCAACCTGCTTCGCGAGGAATAAGTGAATTGCATGCCTGTGTTTGATTTCGCGGATTAATTATATACGGATAGATCGATTGTATTTATTTTGAGAAGTTATTATTATAAATAATAAATAAATAAGCCAAAGACATGTATTATATTGTCATAAAACACGACGGGAATTTGAGAATAAATTTAGAGACCACGAGCCGCAAGTGTTCTCAACAATCGGAGTGTTTTATGACAGTTAATCAACATGCATGGCTTTGGTTCTTTATGTGCGCGGTTTTCAGTCTATATTCTTAAATACTGATAGTTTATAGTGTAACAGCAAATTGCATGCATCTTTTGCACAAAACAGGCGCGAAGATCAATTATGTTTCCAGAACCTTCTTTTTTTTTCAGATTGCAACTGCGAAAATATCGTTTTAACAAAATTTCACTTTTTCTGATTTAAGAATTATAATTAGTTAATATGTTTGTAAGTCTCGTATCTCAGAAGTGTTAGTTAGATATGTGATATATGGAAATGTTAAAATAACCTAAATGTTCCCGTGCACATCAGTATTCTACAAAAAGGTCTGAAAGGGTGTTTAAGTAATCAAATGTACATATGGAATTTTAAAGATGATTTACAGTCCGTACGTATACTGCGCAATCTCCGCCTTCTATATTTATGAGTCACATACCAAGGAAGGTAAATACTAGCGAAAATAGAAATTGTTGTACAAACTTACATTTTTCTTCATTATTAACGCCAGATATCCTTGCCAAACAATAATAACGAGTAAAAGAACCTCGGCGTTATCCCAAACCGACGTTTCAGCTCATCGAGCATTCAGGAACTCAACGACACGTAATGTTGGACTAAAAAACTTCATAACAACTTCATGTACGCTATCACCAAAGTGTAACGTATCAACAAATTCAAAACAAAAATGTAAACAAACCCTGACCATGCGCAGTACGGACTGGAAATCATCTTTAAGTGTACGGCGTAATGAAAGTTAATTGCATGCTTATAATAGTGATACGATGTAGCATTTATATGAGTTCGTGAATAGCAATTAACAGTTGTAGAAACCGAGAGAGAGCACTCTTATTGTAGCATAACCCAGTGGTTGATCTATTAAACATTGAGTATCAATAAAACTGATTTATTGACGGTTTTGTTTAATACTTTTAATTCAAATACGTGGCCGGCTAGTTATGAATTTTAAACATAACATTATCCATACTAATAATAGTTATTTACCTAATAGAACTTGGTTCTCTGTGTTCTATTTATCAAATAGAAAACGTTTTCGGTATTTCCATAGAGTTACGGTAACACGAGTGACGTTAATGCTGTGGAAATACGAGCCGCAGGCGAGTGTTTCCACAGCAATTTCGGGTTCTCCCAAACTTTCACGAGTGTTACCGTAACTCTATGGAAACACAGGGGAAACGTTTGCTATTGACGGTTTTAATGAAATAAAAGCACGAAGCAATTTTCTATGTATCCATAGAGTTATGGTAAATGATTTTGAGTCAATCAGAGCGCGCGTAGTATCTTGTTTATTTCATAAGAGAAAATGATGCACGCTTGCGGTCTGAGAAAAGCAGCTAGTGGATGCAAGAGTCGCTGGCGAGTGCATTCAGCTGCTTTTCTAGACCTCAAAAGTGCATCATTTTCTTATAGGACATAGGAAAACCATATTCTATTTAGTTTAGAAAGTAGGACGAACTTGAAATAAAAACATCGTACTCTTGAGTGGCCGCGGCAGCGCACAAAACTTATACAAAGTCGCGAAATAGCGCGAAGAAAGAACTAATCCAGCGTGTACAACATTTCAACATTTCTTTAATGAACACTTGCTTTAACGAAAATTTCCATTTTATGTTTTCTCCTTCGATTTTTAGAACGTTTCTGAGTTTGACAAGTCAACTTTACCGGTACTTTTGTCGGCTTCTTTCCAAGATTTCTGCATGTTATTTATTGACATTTCACATTCAACATCAAAACAAATTCACTGCTATTTCGCTTTTATGTATGACTTTAAAATATTTTTTCTTACCACTAAACATTTTCGTCGGTCCAAGTTGTTTTCCTAAATATTGCCCCATGCTGCCAGCCGGTTAGACCGTGCCACTCTCCGAGAGCGAAGGTTTCTTTCTGCATGCTCTGTCGCCTTCGATGATACTGTTCACTTCGTTTTCAATACAGGTAACGCATCACTAGTCAAACTTGTTATATACCGTAAAAGCTCTATTTAGCGGACGCACCCATCGCACCCCCACCCCCTCCCTACGGGCCTGGGCCCGCCTCCTACCGAAGAATGCGATGGCATACAGCTTGTATCTGAAAATAATAAATATATATTAAATATGGAACCAGCAATGCTTTGTAAAACGTCACAGCAAATTAATATTAAAAATATTCCTAGCCTATGACTTGTATAAAACAAATTTTATGATTTTAAAAAGAAAATCTATAGTTTGTAACTTTTGTATTAAAAGTGTACCTTGTTCCAAGGAACTGAATTTTGTGTGGGGAAGTCTTTTTCCGTCTTTTTTAAAGAGTATCAATTACCAATCTTCGTGCCAACTTCTGGGAAGCTGATACCCTGTTCCAGACCAAAAAATGCCTTTTGGATACCCTGTTCCAGACCAAAATGCTCAAAAACCATACCCTGTCCAGCGGCACGTACCTATATAGTATTTATAAGGGAGTACCCCCCCCCCCCCCCCCCATCTTGGATTTGACAAAACTGTAGACTGGTACTGTGTAACCACAGCTATAATAATAATTATTAATGCACAGAAAAAGCTATCTGAAGAAGGGAGATGCAAACATTATTGTAGTTCTAGTTCCCCTCTTGCCCAAATACAGATGCTATTAAAATTCCAACTGCCTGCAACAGCTGAAGATGAAGTTGAAGTCAGCCCATCATGTAGTGTCTTGCAGGAATTTTTTTCGCCTGCCCCCCCCCCCCCCCCCCCCCCCTAAATGGGTCGCCCCTTACCTAATTCACCAATGGCGGGTAAACAGACAATAGGACATTGCGTCCCTTGCCTTGCGTCCCTTTCGTTAGAATTGGCACGGATGGCACCTCTTCGTTGTAGCGAAATCAAATCCAGCCACAGTGAGTAGCTAGTAATCACTCCTTTTATTTCCACGTGCACACTAGTGGCGAGGCACTTATTATTCCCTTGGATGTTATGCAACTCCAAAAAAAAACTCAAAATAATTACATGTTGTGTGACCTTCTAAACACTAGTTTCTAAACATTAAAAGCTGATTATTTACCCGGGGGGGAACTCCCATATAAAAGTGGCGGGGATGCTCGTCGTCCCGTTTAGGGGTCTAAATTACGGATTTTGGTCTCACTAAGGGGTAGTTCAGGACGAAACGCCGATATTTTTAGCCATCAAGGTATCGTTTAGGGTTGCACGCGAAGAAATAATAAACAAACACCGTCATACTGTGTTGGTGGCCACATTACCAGAGATGACTGTAACTTAATTAAAGTCACTATAACTCTTGTTTGTCTGTCGTTTTTAGAATGGTATCTTTTAGGGGTCAAATAAAGCTTGAGCCACACCCAGATTGGTCTCCTTTAGGGGTTTAATTCAAAATGTCCGACGAGCATCCTCGTTCCTTTCATAAGGGAGTCCCCATCCCCCCCCCCCCCCCCCGGGAATATTTGAACAAAGTCTAAATTAGACATAGTTTATGGTTGAATTGGGACTCACACGGGAACTCTCTAAAAACGACTAGGCGGAAGCTACACTGTATTATTACAACGTGGTGATTCGCAGTTCACATTAGACTGAGTTTCTAAAGACGTGGTGTATAACTATTGTTGCTTTTGATTTGGTTTAGACCACGGCTTTCTCAAACTCTGTCCTCAGCCTTCAGGGTTTTGCCTTCTGATATCTCACGTAATATTTTCTGTTCCCAATCTTGTTTCTTCTTGTGTTTGTCAAAGTCCAACAGATTCTTGTTTCTCAAAGCGGCAGGTAGTTGCTTTTTCTTTAACTTGTTGATCATCACAAAAATCAGTGACGAATCTCCCGCGTCCACCCCCCTCTGGACGGCCATATGCAGCTCCTCTCGACAAAAGTTACTGGCGAGGTAATTCTCAGATAAAACGATCAAAACTTGACGGCTGCAGTACACATTGTCCGCCATGTTTTGGACGATAGGTATTCCAAGCTCAAAGTCCCGGCTGTGAATGCTGTAGTCTATCGAGTGCTTCTCAAGGATTGAAATGAGATTGTCAGTGACCCATCCAAAGTCCTTTGAACTGAAGCTGATAAACAACCGATTTATGAAATCCGTTTCATTGAGGCCATCTGCCAGCAATAAAAAGAATAACTAAACAATAAAAAACAAATCGCTTCTATGTTTAACTGTATTGTTATGCAAATATTTCAGGTTAACCGGGAAAGGGGCTATTGTCTGGTAGATATGTACCACGTGACCTATATTGACCAATCAGAGCGACAAAAAAATCTTGGTAGATTACATCAAAAAATAGTACAAACTTAAAATTATTTATTTTTTCTCCACGATATTGATATTAACTAGCAGCCCGTTCACACCAACAAGTTTACACAATCGTCCTACGTACTTGTGGTTTCATTATGGCAACGATCAATTGCAAGTAAATAAACCTCATTTAGACACAAAACAATTTTAAACTATTAAAAGATGATAACTGCACAGGATTGCTAAAGTTGCCTTTGATATTTTTTGCCAAGCAATCCTTGAAGCCATCTTATTTGTAACTTACCTTCTGTCCTGCTATATGACGATGTCCACTTTTTCATGGCAACAAACCGCACGACAAACATGAACAATACAGCGACACTTGCTGCTGATAAGATGATGACGGGCAGCTGCCACTCTCGGCGACCTGTTGATTAAAACAGTCATGAAAAGAAACTCATTTCCATCAGTAGATTCAGAACACTGTGACATTTTCAAGCTATAATCCTCGTCACAATTGATTGGCTTCAAAGGAAAAGAAAAACAAGCATTCTGTTTCTTAAAAGATCAAAGCCGATCATTAAAATTCAGTTATTCAATACTATAGACCCTATGCAAAAATGGCTGCCAAGTTAAAATTATTTTGTATGTATTTAAATTAGCTTCATTAACTTCGTTCTGGAGTAAATATTCTTCTGAATTATCAACTCAAAAGCAAGGTTAATGAGGCCAATTTAAATGCATAAAAAATAATTTTAAATTGGCAGCCATTTTTGCATAGGGTCTATTGGCTACTGAAAGGCGAGGAGAGTTTTAAAAATGATAGAAAATACGTGCGTTTTTCCTCTTAAATTGTAAAGTTTAATATTATTTAATTTTTGTTAATTACACGGTTGGGGACACCCACATAAAAGTGACGGAGATGCTCGTACCAGAATCCATTTTGTGGCGTTAACATCCGGGGAGAGCATTATCAGACGGCAGAGTGTATATCGGTGAAATAGGGGGATCGATGCGTGAAAGTATAAAGGAACACGACAGACACATACGGCTTGCTCATACCCAATACTCCGCAACAGTTTCAGAACATGCCAACGTGGCTGGGCACCTTCCTATTTGTAACCCTCATTGATAAACCCGTAAGTAAGTAAGTAAGTAAGTAAGAGGCCACACATATAAACCTCCATCCAAACAACATCAACAGGGATGGGGGAATCGAAATTCCTCAAGCATGGATGCCTACGATCAAGAAACACAACTGCCTATCAATAGCGCAGCTGACCGCTGAAGGAACAACATCTAGTCGGATCGCTAAGGAAACAACATCTAGTCGGAATAATAATGAGGATCGAAATGCACCATTAGCAGCGAACCAGCGTGCTACATATTGCGACACGTAAACAATCGACGTTATTGCCTGGTGAAGACTAGCACTGATTAAGGTGACTCCCTAGAATATTTACCAATGACCTACACTAACTGACATGATCAGTTAGAAAGGAAACCCCAGTTATTTTGTCTTTGATTTTTCATTCCCGATATTTACCAGTAAGGAAACTGATATAATTACAGTTATTTATAGGTTGTTACTTTTTTCGTGGAGGCCGTTGCCATGGCAACATAGCATCTAAAGAATGACACATTTTTGCTATATTTTATCTTTATTCCTTTTTTTTTTAGTTTCCTTCGGTGAAATTTCTTTAAATTTTGCCATCTTATGAAACTTAGTTTGCCTGGCATTTTTGAGAGGGAAAACCTTGTGGTTTTTCAGACGATTTTGCCAATATTACCTCATTTGTTATTTGAAACAATAAAACTTACTTGCTCTGACAAATTTCTTCAAGAAACGGTCATGTACGGTGGCCCACAGGGGCAATACAAATTTATCTATTCCAGTACAAATATATATATTCTAGTACAAATATATATATTCTAGCACAAATTTATCTATTCCAGTACAAATATTTATATTCTAGTACAGATTTATCTATTCCAGTACAAATGTATGTCCCAGTACAAATATATATTCCAGTACAAATGTATTTATCCCAGTACAAATGCGAGAAATGCGAGAAAATGCACGGTTAATATTGACTTTTTTGGCTATGCTGACGTCATAAAAATCAGAAAAACACGCGCGGTTCGAGGATTTTCCTTTGAGCGCGCGCAGATTACTAAAGCTTTCGTCAACAGCGCGCGCTCGTCCATAAAACTATAGGGAGTCACCTTAAAGCAGAAACATCGCGATCAACACCTCAAATTGACTCCATTGTGAGACAAACGATTAAACGTTCATCTGTTACCAGAGAAAATTTGAAATCGAACCCAACACGATTTTCAACCCCTATTAAGTATCACGAGTACACATAATCCCTCAGGGGTCAATTATTACACAGGGTACAGAGGAGTTCAATTCGATCGTTTCCGTCCTATATATCACGTTTTACACAGGTCATGTTTGTTGGTTGTAAAGCTTTTTGTGCAAACAGCCGCTGACAGCCACTTTGAGACACTGTTTAGTACTGACCTGGATTAGAGGAAAACTGAATGACAACTGTATGTGACTGAGTTGAAGTGGACCTGTTTTTTTGAATCTCTGAGAATGAAAGGGAAAGGCGTAATGATATTACATCATCATCATATTACTCAAACTGCTCAATCTTTACAAAGTTAAACAGCATAATCTGTTCCAGGTTCCCAGTTTGTGGAGAAAACGCAAAAAAGTGGACGAGCGAAGGGACTGAAACGAGTCCAGTCCCCGCGCGTTTTATTTTCGCGTTCGCTTTCCTTCGCTCTTCTCCACTATGGCGAGAGCCTGGAACAGGCTATAAAAACAAATTCACCACTAAAAATAATTATCATCATTTCTTTCCAGCAAGAATGTTGTATACAGTATGTGGTCTGACTGTATAAATTACTCCTTCTGCAGACTTAGCTTGCTTTAAAGTGCTTTACTTACGGAACAACTAAATATAACTTACCGAACAAACGTGAGAGAGCAACTAGCAACCAAGCAACCAACTAACCTACCGAATGACCAACCAACCAACCAAACAAACAAACAAACAAACAAATAAACAACAAACCAACCAATAACTAACTAACCACCGACCAAAGGAACAAGCCACCAACTAACCAACCCAACAACTCAACTCAATCCAGCCAAACAAAACAATCAAACAGCCAGCCAACCAACCATCCAACCAGCCATCGAACCAACCAAACCCAACCACCAGCCAGCCAGCCAGCCAGCCAGCCAGCCAGCTAACCAACCAGCCAACCAGCCATCCAACCAACCAACCAACCAACCAGCCAACCAGCCAACCAGCCAACCAGCCAACCAGCCAACCAGCCAACCAGCCAACCAGCCAACCAGCCAACCAGCCAACCAGCCAACCAGCCAACCAGCCAACCAGCCAACCAGCCAACCAGCCAACCAGCCAACCACCCAACCAGCCAACCAGCCAACCACCCAACCACCCAACCACCAACCACCCAACCACCCAACCACCCAACCACCAACCACCCAACCACCCAACCACCCAACCACCCAACCACCCAACCACCAACCACCAACCACCCAACCACCCAACCACCAACCACCCAACCACCCAACCACCCAACCACCAACCACCCAACCACCCAACCACCCAACCACCCAACCACCCAACCACCCAACCACCCAACCACCCAACCACCCAACCACCAACCACCCAACCACCCAACCACCCAACCACCCAACCACCCAACCACCCAACCACCCAAACCACCCAACCACCCAACCACCCAACCACCCAACCACCCAACCACCAACCACCCAACCACCCAACCACCCAACCACCCAACCACCCAACCACCCAACCACCCAACCACCCAACCACCAACCACCCAACCACCCAACCACCCAACCAGCCAACCAGCCAATCAGCCAACCAGCCAAACAGCCAAACAGCCAACCAACTAACCAACCAGACAACACCAACCAGCCAACCAGCCAACCAGCCAACCAACCAAACAACCAACCAGCAAACCAGCAAACCAGTCAACCAGCCAACCAGCCAACCAGCCAACCAACCAACCAACCAGACAACCAACCAACTGACCAGCTAACCAAACAGCCAACCAACCAACCTGCCAGTCAACCAGCCAGCCAACCATCTAGCCAGCCAACCAACCAACGTTAACCAACCAACCAACCCAATCCAACCAACCAGCCAACGTTAACCAACAAACTCAATCCAACTAGCGAACCAACCAACCAACCAACCGACCCAATCCAACCAACCAACCAACCCAATCCAACCAAACTATCATCTAAAGGTATTTTTACCTGTTGGAGGTTGAGGAGATACTTTCATGTCAATGGCAGCTTTCGTAGTAGTTTTATGATCACAGAGCCAATGGCAGCTGTATGTTCCCTCGTCATTTTCCGTAACGTTAATAATAGAGAGGATGTATTCTTTCTTGCATTTGCTTTTTGTGTCTTTCAGTTCTTCGTTGTACTTTTCACCACTTTCCAAGGGCGCCTGCTGATCGTTTACATACCAAAATAGATATTGTGGACAAGTTACATCAAAATCAATCCAGCATGTTAGGCTCACGTTAGAAAATGTACTGGTGAGAATTTCCGCGGAGGAAATTGTCGGGCTGCTTGGCAATGGACCTGCATGTGTTAAAAAAACAATGCTTAATTATTACTGTCAGTTTTTAATGCGTCTGTCCTGTTATTGATCATGAATTTCGTCATAACATTGTCACAGTAGTCTGCGGATCCACTCGGCTTCGCCTCGTGGATCCACAGCTACTTTGACAATGTTATGACCCAATTCATGATCAATAATAGGGCAGACGCATAAAAAAACTGACGTCAATTTGTTAAATTGAGTTCAATGTTATTGTTAAGTATATAAACATTGCTCCGAAGAGGTATTTATTTTAAAAAAATCATCTTAAAGATTATTTAAAAATTACATCAAGCTAGTCGTTTACTATTTGCATTGTCTTGTAGCGAACAATAGATCCATACCAAAAACTTGTTTTGTAAGAAACAATTGTTTTGTCTCACATGTACGCGCATGGTTCCTGTTGTCCCTGAAACCAGGATGTATGAACAGGGAGCGTGCACAATAAATATTCGCTTATGATTGGTCAACGTGGAGCATGCGCATGCAAGTTTCCCTCAACCATCGTCAAGAGCAGTCGAAGGACTGAACTAGGTTTAGTTGGGCGAAGTAAATAAGATAACTTACATTCATATATCATCTGTATCTTAAAAGAGTCACTGCTTGACCATCCAGTAATATTGTTGGTTGCACTGCACTTGTAGAATCCTTCCTGCTCCTCGCGTCCGGGCGGAAGATGAAGGATGCATATGCTTTTCACAGTTTCTCCTTTCTTCTCCAGTGAGTGATGCATTCCTTCAGTTCCGTTGGTGATTAGTTTATCGTCCTTGTACCAAGAGACTGTGCGAGGAAGAGGCCATCCCGAGAAAATACATTTCAATTCCTTTGGTTGGTCTTTAATGATTACATTTGGTGTACTTGTTACCCAAATAATTTGCAGTGCACCTAAGTGAAAAAAATTAGATCGTGGAGAGAGCTTTAATTGTCGACTGGATTCATGTCGCTTTGATGCTTTTGAAGCCTCACTGCATGGTATTCCTGTTTGCATCTTGATTGTTTTAAGACACAAAAACCCGTATCAAAATAGCATAAGCACTTTCAGACGTTTATGTTATACCGTATTTCCTCGATTAAGCGCCCCTCCATGAATGAGCGCCCCCAAAGAATCATGAAATTTACTCTACTAACAAAAAAAACAGTCAAAATGAATGGATGAAGTAAGAGAAGGCGGAATTACTCCAGATTTCTTGTCATAAATAAATTGTATCAAAATAAAGCTGGTTTAATCATTGCGGTTGACACTGAAGGAAAAGCTGGAATTTGAAATAAGCGCTCCGTATACTTTACTCGAGGAAATACGGTATTTCATTTCTCGTTCACGCCTCCTTTGTTCGCTTGAAACCGTTAACCAGGCAGCTTTCTTTTTATAGACCATATGGTTAAATTACCTCTTATACCAGTTGGAACAAATTAACGAGGAAACACTTACGGGTGAAATTTATAGCGGTACATTGACATGGAAATTTGCCATTATTTGTCGAGTAGGATTGCTGTAATACCAAATCTGATGAGTTGAGTTGTTGCTTTGCTTTTTCCCAGGTAATGCCTTGTACCAGTCCTCCTGTGACGATCGAGCAGTTGAGTGTTATGTTGGAGCCTGGATCGACTGTCCTTGGTTTGGTTTGCAGACACCCAGATGACGGGAAACAGGAAGACCTTATTTCACACTCCATGTTAGTCGCAGATGATACATCTGTTAAGTGAAGAAAGCAAGTAAGAATATTAACTGATTAGTTCAAATATACCCACCGTGAATGCAAATTGTGGTCCTGTTTAGGTTACACCTCATCGGCTGAGTAGAATTCATCTTCGCTTCAGCGAAAGCAAAACAATAGCAAACATCAATTTAACTTCTAACTTCTTTATAACCAGAGACAAGCTCGTCTGTAGTGACTTTATATGTGCTCCAGTAAACCAAGAAAAATATTCCAAAGGCAACTTCACCAAAGCAAAATAAAATGAGATTAATGTCTCAAAGGCGTCTCCCAGATACTTGGTTTCTTCTTTCTCGATTGAAAGCTTTAGGGTTAAATTAAAATTACCCGCGAAAATTGTCTTCTTTCCGATGTGTGCATTATAATCATCGTCATTGCCAGTGACAAGCAAACCAACAATTATTGTAACTATAGAAAACCGGCACATTTCTTTGAAGACATAGCGGTGCCGGGCAACAGATCTAGACCAACAGTGCGAATCCTGTGTCAATCAAGCCGTTGCTAAGAATGACGTCAAAACTTTTTCAATCTCGCAGCGCAGAGCTGTACGTACGCGTGAAGCGTGCAAACGCAGCGCTGGCGGATTTTTGGCCTGATCTTTCACGCCGCCGAGTAATATTTCGGCAGCGTGAAACAACAAGAGAAAAATCCGTCTGAGCTGCATTTGCAGGCTACAGCGAGTCTTTCGGATACGCGACATGGAACGGCAAGCGAAGTAGATGAAAATGTTTATCGTAATACACGAGGCGAAGCGAAATCAGCCAACAACTAAAAGAACACGCCTTCGTTCTGGATCGGATTTCGAGCGAAAACAACCAAGGAAGAACACATTTTTATTATCTTGCATACTAATTTTCTTGCCGGACATGCATTTTAATTGTTAATAAGTTTTCGTGGGACAATCCCTAAGCAACTATTTGAGTGCTACTGCGCACACTCGGTTGCCCGGCACCGCTATGTCCGTACGGCCAAGTCCATTTATAAGGCCAGTTTATACCACCCCCCACCCCCCCCCCCCCCCCCCCCATGAGGGGACACACAGACCTTCAACTGTAAGTACCCCATACAATTTACTAGAAGTTAGTTCTAGTAAATTGTATACCTAAATTTAAGCCGCACCAGCTGAGGTGTCATAATCCGTTTCCAATGTCAAGAACTGTTCGCAAATTGAAAGGAAACCAGATCAAAAGGAGTGATCCCTGTGGAGTAGAATCGTCTCGTATGTCTTGAAACGTGACTGAATGATGTTGAATAAATATGATCCAAATAAAGCGTAATCGAGTTTATATAATCCCGGCCGGCAACTTGCGGTAAAATAATTCGATAATTCTCGACCATCGATGTACTCTAGATAGAGGATACCGTCGACGCCAGTACGTCCCAATACTAAACTGAAACGGGTCACTTGGTCACGTAAAAACACTCGCGAAGATTTGGGAATTAATTGTTATAGCCGTTGGACTACTTCATAGTATTTTAAAAAGCATATAAGGACCTCTTCCTGTAAAGCGTTGACAGTCCTGACATTTGCAGGCTAATAAAATTCATCATGAGAATTTTGTAGATACCTTGTAGGGCTTTCAATAGAAAGTTTGTATCGGAATGCATAACTATCGATATGTATGTACACAATTATGATCCAACCAGTTTAATACATGTATGCACTGATGTATGTTTCATAGCGGGATTTCCATCTTGTACAATAAATTGTCAAACAGTACAAACGAGTCATGAACCCGAGCGTGCATTGTAGAGACAGCGTATGGACATTTATAAATGAAATTAATTTCAATGATTGGCCAGGCCAACTTATAATTTTGCGACATTATTATTAATTAGTGCGAGAATTGTTTTTTTTTATTTATTTATTTTTTTATTGATTTATATAGCGCAAATATCAATTTGAGAATTTTCAAATGCGCTCTTAAAATAAAGTAATATAAGTAACATAGGAAATGAAAATATAAGTAAACAATAATGTGTTTACATACACACCAATACATAACAATTAAAAACTATCATGTATTGGTGTGTATGTAAACACAATATAACGAACCTATAAATATATATATTAAAAAAAATTATTATATAATTCGAATTATATAAATATAACATGTAATATAAAATATATCATTGAATCACAATATGGAAAATCACAATATGGAAAATTCAGCTAAAAAATGCTTGCTTAAATAGAAATGACTTCAATGCCCCTTTAAAACGATCAATATTAATTATGTTTCTAATATCATATGGCAAATTATTCCATAACTTAGGGGCGGCTACTTTAAATGATTTATCCCCTAGAGTTACAAGAGACTAAACAGTATTACTACTTTAAATTGTTTAAATTAAATTGTCAAAGGGTTGTAAGACTTTAGACTAGGTCGGCATTAGTATCTCTTGGTTATTCCATACCGCTGGGTGTGCCACCTTACAGTACAGACGAATATTAAATTATAGCGTGCTACGCATTGGCATCTCTTGGTTACTCCATACCGTTGGGTGTGCCACCTTACAGTACAGACGGATATTAAATTATAGCATGCAACGCATTGGTATCTCTTGGTTACTCCATACCGTTGGGTGTGCCACCTTACAGTACAGACGAATATTAAATTATAGCGTGCTACGCATTGGTATCTCTTGGTTACTTCATACCGTTGGGTGTGCCACCTTACAGTGCAGACGAATATTAAATTATAGCTTGCTATATCTTGGTTACTCCATACCGTTGGGTGTGCCACCTTACAGTACAGACGAATATTAAATTATAGCGTGCTACGCATTGGTATCTCTTGGTTACTCCATACCGTTGGGTGTGCCACCTTACACTACAGACGAATATTAAATTATAGCATGCTACGCATTGGTATCTCTTGGTTACTCCATACCGTTGGGTGTGCCACCTTACAGTACAGACGAATATTAAATTATAGCGTGCTACTGTATCTTGGTTACTCCATACCGTTGGGTGTGCCACCTTACAGTACAGACGAATATTAAATTATAGCATGGTACGCATTGGTACGCATTGGTATCTCTTGGTTACTCCATACCGTTGGGTGTGCCACCTTACAGTACAGACGAATGTTAAATTATAGCGTGCTATATCTTGGTTATTCCATACCGCTGGGTTCTATAGCGATATTATCATTATTGTACTCGATTACGCTGTAGCATGAAAAACACGAATAAAAACTAAAATGTGGTAAAATATTATGTCTAATAGATTTTAAGACGGATTCCGCTCAACGTTCGAGCAATAAGTGCAAAAATTAATTACTAAAAAACTACTCATAGTATGGTAACATTTTGAATACTATTTGAAACATATCACTTTAATTCACTTCTCCAAGTGACCCCGCAATTAAATTCCCAAGCATTCTCGAGAAAATTAATGTTGAACCTCGTAAAAAATGATAAAAAACGCACGCCATTTTGTTTTGAACTGACACAAAGCGTCTTTTTAATTAAAATATGTAATGACTTCTCTCGCGGGGTCAGCTTGGGAGCTAATTTATCGATAATTTCTTCTTAACTGTATTCAAAATGTTACCGTGCTATGAGTATTTTTTTGGTAACTTAATTTTTTGCACTTTTTGCTCGAACGTCCAGCGGAAATCGTCTTAATTTCACAGGAGGGCAAACGTTAGCGTGCGACGTGTAAAATACCGAATTAAAATTAATGCGGAGAATAATATTGTGTCGAATAAATTCTAAGTCTAAGTTCGCCACCGTAAATACTGTGCTTTTTAATGTACCTATACTTTACAGGAAATTTATAAAAATATAATAAATTGCCGCATGCACGTAGATCAATCGAAGGAGTGATGAAACAATTTATTCCATGTAGTGACTGGACCTCGCTGTTGGTTATACAGCGAAACGCGTTAAAATGCATTAAAATACGCGTTTCATTATTTGTAAATACTTAGAGATTACCTGTTTTACATAGCATGGAACGGACTTACCAGCCATCCTCCAGTCTTCATGATTGGCCTAAGCAATGAATGATCCACGATGTGAAAACCCGGACATTATATTACGCGGGATGCGTTTGTATTTGGTGTTTACGGATCTCGACAGTAAAACCAATGAATAAAGACTGGACTGAAACACAACACTTCAATAGTTGCTTGCGAGTTTGAACGATTGCTTTCGCACTACAAAACAAAACAAAACTGACCTTTTTTACCGAAGACAGAAGGATTCATACAAGTACGTACTACCATCTATAAGATTTGGAAACATTATGGAAGGCAAAGGTTTTCCTTCCTGGGCGCCCGGTATCAAGTCGCTGCAGCTCTCTATTCACGGCATTTCCACTTCGCTAGAACACGTCGTTTATGTAGATCGGCGGAGATGACCATATTCTAACTTATAGTAAGCGAAAACTCCCACTTGAAGAGTATTGCGAGATCGAAATGTATACATCTCTAGCTAGGGAAACTCGTCATTTACCGCCAACTGAATTCGCCGCGAAATATTCTGCCGCGAGAAATGCCGGGAAATTGATACTATGCATAACACTAGTGATGACAACATGGCTAGAAGAGTATTGACATATTATAACACTTTCGGTAACCGCATTAACTTAATCTCCTTTTATTCAGGAACTTACAGTTGAAACGTCTTGGGCCTTGTAACTATGCAATAGCTGTTAGTACAGATGTCAGCGGTTTCACATGCAAACGAGGCGAAAGGGTCCGTCATTTCCGATTTTTTTGTGGGGAGGAGGCGGATGTACACAGGCTAATCTGGCATTGTATTGACCCATTAGCCTGGTTTGCATACTTTTGAAAACAAAAGAATATTTGACTGCAGGCTCAACTGTAATAACAGCTATTGTTTAGTTTAAGTACAGGAATAGGTAAAACTGCTTCTGAACTATTGAATGCCGAGGACAAACTTATATGTGGTTTTAGAAAGAGAAGAACCCATGTAGAAAGAATAATTGAAAATGAGAATATTCGACAGTGAATAATTTATTAATATAAAACAATTATTATATTTCTACAGCCGTTCTAAATGTTGACACACATTTGTTCGCTTCATGAATGATATTTTTTTCATATTCCTAAGCCCATCCTATTAAAGCATCTCGTTCTCTGGAAGTTTCATTTGATGAATTTCTAATATGCCGGAAATTTGGGGCTAAGAGTGAACGTAATTAGTTCTTTATTTGTCCAAAACAGCATTAAAATCGAACCTTTTAAAGATTTGCGAAAGCATTTTAGTAGAAATACAAAAATTATTGCTGTCCGACGTTTCGATGATTCTATCATCATTATCAAGGGAAGAGTGAAAATTTTTAGTTGAAACATGAATATAAATTAGTGAAAATAATTGGCATTTTTTTGGAGTCTTTAAGTTATGCAAATAACTTAGCGCGGATGGAGACTCCAAAAAAATGCCAATTATTTTCACTAATTTATATTCGTGTTTCAACTAAAAATTTTCACTCTTCCCTTGATAATGATGATAGAATCATCGAAACGTCGGACTTTTAAAGATTGCATGTTATAGTCCTACGTGCTCTCATGATTGATTCATTTCTTTGCGAGGCCGTTAAATTGACAACATCGGTGTAGTATTTCATTGAAATTCCATGCACTTGTGGATAATTCTGTTATCAATAAATGAACCGAGCGGACATTTGGCAAAAACCGTTACGGTCGTTACTTGAGAGATAGAAGCACACTGCTAAAAACATTAGTCATTACATTAGATCGATTTCGCATAAGCCGATTTTTCTATGCATTTTTCTATGCTAATGAATACCATTACATGCTGAAATAAACTATTGTTTAAAATTCGAATTTGTGCACGTACCACACGCACCAAACGTGTATTACACGCTGGTATCTACACAAATTCGAATTTTACACAATAGTTTATTTCAGCGCACGGAATTCTCTATTGTTCCTCTACATTAGCATGTAATGGTACTCATTAGCATAGAAAAATCGGCTTATGCGAAATCGTTCTAATATTAGTCATTACTGATTTTAAAGTAGTAATACCAATGATATATTATATCGCAAACGTAGTTATAAATACAGTGTAACCCCGCTTTACGGACACTCGTTAATATGGACACCCGCTTATTACGGACAATTTGTCCCGACGACATATATTTTATCTTATATCAGCCCGCTTAATACGAACACCCGGATAATATCGACACTTTTTCATGTCCCTTCGGTGTCCGTGTTAACCGGGTTCCACTGTAACGACTTTTGTCTCTGGCAAGGCGAGATATCTTTAAAGAATTTAAAGTATAACGATCTGAGCCTGCGAAAGGAGTCTGCTTACCACCGCAAGCAATTAAAGCGAGTTAAGAATGTTTACACTATAAGTCAATGATTCCTCTTAACTTTTTTTGCCTAAAATTAAGAACGAAGCGTGTAGGTCAGTATACAACTCACAGGCTGCTAATGTTAAAAAAAGTTTATAAATTGATCCTAGGGGACTAAAGACAACTTCGTGTAATGGTAACAGATTGAGTGACTGACTTACATACCTTGGATTATAAGAAGTGACAAAGAACAAACCAAGAAGTATTTCATCAAACAAAGTTGGAAGTTTTTTAGCGAGTGGCGATTCTTCATGTTTTTTACCGAACTACAAATTCGTGATGATTGCTCAGCCGATGTTTTTTAGTATTTTCTTAACTTTTTTTCACAGGTTCACCCACGCTGTTTTGATGTGTGAATATATTGCATTTGGACGGTGGTCAATAACCGCCTTTTCTTTCCTGTTATTTTGTTACTAATTTATACCAACTAATGGTTTTAATGCAACACTAAATACAATAACTTTTAACGTGATGGACAGCTGGCCATATGTTTATTATTTATGCAAAACCAAATATCCAATGATAACTATTAAGCTACGGTTTTAGCCTAAAAATGAATGGAAAATTCGTCCATGACAGTATATGATGATAGCGAGTACCTTACTGCGAAAGCGACAATCTGTTGAAGCTAATGGAAAATGTATTGTTCCCATGTCAGCCGGCTTAGTCAATTAAGTTATGGCTTAACTCGTGATGACATGTGTTAACCATACGAGAAAGTGCAGAACATGTCATGTTAGGAAATAAATCGAAAATAAACCTGAGTCATAGGTAATATGGGGTTTTCGATGTTTCATGTTACCACTTTTTAATGAAGAGACTGCCGGTTTTGTCCACGACGTTTTAAACATGGACATCTGTCTCATAAAGTATATTTCTCATAAAGTATATTTTATTTGTTATCCAACTTAAGGTTACCATATACCTTCAAGGACAGAATTGGTCCAAAAACATTTTTCAACTTAGATATGTAGTTTACATGATGACCTTTCATATAAAGAAAATTCTATGGAAATCCGATCAATATTAACGGAGAAATACAGTGCGAGAGACTTTACCGGAAGTGAGGTGTGAGTGGAGTGTGAATACTCCTCCCGCTGTTTTCTCGAAATCTATTTCAGGCCGATAGAGGCGTCTTTAAAGAGTTACAACTCAAAGGGAATTTGAGCGATTGACTTCAAATTTGGACAGTATCTAGATTAACATATAAACAACAAAAATGTGTCGGGGAATTTTTTATTTCGGAAAACTTTTTCGTTGGGAGCCGTTTCCGCGCGATCACTCCATAATTTTTTCACCCTATTTAGAAAATGCTCTGTATCTTTTCACTGCAATTGAATATGGAGAATCCCCGACACGATTTTTTAGCGCTTTGGGTCCGGAAACCCGAGAACAAATCAAATTAGCGAAATATATAATTCGCGCAGAGTTGTAGCTTTCAAAAGCTGATTCGGACCCTCGTATTTAGACATTGCGAAAAATTCGACAATTCATTTTATTACATAATGGTTAGTATATTTAGATAGCCAGCTCTATAAGCTTTAATTTGATATAGGGTTTTAGGTATCTGGAGTTTAATCCGGACGCGCTACATTTTTTAGACTTGAGACACCCCTGAAGGTACACGGTAACCTTAACAAGGAGTAAAATGTTCAAGTCAGTTCTTGAAATAAAAGTGGAAGAGCATTTTTTTTTAGTTGTGTTATCAATTTGTTGAATAATAAAACAATTATCCTGCTCAATCTTACGAAATATCGCTTGATTTTACCCAACTCGGCCTACGGCGATATCTATCAGGCGATATTCCGCGCGATGTTAAATACACCCTATTCCAAAATGGCCGTCGATGATTTAAAATTATTTTGTATGTATTTAAATTTGCCTCACCGTGAACCTCGTTTTTGAGTTGATAATTCAAAAGAAGTTTTACTCTAGAACGAGGTTAGTGAGGCAAATTTAAATGCATACAAAATAATTTTAAATTGGCAGCCATTTTGGAATAGGGTGTAAAGGAATATCACCGACATACAATACAATACAAACTTTATTAACACTCCCCAATGGGTTTTTGGTTGAAATAATGCAATGTCATTACACCTGCATGCCCGAATTCAATACTTGATCAATTTACTTGGCGTTTCAAAGCTTTCACGCCCCATAAAGACCAGTAAAACGTAATCATTTTGTTGTATTCTGTTGTGATGACGCAAAGAAAATGTTTAAAAGGTTTTGAACTAGAGCATCGAATAACGCGTTGTTGAAAGGTGTCCACAGCCGGACAGACACTTGTCAAAAATGTTGAAAAATATTAAATAAAGAATAAAAAAACTCTTACCTGTGTGAAAAATAACATGCATCATGGAGACAAAAATGCAACAGCTTACAAAAAGAGAAGGCGAAAAGCTGCTGAGAACAAGAATCAGTTTCATTTCTTTTCCAAGTGCAAAACAACAGATCAATTTGTAACATGCACTCTGTTGTATTTTCTATGTTTTCTTGCATTCGAATGAGCTCGCCGACATTGATAAATAAACGGTATTTACAATTATATATATGACGTTCTTTCCAGTGGTTACTAAGTGACTATAGGAGTCATAAGGAGAATGAGTGGGCGTTAGAGGTAAAATGATATGAAATGGGACGACAGTTAGTGAAAGATAAAGTAGAAAGGAAGTCTTAATATGCGACATTAATGCCACGCGAAACTACTTCAGGTTGATAGCGATCTTTTTTGGTGCCCATCCAAACTTACCGGTAGTAATTTAAAATTATAATTTTGAATAATCTTCACATTTCTCTATGTATTTCAAATCCACTAATAATTCATTCACCACTTTTACTATTTTTACAAGAAAAAAATAATGAAAACATTCTGAAGTTCACTTTGTACTATGACAGATCCGGTGAAACAGATAAAAAATTGAACTCGGTTATCGCACAATGTCTCGCAGATCAATTATTGATCTGCTCAAGAAGCTAAAGTTTTACGCTTCTCTCGTGCTCACCAAACTTCCGCGTGCATCCATAACTCGATATACGCACGCTAAGCATGTGTTCCAAATTTGGAAGTCACGTGATTTTGTTTTTTGAGTCGAGTAGACCTCGCGGTCAAGTCTTGTTCATTCAAGTGTATCGAGAGTGTAGAATTCAAGTGTAGAAATCGAGTAGAGCGAGAGCGAAGCTCGAGGAAAACTGTGAGCTTCGAGGAGGCTATTGTAGCTTCGAGGAGGCTATTGTAGTTATTATCCTTCAAATATTTTTTCACAAGGCCGCTCTGCTTGCCGTGGAAGATTTCGGTCGGCCAAGCTGTTAAACATCAAAATAATTATGTTGGCGTTATTTCTAGTCTGCTCAAAACGATCAGTTTTATTTGATTTAGCAATTTATTTGAGACGGAAACTAAACCTGTAGTACAGCGGCTTAGCTCAAATTTTGAGAGAAGTGTGCACTTCGACCTAAAAGCGTGAAACTTTCCACAGTTAACAAACATACCATAAGGTTTATTTTTAGATGTGGAGCCATCTGTGATTTGACCTATGACGTCACTAAAAGGTCAATGACGTCACACAGAAAGAAATTGCTAGTATTGACCATATATTTCTTACTAAAGTGCTGAAAAGAATATATATTTGGTAGTAAAAGCTTGCAATCATCTTAATAAAGACAACTTTACGCCTTGAACTTATTTTATGGACTTTGACCTTTGACCTTTGACCTTTAAATGTTAAAATTGAATCAGGATTAGCCTGGTTAAAATGCATGCCTAATGCAACAAATGCAGATCGTATAGCTGTACTCTGACTGTTTAGTTTGAAGTTTTAGCTGTGTTTTAAGCTGTTTCAAGTGGCTGTTCTAAGCTACCTGTACTATTACCATTCTCCAGAACGCGAGAAGAGCGTGAGAGCAGTGCACGTCAATGCCCCCGTGAGGTTTTTTTTTACCATTTTGAAAAGAGGATCTTCTCTGGGATGCTAAAGCTTTCAGTAGCTGTTCATCCATCTTTTCAGGACATTTTGATGTAATAACCATTTCTTGGCAGTTTTTGACGTTGCCATAGCAACCACATAATTACCAAAATTTTACATTTTCATCAAAGGCTTTGTTCTAATGATTTTTTTTCCACCAACATTGCATTATTAGTGTGTTTTAACATCCCATTATTGCTTTGGAATGATTTTGTTTCAATTTATTGCGTTCTTTTGTGTGGAAATAGTGAAACCCTTGATGGCGGATGTAATGACGTCATTTGGCGTCATATGAAGTCATAACAAGTAACTATCTTTCTTGTAGAGCAAGTTCAGAGCTATCTATAGGGCATAATGCTTTTGATACATCTGTAATAACTAAAACCCAAGAAGGGTTTCCATCAACCCCCAGTCCTTGTACGGTCGTCGGGGTACCGAGGGTTAACACACTACTTGCACCATCCTGCGCAACCCTTTTTACACCGACAGTCCGACAGTGTATGAACTCATAGCAAGAATCCGAATCCTCTGTAAGGGTTGTCCACAGTGGTGCTATGGTAGTGTTATTCAGTCTAGGATCATCTCCTACAGGTGACATCTGGCATATAGCCGATGGGGTTTGTCATCAATTTACATGACGGGACACAATGACATTTTTTGTGCACCTAAGATGCGTAGAGGATTGCTCTCAACACTGAGCAGCAGTCAACAATATTGAATACAGCCCTAGTTTTGCAAAGTCAATCTATTTAAGTTATTTATTTTACATGGCAAAGTCATTCTGGTCAGGATGATTTGATCAGTGATATCGGTTGATGACGAGAAGGGACGATGTGTCAACACTAATACATAATGTAGTATTGATAGATCTGTATTTGCATACGCTGGGAGTTTCATTGGTTAGAAGACAGTGGATGGACATGTCCAAGCAAACGTTGCTAGCCCTGGTATAGAAGGTATTTTAGCTAAAGTCATCCATGTGACCAAAACCCAGCACGCACATCATGTCACACCGCTGCGAGGCTCTATGCATTCCTCCAAAAAGCCTAATCATTCTTGTCCCCAGAGGCCACGATCCTTTTGGTCAGCACCAAGAATCAAGACCTCTGGCTGGTTCGAAAACAGGAAGTCCGCGAATCTCAGACTAACCGTCAAATCTGACAAATCTGATTGGCTGAGAATACAGAACGAGTACTCTGAGCATGCTTAACAATTGGGAACGGCCAGAGTCTTGATTCTTGGTGCTGACCAAATGGATCGTGGCCTCTGGGAATGAGAATGAGCCTATGTGGAAAGCCCAGGGTCAGCTGTGACGGCCATGATATCTTCCCCTTAAAGAATGGTGTGCAATGTAGGAAAGTCGCAGTGACCATTTCAAATACCGGTTGAAGACCTTAGTCTTTTATCGAGAAATATTGTGGCTTCTATAGGTCAGATCTATTCGAGAGGGCAATTTTCAGCTATAAATAGAGTTACTGATAAAGCTCATGCCCTGGACTGTTTGCTCTTGATCATACCCACTACTCCAGATGGCTCAGGGGGGCCTGGTACTCCGATATATTAATGACAGGGAGATGTAGATCCCAAAAAGTCCAATGTCCCAAAACGTAACCCCCAAAAAGTCTGGCTTTTTTCTCTGAATAAATAATAAGTAGATAAAACATCAAGAAAGTACACAATAGTTGATGTGTCCACCTTTATTCATTGTTTGATATAAAGTCGAGCAAAATAGGCTATGCCTTTTATCAACACTAAAAACGTCCCCGCAAAAATCTTTCTATACCCCCAAAAAACTGCCAGAAAATTTATAGCCCCCAAAAGTCCCCATATTGCTAATTGGATTTTCAAACCCCCAAAAGGTCTTTGCACCTCCTCGTCACTAATATACCTGCACTCCTGTTGTTGATGCAATATGTTTGGATGCATACTGCTGTAGTTGTTGAGATGTTCAATCCTGGCACGGTTGAGACTTTCCAAGATTATGCTGATCTGGTATTTCAACCGTATGTGACATCTCAACTAGAATCAGCTGACAGAGTGGGCAGGGTCTAGGATGTCTACATTCCAAACAGTTTGAAGAACACAACTAGAGAAAAGCGAGGGAAGGGTGTGCGGCTGTGCGCAGGCGTGTGTGGCTCCCAACAACAGTGATTCTGAGAGCTGATTCTGTTCAGTTTTTAGTCCCAACAAGTTACAAGTCAACCAACTACAGATAAAGCCATCTACACAACAGGTGGTAGATATTTTCTTAGTACACTGGTAGAGGTGGATGTTGCAAACATGATCCCATGCTAGCAGACACCTATCTCCTTGTGCACATTGCAAACAGAGGATGTAGGACAGTATGTGTGCACATGGTTGAGGCAGAAGTCGTTGTGTTGCCCATTGCTACTTTTGACAAGATTAAGCCCAATGAATTGTGGGTGGCTATTGGTACCGGCACAAGTTTCAAATATGTTCCTGTCCATCATCTTGTTGACTCCCAGATGTGCAGCACTCTACCTGTCGTCCATGCCCTGCACCGTCTTGTCATTCAATAGTATAGGTTAAGAAAACTCCCTGGGACACATGACTGAGTTTCCCAGAAGTTACCAATGATATAGACAATGCCGTTCTGCCACTGCTTGAGTGGTTTAAGGTGCTGCTGTATGAGCGCAGAAGTCAACAGCGCCCGTAAACATCTGTACATGTTTTTCCACTCTTCGTGAAGTCTTAAGAATACATCACCGACCCAAGCAGTGCTGATACAACATATGCGAGCCTGTTATCAGGCAAACACCCGGAACCAGTTCCTAATTACAGATCCTGATTCTCAGCTACTTTACCTTTAGTTAAAGCCCTTCTAACTGGGGCTGGAAACAAAGTAGTAAAGGTAGGCACCACTGTATACAACCCTTACACAGGCTTTGTTTTATTGCTTTGAGTTGATACACTGACTGCAGGTTCAAGAAGGATTGTGCAGGACGATGCAAGTGTGTTAAGTCCTCAAGCCTTAAAAAGGCCTGGGTGCAGGGAAATTATGGTTGATAAGCAATATCTCAGGTTAGATTTGTACTACCACGCTGAATTTTTTCCTGATTATAAAACTCGATATTCTTTTTTGGCTCAATTTATCATTTTTATTTATATATCTTTTTTTGATCACGTACCATGTCACGTGATAGTTTTCTTAAAATTTCGTAAATAAGCAACTTGTACTTGTATTCATCAATAAATGAGTGTTTTCGATAGTGTAAAGTTATTTACCTGCCTTTGGAATGATCATCCATGATTTCGATTTAAAGAGTTATAAACCTGCATCTAAAAAGCCTTTTTGTTTGATGATTTCACTGAACACCGCCGGCAATTCCCCAAATATTGGCTATATTCTGCCAGATGTCGCGTGGCATGTCACGTGACCTGCCAGAAGCCCTAATACCTCCTTAAAATGTCAAGGACGTTAAACCTAACTGTGTGATAAATTTGGTTGCATTGCCATTCTTGTCACCAGAAAAAGTAAAAGTATTTGACCCAGGCATTAATGTGCTTGAGTCAGTATTGACGTGCACTGCCCTCTGCTCATGTTCATAGATAATGTACCAGTAGCTTGAAACAGCCACGTGAAACAGCTTAGAACACAGTTAAACTTCAAACTAAACAGTCAGAGTATAGTTATACGATCTGCATTTGTTACATAAGGCATACATTTTAACCAGGCTAATCCGGATTCAATTTTAACATTTAAAGGTCAACCAAGGTCAAAGTCCATAAAATAAGCCCAAAGCATTAAGTTGTCTTATTTTGTACTTTATTAAGATGATTGCAAGCTTTTACTACCAAATAGATATTCTTTTCAGTATTTTAGTAAGAAATATATGGTCAATACTAGCCACTTCTTTCTGTGTGACGTCATTGACCTTTTAGTGACGTCATAGGTAAAATCTCAGATGGCTCCACATCTAAAAATAAACCTTATGGTATGTTTATCAACTGTGGAAAGTTTCATGCTTTTAGGTCAAAGTGCACACTTCTTGATATTAGCCGCTGTACTACTGCGAACGTGAAACAGAAATTTTCAAAACTGGGGAATATCACTTGGGGAACTGATCACCCGGATATTCCCCAGTTTTGGCTGCGTCACGTGACGTGTTTAGACCAATCGCGCGCGAGAAAAAAATTTGATGGATTATAAGGCGCCATATTCCACTAATTGTTCATGGCGCTTTACAATAAAAGATTAGAAACTAAAGGCATGAGCCTGAAACAATTTACAGGAAAACCGGAAAACCGACACAAATTCGTCCAAAAAATGGCAACCTGTTTACACCACGGGTTTAATAAGCTTAGCCTCTGCGTACAGAATAAACCGAATTTGGGTACGGTAAATACCTAATCGTACCTTTTTGGTACGCTTCGGCGGCATATCAGTCTCGTTTGTTCTCGCCATGGGTATTTTGGCTCGACTACGTCTCACCAAAATACAAACCATGGCTCGACTAAGCTCGCCTGATATGCCGCCGAAGCGTACCAAAAAGGTACGATTAGGTATAACTGAGAATCAGCACAATAAATATATCGAATACGAAGCTTAAATACGGCAGTTCGCCAACCGTTTGCCCGCCATAAACAAGTGAAACCTTCAGCTCCGTTTAGCTGTCCGTTCGACTTGTAAAATGAATATAATATTCAGCTGTAAACAATTTGGACAATTTTCCAGAATATATGAAAGACACAGAGCGAAGATTAATCCGAAGAAAACTTTGTCTTGCTCTCTTTTCGTTCGTTTTGCCGCCGTTTTCATACAAATTATACTTCATTTAGATGGAACTGAAAAATCACTCAGTCGATTTATAACTTTTATAAAAGTAATAGCGAAGTTTAACCAAAAGTTAGTGAAAAATTTAATAAAACAATTAGAGGGAGCGACAAAATGTTCTTCTAAGCGATAAAGACATTTGCACACGTCATTCAATATACGCACGGCCGTGCATATATTGAGTTATGCATGCACGCTCGCGCGATTGAAATAGATAGCGTGATTCTGATGGCTATGAAAGAAACGAGTCTAAAAGATAATTAAAATCATTACTTTAGGCTTTCGCGGAGGTCTCAGCCAAGGTCAGCAATAACAGTCAATCATAAACTCCGTGGGAACTATTACTAGATGTCAAACCATTGAAAAAAACGGGAAATAGAATTAGGAGCCAAGATAAAATACACATGGACTGACCTTGAGAGTTCAGGGACTGGACTAACTATCCCTGAGAAAAATGCTCTGGATTGACAGAGAAAATAAGCCATATTGATTTTAAACCATGTTATTAGCTAGCCTCCTCCGCAGGCAACTCCTGGGTCTCCGAGGTCTGGGGCAAAAGAGCGGGCACTGGGGCCGAGGCGAGCGAAAAGCTTCCTTCTTTTTCCTCTCTTCCTGTCCCCAACCCCACTCAGTCACCTTTTTGTCCTCCGTACCAGTCTCTCACTCGTGCCTTTATGTAAGAGTTGCCTGCGGAGGAGGCTAGTTATTAGCTAGAGGAGAAAAGGTTAGACGGATGCCTACGTGATAACTGTTATAGCTGTTTTGATGTCATTCAACGCTTCTTCTTGTGACTCTTGTGTTTCCGACCATATTGACAGTTACATTGAGGGCAAAATTGTTTGGGTTTTTACTCCGAAGATTCTCGAAGATCGCCCGAGAACTTCCGAAGAGTGCAAAGTTCAGCCGAAGACTTCCGACGATTTCTGAAGATGACCCGAAGATTGCCGAAAATCGCCCGAGGTCATCCGAAGATTTTCGAACGTGATCGGAAGGTCAAAAAATATTTCTGATAGTCTCCCGAAGATTGCCGAAGATCGCCCGATGTCTTTATCACAGTAATTTTACCCTTTACGTTATCAAGTAATCGCATGATTCCTCATAAAATTAATGACTAATATCACTTTTGTTTACAGAATTTGCAAATTTCTGAAAACACGTGTGATATTAATCCTTCATTTTTTCGGCCCCATAGTGTCAGGTTCCTTGCTTCATGGTGGGAGATTTCTGCATGTTACCGTTCCAGTTGAGCTTTGTCCAAACATGGGAAAAGTAAATAGTGAACGCGTTTTACATAGTATCTCGTCCAGCCTGCTGAACAAGCGGTAGTGGGGCTTTTTGGTGGAACGCGAGTCACGTGCGTCGATCGAGGGTCTGACTGGGGACGAGTCATGACATCAATCAGTTAAAAAAATTGTTTATTTTAAAAGCGACTTGCTGAAAATCGCACAAATTAATTCCCTGCACGGAAAACCAGTCTCTGCCAAATCGCAAACATTAGATTCCGCAAAACACACATGCAAAAATCACCAATCCTCAAATTTATTGCCACACGGTACTCTCGAGAATTTCTTCGGTATCGCGTGACATGTCACAAACATATCACAGCGTCCCACAAAAAGAAAGCATATGATTGGTCAATTCCCCTGGCCGTGTCAGTCATTTGTCTGCACTCACACCTTGTGTGTCTCCCTGAAGTTCTTGGGTACCACGTTCTTGATCTTCGCTGTGTTAAAATTCACGCAATTTAGTTCTCCACAAAGGAGCAATGGCTGCCAGTGGAACCAGCGAGAGAAAGATAGTTTTGGGTGTGGATGCCAGCGAACACAGTGAGCGAGCCTTTGATTGTAAGTGTACAATTTATTTTTAAGTATACAATTATTTCATAAGCATAGTCCCAGCAGGTCTCTGTACACATTTTCACTCCAGCGATCGAGCGAGCGAGTATTGAGTCATGTTGAGTAGAGATATTATACATTTTGAAAATCGAGAATATATATATAGACAAAGAGATCCAATCATTCAATAGTCGTGCCAGTATTCACGCTTATTCCCTCGGCAGGGTAACTTGAATATTAATTTTCAAGTGAAGAATGCAGATTGCACGGGATCAAACTTCGACAGCGATGGAATGCACGATACATTTTTAGCGGAACAGAAACTTGTAGTCATGTTATTTGTAGAAATGTGCAGTCACTGAATTGTTTGTAGATGTACACTGAAAATGCCATGCACGTCTTAATTTCATTTAAAAAGTCACGTGACATATGAATTTGATACATTTGGATAGTCACCATCAATGGATTGCTATTGTACATTATTTTATTGACATTCGGTCTAGGTATAAAATTTCCAATAAAGATTTGGATTGATATGCTTGAAGTTATAAGATAATGTGATTGTTTTTGCACCCTACCCCCCCCCCCCCTCATATGATCATATCTATTTAGGTATGATCATCCTTTGACAGTACTGGTTTGTACAGAGGGAGGCATTGGGATTTGCGGTATTGCATTTTTCATGCAGTATATCTCTGTTATAATTTTCATTTTAAAGTGTGGTATCACGGTTTCATCCAGCTCTCCAGTATATGGTTTCGATTCTTAGCGGCGTTTTACTTTTTAGCACTCGGTATAAACTGTTAATGTTCTTCACTGTATTCCAGTTTCTGGTCGTTTCTGATTATTACAAGCTTATTTTAATACCTTTATGATGGTAAACGGTTGTTTCCAGTTAATCTATAAATGCATGAATGTAATAATTTATTGTTTATATATAAGCATCCAATTAAAAGCCATTTCCTTGAAGTATATATTTTAACCTTTTCAACAGCTTTGTATAGACCATTATACAAGAAGCTGAAGATTGAAAACACGCATGGCTGCAGAGCTACAGGTCGATGTAGAAACTGAAAAATGCAGTTTCGGTATTCCAGCGATTTTCAACACACAGCATTGCGGTCTTTGTTAATTTTTTTCACGGTATTGCGGTGCAGGGACCCCCAATGTCCCCCTCCTTATAGTATAAAGTGAGAGGTGCAGACTGGCCTTGTATTTCATTCAAGAAGTCTTGTCCAATATGCCTCAAGTACTTGGCAAATTTTCTTGAATCCATTTACTTCATCATGTTGCCAAGAATTTCTTAATCCTGATTCCTGTTAATAGTTTCAATCCTGATTGAATCTTGCCTCTCTAATTTTTCACCATAGTTAATTACTGAATCCCTCCCTTAAATATGTCAAAATTCCTGCATCCCCAAAAACTGCACCTTCTACATACAAAATGTCACAATTCACTAAATGCTTCATGTTATTATAATATAAAGGAATATATTATACTACTGGCTCAAGTGCTCTTTAACATATTTTTACAGGGTATATCACAAATATTTGCAAAAAAGAGTGTGACAACTTACTTGTTATCCACGCCCAGGAGTATCCAACCATTCCAGCCGCTCCCTACCCCTGTAAGTATCTCATCTCAACATTTTTAGTCATTTCTCTGCAATGTGTGGTTCCAGAAAATATCCATACCCCCATGGAAGGTTTTTTAGATTGAACCCCCCCCCCCCCCCCTTCTTCCTTGGGGTGGGTATGGATATTTCTGGAACTGCACAAATATTCCCTTTCATGTACATGTGGCAGTATTTATTATGCAATACAAGACTATTATAATTATATTATTCAAATGAAAGCTATATTGAGATAAGTGCTTTCATGCATCACATTCTGCTGAACAAGGCTGATGGTTCTAGGTTTTACATTGTGGTAATATAACTCAGAAAAAGCCCTAAATTTTGATTATTTGATTGCAAACATTTTTTGAGCACATTTATACATTCACATGCTGTGTTTTAAAATTTGTTTATCATTAGATGCAAGTAAAGTATTAATAGAATGTTCATGTACTTTCAGATGGTTATGCATATTATGAGGAATGGCAGCATTTGGTGGAGAAAGTGATAAAGAAGTGAAGGAACTATTGGAGGTGTTTGGAACGAAATGTAAACAGCATGGGGTTTGTGAACATTTATGAATTTCTCCAGACTAATCCCTCCTATAATTATTTATTCAAACCAGTTTGATTTTTTTTCTTGTCTTTTGTCTCATCTTCATTTTTATCGATTTAAATCTAAAACAAAGGAAAATAATTTTTTTTTTTAACCACATACAACACATAAATTATATGTGTTGTAATACAAGGGGTGATGCATTAAATACCTAGGGTGAGTATATTGGATTGGGCATCAGTAATCTCAACCACTTGGCAGTGTGAGTGCTTGCATCAGACTTATACAGCACACAGAAATAATTTCTAGTTGACAATAATATACTATGAACCTGAGTTTTCTATAGGCAAATAATTATAGTCAACAAGGCACAGCCAAGTTAACTCCCTGGTGGGGAGACTTCCATATAAAAGTGACGGGGGTGATCGTCATACCTTTTAGGGTTAAAATTTGTGGTTTGGTACCACTGGGGGCGTTAAAATCTAAAATGACTACCGTTAGAGTCATTCCAGTACCTTTTAGGGTATTAAGCCGGCAACAAAAATGGCAGGTACTTATTTTAGTTTTGTCTTAGAATTGCTACCTCTTAGGGGTGAAAATGAATTCGAGCCACACCCACAAAACAAAATTTTGGTACCTTTTAGGGGTTCTTTTCAACATTTCCGACGATCACCCCTGTCACTTTTATATGGTAGCCCCCCCCCCCCCCCCCTCTCCCTGGGAGTTGACTATCATTCAGAAAGTTTTCTGTACAAAATATAGCGGTCAAAAACCGGAACATTTTTAAGCCATTTATGCATATGAGCTGGCCGTGGGCACATGCAATCCTGGTCCAAATGATCAGATTCGTGGATATTTTACAATAAAACACATGAGTGTGTGAGAACTAAAATGTCCAAAATGTATTAGAAAATAAAGTGAACTTTTAAAGGTGGACATCCTCAGGACCAGCCAACCATGTCCACCTTAGAGAGGTCTCTGCCGTACAGTTGTGTCCTGAGTGTTGACTACTAAAGCTGAGAAAACATATTTTGTAGCTTCAACAATCAAAGCATGCATCAAAGACTACTTCAGGAATTATGTAAGGGTTTTGAGAAATCCAGGGTGGCATACCCAGGGGGGGTACTCAGGTATAATAGTGACGGGGAGGTTCGAATGGGGCCAAATTGTTAGACCCCAAAAAGTCCTATTAGGCTAAAACCAGACCCCAAAAAGTCCAATGGCCCAGAACGTAACCCAAAAAAAGTCCTCTTTCTCTCTGCATTAAAAAAATAATAATATTTCAACCCCCCAAAAAGTCCTTACCAAAATCTTCCACCCCAAAAAAGTCACCACAAAATTTCTAACCCCAAAAAAGTCCTCAGATCGCAAATTTCAAACCCAAAAAAGGTCTTCAAGCCTCCCCGTCACTATTATACCTGAGTACCCCCCTGGGGTGGCATATATCCCACTAAACCTTCCACTCCAGACGGGTGCTAGATTGATAGCTACAATCTCAGCCATTAATGTTGGGACACTAACAAGTTTTTCCCCTTCCCCTTTTTGCAATGTTGAAATTTCTTTATTTTTTCCCTTTTAGTTCAAAACACGCGACAGTTTCCAACTTTGTTGAGGGGGAAGGGGTACACCTCACCTAATCTCAAGTGTCCCAACAACTTATGTCTGAAATTGTAACTGCTAGCTGCTAGCTTTTCTTTGACAGTTCCCTTTCTTTTTTTCAAGCTCATGGGTAAAACACAGTACAGGTTTGAAGAAGTAGAGGAATTCACAAAATGTTCTTAAACAGAGGTTTTATTTCTATTTTTGTAGCTGAAGTTTAAGTTGTACAAGGAGGAGAGCAACAGACCTGGCGAAGTGATCTGTAAACTGGCAGCAGATGAGAAAGCGCAGTTTATCATCATGGGTTCCCGCGGTGTTGGGACGTTGCGTCGCACCTTCCTCGGCAGTGTCAGTGATTATTGTGTACACCACACCCATATTCCTGTGGTGGTTGTCCCACCTCCAAATCGTCATGGCGACCATCATCATGCAAGTTAACAATACAAATGTTGTTAATGATCATTCAGTCATGTGATATTTTCTTTCACATTGATTGTATGTAAGCAACATTCCGATCCTTATATAGTCTTGAAATGCAAGAAAAGAGAGAAACAAAATATTTGTGATGATCAATATTTCATAGACCTTTTACAGCAAGCAGCTCAAAAGTGTAACCACTTTAAATTAATTCACATTATTTTGTGCATGCATACTATCCAATCAAAAGCAGAGGATAGCTATCCCCGGCCTCTGATTGGATAGTCTGCACGTTCGAAAGAATATGAATTAATTAAAATTGGTCACACTTTTGGGCTCCTTGCTGTAAGAAATGCTTGTAGTTTAACTATTGATTATCTTTATAATAAATTATTTATCTAGTTCTACACATCCCTAGGATACACATTGTTTATGTATGTTTCTGTTTTAATTAATTTTGTAGTTTGTTGAGAGGAGACAAATAAAAGAATTCAAGGTCATTTCTGGTTTCAGTTATTCACACAGTTAATTTGTAATGTGCAGTTCCAGAAAATATGCACCCCAAGGAAGGTCATTGGAAATTCCGAGGGGGGAGGGGTCTTAAGGAAAGTATGAAGCTAAACTGGAATTTCCAGCAGGGTCATGGGGGGTTCCAACCAAAAAACCTTCTGTGAGGGGTATGGATATTTTCTGGCTGACCAAAGTGCAATTTGGAATTTTAATATTATGTCATGATATCGATTATACTTTAAATAAAATATTAATATTATTCACCGTCATGTAATAATTTTCCAGATACAGTGATGGTACAGTCATGGTGCTTAAAATCTTTAGTCCCCGATTTATCTCTGTCAGCTAAGCACAAAATTGTGGTCTGGATGAGAAGGGGTTGGAATGTCTTGTCTCATCCCAATCCCTTCTCGTCCCAAACCCTCCCTATAATGGACTATACAGGCAGGCTCCGCCCAAAAGGGGTCCTTTTTTAGGCTCGAGGTTTGTGAAAGGGTAGGGATTTCACGAGTTGAAGTATATGAAAGGGTAGGGATTTCACGAGTAAATGATATTATTGTTTGGTTAACATCTGGTAATGCTTGATGATTTCTGGTGATATATATTGTTCATTAAGTTCATTACAAGGGTATAGAAAAGGGATGCAGTGTTTCTACTGTAGGTATGTGAAAGGGGTACCATTTTCATAATTTCTATGGAAGGTTATGAAAGGGGTACCATTTTCTATGGAAGGTATATGAAAGGGGTACCTTTTCTGTGAAAAATGGTATATGAAAGGGTAAGGGGTTGGACCTCTGGGCGGAGCCTCCCTGTATAAAACTTTTTTGAGTACCCCCCCCCCCCCCCCCCCCCCCCCCCGGGATTAAACGAGAGTGGTATTAAAAATTGTTGTTCCGGCTTTGGACCTTCAGATATTATTCTTACCTTAGTTCTGGACCATTGAACACTTTTCACAGCCACATTCGCTTTAGCCACTTTACATGCAATCAACGACATTTTTTGACACCATGCAACTCACCCCGCCCTTATATTGTATATACGATAAGCTACCCTCGGTCCACGCGGCCCAGGAGGCGCGACCCCTCGCGAGATCGCGCGGAAGATCGCGCGTTGCTCGCAGTATCAGGAGGCCGCTGAGCTGGAGACAGCAGGCTCTGGCAGGTACCAGTTCACAATCGGCCACGTCGAGGCGTGAAACAAAACATGGCGGAGAAAGCGGAGAAAAGTAGTGGAAGGAAAGTTCTTATTGCAGTTGACGGGAGTGAACATGGGGATCGAGCATTCGAATGTAAGTTTATTACGAGACTCCTACCTACCATTGAGATTTTCGTATTTTATTGACGCCTACTCCGTGAGCTATAAATATCCGTGGGAACTGAGTTGGAACGTGACCCCGGTCATGCACTATAAAACATTTCTTCCTCATTGTCCCGGAAATTTTGGAAACTCATTATTTAACAGATCACAAATTCAGTGTCATATTTGGGGAACTGTGGATAGTTCTAGTTTAGGGAACAAGTCCCGAGTGGGAATTTGCACTAATCGGACCGGTAGCGATATCTGGGGTGACCCCGCCCGTATTGACAATGTTTGTATTCTATAAATTGGGATTAGCACTCTCTCCTCCGCAGAGGCTCATATGGGGTTTTAGGACAAATCCGCTGAACGTGGTCCGAAACCCCATATGAGCCTCTGCGGAGGAGAGAGGGATTAGCAACAAACGATCAACTTAGAAAGCAATCCCACCGCATTTGTCATAATGCTTAGAACAAAGTGTATTTATAAAAGCTGGCATTATTCTTTATATTCAATGAAAACACATTATTGAGCTCATTTGCACCCTGGATCCGCACCAAGCAATTTTTGTTTATTTTGCAAAAATATCTGTCATCTCATCTGGACCCATCTGTTCCGTTTTACAAATTATAATTTGTGGAAGGTGATTTTTATTTCCTACCAAATTTTGTTAAGCCAACAAACTTCAAAAGCGATGTCGTCTTCTTCAGAGCAGGCCAAATTTTTGTCTAGCAACAAAAGGTAAGCAAATCATCATCACTGTAACCTTGAAATTAATTCACATTCACTCCATTAACATCAAGAGTGAGCCAGATGCAACGGATTGCCAAGATTTGCGTAGATTTGTTCACGACTGCTTCATCTCCTCGAATCTCCCGCCGACTTTGAAAACGTTGGCGAACGCTTTCAAAGTGAAGCTGAAAACTCATATGCAAATTAGCTTTTAGTGGACCATACCGCGCATGGGCACCAGGTGACATAGTCCCTTTAATCTCAAAGTTACAGCGATGATTATATTTGCTTACCTTGCATCCCATACAAGTAGTCTTCGGATCCCAGATTTACATGCCAGCAGCATGTTCCATAGTGATGGACTACTAGTGGCACAATTTCCCCGTAGGGGTGGGAGACTCCCATATAAAAGTGACAGGGGTGATCGTCAAAATTTTGGAAAATAACCTCTAAAAGGTACCAGAATCGGGAGTGGCTCTAATTGATTTTCACCCGAAGAGGTACCAATTCTAAGACAAAACTAGTTCTTGTCATATTTTTACTCTAAAGGCCGGTTTACACGATACGATGTGTCGGCCCAATCTGTCGGCACACTCGTAAGGCTCATTTACACGTTACGATTTGTCGGGCCGATTTTTCTTTTATCGATATAGCGCGAGGATGAAAATCGGCCCGATTTGTAAAATCTGTTGCGCTGCAACAGATTTTTACAAATCGGGCCGATTTTCGTTCGCTCGGTCGTTTTCTTATCCAATCGGGCCGACAAATCGTATCGTGTAAACCGGCCTTAAAAGGTACCGGAATAATTCTAACTGTGGTCATTTAGATTTTAACACAAGTGGTACCATTGAACCACAAATTTTAACCCTTAAAAGGTACGACAATCACCGTCATCACTTTTATTTTTAGCAGGCTTACATGTAGATAGGATAAATAATATTGTTACCAATGTAACAGAACTTTGTGTCATCCAATTTGGTTTGTAATCATACTCATGATTAAACTCGTATGAGTACAGATCGAATATTATTGTATGAAATGTATGGAAAACTAAAATATTTTGCTATATATATCCTTAAATGTCCAAAATATTATTTGGTATTGGATCTTCTTACCAACACTATTTTTCTGGCTACATGTAGTTTGCACATTGTCAAAATATCAATAATCAAAGGCTCCTATGAGGTCACTTGTGAATGAATAAATTAATATGCATAAATTAACAGCGCGATTAAAGTTTACATCCCATCAACCGAGCGAGTGAAATGTGTCCATCAAATGATATAACCTGTTCATTGCTTTTGCATTCATGAGTTAAAAATGGCAATGAACTTGTCTAATTCTTTACTGTCATAAGTACGGGTCGCACTACAGCCAATTTTGTTTACATAAAAAATTTTGTAATTTTGGCAAGGAAAAATTTGCAAAAAATTCGCAAGTGCCAAATTTTGGTGGTGGTCGCACTCAAACCAAGATGTGTTTTCCAAAACTCTCCTGATTTATGTAAATGTAAACTTAAACGGCTTGGGACCAGGTTTCGTACTTCGCTTTCTTGGTTTTCGTCGTTTTCTTGCTGCAATTTTTCTTGCTGCAAGTTTTCAATTGCAATCGAAGGAGATTGTTTTTGAACTTGAGACGAATTGTTCTCCAAATTGCCGCCGGTAAATTTGGTTTCGATCAGACCCAGTGTAGTCATAGACATTCGCGGCGTAATATCGATGTTCATGTTCTTCGTTTTCGTCGAAATAATTATTAAAAGAGTCAGATGAACCAGGTAAAAAATTATTTTGTCCCGTAATTGCACGCGCTAAACTAGCAAATCTTAATTATCAAAACATAGCATCTTGCGTGAATGACAGTTTAATGGCTAAAACGGGCTAAAATAACAAAATTGTGTGATTTTCAAAAATTTGGTCGCCTCCAGGGCAACACTTCGGCTTCTTTGAAGATTGGCGAATATTTGGAAATTCGCAAAAAATTGGCAAAAATTGAAACTGGGGGTCGCACTGTATTTTACGATTTTTACATTACGTGTTGACAGATTTGACACTTGAATAAACAAAATTGGTCAAAATTGGCTGTAGTGCGACCCGTACTACCCCTAATTATCAACATTTGTGTTTTACACTGCCATCAATCATCTTAACGGATGTCTGAGGAAACAGATGCACATCCATGGGTTGTGATTAATGGATTTCGATCCATTTTGTTTCTTTCTTTTTTTATTGAAAAGGTATGTTCAACTTGGTAATAATAATATTGTCATCGTAATTATTATGATTTATGGCAGTGAAAAAAGCAATCGTTAGTTGTTTTTTGCACTTCAGAGTTTGCATGTTATCGAAAGGTGCAGTAAGGGTTACGTTTACACAGTAGTGACTAGCTGTAGACCTTGACATAGATTAACATGACATCCTTGTAATTTTCTTTGTGATTATAGACAATAAATATAATTCATAAATTATTTTTAAAAAAAGGTGGTGTACGTGGTCAGTAATGACTGTTTGGAATATTTATAGTTGAAATTTAGATGAAAAATAAATTGCATTTTAACTTAACTATTGTTAGGGACAAAATAATTAACCTTTTGTGATTCCTGTGTAACATTTCAGGGTACATGAACAATGTTTATTGTACTGGGATTCAGTGGTTGTTTTACATGCTTTTGAGATTCCAGCTCTTCCATATTCATCAGGACCATGTAAGTTAAATAAATGTACGCTGTATACTACTCTACAGTACATGTCAGATTGTCTATTGTTCAATGCATTTTTGTTGCTAATAGGCCATTTCTGAGTGGCCTTTTGCCTCGATCTGCTTCAAAACAAGGCCTGGTGCAAAACCTTTCATATGAAAATGAAGAAGATTTCCCTCCCCCCCCGGGAGTGAATGCATTGCCATAGTGTTCATCCTCATTCAACTGAATACAAAACGATTTTGTTATCCAGGAGGCTTGGGGCAGCTAGCTAGAGCCCGGTTTGTAATTCGCTGGAGGCACTTATATCCCCCCACTGATGGTGATAACTGATTGACGTAGAATTTTGTGCAAGAAGCCTGAGCTATAGTATAATGTCAATCAGATCTTCAAGTCAACAATTGTTTCATTTTAATTTTTTTTTATTTCTTTTTTTCATTTTTATATTTTTAATATTTTTATTGCTATTACTAGTAAGTAAATTATTGTTTATCTATTCCATGGCAGTTGTGTTTGCATACTATGAGGAATGGAGTCAGATGGTCAATGACTTGAGAGAGCAGGCCAAGGTGATGATGCGGGGATATGAGGAAAGATGCAAAGAGAAGAAGGTATTAAACAAGACAGTTTGTATTATGTCTGTATAGAGCTGCCCCCAACTGCTTCTGTCATAGCTGGATTGGTAGAGCATCACACCAGCATTGCCTGCTCCTAGTGGCTTCATACAAATGAAGGGTCAAGTCGAAAACTATTCTAAGTGGGCAAGGCATAGTTTTTGACTTGACCCTTCAAATGTAAATGTAGCTCAGTTGGTAGCGAGCACTTGCACCGATATCACAAGCCGGTGTGGATCCAGAAAAAACTTGACTGGTTTCGGCGAGTCTGAGCTCCGAAGGTGTCCCCTTCTAGGGGAGTCTGGGTGCATGCTCCCCAGCAAATGTTTTAGATTTTCACTCTTAAAATGCTATTTGCCAAGATTTTTAATAAAATTTGACCATTTCCGTAAAACGGTGGAAACCGGTCTGGATCCACACCCTGACAAGGGTCATTTAAAGTTCAAATCCCATTGGTGTAAGATAATGCTTTTGAGCTTCCTTTGCAACTGTGTTAGTGGTTAATGAATTCACAACTGGAAAGATCAGTCTCTTTCATATACAGTAGGTCCAAGTTATCATGCAGTCTCCCCATGTAAATTGTCTGTTAGCTGTTTGACATTCTGCTACTAAGCTTCACATTTAGGCTCAAAAAAGTAAAGGCAAACGAAAGTGTAAGGAATGGTACATGTACATATGAGCTAGTGCACTTAGTAAAGCCTTCTCTGAGGCTCAACAGGCCAGTGCTAAACTCTAGAAGCTGGGTGGGATGCTAGTCCATAACATGCCCCATGTAAAGTGTCTTGCCCAAGAACACAACACAAGGAAGCTGGGTGGGATGCTAGTCCATAACATGCCCCATGTAAAGTGTCTTGCCCAAGAACACAACACAAGGAAGCTGGGTGGATGCTAGTCCATAACATGCCCCATGTAAAGTGTCTTGCCCAAGAACACAACACAAGGCCCCCTACCAGGCTTGAACCCAGGCCTCTCAATCCAGATTCCAGTGCTCTAACAGGGTTCAAGGTAAGTTTTAAAGGCAAGGTGTCAAGGAGGAATTTCAACGGGTCAATAGACATGGACCTCACCAAATCGTTGTAGATTTTCTATTAATTTGTCAGGTTAGGTAGCCCACCTTATCAGGCTTTTGATCTGAGACCTCACCCCTCTCCTTTCTAACTGCCCTATCCATTAGGCCACCACACCTAAAACTTGATTTCATTATATAATTACTGTTCTTATTATCTCTCATTCAAACAGATTCATTATCAAATGATCCTGGTAGTTGGTAAACCCGCAGGATCTGTGATATGCAGTGAGGGCAAAACTGAACATGTGGATCTCATTGTAACTGGTACCCGTGGAATTGGCACAGCTAGACGAACATTCCTTGAAGTGTTAGTGATTACGTGGTACACCACACCGAGTGTCCAGTCTGTGTCGTGCCGCCTCCTTTAAAGAAACATGACTGTTAAAAACACCTTTATTCATTTTAATAGTTATTAGTTATGTTATAGGATGTAGTGGACCATAATTCAAGGACTATTTTAAAACCCTCCTTTAGCTCTATTATATATTAACGGCCATGTTTTTGACCAGAAATTGTCAAAAACCTCTTGATTGGGTATTTGTTATGTACATTTACAGATAATAATACATGGTTTTTGGCAAAATGGAATTTCTCTCCTCGTGATCAAGTTAATAACACTAAAAGAGAAATTTCATATCTCTACATGCCCTTGTATTTTTCTCTGTCACTATTTAATTCCCATCATCTAATTTCTCCTCATATTGTCAATACATAATCACACATCCAGGCCATGAGAACTTTTGTAAGCGAATGATCATCAACTATTACTATGAAAACTATGCTGTGTATTGAGCTTCAGGGGTTAATAGCACACTTGCACGATGTCGTCATTTGACTACAACTACCAGAATTCATTTCGTTTTTCCTTATTATTTAAATTTGTAAATCCCAGCTCTAATTAGCATGAGAAAAAGAAAAACTGAAGGATTCTGATAGTTGTAGTCAAATGACGCCATCATGCAAATCTCCTATTGGGTGTGTAATATTGGCAAAGCTAAGGTTTGTGATTTTAAATTACTACTCGATTGTACAACATAAGGTCCTACATACAAATTGTAATCAACATTATTACGAAATGCAAGAAAAAATCATAATTATTTTAACATAAAAAATATACTGTCCAATTACAGTAGGATGTCATTTGTATTTGGGAAAGTGAAATGTCTAACGTCACTCTAAACGCCAAGATATTAGTCATAGATATTAGTAATGGAGGTATTCTAAGATATTCAGCTCTTGGCTCTAAATCCAGTTGAAGCAAACAAATGGTATGACCATTTATTTTGTATTCACGATGATCTTTATTAAAATTGATTTAAAATATTCTTTTAAAAAATTGATGAAGATAGTTCAGTTAACAGCTGAAATAAGAAAATATATTTCACTGGTTTGAACCTTGCGAGTCTCTTTGTTGTAAAAAAAATAGTCTGCAGTCTTGTCAGTTTTCAATTACTTATAATAAGCTTAATATACTGATGATCTACAATCTTGGTCAAATTTCATTGAAACACTGTCACATCCGAAAACCAGAAAGTTTGATCATCATAACTACTGAATGTGTGTTCACACACCCTTAAAGGGGAAGTATCACCTTTTTTGGTCAAAACTGTGCTACAATACCTTTACTTATTTACAACATAATTCTAGAACACCAAAAGAAAGAAATCAACCGAATTCGTGAGAGAGGAACAAATCGTGTTCTATTCTGGCGCATTTTGGAAACGAAAATGCGAAAATTAGTCCAATTTTTTTCAAGTTGAAATCCATTTTGACCAGTCCATCTATGGCCAGAGACACTCGTCTACAGTTTTTAGTTTATTAGGATGGTAATTTATAACAAAACTGACCATTATTTTTAGGATGCTTTTAATACAAAAACGTTTTTTTAGTTTTTGAAATGACACTAAATCCCCGTGATACTTCCCCTTTAATGTCGACAAAGGGCAAAGCGCACTTGTACCAATTCTAAGGGGCGACCCATTTAACTTCTGAGGGGGGGGTGGAGGATTTGGTATAGGCAAGAATTTTTTTTTAAACCCTTTCATGCTGCAGGAATTTTTTTTCTCGGAGCATTTGTGTGCATGATATTTTTTTCTCCATGTAACATGCTGCAGGATATTTTTTTTCGGTGTGTATGGGCGGAGGAAAAGTCGCCTTTCCGTTGTGACTGACCTTTGATCGCCATCTCGTTGCTTTTGAATACGTTCAGTAATAATACATATGTATCAATAATACATATTTATTATTACTGAATGTAAAAGCAATGAGATGGTGATCCCTTTCCACTTGCACTGATGAAAGGAGTCAGGCCTTAGGCCTGCTCCTGGACATGCTTTCTCCTTCATTCCATCGTACCACATCCATTGGCCCTGCACACATATCTTGCAGGTATAGTGGTGGCTACCGACAGGCTCGTAGACAGGATTTAGAATGGGGGGGTGCGTTAAGAGTACCAAAGGTGCAATCATACGAGCGCCGAAGGCGTGAGCTTCTAGGGGGGTCCGGGGGCATGCCCCCCCGGGAAATTTTGAAAGATTAGGTTGTCTGAGACTACATTTCGTGCGTTTTGAAGGCAGTTTGACATGGAACTGAACGTAAAAACATGAGTATTTCTGGAACTGTTCAGTTAAATTCAAAATGGATTTTTGACAAACAGGAACTTTATGATGAAAGAGTACTAGGAATACATATTGCGGACCTTCGATTAAAGCCAAAGGAGTGAATATTTGGATGAAGAAAATGACTCGCTTGATGCTGTCTTTCTCGATGAAGACCATATGTAAACACGTTCAAAGCTGCGATTGGTTTGGTTTATTGGATGAACCAGTTGATTCAGACTTCATTTTCAAACTACTACTAGACTGAGCACAAGCACTACTATTTCACTTCTTTTGAACCATCGGTTCACAATAGGTGGACCTCCACAGCCCGTTTATAAGGGAGTACCCCCCCCCCCCACCCCCCCGGGCCACCATCTTGGATTTGACAAAACTGTAGACTGGTACTGTGTAACCACAGCTATAATAATAATTATTAATGTACAGAAAAAGCTATCTGAAGAAGGGAGATGCAAAAATTATTGTAGTTCCAGTTCCCCTCTTGCCCAAAATCAGATGCTATTAAAATCCCAACTGCCTGCAGCAGCTGAAGATGAAGTTGAAGTCAGCCCAGTAGTGTCTTGCAGGAATTTTTTTTCGGCCCACTGAACGTGTATGAATTTTTTTTCCGTCAGTGGTCGTGTGCACGAAATTTTTTTTCGTACAAGTTTGCTTGCAGGATATTTTTTTTCAAAATCCTCCACCCCCCCCCTCAGAAGTTAAATGGGTCGCCCCTAAAGTGTTCTTGTTAACTTTCAACAGGGGTGGGGAGAGCAACATGTGTCAAAAACGAAGTGTTGCAACAATTATGACCAGAATCTAACTTGTGGCAACACCTTTCAGTAAAAGATTCAGATGTTTTTCTCCTGAATCACGATTATGAGCGAGGACTGGCGCGAGATGCTTCCCTGGTCCCTCTGCGTCTGCCTCGTCCCTGTCCTCCTTGCGAAGCACCGCGGCCTCCTCTGCCTCTTCTCCCAGATGAACTGCTGGCGTGACTCGGTGTTTCTGAAACACACAAAAAGAGTTGTATCTATAATATGGAATGGAAACTTTATTGCAACTCCTTACAAGGGTTTTTCAATTACATATCCAACTTTCAGTCAGTGAATTTCTTTGAATCCATGAACTCACAAAGTTACTTTAACGAGAGCTTTTCAACTCATTGGTTGGGAGTGAAAACGCACAAAAAACAACGGCTTCGCCTTCCATGGCCAGTTGCCGTCAGTGGCTCAAAAATGGCTGTGCTTACTATATTAATCTCTACTGTTAACAGGAGGCGCACGTTTAAGAGCCGTCAAAATTACTCCTCTTGTTGATACTGCCTCCTTTCCATTCTGTTCATCATATTAATGTTATACTGACTCGGGATCACGAGAACAATGAAGATAAACAGAAGAGAGTTTCATATGTACCAGCTTAACGGGATGTTTGAAAAGAATTCAGAAAAGCATTGATCTAGAGCGACAGACGTAAGAAAGATCTAACACGAGAATGAAAGAAGAAAATACCAGTACGTACCAATCAATAAAAAGTAAAAGTTATAAAATGCTAAAAATAGTTAAATTTTTGTCAATATTCTACCGTACCTCTTACGTCATCTTGGGTACAGTCACGTGACAGTTTATTCTCCTCGACCCACTCAATCCACTTTTTCCACAAATCACATTTTTCTAACGTCTTCTTGTTCCCAATCACAATCATTCCTCTGCGAGCGCGGGTCAAAAGAACGTTCATTCGTTTCTCGTCGTCCAGGAAACCCACAAATCCGTGCTCGTTACAACGCACGGCCGAGAAAACGATGACGTCACGTTCTTGTCCCTGGAATCCGTCCACAGTTCTCACCGACACGTTTTCAAATTCTTTTATTTTATCTGAGATGAGCTTTAGCTGCGCTCTGTAAGGTGTTATTATACCTATTCCATCACTAGTCACGTCTCCTGTCTTCAGTAGCTCACGAACCACTTCGCACACTTGCCTGGCCTCGAAGTCGTTTTGCTTGGACGACGCCTTGCTGTTTTCTTGTGCCAAATCGGGCGTTTTAAGGAAGACTACTGGTTTGGTCTCGTTTGGCCAATTGAATCCCGCAGGAGGTCTTCTATCTTCGTCTGATACACCGTTGTGAAGTCTTCCATCATAAAATTGACTCGATGGAAACAAGGCTATGGCTGGGTGCATTCGATACTGTACATTGAGCATGCGTACTGGCAGTCCCACTTTTCGTAGCCGTGAGAACATGGAGACTGTCAGTAGATCAGGACCCTTAGCTAGCTCGCATAGCACCATGGGAGGCAGCTGTTGGTCATCCCCTTCAAAAAGAGTACAGTGTATTAGTTTACCTTACATTGCCTACAGAAAGGTTAATTCATTGGGTAATTTCTTGGTGAAAACCAATGACAAAAACAAAAGATGACGAACAATATAATACCTCGATACCAAAACACAATTGCTAACCATCAATGGTTAAAAAAACACCAAGTGACACCCTATTATAATTTCACTTACAATGCGCTGAAAAAGCCTTAAACTCTCTGTAAAAGTTCGATTCCAAAAGGCGTTTGTTTTAGACTATCTTACATGTAAAAGGAATTATTTAAAGGAAATGTTTGACCTTCACGTGGATGTTTCTAGCCTCCCAAAGCAAACTTTAAAATTGAGCCATGGAAAAATGGAATAAACCGACAATTCACGTGTAAATACTTTGCAAAACTGCCGGTAGTATATGTTCATGAAGAGTTAGATGAATTATGGTTATTATGCGGAGTATTTTCACATTTTGTAAACAATTTCAAGTCTTTTTAGACGATGTTGTTTCAGCACTTTTTCCAACATTCAGTCAGTAATTCTATTTACAAATTATGTACAAACTTTTATAAATGTAAGATTATTTGTAAATTATCATGGCGAACTCATTAAACTAAACTAAACTAAATTAAGTTAAAAAAATTAAGGTAATAACCGAAACGTGGGAGAAGTTATGAAAACCTGATAAAAACAAATGTGATGATATGTGTAGCGAGTTATATTTTTCACTATTACTCTTCAAATAATTATATGGAATATTTTACTAAATACCACTTGCCGACGATTTTTGGTTATCCAATCGAATAAAAGCGCTAGCAGTAGCGTGCGCTTAGAAAGTTGTCATGTGTGCGTGGTACTGTCATATTTATATACAAATATACTGCAGGCTTAATAGCATCACTTTCGGGAACCGTCAGATTTGTGGAGTGTTTTGACAACTTACCTACTAGAACAAGCTTTTGACAGCCATGTGAAAGAGAAACCAGGATTGCAGGTTCAGTGGCTTGTGAGGCCTCGTCAATCAAGACTCGCTTGAATACAAACCCTTCAAGCAACGCGGAACCCGCACTGATGCAAGTTGTGCAGAGGATTTTGCAGCTTTCCAGTATCCTCTTCGCCATCTTTTTGTCGATTCTGTTTCGGTCCCTTTTGTCAGAAACTCGTTGCCGGTATTTGGATTCAAACGTCAGATGTTCCAGATCTTTGGCTACTTTCCATCCTGAGCTGCCAAACCGAACAATCTTTTCTTGTGGTACACCATGCTCTAACAGCTTCTTTAAAAGATTGTCTACACCCTCGTTTGTCTCCGCCACCAGAAGAACTGGGTCGCCGCTACTTAGAATCCAGCGGCGCACAATCTCTGCACATGTGATGGTCTTACCAGAGCCTGGAGGTCCTTGTATAAGTGTTATGGCCGAGTCACTGCAAGTGGCATCCTGGACAGCAGCATTTTGGCTTTCATTGCCTAAAGACCACTTTGGGAAAGAAGTGCCTGACAACAAAGATGTATTCTCTTCATGTACGCTCGCGACACTTGAAGCTGAAAAAGACAAAATCCAAAAATAATTTGACGCTTAACCACATAAAACGGTTTGTAATATAGCGGTTTGCAAGTGCATCTGTGAAACGCGCGTATGATGCACGTACTAGAGTTGCTACCTGAGTGATAATGTTGTCTTCGTCGATCAGCAGCCAATCAGATGTAAAACCAAAACTGATAGTTTCTTGTGCTCAAGTATTTGCTTTGAGGTTTATTTTATTCCTATTCTAACAACGTACTTATTGTTATTGGTTTTATTGAGACTATAATCGGTGCTGTTGCGTTTGAGGCCAATCAGGGCAATAGGTATTAATTCGACAGGCTAATTTCCGTACGCTTACCAAATGTTATATGCTTTTGTGTTCAGACTAGAGTTTGAAACGTTGTTAATGGTTGGATTGGCCCCAGCAGTTAATATCTTGCCAAACTTTTAAAAGAAGTACAAGTATTTTTCATTCAGGTTAATGTATCCGGCCTTCTCTCGGTGTTGTATGTACAGTCAACTCTCTCAAAGCGGACACCACTGTAAGGCGGACACCTCTCTAAGGCGGAAATGGTTAGCTTGGCTTGTCCGGCCGAATTTCACTTGTTTTTTTCTAACTATACTCTCTTTAAGGCGGACACCTCCATAAGGCAGACAGCTGGAGCTGGTCCCGAGGGTGTCCGCCTTAGAGAGAGTTCACTGTATATTGTTGCGATTATAAATCCTGTGTTAACAAATTCTACTACAAGTCAGAAATACTTGACATCGGTACAAATTATTTAAAAAAATTGTAATTTGCTATTCTACTGCATCATTTGTATTGAGATTGATGCATCCTTTGTCTTTCGATGTTACCGAAATCCGCACCAGCGAAATGACAAATGAAGATTAGAAAGAACAACTAGAGACACCGAAACTATCTTTCATACAGCGATCTTTTTACCGCTATAAAACAGCACCTACCATTTTCCAGGCCAGTATCGTTATCCATGTCCTTGTGTGTATCTGGACAGGATGGGTCGCTGACGCAAAAACTACCAACAATTCCTTCACAGAGGGTTTGCCCGTATGCCGTCACGTCCTGAAGAGCTTTCAGTGCTGCTACAATGCGTCGGTATCCAACAAAACTAGGAAACTTATGAAGATGCCACTTCTCTTTGAGAATGTTCTTCCTTGAAGTGTCATCTAAATTTGTAGGCCAAACTATACCAACTGTTAAGATTATTCCATCGATCGCTGTTACCTCACCAATGTATTCACGGTTAGAAATATCTGATCGACTAAGAACCACGCCGTCTGCTGGGCGAAATGAGTGGCCCCCGGCTGTAATCACCAACGTGAAGGTTAATTCTTGCTCGCTACATGGCGTGGCTTGAGCTGTGACACGGTCACGCGGAAGGGCTGCATGAGACGATAAAACAGCTTGTTTCACCTCTGCTAGTGATTCGAGGGCTGATAGCGAAATCCAGTGCAGAAAGTAAGGTAAGGCATTTGGGTGAGATGTGAAACCTTCCAGAGGAAACTGACCTAAACGTAAAAAATAGAAACGTTTATAAACCTGTTTACGAGCCAGGGCCAAGGCAGGTGGCGTTTAAACAATAAACTACAGTTTCCACATTGTTTACGACTAGGATCTTTATCAGATGCATGCTATGCTAGTCCATCGCATGTTACTCCCCAGCAATTTATAGGCTGTCCAATGGCCACTGTGATTCATATTACTTAACAAAGCCACAACAAAAGGTCACTAGATGGACCTCTAGATCTCATTACGACTCTGCATCTGTCACAATCCATCAATAGACACCCAGTCATTCAGTGACTTTGAAGGTAATTTACCTTGACAAATGACTTGAACAATGCGACATCCAGTGTTATAGTCATTTCCAAGAAGCACAGCATCGATGACCTCATACATTTCGTCAACACTGAAGCTGACCTCTCTCTTCCACAGGGACTCAAGGCATCGTCTAACCCGCGCCACCAGCGTGATGTGTACATTCTCACCAAGGACAACGTCAAAATTGAACTCCTGGAGTCCGCTTAACAGACAGAGCAACAGATTCTTACAATGATCAGGTGTCTCTAAAGCTATGCTTGAGGAAGACCTCCAGAGAACTGACTCCAAATGACATGCTATTTGATGCTTCTCCTGCAACAAAATCATAGAAAGAAATTAAACATCAAACGAACACTCCGTTCTCGGATGCCTGCATCTTAACCTTAGGATGTACTAGAAGAATTTGACACTTAAGTGATGTTAGTAGCTTTATTATAGTTGAAAGTTTATATCAAACCTTCTCGTCAGTTAAGGAAGTCATTCTGTCGCACATTTCATCTAAGTGACTGCTTTGTAAGCTTCCCTTCTCCAGCAGTTCTTGTACACTGAGAATGTTTCTCTCTAAATCACTGAGCAGCTCCTCGGGGTCGCAACGAAGACTTGGGAAATCACCTTTGCGGGCGATAAACTCGTTCTGCGCTTCGGGAACTTCGCGGTTTGGGTCATCTGCATCTGAATCGGAACTCCAAGCGGAATGCTGCGAGGTCATTTTCTTAATCTTCTGCCCAGGATCCGAATGATTATAAACACAGAAAACTTCCATCTCTAGGAACTGCTCTCTTCGAATTCGAGTTTGAAAATCTCTCGGTAGACTTGATTTGAAACGATCAAGAGCAACACTCATGATTGGCACACTCTTGTTTTCATCTTCCTGCAGACAGATAAATGTATTCTGCTTCTTTCCTGTGTAGATATCAAGCCGTTTTCCATCCAAAGCGAAACTGTAACCTCCCTTCAACTGTAAAGGATATCTTTCTGCTGACTGAACGTGAACTGAAGCGAAAGCCTGCGCGGTGCAATCTTCCTCGCCTAGAGTCAGCACTTCAGACGAGTTCAGTGGAACTGACATTGCCAGGGAAATGACCCATTGTATTTCTCCAAGCAGAAATTTGAAAACAAGCAGCTTTTCAAGAGGGGAATTCAAAACATTGTGAAGTACCCTCCAGGACATCTCCCCACCCTCTGTTCTGTACAGCAGACGCCAGCGCCTCTCGTGACCACGTTCAAGTTGGAATGTTTCAATGTCGTGTCTTGAAAGAATTCTTGATTGGTGAAGAGGATTAAGAAGGGTTTCCAGGTCAGCGTTTGGGATGTCTACTGGCAGAAGTCTGCACTGCTCCTGGCTAAACTTGGTGAAGTCAACGCAATGAATGTAATGATAAATGTCCCTTTCTTTGTTGGACTGCTGACACCACTTATACAGATACCGAAATAGTCTGTATTCACTGAGACGTGATTCCTGGTTGTTGACAACAGCAAGCATGTCTTCCTCGTCAAAATCATCCACTTTACCACTCACTGCATTCTCTTTTGTCTGGTCGCTTTCAAATAACTTTGCCCGTTGGTAAAGTTTTTGCCAAACGAAATTGTCACTGTTGTCATTCTTGACTGGTGCTTGCAAAATGTGATCAGGGATTTTGACTCTCTCGCCTGTTTTAGCAGCGTCAATGGCGCGAGAAAACAAAGCTGCGACAATCTTGCACTCTGAGGAGTTGATCCCTTCTGTGTCAGCCCATCTGTCAAATAAAGCATCAAGCTTGCCTACCACCGCATTGCTGTACTTTGCAAAGTATCTCAAAAAATCATCTCTAGTGGGATTGCTTCGTCTGGCAGGCTTAGCTGCCGGATATTGACAAGGTTCTTGTTCTTTTTCTGGAACAAGTTCATCATCCCAGCAAACGAAGTACTTGTCACCGTCAAGATCACTTCCGGCGATCTCATCCGAGTGAGGTCTACGTCCTTCTGTTGGGAAAACAATACAGTCTACGAGATGACGACATTCAAGAACGTCAGTGCATCGCAAAACCCGGATGTCCCTGGGTGATAGCAGGGATTTTTGGCGACCACTACACGCGTGTCATTCAAGATCGTGGGGACTCCTCGTATTGTGGGCTGGAAGAAGACCGTTTGGGGTTTCAACTGCCCTGATGGATCACACACTCCATAAACATTTCTTGACTTCTCAACGGGAATTTTTAACTTCAAGACAGCAGACTTCTTGGCTTTATGCAAAGGATTAGGCTTGGATTGCTGGGGTTCTCGAACCCGGTTACGTAACTGTTCAAGTCGTGCCTTGGTTTTCCGGTCCAGTTCTCCTGTCTTCAACAGTTTCTCGGCCAATTCAAACTCCCCATTGGCGCACAAAAACTTCACAGCCACTTCATGGCTTGTAGTAATCTCTTGAAGTTCCATAAAGAACTGTTCTTGCTTTTGTAGAAAAACCTCATCAGAAATACCAAGCGCCGATAAAAGCATGATATACTGTTTGTTTAAAGAACCAAATTCATTTGGCCTTGAGAAACCCTTGTCCACAATCCCAAGAAGATGTGGACCTTCAAGGCTCCATGTAAACTTCTCCATTGAAGGACGGATTTGTATTCCCTGTTCCAAGCTAGGATCGTGGCACAGAACTCCTTTGCATCCCTTCATGCGGATCTGAAATACTGACGGAAGCTCGGGTGACTTGATGTCTTGGTACACAGTTTCAAGGTTTAATTTTTCAGTCACTAGTAGTGCACATTCTGTCGATATAAAGCCACACCCATCTGTAAAATTGTACTTGTCTCGCTCCACGTCGGCCACAACACATATGTGCTCCTCAGGAATACTGCAAGCAGGCTTCGCAGTTGAGAACAGTAATCCAATTCTAGCAGCTCTTTTAGCAACGTCTTGAATCCTCTCAAAGTTCCCGAAATGGCTCAAAATGTCTGCCACACTCCCTTGTTTCTCGTTATAAAGAACACAAGTTCTTTCTCGGAGTTGACTGGCACTGTGACCGAAGAACACAAACTTCTCTTCCGCAGAATGATCGTTGAATCTAAGAGCGACGCCACTCGTAAGAAATTTCAACACTGCGTCGAATGGAGTGTTGGGACTAAAGTGAATAACCAGAAAGTTAGCTGGATCGTATGCACGATACAGAGGACAGACACTGTTGTGTGAGTCATCTCTGGCTTGAACTTTGAAATCCTTCCATTCGTAGCTTTTGTCATCTCGTCTCCTGACGTCCACGGCTATGGTTTTCACCGCAATGCTTTTGCCATCAGAAACACCTCTCTTTCTTCTTAGAAAGAAAATTACGGGGCAGCCATGTTCTTTGCCTTCGATTATCTTCAACTCCATGGGTTATAAAGAGTCATCCCCTGATTTAAATACAGAACAGATAATCAACATGTAGTGAATTTAATAGACTATCTGCAGTCCCTCTTTTTCCTCAAAACCCTGGATTATCACGAACGATCTGCGCGACCTGGCCTCACTAGGAGCTAACAGTGAGAGGCAAGCTTGGGAGCGATACATATGAGCGACTCGCTTCGATCGCTATCTTTCAATATTTGCGACACTCTTGCGACAGTTGAAATTGAGGTGTTTGCAATCATTATATAAATGCCACCCGAACATGCAAGAAGGAGGTAAATAGAAGATGCTAGGAGTAACGCAGTATTTTAAAATACTGAAAACATCGAAATTATAAAAGCAGCATAATTAGCGCATTCAATAACTGTTAACTAAAACCAGACTTGTAAAACCGAGCGTTTCCATGAATTGTAACATCGCTGCTTTTTCATAAAAATATGTCCATATATAACGTTGCATGTTGCGTGATGCTCACACTATATACCTGACAACTGAGAAGACACAGGTTCATTATGCTTACTTTCCCAAATTCTACAGTCGATGTCGTTTCTCTTATTATTATGATAACACAGTACAGTGACGATTGTCACTATTTCGACCTGTTATATGCGCGATCCGAGTGAAAGATAAAAATTTAAGAAATTGTTCACTTAAAACTTACTGGGATTGCTATCACAGGAACTCGATGAACTTCGTATTAAATGAAGTGACGTCGCAGAATCGAAACTGCTTTGCTGGAAATTCTCAAGGCGGAAGACTGACCGAGATGAAAACACGAACCACTAGACACTAAAGATTGAAACAAACCTAACACAAGATGTCTGCTCCTTCATTGCATTTCCGGGAATTATTATTGGTTCTATTTCCCAGAAATCACGTGATGTTTTGTGAATTTTTGTTTCATATTCATAAGGGTCGGGTGGGTTAGTATGTCACACACCTGAGACATGTCCTGAGCATAAACATTATTACATCGTTCCTGTTATCTCTTCTCTGCAAGGTAACCAGTAAATTAAGGTTTGTGATCATGACTCATAGGATTTCTTTAAAATTAAGAACGTGCACTATTCTCTGAGAGAAATATCTTGACATGATTTATTCTCCTCTTTGTTAATCCTGTCTGAGTGGGTGTGAGGAAATTGAAAACAATTGGTGATGCATAGTTTAGGGGCATTTAAACCTGCCAACCAAGCATAAAGAAGCTGAAAGTGAAAATAACATCGCTCAGACAAGGCTTCGGCGCTTGATTCGTTTGTTTTATGTAATTTTTCGACTTTCAATCGTCAAGATCAAGTTTTAGAAGAAAACCTGTTTCTAGAAATAGCGTAGTTGAGAAGAAAAACACAAAAATAAGGCATTTTTTCATATAAAATTTCCGGCTTTGTTGTTATAGTGCGCAGCAGTAGTGACAATCACTGACAAGGTACAATCCGTTCAGTTGTTTACATCTGCCATGCTTCGAGTCTTTGTCTGCGGAGCTCATAGCGTCGGAAAGACAACCTTAGTAAACGAAGTTGGAAGAGAGTTGGACTTACATGTGGAAGCCGAAGTCGCAAGAAAAGTAATCAGGGATTTAAATCTTCGACGAGAAGACTTCGATCCGAAGATTAATCCATCGAAGTTTGAGGAGCTTCAAGAAAGAATTCTAGAAGCACAATGTAAAGTCGAGCAGAGTAATTCAAGAAGTGGGGCGTCGTACATCGCAGATCGGGGTATTGATCCATTGGTTTATTCACAGCTTTACCTCGGAGAAGATAGCATGAAAAGACTTTTAAATTTGCCCTCGACCAAGGAATGCATTGACAGGTGAGTGAGTAGAACGATATGCCATTTTACACGGTATATAAGGGAGTTAATGCAAGTCTTTCTAATAACTGCGTGAAAAATTCTAAAAATCAGAGGAAAAATTTGATCGACGATTGATATTTTCAAACGTAACATCTGTTTCTTTGTTTACGATGGCTTGTGGATGATGGCGATCCGTTATTTTTAGATGACGCCATCTCCAGCGAAGCGGAAAGCCTAAACACAATATCGGCTCATTGTGAACGTCACAACAATATTCTATTGTCTCGTAGTATTCGATAGTATGCCTCTTTTGTGCAGATGCCTTGCCTATAAACCAAAAATCTGTAATCGCTTTACTTTCCAGTTAGAACTATATATTTTCAAATGTCTTCTTATGCTAAGAATTAGCGAACTGAAAGGTTCGGCATGACAGTATCTTAAATAGGGCTCAAGGAGTCGTTTAGGGGTAATCGTGAAGAACAGCTCAACGGTTGACCGACAGATGACCGACAGATGACCGACAGTCTACCGACAGGTTACCGACAGTCGGCCAACACAATTTAGAAACCAGTAGTGATGCAAGTGATGAAGTAACGAAACCGATTTATCTAACAGAGCGGATGGCTATATTTTGTGCATTTAAATCTCTATATTCTCTATACAATGGATGAAGTTTATCAGCAATAGTAGAAGCCGAACTTATCAGTTTATTGCATGAACAACTCGGGCCTGATATATTTGTTAAAATTTAATACAGTATGAATTCAGTAAGACAATTTATTTATTGATATTTACAAAGGGTTTTAGAATTTTAGAATGATAGAAAATCTTTATGGAACTTGTCTTACAACATATATGTAAGACAAACTAAGGTGCATGGAACTCACCCTAGAATGGTTGTGTGCTTAGCTCCCCACGAGAATGACCTCATACTACGCCTGCCTCTTTCCCAGTCATCTCTGACGAGAAACATACATGAGACTGGGTACCGTGTCAGATTGTCGTCAGATTCGCCTTGCCACTTTAGAAACGAGAAGCAATCTTGGGCGAGTCGCGTCTCGCGGTCGCTTGTGGGACCATTACTCGTCAAGGTGGCCACCATTTTGTCCCCAGTAACGGTCCCACAAGCAACTGCGAGATGCAACTTGCCTCATTTGCGACGAGAATAATAATCTTGTACCCACACCTCACTCAGCACGAGCGTTGGAGATCTGGATACGAGATTAGGAGAACAGGGCACCATATATGGGATGTATCATTACTCAGCTGAATCACTTTGGGAACACAAACAACGCAGCGCCCAAATGCCTCGTTGACTGTCAGTTTACAAATAAACTACTAACAAATCAAATACGTGCTGTTTTTCGTTAGTTGTTCAGAGAGCTCATTCCTGTGTCTGTGTTATTTCTCTTCAGATATAAGAACTCCTTAGTGTTCGTGGTGCGACCCTTCACAGAATGCTTGCAGACCGATGACATCCGCCTCGTTCCTAAGATGGAAGAGTTATTGAACTTCACGAATATGATGGAAGAAGTTCTCCGGGACAATGACATCCCTTATACGGTCATCGACGTGTTGGACTTGAACAAGAGAGTTGATATCGTTAAAGATAAAATACTGGAATACAAAGAACTCAAAGTTACAGCAATGACAGATCGAGATATTTTTAGTCGAGATGATTAACGTGACCATCCTTTAGTACTTTCGCATAAGAAGTCACACTTTCAATATATTTGCGGTAATTTGATAAGTTATGAACATAAGACCGTATTATGAAAAATATCATATTGTATGGAAAAAATGATGGTATGTGTTTGATATATGCATTACTATAGAGTTTTCCACATTGTGTGTTTAAATATCTTATAATATACTCAACAAAATATGCAGCTTCTGATTGGTCAATGACGAATGCATAAATAGGTTATAGAGTGCAATACGGAATTGTGATAAACGGTTCCGGACAAGTAGGGACGTTTTTGCCCCTTAATGGCATTGAAATAAGCTTTCAAGTTAATGGTTAAATGTTTTCTAAACTATAGTACTGTAATTCATTCAAAAAGTTCCCGTTTGGTTTGCCTGCGCGTTCAAATAAAACATGTGAGCACTTTGGAAACCAGTGAAGCGTTTCATGTGCAGAGTAGCGTGATGGCCGCAGCAAAATTTTATTGAGAATATTATAAACAAAAAATCGTATGAACTGCTCGTGCAATTAGTGATTTATGGTCACTCGTGATGTTTTGAAAGTTCTCAAATTGCACTCGCCTAACGGCTCGTGCAATTTTGAGAACTTTCAAAACATCACTCGTGCCCATAAATCACGAATTCACTCGCGTTCATACGATTTCCTATACATATTATTCAGTTCCCGGAAAAGGAATTCCAGATTTCTACCAACAGGCGTCGAAGCCATGTCCTTCCGCACACCAGTCAAAAGCTCTTCCACCGAGCTATAGACCTCATTTTACGCGTTTTCCACTACTGCATTTCAGATTTAGCTTGTTGTGTAGGAAGACAAAGGCATCGAAATGACCCTTTTCCTTCGAATACTTCAAGGCTAAATACTTATTCCCTTCCAAATGTCTGCAAGATAAGAGTCAATACATCATCTGGATGGATGCTAGATACTATCTTCCCAACGAGACTTACTACTACTTCCCTTAATGTTTTAAACCGGCGGTGATGCACTTTCAAGTTATTTAAGCTAATTACCTTTTCCTTGCTTAGATGTACTAGCAGTTGTTACTGAGTTTATTATAAGTATCTGATTATGTATAAAACTAGATTTTATGGGGTTTTCCTTCCGAATCTAGGTTCTCAAACAATTCCGTGGTAACTTATAACTTTTTAACACATTGTTCATCAAGATCTGCAACAGACATATGCCCCAATTTGAGTTTAAGTATTTTAATAAACTGCCTGGAGGCAGATGACAATCCAATTCCTAATCATTATTCATTATTCACCGTTATACCCTTCATGCTGTGACATTAACGAACGTTTGTCACTAAGACTGGTTCAGTTTCACTAGCGACATAAGCGTAAGCACAAGCAACATTAACGCAGACGCAGTAACGACTCAACACGTTACCCAATCTCGTTCCCAGAGTCCTCGTTACCCTTGTCCAGCGGTGGAGCGGCCAACAAGGAGCTCTGGGGGGAAGCGATCCGCCATGGACAGAGCGCAAAAACCGCTGATTGGTTGCTTGATATGACGTAATTTCACCGAGTTCGCAGCAAGTGCGCATACTCATTAGTAGAGCTTCGATATTTTCATCATGGCGGCCAAAGAGTGTTGTGGTTGATTTCTGAGTTGTTTCGGAGTTTTAATGAGGGCACGATCAATTTCACGGATACTTCAGGTAAAGATCCGAACAGTTGAGGCGCAAATATTTTTACAGCTACTGGAGTAATTGATCGATTGCAGTTAACGTGCATTAAAGCAGTGGTTTGAACGTTGCGTGTAGGGTTTGTCATTGATTTTTTGTTATTTTGAGTGGCTATGTTATGATGTGATGCTTTCCTGGAACTATCACTGGCTTATGGAAACGCGTTTCTCTGCACTCTGGAAATGTGTGGACATTTATGGCTCAATCAACGGTCTTTGTAACACAATTTGGGACGATATTTGTGGCCTTTGTTCCTTTGAAGTTAATATTTGAAGTTCGGATTTTCGGATATTATTTATCCGCGCGAGTCTTCGTCGCTAGTGGATTCTTCGTCACTCGCCGGGATCCTCGCCATCCATGATTCTTGTCACTGTCTCTGTCAACCATGTGTTGTGATACTACATGTAATTTCAGTGAGATGGAAATTAAAATTACGACTTTTTATCAGGAATTAATTGAGCTTATGTCATCTGCTTTCAGTAAGTATAGACAGTGTTTTTGTTTGTGTTAATTCGGTAAGCTTATATTAAATTTGTATAATTTTATATTACGTGCGTCTTCATCTTTATTAAATGTAAAGAGTGATTAGTGTCTGGTCATGGACAAATGAAAACTATTTACATCTGTGTTCATCAATTGACCTAGTTTAATACTGTGAATGATGAATGTACATGTACAGCCTGTAGGTGTTTTATAAAAGAAAGTACATGTAATTTTAAAGTGGGGATGTGGATATCCTTTTCAGTAATTTCATGTATTACACATGGTTGCCACAGGTCAGGAAATGGTCAGGGGAAAAAAATTCAAGGTCAGGGAAAAGTCCGGCCCAGGGGAAAAGTCAGGAAATTTTATTTTGAGTCAGGGAAAATTGACATTTAGACTACATTTTGAAGAAAAGTCAGGTAAAATTGAAATTATGACACCACTGATAGGTTGAACTGTTGTTAAGGTAATTCCATCGAAATAGAAGTTACACTGGAAGTTTCTGAAACTTTCCCTATTTGAACATTGTGATGTAATGTTTTAAAATATAGAATAAAAAGAATAAGTCACCAGCCCCGCGAAAGAGATATAATCGACTAAAAATACCTCCTAATTCCTTACAAAATCAACCAAAAACACGTATTTTTTCACATTTTCAGTGATTATTAATTTCTCTGCACTGAGAATTGGTCTATACTCCTTGTATAGAAAGAAGATGATTACTAGACTTAAATATGTGAAAAAAAATGATAGGTCGCCACGCTCGTTTACGAGAAAACGATCATTTACCTCGAAAATGACGTGCGAAATGATGCGCAGAAAGGATGCGCAGTGCAATACTAAGGAATGACCTTAACCATGGCATAAATGCTGAAGTTCCAGTGTGAAGGAACTTATCCATTTCCCTTTCTTGTCTTCATTATTTTGTTAACCAGTTAATGCCATCATGCAAATGCCCTATTGTAATTCGTTGAAAACTTATCAGTCTTAAATAAACGGGTGGAAAGGATGGCTGCAAGGGGAGGCTGGAGGCCGCTACTATATCTGACATTTTGCATTTATTTGGTCAGGGAAATTTTACTTTTATCAGGGAAAGGTCAGGGAAAAGTTAGGTAATTTTGAAACCTTATGTCTGTGGCAACCATGTTACATGATTATTTGATACCCACTAAGCACTTACCTGAACTGTGAATTGAGTTTGAGACCAATATTTTGAACATTCCCCAATATGGACCAAACAAGCTACAGTGAAACCTCTATTTTAAAAGCAGTCACCCTCGGGAAATAGCCAACTGACTGCTTTTAAAATACAGGTTGAAAGCTTAATTTGAAAATTTGAAAGTTTAAAGTGTACCCACACAAGCCAATTAGCCCAAACAATAGCATTCTTACGTTGATAACATAATTATATTATGTTGTGTTTGATGAGCTCTTAAAAGAAACTGGACATGCTTCACTTATCGTCATGTCAAATATCGCATGCTAATCTAACTATAATTTGCAAATTGAGAAGTTAAGCGATGGCCGCGTCCACTTAACAGAGGTGACCGCTTAATAGAGGTCACGCTTACAGTAAATATGGGGAGCGATTTCCGGGAATTTGGTAAGTGACCGCTTAATCGAAGGTGGCCGCTTAACAGAGGACCACTTAATAGAGGTTTGACTGTACAATAATATTATTAACTATAATAATGATGCTTTTACAACCTCACCATTAAAATAAAATTAATACATTCCTTGGCAAACATGCACAACAAAGTTGATATAATAATTATTATGTAGTCTAGTCAATAGATATAGCTTTTTTCAGGCTATATCTGAAAGCAGGAATCTGGAACAAGCTGAAATTTAAAATAAGGGGAATATGTAAAAAAAATATATATAATTTTGTTTCATTCTGGCATTTTCAAAAGGCACAATCTTTAAAAATAATATTGAAATCTGCAACAGGGATGTCGATCTGAATGTCAATGAATGTGTCTATGAATGTGTCTGATTGATTAGATTACAGCTTTACAAATTCTGACTTTTTTTGGATTCCCCTTCTGAAGATTCTGGATTTTAAGATTCCTCCTTCCCTTTGCCTGAACTTTAGAAGCTAGACACTCAATTAATCTATCTGAAATTGCTCAGCAAAATGCTTAACTTAATGCTGGCAAGCCTGCCAAAGGTAACAACCTGAGGTCACCACATTTTCCTTTCTAAGTTCAGTATTCACAGCTTTAATGTTTTACCAGCCTATTAGGCTGCTTCAGAGGAAAGCTAAATTCCAGATAAGATAAATAAGAAAATAGCAATGCTGAGCAAGGCAGAAAAGTTAATGATTAATAGTTTTTCAAAAGCAAGAGCCTTTCAAACCTATGCCACACTATGCCAACAAACTATTAATGAAAATGAGTAGGATCCTAAGAGGTCAATTATTTATTTATTTCATTATTAATACAAATGTATTTATTATTTATTTTTTTTATTATTTTTTTGGGGGGAGGGGTGTGCAGGATTTGAAGGCTGTTGCCATAGTTGTTTTTTTATACACAATAAGATACCATAAAATCTTAGCTATACCATAAGCCCTGGGCCAAGTTATACTTTGTGTTTTTAGCAAAGGTTTTTGAGTTGGCTTATACATGTAACTGGTATAAAAAATGTTTCAAAATCAAAACCCTATTCTCAATCAGCACATAAAATTGCATGGTCATCAAGCATAACATTTTTGGGTAAGTCATTTCAGTCAATTTATAATTTACATTTGTACATAACTACAAATTATAGAACGCAACAATGTAACTGTTCAGAGTTACATTTAAAAGTTTTAATCCTGTCTTTTAATGTTGTAGTTGTTGTGAAGGGGGGGGGGGGGGGTACAAATGTATATAAATATATATTTTACTGAGGGGCACCAGACGTATCACTTATCACAGGGAATTAACTTATAACTGGACTAATTTGAATGAATATAGCACTGTGCGAAAGGAAACTTTTTATTTTAAGTTGAAACCTTTTTCTTTTCATTATGTTTGTTGCACTATGGTTGTTAAAGGAAACCAAAGTGTTATTTCTAACTTGTCTCAACCTTGAGAGCTTATGTTATCAAATGAAGCAACCTAGTGGTTAGCCTGTTGGAAGTGAATATTTGTTTACGATTGAGGTCATCTTGCACTTGTCATATAAATTGATTCCAACCCCCAATTGTTTTCAAACATAAAGTCAGGCTTTTATATCAATATTATTTTAAAATGTACACTGAGCATTTTTATAAGTACAATGTATAATCATACAGCTGTAGTTCATGCTGTTTATGCTATAATTTAATATTTTGTATCTAAAGATCATGGAACATTCATGTTTGTTCAAAAGCAACTTGTCTTCTATTCTTGGTTGATCTTGGAGTTTTTTATTTTCATCTTCTAACATATATGATCTGGTTGGCCCTTCTGCTGGTCAGGTTTCAACTGGGTTTCTTACATCTTTATTTTTTCAAAAAAATGTAAATAAATATTTATAATAGACATAGGGTCACAGCGTACGTTAAAAATGTTGTCTCAAATTTTCAGAAATATTAAGTCTGTAAACACGTCTGTAAGATTAAGAGGCTGTCTCTGTAAGATCCTCATACCAATTTGTGCCACATCACAGATTTCCTTGAAACTTTGCATGCGAGTAACACCTAGTGTGGTTAGATTCAAAATGCATTTCGTTTTGGCCCTAACTTTATTTTGACGGATTTATGAGGGGGGTCCTGTGGGGTCCGAAATGGTGATTTTTTGGTCTTCAAATTTCCATTTTTTCATAATTTTAACATCCTCTCACTTCCCTTGAAATTCATTGCCAGACATTATCTTGCCGTATGGTGGTAGGTATATGACCTGTTAATATTTGGGTAGTATTAAAGTTTCCGTAACATCATTTCAACTTGTTAAATTTTAACTTTTATGTTACCTCCATTGACAGCTTATACGAAAAGGTTAAAAGTGGGTGTACAAAAAATCATATAACTCAAAAGTTAGACTTTGCACAGATGTTTCGTTGCATTTGTGGAGAGATAAAGACTTGATCTTCAATGCTATTAAATAAAATTTTCCGGCCAGCAGGTATTACCGCCTAGAGGTCATTGTGAATTATCAGTATTTCAAAATTTTCTAATTAATCGGCGAAAGAAGGTCAAACATACACGTGAAATTTGATCCAAATAATGTTTTTTCCCGTCATAATCACGTATGAATAGTTTCTAAACACGTTTTACTGCTTTACTTTAGCAGTACTCATCCAAAAAAAGTTGGAAAAAAATCATAAAATGACCTCATTATTTATGCATATTGATGCTCAAAACGCAAGTAGCTGTCAAATTTACTCTACTAAACAGCCGATCAAATTTCTTGATATACAGATAGTTTAGCTTACTTATTCGATGGGGGAAAACAATAATCCAAGAACAAGACAAAACGAGGTATAGATGGTATATTGTAACAAATTTAGACAGTCAAACAAATCTGAAGAAACTTACCCTTGATGACCTTGAAATCGACAACTCGCATGTTGGCATATTTGCCTAAGTATGTTTAGCTGATTTCGCAGACAGTTTCCTTGAGATTAGATTACAGTTATAATTGTTGTTACAATTAGATCTATAATGATTAAAATTCACAGAAAAATTGAAGCAATTACCATTATGATTGCGTGAACATTCTTCGCACAAGGGACGTTAATTCCCACTTGCTGTGACAAGAATCACACTATTATTCAACAAGGTTACCGCTGACCTAAACACCGACAATGTTTCCGAGAAAGTGATAACTGCGGGAATCCCGTGGAATGTCTAGTTTAAGGCGGGACTTCACCTAAATTTCAATGAAATTTTAAGAGGTTTAAAGAAGGGATAGAAGAAAGAAAATGATTTTTGGAATACCAACAGTTGGTATTCCAAAAATTATTTTCTTTCTTCTATCCCTTCTTTAAACCTCTTAAAATTTCATTGAAATTTAGGTGAAGTCCCGCCTTAACTAGGCTTGTCGATTGTAAAGATGATATCAATGGCCATTGTTGTCACCAGGTGTTGTAATCTGTGACATGGCGAGGTGGATACAGAAACTTTACGGTTGCAGTGTTCAGATGGGAAGTAAGAGGAATTCCAAAAGGGGGAGGGGGGGAGGGGGAGTAATTGAAAAATAAAGTGACCAAAATTAACCCCCAAATAATAACATATACCTTTACTATAAGCCCTGCTCATATTTATGTACAGAAGGATTTTTGGTTTTGCTTCATGAGAAGAATATTATAGGAACAAATTATGTGTTTCAAAAATGATTTGGTTACATTTTGAAGGCCGGATGATTTTTTTAAAAAGTGTTTGGGCTTATATTCGTTGGGGGATAGATCTGAGGGTTTTTCCATTGTAGTTAATTCTGATTTGGGGCGCTTATAATCGGTAGGAAACAGTGATCATGATGGGGAGATACTGATAACGTTGCGGTGTCTACTTGGTGATTTAGCCATTTTGGCCTGTATACCTTTTCTCGAATAATCTGAGGCATTTTTGGCAGGCATTTTATGATCTTAAATGTGGTACATCACAGTTCCGTGATATACCGATAGTAAGCCCAACCCATCCCGAAAATAAGCACCCCCTACCGAAAATAAACGCCCCTACCGAAAATAAGCGCCCCAAATCAGAATAATTAACTACAATGGAAAAACCCTCAGATCCCTCCCCCAACGAATATAAGCCCAAACACTTTTAAAAAAATCATCCACGCATAATTAGTTCCTATAATATTCTTCTTGTGAAGCAAAACCAAAAAATCCTTCTGTACATAAATATGAGCAGGGCTTATAGTAAAGGTATATGTTATTATTTGGGGGTTAATTTTTGTCACTTTATTTTTCAATTACTCGCCCCCCTACCCCCTCCCCCCCCCCCCCCCCCCTTTGGGAATTCCTCTTACTTCCCATCTGAACATTGCAACCGTAAAGTTTCTGTATCCACCTCGCCATGTCACAGATTACAACACCTGGTGACAACAATGGCCATTGATATCATCTTTACAATCGACAAATCTAGTTAGACTAGACATTCCACGAGATTCCCCGCAGTTATCACTTTCTCGGAAACATTGTCGGTGTTTAATTGGTCAGCGGTTACCTTGTTGAATAACAGTGTGATTCTTGTCACGGCAAGTGGGAATTAACGTCCCTTGTGCGAAGAATATTCACGCAATGACAAAGGTAATTGCTTCAATTTTTCTGTGAATTTTAATCATTATAGATCTAATTGTACCAACAATTATAACTGTAATCTAATCTCAAGAAAACTGTCTGCGAAATCAGCTATACATACTTAGGCAAATATGCCAACATGCGAGTTGTCGATTTCAAGGTCATCAAGGGTAAGTTTCTTCAGATTTGTTTGACTGTTTAAATTTGTTACAATATACCATCTATACCTCGTTTTGTCTTGTTCTTGGATTATTGTTTTCCCCCATCGAATAAGTAAGCTAAACTATCTGTATATCAAGAAATTTGATCGGCTGTTTAGTAGAGTAAATTTGACAGCTACTTGCATTTTGAGCATCAATATGCATAAATAATGAGGTCATTTTATGATTTTTTCCAGCTTTATTTGGATGAGTACTGCTAAAGTAAAGCGGTAAAACATGTTTAGAAACTATTCATACGTGATTATGACGGAAAAGAACATTATTTGGATCAAAATTTCACGTGTATGTTTGACCTTCTTTTCGCCGATTAATTAGAAAATTTTGAAATACTGATAGTTCACAATGACCTCTAGGCGTAATACCTGCTGGCCGGAAAATTTTATTTAATAGCATTGAAGATCAAGTCTTTATCTCTCCACAAATGCAACGAAACATCTGTGCAAAGTCTAACTTTTGAGTTATATGATTTTTTGTACACCCACTTTTAACCTTTTCGTATAAGCTGTCAATGGAGGTAACATAAAAGTTAAAATTTAACAAGTTGAAATGATGTTACGGAAACTTTAATACTACCCAAGTATTAACAGGTCATATACCTACCACCATACGGCAAGATGATGTCTGGCAATGAATTTCAAGGGAAGTGAGAGGATGTTAAAATTATGAAAAAATGGAAATTTGAAGACCAAAAAATCACCATTTCGGACCCCCACAGGACCCCCCTCATAAATCCGTCAAAATAAAGTTAGAGCCAAAACGAAATGCATTTTGAAACTAACCACATTAGGTGTTACTCGCATGCAAAGTTTCAAGGAAATCTGTGATGTGGCCCAAATTGGTATGAGGATCTTACAGAGACAGCCTCTTAAAGCTTAATCAAATTAACCAGCTTTAGAAGGCCTGCAAATACAACTGTTGCATTGTTTTAGAATGTTAGGGACAAAACCAAGTTTTGTCATCGAATTTGCAGTTGGTCGAAATAAAGAAAACCTAATAAATTTAAGCTAAACACACTAAGCTTAACCTTCCATAACCGTTTGAAACCATTGAGATCGAAAATAAATCGATAACTACCGAACAATAATATTGCAATCAAACAAAACAAATGCTGTTTTATTGTAAATCTATAAAAGAACAACAACAAACCTTGTAAGGTTAGCTTCATTTAGCCCAAGATCACTCGAAAGTACTCGGTAATCACTCGTGAAACGACGGGAAAAAAGCTCTAGTTCAACGTCTCGATACCACCACTACTAAGTCCATGTAAAAGTACCATTTAAAAAATTCATTGAAACGAAAAAAAGTCATTTTTGATATGTTCTTGAGAAATTAATAAGCTATCTTATATATCGTTCCCAAGCTTAACGAGTTTACGCTGACCTTAAAAGTGGAAAAAACTGCTCTTGTAGCAAATACGAAGTGGCGAAAGTTCTCCTTCGAAAGCACAGCATTCATCCCAGTATTAAAGCTACAATTACAGCTACGATTTCTTCCCTTGAATACGAAGTTGTCGGTGAACGATCGCATTCAATGGCACAGCTTGTTTTGAAGTCCTTCAGCGATTACCGCGCCATCCAGGGACCGTTACATTGACGTGCTGTTTTGTGATTCGTCGTCCTCCATTTTGAAATTGGAATGGCGGGAAGAAAAGCTTAAGATACTGCGCATGCTCAGCGGTTTTTGCGCTCTGTCTCCGCCATGACATGATTCTTGGACTTCCGGCACTACTGCGCATGTGTTCGACCCCATGTTTCAACTAACGGACGCCAAGATTCTTGGACGTCCAGTCTTACTGCGCAAGTCAGGCGGATCACTCTATCCCAGAGTTCCTTGTTGGCCATTCCACCGCTGGACAAGGGTAACGAGGACTCTGGGAACGAGATTGCACGTTACCGCGTCTTCGTATGTTGCTTGTGTTACAGCTTATGTCGCTCGTGAAAACCAGCCTTTAGAGGTCAGGCCCCAGTTTCTGCTATTAGATTTTTCCATCATAATCTAATAGTTTGTAGTTGTAGCAATTTTTAGATTAAATAATTCTTAACAAATAGTTTTAACAATGTTTACATTAATTCATAGATTATTCATACACGACCCCGCAAGCTGTAAAGCTTTTATATTTTATCGTGTTTAAATAAAGTTTATCTATCTATCTATCTATCTATCTCGGCCAGCGCTCGATTTCCGCCGCCTTCTCGAGTCCAGTCTTCGTTCACAGTATTAATATTAATTTCAACCTGCTTTGAATTGGAATATGATCCTTAGTAAATGGCCAATCGCATTACACTGACCATCTGCCAAATGTCGCCAAAAAAAATGATAACCAGCAGCTTACGAAGTTCAAAACAACCAATATGTGAGGTAGCATTTCTATAAAACATCGTTTTATTGGGTTAAAAATTTGGTGCAGCTGCATTTATGTTTTTCTAGAATTCTTCCGAGTCGTTCTTTCAGTATGCTTGCTACTTGTAATATTTGCATAACAATACAGTCGAATATAGAAGCGAGAAAATTTCAAAATGTAAAATTATTTTAGTTTCCGTTGTTTGTCAACGAATCTTAGGGCCTCCACAGACTAGAGAGATAGTTGTCAACAACTATTTAGTTGTCGATCATAAAAAGTTGTCGATAACAAAAAAGCCAGTGCGTGAAGCAAGTTATCGAAACTAAGGGCCTTAGTTATCGATAACTACAATGCTATGCAGAAACACTTGAGACACTATCGTTATTTCGTGCCTTTTTAAACATTATTAATTTTCTATGTTTGACATCCCCTTCCCCCCTATCAATGTTGTTTCCACGTCAAATTTACGTTCCATTTTTTCGGTTACAACATTGTAATGGGGAGAGGGGGGGGGGGGGGGGTCAAAAGAAAATAACTTAAAACCACAAATGAAAAAAAAATACTGAAAAAGGTAAAGAATATCGTTTTTTACGAGGAGTGTCTCAACCATTTTGCATAGTATTGTAGCTTCACACACTGGCTTTTTTGTTATCGACAAACTTTTATGATCGAAAACTAAATAGTTGTCGACAACTATCTCTCTAGTCTGTGGAGGCCCTTGGCTTTTAATTTTACAGAGAGATCGTTCTACGACGTTAAGACTAAAAGAGTTGCGTATGTATAGTTCTTCGTTTTAAAACTGTTTCTATACTACCTATCATAATTCAAGAAGCTCAAGAAAATCACGACGTTTTACAGCTTGTACCCGAAATTCTACGTCTAACTGTATTGTTATGCAAATATGACAAGTTAACCATGAAAAGGCAATTGGATCTCCACTTAACTAAACTCGATAATTCCTCTTGCACGGAGATCATATCCTTAGCTGACTGATCGTGTTTATTTTACTCTGTTGAACCACCCGTTTCCTTTCGCAGTGAAATTAGTGAAATCGATCTGATAGCTCACGAAACCCTCAATAACTATTATGCTTTCAAACGTTAGGCTAATTGAACGATCTCGTTGACTTAAGCTTCCACTTTGAGTGCTTCATCGTCGCATTAGACAGGCTTTCTGTTGTTTAAAATGACTTCCCAGTCTTGTTATACTGGATCTTTACATATAGAAACCTGCGAACAGCTAAGTTTTTCGCGCTTTTATAATTCTCTACGTGTGTAAGCGCGGAGCGGGAAAAAATAGCTTGATCACAGGTTATTTATTTAGAACCCTTCGAAACTCGATTAGACTGATCATATAGCACATGAATTCACCACTAACAAATAGCAAGACTTCGTGTCGCCTCATTCAACGTGCTCGTGTTTTGTTCTTTGTGATCTTCTTGTTCTTTGTGTTTCGCAATCTGGTGAACGGTCGACTTTTTTTTAAGACGAATTTCTACATTGTGTCAGGATTATCTTGTTGGGTCCAAACCGTGGTGAGTTTACTATAGCCTGTTCACAGACGTTTATTTTTTTTTCGTAAGATACTGGCGCGCGCGCGCGAGCGCGAGCGCGGAGCGCGACAGGCGAGCGCGAAGCGCGAAGAAAAAAATAGAACGTCTGTGGACATCTTTGGAGCAACTGAATTCTCCGTTTCTCCAGAAACGGAAATTCCCATTGGCTAAAAGGCGATTAAATTGTCATCGCCATGTCAACCGCTCGTCAAGCGGGAATCAGGCGCTTGGCAGCGGTTGTCATCACTTTGTGGCGTTTGCCGCGACACTTTTCACAAGTCAAATCACATAACAATCGATCGCGAAGGTGAACATCTTTGAGTTGAGTTGCTTCTAGACTGCGAGCATTAATGTTCGCAGTCCGTAACAAGACTTACTTTATGGAGCGTTTGGTTGACGAGTGCGTGGAGAAGATCCCCAACATTGTGTCGCTTAAGAAGGAACAGAAGGACGCTATTGTCAACTTGCTCGAGCAAAAAGATGGTGTCGCGAATGAATGTTGTCTTGTATTTTGATCCTTCCAGATGCCAGATGTGATGCAAAATGATACTTAAGCCAATTACACGAGCAATTAAAGTCTGGAAGTTTATTGGTTCATTTTAATTAATATATAGAAGGCGGAGGTGATAACGATAAGGTGGTGACATGGAGGAGTGGCCAAAAAAGCGTCTTTTTCCAAAGATGTCCACAGACGTTCTATTTTTTTTCTTCGCGCTTCGCGCTCGCCTGTCGCGCTCCGCGCTCGCGCTAACCTGCGATCAGGCGTTCTTTTCCTTTTCTTTCTTTTCGCGGAGAACGAGAGCGCGGAGAGAGAGAGAGGAAAAGGAACGCCTGATACAATTATTTGCCGATTCGCTTTCCACCCACTTGTCAATGATCTGTCAAGCTGTCAATTTCAAAATCTACGTTACAGTTCGTGACATTTGTACACTTGCCGTTCTCTTGAATTCGGTCTTCTGACCTTCTTTGCTTCAAGTGCATTTCTAACGGGCAAGATATGTTGTTTTTATGAGGAGCATTTTGAAGTAGAATAGAGCCTTCGACTGTGTTTTTGCATCAATTTCATTCCGAAAACAGCACTGACTACGATTGCGTTACACGACACAAATTTGCATAATAACGTCCTAGACATGTCTAGTCAGTCGTTATGGTCGAATGATTCCATGATTCCGTTTAGAAATTTGAATCAAATAACCATTTTTTAAGCGGAAAGCTTCAGCCGTTTTAAATGTAAGATCTTTATATTGGCTTAGGAATGATTCAGAAGAGTCCTTCCTTCGCAAAAGGCGGTAGCGGAGTGGGAAAGTAGAAGGCCTTTCTTGTACTTTAATCGAGCGTGCACGCCGGATTGACAAAAGCCATATTAGGTACGCATGATTGACGGAAGTATTGTTTTTCGACAATCAGGAAAACATTCAGAATCTGAATGTTGTACATGAGATCCGGCAAGTAATTGTATCAGGCCCTCCTCTCTTCGAGGAGGGCCTGATCGCAGGTTACGCTCGCGCGCGCGCCAGTATCTTACGAAAAAAAATAAACGTCTGTGAACAGGCTAAGTTTACTATGAATGTCTAGCCTGGGTTTTCTCAAAATAGTATTACGTACCTTTTATGGTTGCAATATACAGGTTCCTTTATGAGTTTCTATAACAATCTATCTCCATCTCGATTAACCCAGAACTTTGGACTTCATTCGGGCTGCTTCTTGCTCCTTCGCTTGTTTTTTTTATTTCATTTTTTTAAGATTTGGGTTCATATGATAGGACGGTCTTCGCCTTCAAGAACAATAGTTGACAAGAGTTTAAACTCTCACTCTCATGTGGCGTGAATCTCGCAAAGGCCCAGTTCAGACGCCGTACTTTACATGAGCCGAATCGAATTCGATGAATTAAGTTCATGTGAGGTACGGCGTCTGAATCAATTCGGAACGGCTGAATCAATTCGGATCGGCTCAGCCGTTCTTCCTGCATGCCTGGCTCAGCCGGGAATAACGGCTGTGGACCGGCTTTGATTCAGACGCCGAACTTCACATGAGCCGAAACAAATGCATGACTGAATTATTATAAAGTATTTTTCAATATAACAGCAATTTTCCCCTATTAAATTAAGTTCGGCTGAATTTAGCTCGGCGTCAGAATCAATTCATCCGGTCTAAATTAATTTGGGTCGGCCTAAATTCGAATTCGATTCGGCTCATGTGAAGTACGGCGTCTGAACTGGGCCAAACACTCATCACTCCGTTGAATTTGAAACCCGTTCAATTTTCTTCAAAGTTGTTGAGAGTTTTCTTTCTGTGGCGCGCGCTGATGATAGTCGCTGAGAGCTGAATAAAACTCTCGTGAAATTGAACCTTCCGACGACAACCTCTCATTATCGCTTGGCCCGGGCTTAATGTTTAAAGAAAGCTTTAAATTTTTATGCCAAAACACGGTTAAGAGCTGATGTCTGTAATTATCAACCGGAGGCATGCAATAGGGAAATACAAAAATTCTCAAAAAAATTCACAAGATAGCCCTTGGTGAACTATTACTAAAAATATATGTTTTACTTCAATCCGGTAATTATTTTCGAGATACGGAGGTAATCTTGGTTTTGCAGCTCTCAGACCGGTTTTTAGGCGTCTGACACCGCACATTGTGGAGACGTTGTTTTGAAACTCAAAACAATTTTATTCCAAGAAACAAATTACTCATCAGATTAAGTATATAATAAGATATATTTTGAGCGGTTATTTTATCAATTTGAATTAAAATTGAATATTTGGAAGATTTTTCATTATTTACATTATTTTAAGCAATTTCTGCAATGCAAAATTGACGAAATTGAGAGGCTAAAATCATTGACTGGTACATAGCCTAGAGTATAGAGACTTATACCACGTGAAAGAGCATTATGTCTTCTTTAAAATCTGTTTTCAAAACCATGGGCAACTTAAAAGAAGAATTTTGAGGCCGCGAAATACAAGTAGTACTTTTGTGTAATTTGAGCTTTTCCGTCACGGCATTCCGATGCTAAAACTCAGATAAACACAAACATTAAAACATTTGGAACAACAACAGAAGTTTAATAATATTTGCTATCAGGCACCAGCACATGTTACAAGACTATTTTCTGTGATTGCTATCGCTTTTTGGCAAATAATGAAATAATTTAGCCATTTTATTCGACCTTGAGTTCCAAAGCGTACACAAGTCACGTAACGTTTGTCAAAGTCAACTTGAAATCAAATCAAATCGGAACATTTTGCACTCTGAAATTACTTTTTAACACACAGAACAATAGCTATGAGTGCTTTGTTATTCGTACCTTAGATTGGGCTTTCTGGATATTGAAGAAATCCATGAGTTAAATCGGGAACAACATCCGTTGGCTGTTTAATAATTAAATACGTGGTTTCCGAATTCGTTCAGAGATTGCGTTACATGCATTACAGTGTGAGACCGCTGTAATGTTATTTCGATTATGGGCCCCGAGCGAATTGTTTTTAAAAAAACTTATGGAAATTTCACAACGGAATGGCCACAATCCATTAGTTTGATTAACGTCACCGGATTTAGAAATTTTGAAAGAAATTAATCCAGGACCCTGTACTCAAAGGACAAGTGCAATATAATGGGGTTGTCGACATATTCCCAAGTGCCCTGCTTAACGTCCCCAAACCCCCCCCCCCCCCCCCCTCCTTAAACATCCACTTGGAATTTTGATGTCCAATCTTTTTCTAGAGTAGCTTGCAAGCAGGCTCGCATTTGGGCCCATATGCGAGTGGCGAAAGTCGTGAGATTTACGTGCGATACAGCAATCACATGTGTAAGTGAAATGAAATTGTTCTCATTTGTTCTCATTTTTTACTAACAAAGAAATGCCTCATTTTGTTTTTTTGCTCAAAATACCCCACGTGCAAATATTTTCTCTCCTTACCCCCCCCCCCCCCCCCCAAACGTCCAGTGGAGGGGCACTTGGTTGGGAATATGTCAACGGCCCCTAACCATCATCAGTTCATTCAGTAGCAAAAAGTGCTAGTGCGACCTAACCATCACCTAACTTCATTATAGTAAAAAAAACAGCAATGAACAAAATCAGTGGAACTGGTCATTGTCAGAGGATGTTCCAAAACTCGGCAACAGTGCAATATCTTAGACCTTCGTGCAAGAACACGACCCAACAAGATCCGCGTTAAGGGAGGACCGGGTTAGGGGAGGACCGTGGTAGGGGAGAAACCGCGTTAGGGGAGGACCGCGTTAGGAGATACAAAATGAAAACCATTGAACTCCAGAACAGACTACACTGACCACATAATGCGCAAATCCAGTAAATTATTATATTGCTTACCACATTACAGCAATAAGACCAGCAGCAGCATTCTAAATTGTGCGCATGTGCGGGATTTATATACCCTTGCTTAAAATCTGCCTCGTTTTCAGGTCTTCTGAAGACAGAAGGTCCGCTATAAACGCGTCCAATAATTTTTCGCGTTTATTTAATGAATATTCCTCTGGTAGCAATGAGAGCAAACCAAAGCGTTACAGTAATTATGCATTGCGAGACCAACCACCGCACGGAAATCGAATTATTGGCTTAACGTATCTGACTGTAAATCGCAGACTTTCTCGCGGGACGCGCCATGGAAGGCGGCTGTATTCGCAGGCTAGTTATAAAACAGCGCGAGCACTCGTGAGTGTTCCGAAAGTTATCGTTTTCCGACGCAATAGCACTTATCCTCAATTCCCAAGTGATCTTACGTAAACTACGAGCAGCATCGATCGGGAAAAATTGCTACGTGAAAACAGTGGTGGCGAGGATCACTCACTACTCGCGGTCATTGCGCACCTCGCCTCCAATTTTTCCTGCCAGCCTGAAATGTCAGTTTCTCTCCAGTTTATAGGTTTACCCGGAGCGTAGGCTACCAGCAGTCCCTCTTTCCCTTAGTCCTTCTAGCGAGAAGAGCGAGAGGGGGAAATCCCCGATTTCACATTCAAACCTCTTTCGCTTGGTTTGTTTGTTGCCCCATTTCAGACCATGTGATGTTACTCTAGAGACTTGTTTCTTTCAAATTGAATCATATTCACGTGTACATGTACGTGTACATCAACACAATTTTTTTAGAGAAAATCATGATCCGAAATGGGCAATTTATACATTATACAAAGCTAAATTTTTATATTTAATTTGATATCATGTTACAAATGAGAATCGGAAAAAAAAAAACAGTTCCCGGGGAAAAGGGAATCTAAAAATAAGCCAGTAGTTTCTTGTTCCGGGTAATCAGTTCTTCTTCCTGACAAAGGGTTACATATAGTGCTGCACTTTTCTGAAACTTTTCTAGCACTTGTAGCTGTTTCTGGATTGTTTCTAATAAAAATGTTTTTATTTTCTTTGGGTTATACTGACATATCATTTAGAAATTAAAATGTCGTAAAGAAAAAAGTTACATTTATTTAAAGATTTGCTAGCATGACATTGGTACTCGTATTGTGATTGTCTGTGACCTTTTACACAGTTGGGATGCAACAATTTATGCGTATGAGAAATGTCGATGATTATTTTGTTCATTAAACAAAGAAATCTCACGCTATTATCGTCATTATGAGTTGATCTTGTTGGGTCGTGTTCTTGCACGAATGTCTAAGATATTGCACTGTTGTCGAGTTTTGGAACATCCTCTGACAATGACTAGTTCCACTGATTTTGTTCATTCCGGTTTTTTTTCACTATAATGAAGATGGTTAGGTCGCACTTGTCCTTTGAGTACAGGGTCCTGGATTAATTTCTTTCAAAATTTCTAAATCCGGTGACGTTAATCAAATTAATGCATTGTGGCCATTCAGTTGTGAAATTTCCATAAGTTTTTTAAAACAATTCGCTTGGGGCCCATAATCGAAATAACATTACAGCGGTCTCCCACTGTAATGCATGTAACGCAATCTCTGAACGAATTTGGAAACCGCGTATTTAATTTATATACAGCCAACAGATGTTGTTTCCCGATTTATCTCATGAATTTATTCAATTTCCAGAAATCCCAATCTAAGGTACGAATAACAAAGCACTCATAGCTTTTGTTCTGTGTCGTTAAACAGTAATTTCAGAGTGTAAAATGTTCCGATTTGATTTGATTTCAAGTTAACTTTGACAAACGTTACGTGACTTGTATACGCTTTGGAACTCAAGGTCGAATAAAATAGCTAAATTATTTTATTATTGCCAAAAAGCGATAGCAAATCACGGAAAATAGTCTTGTAGCATGTGCTGGTGCCTGATAGCAAGTATTATTAAACTTCTGTTGTTCCAAAATGTTTTAATGTTGTGTTTATCTGAGTTTTAGCATCGGAATGCCGTGACGGAAAAGCTCAAATTACACAAAAGTACTACTTGTATTTCGCGGCCTCAAAATTCTTCTTTTAAGTTGCCCATGGTTTTGAAAACAGATTTTAAAAGAAGACATAATGCTCTTTCACGTGGTATAAGTCTCTATACTCTAGGCTATGTACCAGTCAATGATTTTAGCCTCTCAATTTCGTCAATTTTGCATTGCAAGAAATTGCTTAAAATAATGTAAATAATGAAAAATCTTCCAAATATTCAATTTTAATTCAAATTGATAAAATAACCGCTCAAAATATATCTTCTTATATACTTAATCTGATGAGTAATTTGTTTCTCGGAATAAAATTGTTTTGAGTTTCAAAACATCGTCTCCACAATGTGCGGTGTCAGACGCCTAAAAACCGGTCTGAGAACTGCAAAACCAAGATTACCTCCGTATCTCAAAAATAATTACCAGATTGAAGTAAAACATATATTTTTAGTAATAGTTCACCAAGGGCTATCTTGTGAATTTTTTTGAGAATTTTTGTATTTTCCCTATTGTATGCCTCCGGTTGATAATTACAGACATCAGCTCTTAAGTTCTTGTCAGGTAATATTTACACTTCAATTTTCAAGTACACGACGTATATGACGTTTGCGAACCTATCGTTGAGCCGAATGAAACCGAAAAAATAATCAACATTATTATTCTACTATTATGTCATTTCACTATATAAGGTCAAGAGAAAGCGCAAAATATGAGAGCGTTTTACACTGTAGTGTCCTGGTTTGACCTGTCTAGAACAGAGGGAACACGGAGGGAAAAATTGTTTGCAGCGGGATAATAAATCCCTAATTCGATAGTTTATACGCGCGGACATTAATTGCTCATTAACTCGCAAAATATCCGCGTTTGTTATATGTTAAACCATCGAGTAAGATGTATTTATTGTTTCATTTTCTAAGCAAATTACAGTGTATCCTTCATATCTTCATTGTAATGTGGTAGCTATAAAAGACAAAAAGTGAAAGAAGTCCCAGAGGGATCTTCACGGTATTGCTTCCAACCTGCTTTGGATTGGCCTTCCTTGTAAGAACCGGCTAGCCTTTCAGAAAAAATTCAGAAAACATCGTATCTTTCCTCTGGTACAGTCCTGCTTAGAATTTGATCGCCATATGGCCTGTTGTGTTCACTTTTTAAAAATAGCCAAGCTATTAATTTGGGACTGATTCAATGTGATTCCGTTCAGAAATACAACATGAAAAAACGTTTTGACTTAACACTTTGACATGCACTTTAGCTCTAGATGTGGCATTTGTGCCCCACTGTCGGTTAGATGTGACAGTTTTATATACTATTTTTAACGTTAGTTTTCACAAAGTGTTTCCCATTCTTGTTTTTAATGTTCTTTGTGTAAAATTGGTTCTACATGTGCCCCGCCTCGATGTTTCTTCTTCTACGGTCTCCGCTTCGTTTTAAGAAGCTACGCCAGATAAGGTTCTCTGATTGTACACTTTCGTGTATTTTGACTTTATTCTGTGCGATTCAGTTTGGATTGAATTATAAACGAGCTTTGTGTTTTCAGTTTCGATTTCCAGCTAAATCTCCACATAGCCAAAAAAGATGATTTAAACCAATTAAAATGCAAGACTTCCGAAACTACATGTCATTTTATTCAACCCGTTTATGTTTTCTTGTCTTTCTTCTCTCGGCGATCTTTAAAGAAAAGATCATTGTATTCAATCTCGGATTCTGTTGCTGTTCCACTTTGTTAGAAGTACTTTGGGATTATATTTTTCTCACAATTGTGGTAAGTTAATGAATTTAATACGTTTCTTTGTGGATTTATAACTGTTTAATGTTTGTCCTTGTAATTTATGTAAGTTAGTGCACGTGGTCCTGTTGGTCCTCGCCCACTTTGTCTTCTTTGTGTACTTTTTAGAAGGACCATCCTTAAACCAGTTTCAATATTATTTCAGTCAATTTCGGGAAGATAAATCGTAACAGTCTCAAACATCAATATACATATATTTACTTACTTAGAGATGTGTGTGGCATGCACCACCCTGTTGTTGAGTTCTGATGTTGATTAAATCAATGATGACACTCATGGTTAACAATGAATCATTTTCTACATAAAATTACAGTGTATATTCTTTAATTCCGCTAACAATATACATATCCTGAATATATTGCCTCATCACAGCGTGGTAGTTATAACGTAAAAGAGGAAAAAGGGAAGAATAATTCCAGAGCTCTCGCCACGGTATTGTTTCCAGCCAGATTTGGATTGGAATTTGATCCTCAAATCATATCGTGTCTACTTCAGTTTGAAATTCGGAAACTCGACGCACCCGATCACATAGCAGATGAAGTCATCGCCATCCAATAGCAAGATTACATGTCATCTTATTCAATGAAGTGAGGTTATTTTCTCTCTGCGATCTTTAGAGAGAAGAACGTTTTGTTTGAAGTGTTATAATAGTCTGTCTTTGTTTTTCGACAGGATTATTTTGTTGTGTCCAAATCCGTCGCGGTAAGTTGATGAATGTTATACACTGTTTCTCAAAAAGCAAACAGTTCTTCGTTTTTGCCGTTTTCAGGGGCTTGCTTGGGACTCAAACTGTTTTAACTGCTTTAATTGTTGATTGACAATTTGTTTTAGTGATCTCACCAATATTTTTTCACTTGCAATTGAATTAACATATATAAGGACATTCTTTCAGACGTCGTGCATGGTTCAACAATATGGTTTGCCTTTTTTTATCAAAATCTGTGTTCTCTGGGTTTTCGACTACGGTTAAACTTCGTTTCGTTTAATAACTCATCTGCTATTCAATATGGTCTCCACGTAGCCAGTCTCGATAGTTTCCTCTTGCATCACGTCCCGCTTTGATTTAGAACTTTATCCCAAAAAGCCAATCCCATTCATTTTACTCTGTTATTCATTTTAACTCGTTAAGTTTCCGAAAAAATGTACAACCCATATTATAACAACTACTTTGTTCACTAAGTTTAAGGCTAATTGAACGCCCTGTCGAATTATAGGCGAATTTCAAATTTCAAATTGCCTGTCAGTCATTTTTTCTTAGTGGAATTTTACATAACCAAGTTAGGAGTGTGGAAATGTGATGCGACCAATTCATCACCAACCAATAGCAAGAATACATGTCCTCTCGCGTCATTCAACGTGCTCATGTTTTGTTCTTTGCGTTCTTCTAAGATGAGAACATTGTGTTTGCAATCTGGTGAACGGTCGACCTATTTTGACGGCGCACTTTCTAAATTTTCCCAGGATAATTTTGTTGGGTCCAAATTGTGGTAGGATTAAAGTAAAGTTTCGTTCTATTAAAGTCTCCATACTAAAGCGTTTTCGTTTGAAAACATACCTCGCCTTTATTACATGCGTGCAAATTTCTAAACCTTCTACTTTGTTGCGTTTTCGCCTATTGTTCACGCTAAAACGATCGAAAGCGCTGATCGTTTTCATCGACAACGCATACATTCGAAAACTCTCTCCAGATTGGAGACATATTTGAAAACGGAGCCCTATCGTATTTTTGTGGACAGAGAAAACGGAGGCTTTCGAAAACGCTAACGTCATTCACATTACGTAAACTCCGATCCAGTCTATTTGCGTCTTCTTGTCGCATGCGCAGATGACTGTTTGCAGCGTCAGTTTTCTCGTAGAGTATTAGCGTATTCGAGAGTTTTAGTGTCGACGGGGAAAACGCTACGAAAACGATTATGTGGACGCGAAGCTTTTGATGCGTTTTCGGTAAAACGAAAACGGGGCGTTTCGAAAATGCATTAGTGTGGACGAGGTCTTAGCCCTTCTAGGTGGCTAACCTAGCTGGCCGCGGTCACCCTAATTTTCAAAAAATATGCAAAAATCTATCTTGTGGCAACTATTACGTTACCTAAATTTGGCATTCTACATGGAAGGAAATAGAAGGAAAATTCTAGAGTTATCTTCATAGTATTGCAGCGAACCTTTTTGGATTGGAATAAATTATGTTCCTCAAATGGCCAATCGCCTTTACTTTTAGCCCACCCAGTTAGGAATGCCGAAACTTGATGCCGCCGGTCATGAAGTCATCCCCAGCCAATGGCAAGGTTACATGTCATCTTATTCAATGAAGTAAGGTTTTGTTCTCTGCGATCTTTAGAGAAAAGAACATTGTGTTTGAAGTCTCTTTATCATCGGGCTTTTTTTGACGCACTCTCGAATTTTCGACAGGATTATTCTTTCAAAATTGTGGTAAGTTCCTTAAACAAACGTATTGCCTTCGTTTCTCAAAAAGCAATGTATTCTTCATGTTGTCATTTTGAGAGCTTTGAGGCTTGTTTTGTATTCATCCCCCGTAAAAAAACGTATCCCAATTTTTTAGACATAGCTCATAGTGTTGGCTTGGTTATAGAAACTTGCTGAATCTTAGACCAAAGAATTAAAACATCCAAACACGATATATTTGAATGACAATTTTCAAATCTAGACAATTTATGTTTTCAACTACAATCACTTCTTCTATTTATTTTTCAATCTGTTTTAGAGACCCTGTCGTCAATTCAATTTATTATTTATAACACGGAAGAATAAAACTGCTACTGACATCACTGTTTTTACTCTTCGTTAGATGAAAAGATGAAAAGATTTTCCAAACAAATTTACAGCGCCATTATCCTGTAAATCGTTAACCAATATATCGTCATTGTATCGTGACATTTGTAAAATAAAAGGAAACAAGAAGAAAATCGGTTCCACAGGAATCTGTGGCTTCCAACCTGCTTTGAATTGGAATTTGATCCTCAAATGGCCAATTACGTCCATTTTCCTACTTAAGACTACCCGTGAAAATTTGCTTGCACAAAAAGGGATCCAATTAAGTTATCAACATTTAATATCTCAGCTTAATTCCAGTTTATTTTTACGTCCTCGTTTATTTTGAGTTACATGTAAAAGTGGGTGATCCTGCGTGGAATTATAGACCGCCAGACATCGTGTTCTTCCAGATTACTTGGTAGAAATCTTGCCGTTTATAATCTCATTCAGTAGTTCCAAATTTGAATGATGCGCCCGATCGTATATCACATGAAGTCACCGCCAACCAATATCAACACTACAACATTATTTTGTTGGAGTCCATCCCATGTCAAATTGATGAATGTTTCACACTGATTTGTAGTATAGCAAAATTTTAGTCCGTTTTTCTTAAATCAGTGGTACTTTCTCTTTATCCAGTAAGTGGCTGGGGTAAAATTATTATTTGCAGTTTGAATCTGCAAGCAATTTATCGGAATTTGTCGAGTAATGTATTTATTTGCTCGTGTTAGTTATTTGCTTTTCGACATATTGTTTTGAAGATTTGGGTTCTAATCTTTGCCTACTTTCAAAGAGTTTATGTTCCATTAAGCTGAAATGGCTCGTCACAATAACACAGTTCACATGCCAGAAGATTATGATAAAAAATAAATTTACATGTAGTACTAATGTCTAATGATAATTTTGCCTTGCATGGTTTAGATGGGGGAAAGACGAGTTTAAACTCTTGTAATTCTTACTTACTTTTCAATTTCACGGATCAGGTATTCGCGACCCTTTTACGAATTTATCATCAATTCCTTCTTATTTATTTTCGGTTAATAGTCGGTGCTCCTGAGTTGAGTTATAGACCGGCTCAGTTAGTTTTCCCGCATTACCTACAAATCAATCTTTTCAGAATCTTCTTAGCGTAGAATTGGATCTTCCACCTTATTCGAAATATTATCATTATTATTTTGTTCAGTCTCAGTACAAAAGATGGCATTGGTCAATACAACGCCTTTTATTGCTATGGTTTTTTTGTAGGTATTCAGTAGGTTCGATTTGCCATCAGTGACATTCATAAATGAATTGACTATTGACTTCTGACCCTAGAATAACTTTTACTTGTCCTCCTTGCACTCCTTGCCTGTCTCTTACATAGAGCCCTACACCTGTAACCTTTATAAGGTTTTGTACAAACATGCTTTGGGAGGTCTTTGTTTGTACGAGTTAAGGTTTCAAGTATTTTCAGATACCTTTGATTTCAAAACCTTCTTTGTCTGGCTCTCGGTGTACTACAGATAACAAGGTAACTCTTGCAAAATGGTCAAAGTTGGAGTATACTGATATCTTACTAGTAATTCATGTGGTAAGTAAGCAACACAAAGTAATATTGAATTCCGGCTGATCTGACAAATTGCGACTAACATTAATGATGTTTCTTTTTAACTTTTTCAGCCAGTGAAGATGAAGTTTTTGATTGGTCTGCTGTTTCTTCACCTTTTCTTGACTACTGCGTTTGCAGCAAGTATACGTAAGATGTTTCTTTCTTTATTGTTTCGTTTGCAGGTATTCATAGTGGATGACACGTGCTTTCTTTGTCATATTTTCTTTCTCTTTCGAGAATTCAGTCTTGACCCAGTTTTAGATGACATTAACTTCTTGCCAAAGTTTAACCAAATTATAAGCGGAATATAAAGCGTGTGCCCTTAAATTGCTGGACGGTAACAAATACAGACCTATCAAACACAGACCCAGCTCTACTAGAATACACTTGATTAAACTCTCTTAAGAAGATACGTCTTAACGGAAAAAACACTTCCACAGATACATTAGATCACAAATATGATTTATCAGGAGACGATGTTTTTATTACTTAACACAAGAAGAAACAATATTCCGCACATACCCCCCACATACACTCAGCTGCAGGAGACCTTAGGCCATATAACTATGTTTAAGCGTGACAAACATCCCGCTAGGATTAGATTTTTCGATATGTGTGAGAATTTGTGGAAAGGAATGATGGTATATCTGCTACATGTATATCTGGCTTTATTGACGAATGCTTGACCAGATGTTGCAGTTCCGTCATACTCATCTCTTGTCAGTTTGGTGTAATTTTGTTTTTGTTTTTGGAATTACGTTATACCCGTGCAGTTCAGTAGTGAGTTGTAAACAAATTTGTCTGTCTGTACTCACGCTGCTTCCCAAAGAACAATATCCGATGAACATATGTAAGATATATATAACCAGAATAAATGTCATAAATACACATGGTACGCGAGGGGGTGATCATTGGTAGAGGTGGTACTCAAGGCAAAATAAAATAAAAAATGGGTCCCGATGGGTCCATGTGTTCTTCTGCTAGAGCATACTATGTACCGCCATACAAATGTATGGCGGTGCAGGATACGGTGTGGCAAATTCAAAGTTGTGTTTGTTTCATGGTCATACATTTTATTTTCATGTACGTATCTACGGTTACAACAATCATTCATCTTGGCAGAGCAGAAGAACACAATGAAAGGGAATAACACGCCTTTTTTTTAACAATTCAGTTTGACCCATTTTACTTTGTTGCTTACTCAAATTTTTTTCGTTTCTTAAATTCAGATCAGCCAGTCAAACGGATACCGGCGGAATCCGGTAAGTAAAAACATAATTCACAACAATCAGCGAATAATACTTTGTTGTCTGGTATTTTCCTTTTTTACACCTTTTCGATTACAAACGGCAAAAACGATTTTCATTTTGAAAAATGATATTAAATGCAATGTTGCAGACTGTTGATGGCAGTAGTTATCGATACCAGACTAATTGATCCGGTAGTCTTATGAGTATTATGGGGATAGCAGGGGCGGACTCGGGGGGGAGGCACCCCCGTTTCGGATTTATAAATCCAAATGTCTGAAGATATGACGTTCAATTGCATGCATAAATCCTATTGTCTGTAGATATGACAACACAATTCGATGCCAGCGTGTACTACCCGCTGTATGCTCTCAACCAATGAAAATAGAGACAGTGAGCAAAATGTATAATAATACAGGTGGACATAGAAATGTTCCAAAACTTTTGCTGATTGATCACTGCAATTGCAATGTAACGTTTCAAAATATAGAATAAGAATAATAGGTCACCATTCCTGATATTACCTACGAAAGTCGTATTTGTACTGGGCTACTGATAAATAGCCCTTTTCTCAACTAGAGGCTTCTAACATTGAGACATGTGACGTATAAGACTCATTTTTGTGTGGGCTTACACGAAGCGTAATCCACACTATGGCTTGAACTCAAATACAAATTTCTTTATGGATTAATTTGTTTGTCGGCTTACGAGAGTTTTCATGAGATCAAAGGTCATTTTGAACAGCAAAGTTTGGGAGAGAATGGGTTCCTGCATGAACTGTTTCTAATCTGAAGCAGAACTTTAAAATTAAATGTCCCTTTGCTGTTTAAATTTCTCTACAAGACAAAGCCCCGTCCAAAAAAACAAAAGCAGACATACTCAATATTGTTCTTTTATGAATTCGGCATCCACAATATAAGATCAACATGATTCGTGGAATCCATTTATTGACTCTTTTCGACGCCATATGCAATTTTGATGACTGTAGGAATGACGTACTAAAGGAATTAAATGCTGATAAGGAAAGTGATGGTGGTGCTTTTGAAGAAATTGAACCCAGCAATATGGATTAACCGGAGATATACTACTCATTTGAATTCACCGTGTTTGCCATGTGTTGACATTTTAATTTCTCGCATACCTATTTTCGGGACATTGCTATTCGTTCAGAGTAGTAAATTAAAATGTTGAATGACATATTACGTGCTTTTTTCAGATTTTGGATTCACTAGCGCTGATAGGATAGTGTTGAAGTATTTAAAGGGTAAGTTATCATTCTCGTGATCTCTGCCATCAAATATTTAATATTTTATTTAGAGCGGACTTAATTAAGAAGTCATATTTGCTGGGGGAAAAATTACGGTCAATGTTACAGCGAAGTCACAGAAAGTCACTCAAAATCCCACAAACGTATTGCAGTTTTTGTTATGTTTCTCAAACCTAAGCAGGCCTCAAAAACCGCGTGAAAAAGTCATTTTATCGAACAGGGCCTGATCCTCAAGGCCCCAAGCTTAACATAAGATATGACGGGAAGGATTACGATTTCCAACTGTAGTTTTTTATCTTTCTTTGCCATAAAATAGTGGTAGTAAACGAACAAAAAACAGACTTATTTAAAGACGAGTTTTGTTTTGCGTGAGGTCAACACAGTTATGACGTATCATTGCATAATTTGTTGATTTTATTTTATAAGCCCGAGCCGCAGGCAGTACTTTCGAATTCTCCCAGACTTTCTCTGGTGTTTGCATCAAGATATGTAAATACGCGCGCCATTTTGTATTTCTTAAATAGTACATGGGTCGTACATGGTTGTTGACCTAAAATCGTTCAAATCGCAAGAAAACACCAATTATCGCGATTTGTAACCTTTTTCTTCTTTGAACTTAGCATCGCGAAATGCTTATGTGGACGTGTGTTAAGAATAGGAGAACTAATTTATCCTTTTTTTTACTTTCCAATGAATATATTGAAGGTACTGGTCACCGGGTGGAGTTCTTAAAAAGTGTGTTTATATTGTTCATCCTGCTGAAGTTATAGTTTACACTTATTGTGTTCTTTGTTGCAGGAATATCTACTGCCATACAGACTAAGATAAGTACTTGACATAAGAGAACAGAAGCCCGTACAAGGTAAGGGAAATACACCAGGCCTGCTTACGACTTGTCTCGGGAGATCATGAAAAAAAATCTCACGAATTTGAAAGTCAATAGCAATGAATGCGACTCTTCATTCGTTTAAAATGGCTCGTACTAGTCTAGACCTTTCCGTCTCTGGCATTCTATCACAGGTGCACCAATGATGACGCACGCGCACTCATTTTGCCGCTGTGCCCAGTACAGATAAACACTGAATGTATAAGTCTAGCTGTAATAGAATGCTAATAGAATGCTAAATACTGGTAGGTCTAAAGTGTTGTGTGCCACCTTATGCCCAAATAACTCACCGTTTCCATCGACGACACCACTGACAGTGACAAGAAAATTAAAATCGTATAGCCACATTATTCGACGCAAGGCAGCTGGGAAGTTGATCTTTATGGAGAATTTCTACGTGATTTATAGCTTACTATCTGTGTCTTTGTTTCAGATACTCTACAATGGATGGCGCCAGTCAAGAACCTATTATTGGATCACCAATATCACATAACGTTAATTCAAGAGAAAGGTCAACCGCTTCTATAGGCATTCATACAGCACCCTCCCACTTTAACATAACTGAACCAAAATAAAAATAAAGTGACTAATTGAAGTCTCGACTAAACATCTTGAGCCGTTGATTATTTTTGCAAGTAAAAAAATGTTATATTTCATAACTTTGTGATAATTGGGCCGGCAGTATTCTCCCTAATAGTTCTAGATCCTAATTCCGGGATGGTCTATTTGGCGGGGTTGTGGAGTAGAAGTGGTCTCGCCGCATTCTTTAGTCATTTCTGCGTTGTCACTTCCTGAAAGGAAGAAGAAAGACCTGAGAATGATACACTAAACACACGTCCATCATTTTGGCAAAGATTTCCCGGGACTTGGGTATGTTTTGGGTGGGTATGTGCCTCCCAGGTCTCCAAATTCGGACCCCGTTTCAGAAAGAATTTGCATTCAAAATGATACCCCGTTCTACAAATTTAGTAAATTGCAATAGCCTGTTTTTGAAAAGTCTCGAATATGTATACCCCGTTCTAGATCAGGAGTCCCAAAATCACGACCCTGTTGGGAAGCACATACCGGTATAGGTATTTTACTCCCCCTCCCCCCCCCCCGGAGATTTCCGCACTCTACCAACGCTATTAAAGACTTTCCAAATTAACGATAATTTCAGCCAACCATGCTGCTGCATCGTATTATAGACAGGCTCTGTATTATTAAAAATGCTTTGAGTTTATTAACCATCCATTATGATCTCTCCTCTTCATTCTACTCCCGGTTAGATCATCCGTCAAGTTTTGGAAAATGTGTACAATCGATCTTATGGCAATTACTTTGTTAGAGACAAACAAAGTTAAGGATAATTTAACGCTCTCGTGTAGTTTGGCTCCCATTTCGGTGTCCCTGCGAGTGTTTATTGTTTCCTCACTGGGTCTTTACAAAGCCAAGTTAGGACGAACGAAACTCGATGTATACGTAGCCTATCATATAGCACATGAAGTCAAGGACATCCACTAGCAGGACTATACATGTCACCTCATTCATTATAGTCGTGTGACATTCTGTTCGCAGTTTGTTGAACGGCTTGTTGGACGGCACTCTTTCTAGTTTGCCTTTTCAATGTAGTCTCTCTGCGATTTTTAAACAAGAGATAACTTTTTCTTCGGGGTCTGCCAATCACCCAACTTTGTTTCACCCACTTTTTATTTATGGCGGAAATATTTTGTTTTTCCTGAACTTGGTAAGTTTAATAGATGTTATACGGGCTTTGATTCGTAATATGGCAAGCCTCTTATCTGTTTTTCTCACTGAATGGTATTTACTCTTCCTTCCGTTGTTTTCATCTAGTAGCAGAGAGGTTTAACCTGTTCTCGTCATTATTTATTTACTATTTCCTTGTGGTCGTTGTTTTGCATTCAGGATTAAAACTAGAAGATCATGTTTTCCAGATTTCGTGACCGCATTTGTCAGGGGCACCCAACGGATCGTTTCGGTGGAATATCTGTTCGGAAGGCCTATAATCGCCTCAGATATTCGGTTGGGGAAATGTCATCTCAAACTTTCGTAATATGGGAAAATTAATGCCTTTTGTTTTCGGAGAGATAAAAATGTCGTTTTTGGGTACAAAAAAATGTCAGCTAGGATTTTCGGAAAGGCAAATTCAGCTCGTAAATTCGGGTAATAAGAGTTCAATCCCTAAAATTTTCTGATGTTTGAAAGTTCAGCTAACGTATCCGAAAAGAAACATTTTTCTTAGCGATTAAAAATAAGCCATTAAACTGCACAAAAAGCACAGTTATAACGTAAAAACAACGTTCCGACACCTACAAGAAAATTTTGTCGTTGGGTGCCCCTGATTTGTCTCTTTTCTTGTTTTCAAGTTTCATTTATTCCCTTAGCCTGCTATTTACACCTTTACTTTTATTAAAGCACCGATCTTAAGCCAAAAGCATAATTCAGCTCCCAAAATATATCTTCACTATAAAGTAACGTGATATATTAACGTAAGAAAACAAAAGGGTGGAAAGGGGAATCTTGACAGAATTGCTTCAAACCTGTTTTGGATTGGAATGTGATCCTCAAATGGCCAATTGTTTTATTAAACCACCCGCCGCTGCCTTCATAAAAATATCGTGAAATCAGTTGATTTGATAGCTTTATACGAAGTCATCGATAACTGCTACGAAAGCTAAAATTTAGACTAATAATAAAATGACATCATTTACTTTAGCTGAAACCTTTGGATGCTTCATATTTAAATTATAGACACACTTTCTTTCCTTTTTTCTTTTTTTCTGAATTCCTTGCCACTCTTGTTTTCCCAATGGAACTTTACATAGCCAAGTTAGGAGTGCCGAAAAGGACAAAAAGTAAAATAAAGTCCCCAAAGTTCGCGGTATTGCGTCCAACCTGCTTTGGATTGGAATTTGATCCTCAAATGGCCATTTGTGTTCATTTTTCCCTGTTAGAACTTCGGAAAACACAAGGGATGGATCGTATCAAACGCAATTGGCAAAAAGTATCACATGTATCTTACACTTCACCTTATGGCCAATTTCGAAGTTTCCTTTCGCGTGGTTCCCGCATAGAGTTAGCATTTTATCCCCATAAGGCCTACTGTATTCACTTTGCTTTTTAAACCACCTGTAAAGTGTTAGATACTAATCGATCTTATAGCTCACAAAGCCACCCACAATAATTTCCCCGCTAGCTACAGGTAGAGAATTGTAAGTCTTCGTTTATCTTTAGTTGCATCTAAATTGTTTGCCAGTCTTGATTTCTAATTAGCTGGATCTTTAAAAACCAAACTAGGGCCAGTCTGAAGGCAAAGAAATAAAGCTGTTAAGAGCCATTCTCCGAGAATGCCAAGAATCGGAAGACACTCAAAAAATTCGAATTTTTTTTATATTTTGCCAAAACATTCCTTTGGGTGTACTAACTTAAGGAAAAATAGTTAAAAGTTCCAACGATTTTTTTAACGGACGAAATTTAAAAAAGTTCGAAAATTGAATAATTAGCGGTTTTCAGCTCAAAAACAGCTTCAAATTCTCACGCTTCTTTGGGAAGACGGTGAAAGCGTAAAAAAGACTCTATAAAAACGAAACTTGGAACAAATATTATGTTGTTCTTCCTCTTTAAGACTGTGTAATAAGTTTCTCCAAACGTTGTTTCTAGCTTTTTTCAATTGGAATATTTATACAGCTGCCATTTTTGTCGCTTAACACGAAGGCCGACTTTGACTGCTATAAATGGCATCTGGTATATATCATTTGATAATAAAATCTACATGTAACGAAACCTTGGTTATTGTGCTTTCCACCAGGAAAGTTTTAGCTCTGGGAATTAAATATTTCCCCGTCAGTAAAATAAACTGTCTTGGCATGTGAGCGGGTATAATTTTATGCAAATCACAGGCTTCGCATTCAAGGAATACATCTGTAAACGGAACAATTAACGTGAAAGAATGACTCACCATTACTTGTTACTCTTTTCTGCTGTCGTAGAAGTAAACTTCAGCTTTCTTGCTTCGTGTTGAGTCGTATAATCCATTAAAAGTCCAACATATTGATGAACGGTAATTGTAGCTCGAGAGTACGTTCGCGATGACATTTTCAACCCGGCGTGCAGAATTCACTCTAATCTCGACAGGATTTATATCGCATCGTGCTTAAAACCTTTAACATGCACATATCATATGTAAAATGCGATTAAAAAGGCATTTTCTAAACAATACATAAGGAAATTACTTGCTTCTAATTCTAGTTCTCCAGTGAAGACCACCACAGAAGTTAATTTGGTCAACGCATGACCGAAATATGACCTTTAGTAACGCAAGCCGCCACCCGGAAACTAGTCACGTTTCGCGTCGCTCATAGTCACGTTTCGCGTTGCTCACTATAGCTAGTCTATTGCCGTTTGAGGAACAACTAATTATTAATATTTATTTTTCTATTGTGTCTTGCTTGAACCTTCTAAGCTTTATACGAACTGTTTCTGAAGACGGTTTTTTCATTTCCAGACCTTGAATTATTGACCGCGAGCGAAAGCTGGCACAGAACTAAGTAAGATTAATTTGTTAGTTTCTAATTTGATGTGAGAGCCCCCTGATCTCTGTGCCATGACTAGTCTGCAAAAACAGGAGGCTACAAGTAAGATTTGACAGTGTTGAAAAAGAGAGCTAGAAGGCAAAATGTGAGTAGCGAGAGCGAGGCGCGAATACACGTGGGCGTGGCGGTACTCCCCGCTTCACGCTCACTTCTCAGTGCGCTGCCCTATATAATAATAATAATAATAATATCTTTATTAATGTGTCAATGTGTTTAGCTCATAGAGCTAATTGGGGACACCTACTACAAAGTAATTATGATTCTAATAAAAAAACCTATGTACATTATAACAGTAATAATTGAGCTAAATAAACTTAATACATTAAATTTTAAATATTAAGATTACATAATGAGAAAATGCTTATTAAAATATAAATAATCTTAAATAATCACATGCTACAAAGGTTGCAGCAGTTGCCGCTGTCTTCCACTAGGCTGGCCAGGTCAACGCTACGGATGTTAGCTTTAAACGAGCTAAGGCTTGGTAGTTCACGCATACTGTTTCCTAATTTCGACCAGATATATGGTCCTTGATACCTAAGTGTGTGTTTACCATAACATATAGTATTAAATCGTGGAATTTCGAAGTCACTGTTCCTAAGGTACTTACCACTTTTAATACTTGACCCGAAAGGGACGAAATATCGTCAAGGAATCTTCCTGTCTCTAGAGAGAGATGAGGGTGGGAAGAAGTCTGCAGTGGCAGGCGGTTAGGGTTTTTTCGGCGAGCGAGCGCGTGACAGCAAGCGCGGAGCATGAGACGGTTGTTCTTTCGTCTTTCATCTCGCGCTCTGCGCTCGCTGTCGCGCTTCGTGCGCTCGCCTAAAAATAAACAAATCCGCCTGTACTACAGGCTACTGCTGTGACCCGTGCATCACATAACACTCAACATTGACTAAATCGACGCGAAACGTGACTAGTGGGTGGCCGCCTTGCGTTACTAAAGGTCATAGTCGGTCATGCGTTGATCAAATTAACTTCTGCGCGCTTGAGAACTAGAAGCAAGTAATTTCCTTATGTATTGTTTAGAAAATGCCTTTTTAATCGCATTTTACATATGATATGTGCATGTTAAAGGTTTTAAGCACAATGCGATATAAATCCTGTCGAGATTAGAGTGAATTCTGCACGCCGGGTTGAAAATGTCATCGCGAACGTACTCTCGAGCTACAATTACCGTTCATCAATATGTTGGACTTTTAATGGATTATACGACTCAACACGAAGCAAGAAAGCTGAAATTTACTTCTACGACAGCAGAAAAGAGTAACAAGTAATGGTGAGTCATTCTTTCACGTTAATTGTTCCGTTTACAGATGTATTCCTTGAATGCGAAGCCTGTGATTTGCATAAAATTATACCCGCTCACATGCCAAGACAGTTTATTTTACTGACGGGGAAATATTTAATTCCCAGAGCTAAAACTTTCCTGGTGGAAAGCACAATAACCAAGGTTTCGTTACATGTAGATTTTATTATCAAATGATATATACCAGATGCCATTTATAGCAGTCAAAGTCGGCCTTCATGTTAAGCGACAAAAATGGCAGCTGTATAAATATTCCAATTGAAAAAGCTAGAAACAACGTTTGGAGAAACTTATTACACAGTCTTAAAGAGGAAGAACAACATAATATTTGTTCCAAGTTTCGTTTTTTATAGAGTCTTTTTTACGCTTTCACCGTCTTCCCAAAGAAGCGTGAGAATTTTGAAGCTGTTTTTGAGCTGAAAACCGCTAATTATTCAATTTTCGAACTTTTTTAAATTTCGTCCGTTAAAAAAATCGTTGGAACTTTTAACTATTTTTCCTTAAGTTAGTACACCCAAAGGAATGTTTTGGCAAAATATAAAAAAATTCGAATTTTTTGAGTGTCTTCCGATTCTTGGCATTCTCGGAGAATGGCTCTTAAAGACAATTTTCTAAAATTGTCAGTAATTTGACTGACTTTAGCTGTTAGATTTAGCATTCGTGACCATTGGTATATACACCGAAGAATGCAGTCAACATTCTTAATTTCACTATTGGTTAGCTGCGAGCATTTTTTACGAAGAATTAAGGTGTATATCTGCCATCCATGTATACTCATTCTAACGTTGCAGGCAAATTACTTGCCATTTCCTGCTGGAAATCTCCTTTGTTTAAAATTGGTTCTTCGCGTGGTCAATCTCATTGTTTCTCGTCCATGGTCCCCCGCTTCGAGCCCGAATTTGATCCCCAAATAACCAATCGTTTTTATTTTACTCTACTAAGGCCACCCGTTTCGGATTCGGAGATTAATTACATCCCAAGTCTTTCAAAGCCATCAACAACTACTGCGCCATCTTAAGGTAACATAATGACATGTGCCCGTTCTCTAGCTCTGAGCCAAGGGATTGATTTATAAAGGAGCTATGTGTTTTTCAGTCTTGATTTTAAGTTGGATCTTTACATAGCCACTATGGATAGTTTCTCTTCCATGGTTAAAGCCACCATACACTGAGGACTGTGGAAACTCGATGCAACTGGTCATATATCCAATGAAGTCATTGCCAACCAATGGCAAGACAACATGTCACCTTTATTCAATCCCAAATGTTTTCTTTCCTCTGCTATCTTTAAAGAAAAACCCATTGTGTTTGGCATCTGTTATTCAACTTTGTTGGAAGCGCTATCTAATTTTCGGAAGGATTATATTTTTTCTCATCTGTGGTAAGTTGACTTATGTTAGAAAGACATAATGGTAAATTTTAAACTACAACTGTCTTAATGGCTGTCTTACGCAAAATATATTTTTCCTTGCAATTTACTAAGTAATATTTTTAGTCTTAGTGCACGGTTTTTGTACCTCAATTTCTGGCTTTGAACATTTAGGTTCAAATAATTAAAACATTCAAACAGAAGTTTAAATTCTTGAAATTCAGTTTTTAATTACAAACAAATTAGATTTTTCTGTAAATTTCCTATACGAACTCCGAGTCTATCGTCAAGTAATTAGATAGACGATTACAGTGAAGGATCATGCTACCGTTGCCACTCGACGAAGTCTGACATATTTTTAACGACTTTCCATTGGGTTCCAATTGACTTGACCAATTATATCAGTTTCTCTCGACGGTTTTACTTTCTTGCCGCCAAAGCACAACAATAAGACGTTATGGGGTAGCCGACTTTGTTTGCTATCGCAATATTCTGCGCTTTGAAAGGGTTGTGAAATTTAAATTTATTTTAGTCGTTACTTGAATGCAAAAGCCTTCCACAAGTAACTATTTTATTCACAGTAACTTGGAAGTAAAACGGTTTAAAAATTATTATTGCGCCTGTTGAGGTAAACAATAAGTGTCTCAATGGAAATCATCAAAGGTGTAAAAAAGATGTCAAAAAAAGCTAATCAATCAGCCGGGCAATCTCAAACTTGCATTGAAAAAATAGTACATCTAAACACAAAATTGTTTTATTTAATATATTAGAATTGTATGTGTCATTCGCCACCCAATTGTTGAGTACCAATGGGGGAGAATTTGATTAAAATCACTGAGTCACTCATGGTTAGCTACGAACCATTTTCCAAGAAAAATTATCATTGGTCTCTACATCTCCTACTAATATATATGCCAATATATTGCCTCATCGTAGCGTGGTAGTTGAGGTTTATTTCACAGTATTGATTCGAAACTGGTTTGGATTGGAGTTTGATCTTCTTATGACCAATCGCATTCATTCTAGCCCAACTGGTAGGTTCGGAAAAAGTCAACATATCGTGTCATCACCACCGATCATATGTCAGATGAAGTCATTGTCAACCAATAGCAAAACTACATGTCATTTTATTCAATGTAGTCATGTTTCTGTTCCCTACGTGATCTTTAGAGAAGAGAACATCAGGTTGATGTGGGAGTCTGTTGACGGGACTTTGTTTGAAGCAGTTTCTAAGTTTCGACATGGTTATTTTGTGGTGTAAAAAACATGATAAGTTGACATGAAATAATATTGTTATCCACTGATCCGTTGTATTACAAGCCTCTAGTCTGTGGAAACTGTTTTGTGGTAGTCTTGATGAAATTTCATATTAACTGATGACGCATGTCTTGGACGTTGTGCACAGTTATCTTTCCTTAAATGTCTATCTTTCTTCAAGTGTCTTCGCCTACCTCTAGTTTTTTATCCAAAGACCACTTAGTTTGTAATATTACTTGCTACTGAAGTTTTAAACTTCTTCAGTGAAATCTGTCTCTCAATTAATATGCGTGGTATTCAAGACCCTCCGTCAAGTGCTTGGATGGAAGAATTTACTTAATTTACCACTGCACTCACTTGGTTAGATTGAACTATTTTCCATGGAAAATTGCAGTTAAATATTTCACAATAAATACATACGAGGCTAGTAAGATATTTATTATATCTCTCGCTCTGGAGAAAGGAAAACATTTCAAGTCAAGCGCGAGGAAAGTGGTTTCATTTGACTGACGCGCGTCAAAGGCAAAGGACGAGCGAATTTTATTGACTTTCGAAAAGAGTTTGGCAGTTGGGTCGATTGAACGAGTTGTAAACACGATTTGAATCCAAACTTCAAACGTCTTCAAACAATTTTTACCTAGTTATTTTCTGTAAAAGCATGTAAAAGCGTACTTCTTGACGTTCGTTAAACAGACAAAGACAATTCACCGATCGAGAAGAAAGCATCGCAATCAACTTACAGCGTGTTCGTCAAACAGTGTTTCCTTACAAATATATTAATGCTGAACGAGAGAACACTAAATTTTTGAAGAAACTTCGGGACAAATTCTTCTCAGATACTGTCGTCCATTTTTGGCGCTTTATTGTGTCGTCCTGAGAATATATGTAGAAGTGCTTGCTTCAGCAAAAAAACTTGGTGAAAAATTTGCCGAAGAGCTTGTCAAAACATCAACAGGTAAGACTTACGTTTTCCACGTTAAATTTTCCATTCGTCTGCTCTTGACTGAGAACTTTTCAAACTCTTCCTATCAGAATTCGTCTTCTTCACAGTGTTTGCGGACTTTTCGCAGAGATAAATTAGTCTACATCTTGGACGTTTTCGGCTTCTAAAAGCTCTGATAAATCGCGTTTGAAGTTTGGAAGATCCTCTTCGCTTCGCTTTTGTTTCTCAAGCTCTTCATCCGATTGCAAACGTTTTAAGTAGGTTTCAATATCGTTTTTCTATGCAGAATTTTAAATTAATCGAAAACAAACTTGCAAAAATGGCATCACGATCAGTAGCACTCTCAAATTTCGCGGGCCGTACTGTAGAATACGGCCCGTAAAATTGACCAATCACAGCGCGCGTACTATCTAAGAGATATAATAAAAATATTTATTCTCTAACATCATTATATAGTGTGAAATTTAGAAATGGATTTCAAAAAGAATTTGATTCATCATAAGCGGCATTCCTGTGAGCGAAAGGTTATTTCAAGACGAGCGCAAATTGTAATGCATTGGACATTGAGCGAAGGATTCAGCTCTTTTATCTTTTATTTTTATCTCGTAGACAAGACAGTCAATTTGTTTCAACACTTTAGGACCTTTAGGAATACCGAAAAAATTCTAGGTTAAAGATGATTCATCCAATCCATGTAAGCGTGTTTGTGTTTCAACCAAATTCCGCAAACCGCTGATGTAGATGTTGGTCGGTATAACCGACATGGTTCATTCAGTGAGTGACATACACCACTTTTGAAGTATCAGACAACGCACTGACCCTTAAAATAACTTTTTCAAGTTGCCCTGCATGTCGATTGACTACTTGTATAGTTATACTCCTTGCTTCTCTCTATCTTTCTCTCTTGAATTGAGTCCTATACCTTTAACATGTATACAAATGCTTTGGGCGCTGCAGTAGGTCTTTATTTTCTACTGATACACTGTTTGTATAGTTTAGGTTTTAAATCTTTTCAAAATCCGTTCTTTTTCTAGCCCTCTGTGTAGTAAACGCAACAAGTAACAGCAAGAGACTACTTGGTAACAGTGTTTTTTTTTTGTCACTTCGCTTAATTCGTGTGATAAGCAACACAAGGTATCTTGAGTTCTGTTCCGGCTGATCTGACAAATTAGACTAACAAAATTTATGTTTATTTTTAACTATTTCAGCCAGTGAAGATGAAGTTTTTGATTGCTCTGCTGTTTCTTCACCTTTTCTTGACTACTACGTTTGCAGCAAGTATACGTAAGATATGTCTTTTAGCTGTTTAATTTGCAGCTGTTCATAGTGTATGACATGAGCTTTTTTGTCATCGTTTCTTCTTTCAAGAAGTCAGTTTTAGATAACAGGTTACTGGAGGATGCTTGGTCGATGTGTAAAAATGATAGTGAAGACAAAATAAAATTGTAAGGAAATAAAACCACTTTTTCTGACCTCGGAAAGACAAAATCACTTAGGGACCTGTCATTATTTACTGGGGGGCCACTACGTTTTGAAGAAGTAGGAGTCCCAAAAATTGCGACCATCCCCTTTGAAAGGACACCTGAAAAAACACTGGTGCCTTAGGGGTGTTTCTTGGTGTTGCGGAAGCCAACATTGTCTGTGATTCATTGTATTTCTGTGTCTCGTCTTTTGTTTGTTTTCTTTTACGCTATTGGTGATCACGACACCATGAAACAACCGTTCTTAACGCGAGCAATGTAGGGGGTCCCGGGACAATGTTAATTTTAGGTCTTCTGAAATCACTAGAAATGCATCTACAACTGCCAAAAAAGATGAAAAGTAAATCAATTTATACCAATGAAAAACACCCATGATCAAAGGTGCAAAGCCTCTCTGGCCATGAAACTGGTCATGATACTACAAGACAGTGAATTGAGTGGCCAACAGAAACTATTAAGCTTTAAAATACCTGTTGCACACTACAAATGGGAACTATTGACGAAATGTTTGACTGCATGTTTGCCTAGGGTGAATGACAATACGTAGCAAATAAAGCAAAGAAAAAAGGCAAAGTGTAAATAGAGACAAACAACTCAATACTGCCGCATTTGAATATTGAAGTGTATATTTTGTCAACCACATTGTTCTGACAACACGAAAAGACGGACATCTTTCAAAATTAAGGAGAACTTGATATAAAAATCATTTGAGACTCTTGGTAGAGATTAAGGCTAAAAAAATCATGACCCTCCCCTAAATGCAATTTAAACAATAATGGCCCTCCCCCCAAATGGCGCTCAAAAAATAGTGGCCATCCCCTCCTCCCCCGCTAAATAATGACAGGTCCCCGGCTTAGATCCATTTTACTTTTTGCCTAGTATTCAAATTTGAATTAGATGAGCCAGACACACGGCAGCGAAGAAATGGTAGAAAAACTTAAAATTTTGTAAAGCCCACGTGATTTAAGAAAAATTCATTAATTTACCTGACTCGTTACTTCCACGTTAAAATTTGATTCCCACGTCAGGTAATGAATTTTCCTATAATATTAACTTGTTGCTTACTCAGATGAGTCATTCAAAACGTCAGCGAAGAAGTGATAACATCATGCGTGAGAAACGCCAGGGTAAGCAAAATTAAAATTCACAACATTACTTTGATGTGATAATGAAATCATATGAACCGCGGAAATAAAATTAAATAAATAAATGATCATCGCAGTTATGAATGCAATTTTTGCAATTGCAATATAAGGCGGGTAAAAATTCTGGCTTCAACGGGATTTGAACCCATGACCTCCGCGTTACTTGTGCGATGCTCTACCAACTGAGCTATGAAGCCACACTTGGGAATAAGTGGCAACTGAAAGCACCGCGAACAAAAATGCTGCTGGTACGTAGGATCTGTAAAGGCCCGTTTACACATGCGATTTTTGATGCGATTTGTCGCGATTTGATAGGAATCAGGAATGTGATAATGAATACCGTAGAATCCCGGTTATAAGCTCCCTTGATTATAAGCCCGCTCACATGTCTGAGTACATTTGCGTTTCAAAGCTGTTACTGTTATTGTTGCATGAACATTGTTGTTCAATTTAAATGGACATGATGTTCAATTGAAATGGACATGATTAAACATTTCTTTTTAAGAGAACGGATTTATAAGCCCACCCAAAAACCCTTACGAAGTTGTATAAGCCCAGGGCTGATTCTACGGTATATGAATGAAATCATGATGATGATGTCTGGTATTTTCCCTTGTTACACCTTTTCGCGAGTTACAAATGGCAAAAACAATTTTCATTTTAAAAAATTGTAGAAAATGCAACGTTGCACGTTGTTGATGATAGTGGTTAAAACTTCCCGCATTTGCCTCACAACTAACGCGACACCTTTTTTCGCGGCATTAAATTTTTCGCGATTTTAAAATAATCTCGAAAAATGGGAACATTTCATGTAATAAGGTATTTCTTGCTCATCAAGAAGTGAAATAAAAATGTTGATTACATCTTTGAAACTTGGTCGTATCTTCTTTTTTTTTTTTACTTAGCGGTTGGATTCGGAGCGGCCGATCGGCAGTTGATGACTGAGACAGAGGGTAAGTCTTTGTTCTCATGATCTCGGGCATCAAATATTTATGATTTTATCTATTCAGAGTAGACTTTAATTGACTTTTGCACGGTTTCTGGCGCCATATTTGTTGGGGTACCCTGGGTAGCAGAGGTTTATTTCTCGACTTGAAACCAGAAACCGCGCAAGAAAAGCCTCTGGCACCCAGGGTATTGTTGGGGGGACCAGAAAGGCCAAAATAACAGCGGAGTTACAGAAAGTCAATCAAAACCCCACAAACTTACTGCAATTTCTGCCACGTTTCTCAAACCCAACTTGAGGCGTAAGAGCGATTTTCTTTGTCATAAAATAGTGGTAGTAAATAATTTTATTTTAAAATAAGTATCTGGCTAATGGCCTGAGTCATTCAAATCGCAAGGGAACACCACACCATAAAACAGATATTATTTTTATTTATCTTTATTTATGTTTATTGCTAGATATGACCAAAACTCCCAATTTCTAATGTAGGAAAAATTGCCCTCACTGCGTATGGGCAAGGCAGCAGTTCTGCAGCTGGGGAACCGCTGCTTTCGTAGTCTTTTTACATTTCACTTCTGGTCGCCGTGTAAACGGGAGGCGTATTCACATCGAAAACGATGCGGTTACAGTTGAAAACGGGGCCTGATTGTGGGAAGAAATTACGCGATAGCTAATCGTTTCTGATTGGTCTAAGTGGAGCATGCGCATACAAGTTTACCTTCTCCCTCTTCTCGATTCGAACATTTGAAGGACTGGACGACCGTTTTGTAGTATTTTTTATTTCGATTTTTAACCTTTTTCTTCTCCGAACTTGCGCGCCGCGAAATGCTTGTTGGGACGTGTGCTAAGAATAAGAGAAACTAATTTATCATTTTTTACTCTCCGAAAAATGCATTAAAAGTACTGCCGGATGTGTGTTTGGAACGCTTATGTGTTGATACTACTAAAGTTATAGTTTACAGACATTATGTTATTTATTTCAGGTATATTGAAGGATGTATTTACAAAGCTAGGTGGTAACCCAGGCGCGGTTCCAGTCTTTTGAACAGAAACCACTACGGGGTAAGCCCGGGGGTAAGGGATAGAAGTGATTTGGATCAATTATGAACTCTGTTAGTCCGAAAATAAGCCCCCCTCCAACCTTACTCCCCAACCCTTACAAATAAGGATCAATAAAACGGTAGACTGATCCTTACGGCAGAGAAAAAACCGAGGCAAGATGAATAAAAATAAAATAAAATAGTTTATTATATGGCAAACTGGTCCACGACGAAAAGGAACATTCTGATTGGTTCCCTGAGCGGTCCGTATTTTGCAATACGGTCCGTATTGCAAAATACGGACCGCTAAGATGGACCGCTCACGAACTCATTTCACCGAATTCGTTTTTATAAAACATTGAACAAAAGAAAATTGTTTTCTATTAAGTAGAAACTTGTTTCCTCATGTCTGGCGGACAATTTCGGTTAAACTTTTCGCAAAGTTGCCTGAAAAATGCAAGAATATGCTTAACTTTGGCGTGCGCGCGTTAGCCGGGAATGTTTGCATTAATTTATCTGCAAGTTTTTAAAATAGCCATTATAATAAAAAACTTTATTGAACTAGCTTGCTCAGTCCGTATTGGGAAATATTGGTCGAGTTCTTTTTTTGCAAGTTTATGGACCTCGCCTTCGGCTCGGTCCATAAACTTGTAAAAAAAAGAACTCGACCAATATTTTCCCAATACGGACCTCACGCTAGTTCAATAACATCTATATATTATGCCCGATATTTCGGTTTGCAACACAAACCTTCAACGGGGGCTAAAACATAAAAAATATTAACAAATAAACCCTGCCAAAAATATCCCAACAGAAAATTGCTTTGAAAGGAATAGACCAAGATCAGCCTCTCTTTCCCGGGTTTTATTCTTACTTGCGGAATTTTACGGTATTTATATATCCATCGTGACAAATTACGGATTCCAAGACATAACCATTGAGTCATATTTACTTGGTCTTTCAAACCGCATTGTGGTCAACTCATTTTGTCTGATTTTCAGTTTTTGCATGGATTAACACAGATAGTTTTTATGATCCCTTGCTTGCAAATTATTAGTCACTAACCGACAATTTTCTCTACGGAGACATCAAGAGAAACCGAAATTTCCTTATTTGTTGTGGTTAAGGATTACAACCAAGATTACAGTGACAAAAATGAAAATCGTATAATCTTCTTAATCAAGGAAAGGCAGCTGGGAGGTTGAACTTTACGGAGCTTTGTACGTGATTCCAAACTTATTATTTCTGTCTTTTGTTTCTCTACAGATTCGGATTTAAGGTTAACGTTCACTTCAAGATGGCTGCCTTCAATCAAGAACCTATTTATTGGATAATCAATGTCAAATAACCGGTTAATTTAAAAGGGAGGTCAGCAGCTTCTATAGGCATTTATATAGCATCCTCAGTCCCATTTTAACAAAATGAAATAAAGTGAAATAAGATTTAAAGTCTCAACTGAAAATGTTTAATCTTTGATCATTTGTCAAAGTCTAAAGGATGTTAACTTTGACAATTCGCGGTCTGCTACTTCTAGTGACAACTGCGACAAGTGAAGCTCTTTTGAGGTAGTTACGATATATGCTTCATTTTCGCCGCTCTCTCGAGTTCGAGTTGTTTCCACGTAGACACTTCCTTCATTGCTGCCTACAAGTTGTTCCAAATAAATATTTAAAGAAATATTTATTTTCGTTAGTCTGAATTTTAGTTTACAATGGCGAAAATTTGCCACCAACCTTCTACCGAAATAGCGCCGCATTTCCGTTATGAAATTTCGGCGAACTTCCCCGAGAATTCGCGGGGAACAAAGAACGAAATTCATCGAATTTCGTTTGCATTTTAAAATACTTTTTGCACAGCACTGTACGACGTGCTTCAGTTATGAAATGTCCATTTTTTCTAGGTCGTTTGCTTGAGGTTTTCAACTTTTTCTGTTTCGTTCTATAGCTAGGTGTAGATTTAATTTTCCTTTCCACGTCTTGGTAAAGTCAATAATAGACAAAAATTTGCATCTGTCATTGAGTAGTTGTTATAATGTAGTACGTGTTTTTCGCCAGCTTGATACCAAACTTTAAAAAAAATGATTTCCCGTTAATAGTAACAAATCAATGATTCCATGTGATGCCAAGTTTTGTCTTAGGAGTGTGGGATGCAATATTTTGTGGGGTAAATTTTGTGATAATGCGATATTCGAAACATGTTTAGGAAGTAAAGATTTGGAAATGAGTTTAGGGAGAAGTTACATTTTTAAAACGAAAAGAGACGTCTAAATTTTTGTAGACAGTGTAATGGTATGCACTTCCATATTATAGGAGACATGTTTATAATTTTAAAATCGTGCATGTTCAACCCCTTCAAGGCAATAGACAATATTCGTAATTCTCACGGTTGGACTGGAACTAGCTTGCAATCGAGGCTAATGCGGGGAAATGCAAATATTTTTAATGATATTCCCCGCATGAGCCTCGATTGCAAGCTAGTTCCAGTCCAACCGTGCGAATACGAATATTGTCTATTACTTAACCTGCGATCAGGCCAATTTTTCGCGCTCCTTACATTCTCTTTACGGATGTCACGCTAAAAATGGGCCTGACACAATTCTTCTACAGATTGTCGGATCACGTCCAGATTTTGGACGTGATTCTAATGAATCTGATTGGCTGATTCAACAATAGAGCTCCACCGGAAGTAAAAGCAACTGCGCGTTTCGTGGAGAGTCAAGCGAAATCCGCCATGTTGGAAAGAGGCATTTCTTGTGTTTCTTGTTCAACTTTTTTCATCAAAGGTCGATGAAATCAACCTTTTCAGGATTTTTTTTTCGGTTGTTGAGTATTTTGGGAAGTTAACAAGGCTTACAGTTACGAGGTTACGTTGGATTTTCAGTCCACGAACGACTGGAAGACTTTGAATTTCCGACGAATACAGCTAAGCTTGTATGTCAGCTATTACCTATACCTGTAGCTGTCTGTTATTTGGTTTTGGGTGCTTTACATGTACATGACAGCCTCTGTATTTCACCCTTGTTTCGTGGATGGAAGCCGCTACTTAGGACAAAGGACAGTAAGCAGTACGAGAATATTGTATATTTTAATGAAGTGAATTACATGTAAGCTTATTTGTTTCTGCGTGTTTAATATAAGCTTACTTAGTAGTATTCACAGACATAAGCTTGCTTATGTAAAATTTTTTCATTGAATGTATATAAGCTTATTAAGCTTTTGAAACGTACAGTGTAGAACGACTTATATAGCAAAATTGGATAGAAAAAAATCGATATTTTCTACAATAATAAAGTAAAGGATATATCAAGTTGCCACAAAGTTATGGCTATACTGCCTTGAAAAATCCTTATTTGTTGACAGTGGTGTTGTATAAATTGTATAAACCGAATTATTAAACGACCTGAAATTTATCAAAACGTGGTTGCTGGACTTTTCACTGACTATATTAATAAGACCACTGATCAGATGAAAATTAACCAATGTAATAAATTTCAATATGAAATTATAAATTCATCGGCTAGGCACTGGGGTCAACCCCCGGGACAACCAGGGGGATATGTTGTAGCCTGTTCCAGGCATTCAGATAATGAGAGGCGGTACGAGTAGGCGCAAGAGCGTGAAGAGTGGGGCCAATCCCCTCGCCGCTCCCAATTATCCGAATGCCTGTAACAAGCTAGATTTGTTTGGGAATAGAAGGAGATGGATTTGATGATTGCCCCTGGGTTGGGGAAAATACTATACTTATTGTAATATAATTATTGGGTGCATTCCATTTGACCAAAAATCGGACAAGCTTAAGAGGTATCCCCAAATTTCTGCAACTTTTTTTGGAATTTTGGGTTGAATGGAAAGTGCCCATGATGTTTTAAGTTCAATGAATAGGGTGGGGAATTCACAAGTTTGTAAAATCATGGACAACAACGAGTCTGTGATCTGGGACATATTACCGGTATATATCAGATGAAAACCTTACTATGACTTTCACTGAAATAGAGATGACATATCAATGTAAATCAGCTGTCTCAAGATGTTATTCTGTTTGATTTACAAATAACATTTTAAAATGATCCCAGACTATCGCTTGGTGATGAATCACTGAGACAAATCCCTCTCTATTACTCCTTATATATAGATGGATATCAGGGGAATTTTTGTTGAGAAACATCCCTACCACTTGGTCAAGATTAACTAAGTTTACAATTCCCCTGGTTGTCCTGGGGGTCTACCCCAGGGGCAAGCTGATGACATGTGCAATTTGCTTTCATTTCTTTTCCACAAAACATTTTTTTGACCATAATAAGACAGTCTTCTGCATCAACAATACTTATCATCAAAACATGTAGCAACCTCCTGTCTACCTACCTGAGAAATTAAGAATTCTCTGACCAGATATTAAATTCTCCGAATTTTCCCTGATACCATGAAAAAAAAAATCTGGCTTTTTCCCGATCTGAAGCAACCATGAAAGAGTAACTCTACAACTGCATATTAAGTTATTTTTGTTTTTAAATCATTAGCAGTGTCCGATCCTGTCAACCCTCATCCATAAAGTTCATGCCTCTGGGTTTAAAAATTATGTCAGACAAGAAATTTGACAAGAAATTTGTGTGCAATAATATTATTATTACACACAAATGTCTGATACTTGGCTAAAATTCCCCGCTAAAATCCACTGTGTGGCCAAGAAAGGAATATGTTTCAAAATAAAATAATGGGATTAGGAAAAGGATATTCCAAGAAATCACATTCCTTGATCCAAAGTGGCATAACATTTAATAATTATTTTAAAATATGTTTAAAATGCTTTCCATGATTGCTTTACAAATTATCTATCGCAAAATCCGGGCGCAAAATAGTTTGTCCATTCAGTACAAGTCAGTGATCTAACAATAAAATCACATCAATCTATTTATTAGTTGCTAAAGAAAATGAAGCACATGCCATCGCGTTGTAGTCGATCGCAACAGCCACAGAGTAGGTTCGATCGATCGATCGAAGATAAGCTTACTATTCCTTCGCTTGCCGTGCTGTTTACTCACATAATATCTAATAGTCCTTCCTTCTTTCAATGGCAAAATCTCCCATGTAGATATAAATACCGGGAAAATTGAAAGATTTGATTTCAAACGTTTCCTCTCGAAACATTCACAACAAAAATGGCGTCCAAAGCTGTTTCGTTCCACGCGTGGAAATCCGGCATTCTCGCGAGTGTCGCATATTGGAAGTAATTTTGATTGGCTATTTAGAAGTCATGTCAATCAATGTCAATCCATCACGAAAAGGGGGCGGAAGGCATCTCGTTGAGGAATTGTGTCAGGCTTAATTTTTCAGCGCGACCACGTAAAGACGAAGAGTAAAAGAGAGCGCGGAAAAATTCGCCTGATACTCAGGTTATCTATTACTACGATATACGTAATTTAATTCCCTTGTGTATACTTTGGCTCGCATTTCGTTGCTCCCGTTTATTGTTTTCTCACAATTTGTAATGTTGATTTTAACGTGAACAAGATGGTGCAGTGCTGTGTTCGTAGAGCCTCCTTTGATTTATTCGCTCACGAAACCATTGTACCAAGTTTTTTCGCCCACAGAATTTATATTGACGAGAAAAAACTTCTTGAAAGGAGACAAGCGATATTAAAGTTAGCAGAATGAACTTCAATTCTGTGCAAACTTCACGAGCATCGGCAGCGTTTCACTGAAAACAAACGCCACCAAATAGTATAGGTGCAAAATTGTGAGCTTTTTTGACAATTCGACCGACGTATAGCCTGCGAAGCAAGCGTTCCTGTACGAACGAAGAGCTACAGTATGTTGATTTGTAATTATACTGCCTGCTGTTTCGTTTCGTTTCGTTTCGTTTCGACGCAATTTCACTCGATCGAATTTTTCGTATACTCCATATTTCCGATGGTTTCGTTTGGTTTCGACGTAATTTTCATAAATTATAATATGAAAGAATTGGAACGCGAACAATATGTTCCGCATCATCTTTGTGTAAAACGGCTGCTGAATTACAAACTTGTGTAACCATCCGAAAGTAGCGGCCTCTTTGACCTGCTACTAGTAAATCCGAAACTCAGTATAAATGGGGGCCGTTCCGTTCGGATTTCTATAGTATATCTCCCTTCGCTGACATGCATGGTGTTTTTATTATGAAACCGTCGCTGTATTTATATATACATTATTATTATTAATCGGGGAAGCACTTGAGAAGTGCAAGAAGTACTTAGTGGGTGTTAAAATTCCGAGTAACGTTAAAGGCGTCGATTGTCTCTTTCATCAAGAAATTCGCGTTAGTTTTGCGAGATTCCTTCCTCTTCGCACCAAGAGGGAGTTCAGTACGACATTTGTCAGATCGAGTCGTCTAAACCAGACATGCATGATTTATTTTCGTTCGATCAGTCGCACGGCAACTTGACTAACGTTGAAATAATTTTAAAGACTACAGCTGATCAGCAACTGCCGAGTTGCTAAGACACCTATTTCATTGATCCAGTTTTATCGGGCCATGTAAAATAGAAGCTTTCCCTTCCAAATTTCTTTAGAACAGAAAAAGCTAAAGTGGAGTTATATTGAAAAGGAGCTTTAAAGCTTTTAAGGAGCTTTTAAGTCATTTTATACAGCATTTTGAATTGTTGGCTCGAATCGACCACAAATGGCAGAAGAAATAACGGTCGACGTGAAACGGTTAAACGTTTATGTATTTTATCTTTGCACGATTCGAACGATCTGATTCACTTACTTTGTGTAATACACCAGAAAAGCTTTATTTGTATTTTGAAAAAGTTTCAAGTAAATAAATTGAGTTGAGTTCAAATTCAGCGGTCAACCGAAATCGTATAATGCCATAAAAATATTAAACATATTTAAAAAGCAACGCTGAACTATACGATTAAGATAGTTTGTTTTAGATAGTTTGTTTTTATTAAGATAGTTAGTTTGTTTTTTAGATAGTTCGTTTGTTTATATATTTATTAATTGAGATGCTAAGAACTGAAACGAGTTGTGCCGAGATGTGCTCGGAAGGACTTTCAAATAGTTGCGAACATGATTTCACTACAGCATCAACTGTTGTTCTTAGGACACGCAACGGTAAGCGACCGAAAATATTACAATTCAAATTAGTGATGAGCTTTTAGTAAGTAACTCAGTCGAGTTGGAAAGAAGATCCGAATGATCGATAAAAGCAAAGATGGTACATAGGGGAAAAAACAGAGATTCCAATTCATATTATTTGATTTATTAATTTATTGGCAAACAGTGACATGCACACTTCACGTCTTATAAAACCTGCCGTATATTTTAAAGCTCTATTGTCTTACGGCGGTACAAAATCGCCGTGCTGCATTTCAAATCTGTTTATCACGGTTTCCTGCTGCCGTCCTTCCTTTAGTACATTTAATTTATTTTTACTCTGCGAGTCGCACTTTACTGTGCGGGAATCTTGCAAATATTTTTGAAGCGAATTTGAAGATCATAACTGGCCTTATTATACGAAATGACGTTTTAGAGTGCGAATACGCACAAAGAGGAGAGCAGATATGAGACCGTATTACACGGGTCTCGGTTCCCCTGACCGCGCGCTACGGAAAACACTGTTGAAAGCCTATATTTTAGGAAAGATATTATGTCGTATAATAAACAATTTATTCAGCGGAAAGTTGTGTAATACGGCTGGGTATTTTTACGAGTCAGTTTTTATTTTTTCGAGCCTTTCTGAATAACCTCTATTTAATACTGTGTGTTACACATAAGACAATTAATTTTTGTGATGTGAGTTATATAAGGCGGTTTTGGTTATTTTTATATAGGGGTATTTGCACAGAAGCTGATATTGATCCCCTTTTTCACGGAGCCCATGAATTTAAAGTAAAATTAGTGGAAAATTAGCATTACGAACCGAATACAACCCCCTTAATTTTCAGTAAAAAATTACTGAAATTGATTGTCAGTTTCTTAAAAATATTGTTGACCGTTGTTGCATATTTAACTTTACAAAGTGATGTAGCAAATACGAAACCGAACTTTCATTCTCGAAAAAAATCATGATCAATTAATATATCGTCACGGCGGTTGTAATAAAACCCTGGATTCATTAATTTAAAAAGCGTTGGTTTTCATCCGTTCGAATCCGTCTTCAAGAAGGCAAAGTCTTCAGGCATGTTCTCAAACGTGTTCTTTCATCGAATTGTATATGACATTCGCCATCTTTTCGTAGCCCTGTTGCGTAAAATGAAGTGAATCACTCCACAGTTTTTTATCGCGTGGAAGAGAAACCGCGTTCGCTAAATCGGCAATAATCACTTTCTCCTTGTTGTGAGTTGTGAAATTGCGGAGAAGCTCGTTTATTTTGTGATGTGTTTCCTTTAAATAAGAGCATGTTCCTGATCCCTCGCATCCTCTATCTGGAATTGAAACCGCCACAGATCTTGCTCCAAATGTATGCGTGATATTATGAAGTTCCACTAACGCGTGAAAAATAGAATCGGACAAAGAAATATTTTTTCCGTATTTTCTCAAATCGTTTGTACCTCCGAGGATGATAACCCAACTGTATTGCAATCTTGTCGGTGCTTGTCGTAAGATTTGGTTTAATCGCGGCAACATTTGATCCAAGGCTCTTTCGCCAGGCATCCCTGCATTATGAACTTCGAAGATGGGTCGTATGGATGTCCCCATCACTGTCCGATTGTTAAAATCAAAGTATTCTTGTAGTTTGGTAGAATAAGGATGGAGTTCCACTGTTCTTGTGCTCATGCCCGAAGTCAACGAATCACCGAAACACAATATTCTTATGACCTTACAGATATAAACCTTGTCAGTTCTTGGTTGTTGAGGTGAAAACTTTGCGACATATAAAATCAAAACTACGCATAGAGCAAAGAACAGAAATATTCCAAGTTTGTTGGACATGCTTAGAATGGCGAGTCTGCATGGGCTGTGCTCCCCCGGACAACTGAAATCCAACGACGATGCGTCTGGCTGAATATCTCGATATAGTAACTGAACACTATACTTGGTTAACGTGAAACCACCTACTTTGCGTGATTTCGGTTGCAATGGTGAGCGCCCGGGGGAGGAGGGGGGGGGGGGGGGAGGGGGGGGGTACTCAGGTATAATAGTGACGAGGAGGTGCGAATGAGGCCAAATTTTTAGACCCAAAAAACGACTGAAGAGACCAAAAAAGTCCAACGGCCCAGAACATAACCCCAAAAAAGTCCCTTTTTCTCTCTGCATAAAAAATAAAATAAAAAAGTTACCTCAGAAAGTTCCAGACAGGTTTTGCGTCCATCTTTCTTTATTCATGACGCATCTGTCAGGAAGTCTTCTCGTCATTTGCATGTAGCTTACGTTTGTAAATGAAATTGACATAAAATGAGAACCCTGGGTTACGTTTTTTGTCAACCCCCCAAAAAGGCCTGACCAAAATCTTTCACCCCAAAAAAGTCCCCAGAAACTTTATCTCAAACTGCGTTTAAACAGAGATAGTGTTGAATAATAAAATTAATTTTGAAGTTTAAACTATTCTTCTGTCTATTATAATACAGGCTGTAGCACAAGCTATAGGAAGGGAAATAAAACGCTACCGTCCGAATACACAGTACAAGCCGGTTTATTTAATTCGAGTGTTGTGATCATTTTGTGTTCTGTTGTGATTCAACTAAAATAAATACATTGAAAAAATATATGTAAAAATTATACCATACATTGCGAAGAAAAATAACTCAAACCATACAGATAGATAAATGTACATGTAAACTAGTACTTACAATCTGTGGCGCCAAATCCATAAACAGCAAGAACCGAGTGCATCAACTGAAAGAACCGAGAATACACTTGGCATACTATTTCGCACTGCAATTATTATCGCATTTACATTAACATTGGGCACGACACGACAAGAGTCGCAGCGCAAATGAGAAAACCTGTGGTGGGTGGGCCTACATGTATGAACACACCCCTATGAACATTCCAAATACAATGACAGTCACTCTGCACTTCGTATATTCCCTTTTGCCAATTTATTAATGGTTTGTTGTTCTTATAATGCTGATAATTTATGCAGTACGAATCAGTGCTTGGAGGTAGAAAGTGAATGCAAATATACGCTAATAGAATATTTTAAGGCTGGAACACTAGATTACTTAACTCCCTTACGTGTGCAAACATGCGCAAAATACAACAAAAGATTCCAGTTGCTAGCCCAATCTCGTTCCCAGAGTCCTCGTTACCCTTATCAGTCAAGCGGTAGGAATGGGCAACAAGGGATAAAGTCATCCTCGTTCCCAGAGTTCCTCGTTTTTTTTTCTTTGCGCCGGAAACAAGTAGCCCTGGTCGCAAGGAAAAATCGAATTTTTTCATTGGCTGATAAAAAATGAATGCGCAACACGAATTAATGAATGGATGTCTGGAATTTTCGGACATCCGCTAACGGCTGAGACCAGAGCCTCCGTTTTGCCAACCACGTGACCAAAAGAAACAGAGGATCTGGAAACGAGAATGGGGATAAAGTGTTCCGCCATGACAGGATTCTTGGACGTCCGGTTCTACTGCGCATGTGTTCGACTCACACCATTCTCGTTCCCAGAGCCTTTGTTTCTTTTGATCACGTGATCGGAGAAACTGAGGCTCTGGGAACACTGACAACCGGATGTCGTGAAAGCTATAGGAAAGAGAAAGGCTGGGGACGACTCCTTCTGGAAAGAAGTCAGAGAAGTGAAATCGACTGACTTAGAATCGACGAGTGAAAGCAAGTTGAACTTTGGAAGATTTCGGTTTGAAGAAAAAAAAATCAGTCCTACATACCGTTGCCTTACAGAAGAAAGATTGCTTATGTGTTTTATCAATGGGTTTTGGAATGTCTCGTGAGGTTGACTTCATCATTAATCAGTGGTAAGCTCAACACTCGAATGTTAATAGAAACTACGTCACAACAAAAAAAAGAACCGCGTAGCTCTGGGGACGAGAATGGACGCACACTTGTAAGATTATTTGACTTCCGGTTTTACTGCGCATGTCAGGCGGAACGCTTTATCCTAGAGGTCCTTGTTGCCCGTTCCTGCCGCTGGATAAGGGTAACGAGGACTCTGGGAACGAGATTGGTTGCTAGGCTAGGACGATCTGTATGTATTTGAAATACGGATATACCTACATGAAAAAATTACAGTTTTCAAATATGGCAAGTGTAACAATTGCCACTTTCATAAAAAAAAAAAAACAAGATGGCGAACATTTCTATCGTCCAGCGTGTGGACAAAAGAGGGCATTTCAATATGATTCAAAGTTTACAAAAAAGTAGCATATCAGGATTCATTATTACAGTGCTGCGCGCCTTACCGTTGCCACTCGCCAAAGTTTTTGACTGTTTTTTGACAACTTTTTGACATATTTTTGACAAATTTCTGATGGCTTTCGTTTAAACTGGCCAATCAAAATACAAGAACGGTGGGAGGCGGAGATGTCAATTGTCAGAACGCGAACGTGGAGCTTGACAACTCCGCCTCCCACATATCTTGCATTTTGATTGGCCAGTTTAAACGAAAGCCATCAGAAAGTTGTCAAAAAGATGTCAAAAATTAATCAAAAACAGTCAAAAACTTTGGCGAGTGGCAACGGTAAGGCGCGCAGCACTGTAATAATGAATCCTGATATGCTACTTGTTGTTGTTGCGCCCTACCGAGTGGCAACGGTAGGGCGCGCAGCTAAAAGATCCTTTATAATTGTGATTGAATTGTCAAAGGTAGTGATGCATCATGTACATGTATAGGAGTGTTTCACTGTTGATCAACATTACGTCAAATTTGTTTTGTTATTCAAATTTGCCAACCATTAAACAAAAGAACTCTTTGTTTCAACAGCCAATAGTTCTCTGGTTGGTACATTAATAACAATAGGTGACGTAACGAGAAAACATCGCTATACCCATGTATAGAAACGAGGGTGACACATTCGGGAACATTAGTCGCCTCCACCCCTCCCCGAGGGCTTATAGAGCTTTTACAATGTTAGGAGAGAATTTACCGTTCTTCAATCGTTTTTCAATCATTTCTATGTCTATCCGTGTTCAGTGTTTTAAAACCCTTTTTTAAAAGCCGACAGCAGTTATTCTGAAACTGAATGAGTTAATCAACGCTGAGTGCTAAATAAGTTCCGTTTCGAACTCGTGGTTCATAGGATTAATTAACAACCTGTTAACTTGCTGGCTCATCGCGTCCAAAGTATGAATGCTTAGTGTTAATTAGTTGCTGACCTGTCAGTGTTTTACGAATACTTTCGCCTCCTCGTGCAGTTTCAGTAATGAATGTTTAGTTAGTTAATTTGTTTTATGTGAGAACTTGCGGAACGAAGCCGCGTCTTAGGCCCAGTTCAGACGCCGTACTTCACATGAGCCGAATCAAATTCGAATTTTGGCCGACCCAAATTAATTTAGATCGACTGAATTGATTCAGACGCCGAGCTTAATTCAGCCGAACTTAAATTAATAGGGGAAAATTGCTGTTATATTGAAAAATACATTATAATAATTCATGCATTTGTTTCGGCTCATGTGAAGTTCGGCATCTGAATCAAAGCCGGTCCACAGCCGTTATTCTCGGCTGAGCCAGGCGGGAAGAACGGCTGAGCCGATCCGAATTGATTCAGCCGTTCCGAATTGATTCAGACGCCGTACCTCACATGAACTTAATTCATCGAATTCGATTCGGCTCATGTGAAGTACGGCGTCTGAACTGGGTTAGCACCTTACAATTTATCAGCTATTTACTAGTTTTAATTTCGTTGAGAAGTTTTTAATTTAGTCTGATTTTGAAGATCTATCTTTCGGTGTAATTACACATCTTTATGTTAGGGCACTTATGATTCTACTCTACGCATGTACAATCATATATAAGGAAGTCAACTTGTAAAAATTTCTTTGATTACATCGCCGATAACAAATGTTGCTGAATAAACTGCTGTTGGAACCAACAGGACCAAGTTCTGTCTCCTTCTTGAGTGACATCCGTAGACGTTTACAGCGAAGTAGATCCCCTGGTACCAAGAAATCGTGACGAATTTCTGTTCCCGTAAGCCAAGTGGTGCTTCCAGAGCTACTACTACTTCTGAAGTCTTCTGAGAGTTAGCATCAGTAAAGCTATGTAATTCTAACTGTTAGTAAAATGTTTGACTCTGGCTCAAGTAATAAAACTGTATATCCATACTCGACACATGAAAATCAAAATAAAATAGAAAAAGCATTAATTAGACCATCTTCAGAATATATTGCCTTTAGTTAGAAAGATAAGAAGGGAAGACAGAATCGACAAATCGCTAAAAACCCTCTTTAAATCAGTAAAACAACAACACAGACACAGGGGCACCCAACGAACATTTTTTGGTAAAGTGCATTATTTTACCCAGATAAGATAGATAGATAGAAGATAGAAAACTTTATTTACGTGTTAAGCCTTATAGCCTGAAATGAAAATAAGTGATATAAAAGCATTTCCAGGTGTTCTTCTTCGTTGCTGGGAAAATGTATCTGTTCCTCTTTCCCTGCATTACACAAATAGGGAAATTTCCAGCCAGCTGGATAAAAATGTCTGTTTCCCAGCCAGCAATTTAAAATAATAATAAGTAACCAAAAGGGGCTGGGAATTAATTAAACATCGATAGAAAACCATTCGAAGCTTGTGTTAATATGATTTTGCTGTTTATTGTTTTGTATATGTCCGTTTTTTCCTCGATCCAGTCTCTTTCCGATCTACTCAAATCAGCCAGCGCAAAAAATAGTAATTATTCAGTGAAAATTTCCAGGAGAAAAAATAGACCGAAATATTTGCCAGTCAGCAAGAATTCCGCTGGGGAACAGATTCGTTGGGTGCCCCTGCAGACAGCAAATAAAACACCGTGTAAGGAAGGTAAGGAAGCTTACTGTATTGCTATTTGTAAAATCCCCATACAAACCCGTAATCTTATATTTTAGCCAATACTACTGACGACATATCATTCATATAGCTGACTCACAATGTGAGCTTAGGGCGCCTGCACTTTATCGATCTACTGTGTAGTACTGAAGTTTTACCTCGATCAATATAGCTTAAGTTTTAGAAGCAGCTAAGCTGTCTGATCGTGTTCTTCACTTGTTGTCTTACTTCTCTGATCTTCCAGCAGTACAGGATCGGGTTTAGAGATGAGTTGAAGAACAGTAGAGTTTCTGTAGCTAACCAAGCTACGTCATTATCTATTCCATTGACATATCGCACAACCACAACACCAAACGGAACATAGCAGACAACTATCGCCAGTTGCACCCAGAGAATGCTAGAAACAGTATTTTTGTATCTTGCTATGTTCAGTGGAATTGCTCCTCCGTTCGTTTTCCTCGGAGGACATGGTTTTGTATTTGGGCTTGTTGATTTCGTAGTGTCAGGTGGATCTTCGTGTAAGAAACGATCGAAGTTACCAGAGAAAGTATTATGACAACAAGGGCTTCTTTCATATCTTCTCTCCACATCCGAAACGCTCCACTTAAAGCACCAATCAACCAAAAACAAACTATAACTACACGAACTCGCCTTAATGTTACGACATGTCTGTATCTGAGCCTCAACAACAGGGCGAGAAGTCTGTCCACACTAATCGCGCTCGATGTCAAGATAGATACTCCACACAAAATCGTACTTGAAGTTTCAGCAACTTTGTAAACATAGTATAAAACATTCGCATTCATCTCTGTTATACGAGAAATAATATAGGTCACATACAGTGGTTGTACAATAAGTCCAACACAAAGATCAGTGACCGCCAGGCATCGAAAGAACAGTTTTGTTGGAGGATGAATCGAAGACACTTTATGTAGTGCAATGAGGACTAGAACATTGCCCAGAGATGCGGTGATGGAAAGAAAAATGTTTAAGGCTGTAAAAAATTCAACTATGCCTGCTGGTGATGCGCTGAGTACTTGGTTCAGTGTCATCTTTCTCGGTGATCAGAAAGTTAAGCCTGTTGCGAAGCGAGAGTCAGGTTTTTAGTCGAGGACAAAAACCATCAGCTTGCAGCTTTATCAGTGGGATGACGATTTTATATGTCGCTGATAGCAAGTCCAGTTGTGACAGTTGTGCTTTATAACTGTTTTTACTGGATTGTCTATTAATTTTTAATGTCCTGCTGTTTAACCAGCGAGGGGGCGATAAAATCATCAGAATTTTAAATGTTGCTTTGTTGTCCATTCTCTGGAACTTTTCAAGACACTTTGTGTTGAAAAGTTATAGATATGTTAATTGCTCAGAATATTACTTCGCTTATCAATTAAAAAATTAAATTGTGCTTTCCCCCTAGCTGTTAGAGCATTAATTATATTTCACAGACTCCGTTCGAAATATTATGAGACAACAAATGGTAGGAATCCGAATTATTACTTCAGGCCGCTTCTCCGCCCTAGTATAATTCTCATTAATTGAAAATATAAAGCTAGAAAGACCAAAGCAATTGGCGCATTTACAGTTCTGTCTATTAGGAGCAAAGTATATTCGAGTCTATCGAATGAAACAGCTATAAACAGTTTGTAATCTAAAAACCCTTGGTTCGACGTGATTGTCTACTGGCATGATTCGCGGTAAAGTGATCTAAAAATAGCCTAGACGCGAATCTGATGGCACAAGACCCAATACCCGAGATGGAAACCTCTAGTTATCGACCTCTGATGACGCTTATGTCACAACACAGTTCATTACTATGTATTAATTTTAGCTGAAACACATGGCTAAAGGACCGTTCATGGTCATCTCAATATTGCTCACTTGAACCAAGTAACACGTGGTCCACCTGTGAAACCCAATGATCAACGAGGATTGCTAGCCTTTGCAGATCAATTATAATTAAAGGATTACTAGTAAATAGAGGATTGTCAAAACGTGTTGGAGTCAATTGGATATTTAGATGAAATTAACAGTGCTGATAATCTGAGGAACATAGTCAACCGGCTCCCCCTTTCATCTCAAAGCTAAATGGTTAGAGGTGGCGGACAAACATTCAAGAGTCTGGACAGCGTCCAAGGATTCATCGTCAAAAATCGTTTATGCAAAGGCTCGAGCAACCAAAATCCAGTCTTTGAAAGCGCATTTAATAGTGACAAGGCCGGACAAGGGCAAAAAGGATAAATCCAGCTACAAGGATTGTACGTATGGCGAAATAAATACTGCATTTACAATGCAAATATTTTCAAAGAATATGTGGATAATAGTGAATTACCCCCGACGTACAATCACAATCATTCTTGCAGATTTTCAATTTTTGTGAAGAGGCAAAACTAGTGACGATAGGTTTTGGGGGTCTACGGACAATCTGGAACTCTTGCGGCCGGGGAACACTCTCGAAACACGGGGGAAAATAGCTCTGGAAGCACCACTTGGCTTACGGGAACAGAAATTCGTCACGATTTCTTGGTACCAGGAGATCTATCTCGCTGGAAACCTCTACGGATGTCACTCAAGGAGGAGACTGACAGAACTTGGTTCCAAAATAAATTGATTCAGCAACACATGTAATCAAAGAAAGAAAGAAATTGACAGGTGCTAAGAAGCGGCTCCGAAAGTTCTCATCTAAAACAAATTAACTGACTAAATATAACAAACTAACAGGTCGGCAACTAATTAACAATAACGAGTTCGAAACACTCTCTACTAGGACTCTGCGTTGATTAACTCATTAAAAAAATTACTAAAGCCGAAACTTAAAACTTAAAAGTTGTTTTCACAGAATAACTATTGTCGGCTTTTAAAAAGGGTTTAAAACACTGAACACAGATAAACATAGAAATGACTGAAAAACGGTAAATTCTTTCCTAACACTGTAAAAGCTCTATTAGCCCTCGGGGAGAGGGGTGGGGGCGACTACTATTTCCCCAATAGGGACCTGACGTTAGTTCAGTAACATCTATACATGTACATGTTGCACCACTATCTGTATCGCTTGAGTTGAGTCGCATTGTATTGTATGACACCGGAGGTCTATAACTAGAGGTTTCCATCTTCAGTTATACTAGCACTGCGCGCGGGACATCAGATTCGCGTCTAGGTTACTTTTAGATCTAGATTTCTCGGGAAACAAAATTACGCATTGCGTAGAAGAAATAATGGCGTATGCTGTCATATGCTTTAATCCATTCGGCAAATCCAAAAGTTAGCGTAAGGCGAGTATTAAAAGTAATTTATTTTTCGTAAGAGTTATTTGCCGTTCAGTCTTCAACCAATTTCGCGATGTGCGTGTGCTAAGTTGTAAAATCACGTAAGATGTTTTAGGACAAGTTCAGCTTTTTTTTTTTCCATTCATTGCTGTTTGGTACTTTAGAAAATTTCCTCAAGACATAATTTTGAATTTCTTTTGTTTCCATATAAGCAATTCACCGGCGAAAAAAGTCCGACTTTATTCGAAAACAAAAATGCTTTTGTGCTCAGTATTGAATTGTCAGAGGTAGTGAGTGCATCATATATAGATCAGTGTTATTGAACTAGCGTGAGGCCCGCCCCCCCCCTCCTCACTTAATTTTACGGTATTTCTAGTTAACAAATACATCATGAGCTCGAGATTTGTATGAAAAATATAGTAAGGCGTAAATTGAAATGTAAATGTACCAGGTGACTTCTCGCCGGTCTCAAGCCCGTACACACGTATCCGTTTACGTTTGAAAACGCATACTTTTCGATGTTCGTCTATCGTCCACACGCCGCAACGATCGAAAACGTTTCATCGAAAAACGCATACATTTGAAACGCTGTCCAGAGTGGAGACATTTGAAAACAAAGCCCTATCGTTTCCCGTGTGGACGGCGAAAACGGAGACTTTCGAAAACGCTGACATCATTCACATCGCTGCTCGCATGCGCAGATGACTGTTGTAGCGTTTTCGTGTGGACGGGGAGCTTTTGATGCGTTGTTGATGAAAACGGAGCGATTCGAAAACGGATACGTGTGTGTTGTTTCATGCCGCTGAAAAATAAGCCGTAGTTCTGACGTCATGTAAATTGTTTCGCGGCTCGGAAACTCGACAATGTCCGAAGAATGGAAAGGTACGTTGTCTTGTAGCTAGCATTAAGGGAACTTAACCAACCACGACAGCAAAGCCGACAACGTCGAATAAAAAGTGAATTTATATTTTACTTAAGAAATGTGCGATTGGCTATCAATCAATCAATCAATCAATCAATCAATACCGCGCAGTTTCTATAAAAATATTACGAATTTAGTAGATCTATTCAGTTTGTTCAGTTTGTTTCTATTCAGTTTGTTTATCGTGTCAGAACTATCCTCAGTTGAATATGCAATGAAACAATTTTGTCGTTGCAGTTCACGTTCTCCCAGACTGAGAGTACGCAGAATCTGGTCATTTCACGTTGTTGTTTTGCAGAGAAAGGCTAAGAAATATACCATACCTATAACGCACGTGCAAAGCTATTCTACTGCCCATTAAACCTTCGTAAAACCAAAACCAAAGTAATTACAACGACCAATCACAACAAAAGTAGACAACTCTTTATAACGCAATGAACCAATGAAAACTCGTAGCAAATACACGTAACATGCGCCAAGCGCGGGAAAACGCGTGCGACCACGTCGCAATTGGTGTTGGTTTTGCATCTGATTGGTTGAGTAGGTGGCGCGAATTTTTTTTTTTTAAACCAATCACAGAACGCAGTCAAGCAAAACCGAAGCAATTCCAGACTACTTTCGACACTCAATTGAAAATCGCTTCTATGTCACTAGTGACAACCAGCCTTTACATGTAGATAGGCTTAGAAAATAGTTTGATGTATAGCCGCAGTTACTTAGTTAAGCCTCTCTTAGGGGAACTGAGAATGAATTAAATATATAATGTAAAAATCATAACTAAATGTAAATTTTTATTGATCAAATTGCAATGTTACAAAAAAATACTGTAAATAGTAAAATGACAACAAAATTAATGTTAAGTGGCACTGAGTTTCCCGTCAGACATCATCAGAAAACTGATCCTACACAGACTTGTAATACACCAAATATGACCTCAGAACTATTTCACCCGGCTCCCGGTAGGGTAGGGGTCGCTACCATTAAACCAACCAAAGTACTTGACTTTATTATAGTATTCTCCAACATGCACTTGTTTAGTAATATCGACAACCCATGGTACAACATCCTTTCCACAGCACCAGACACCTCTACCATACAACCACGTGCCGTGTTCATTTGGGACCCCGCCCTCACTGACTCTATTCGCACACCCCATGGCAGTAGCAGCATTTTTAAACACTTTCACATTTAAATGTTTGTTTGTGACTTTTAAAATTCCACCGATTAGTAGAAACACAACACCATCGTGATATTTTGAGTTTGGTACTCAAACGCGCGCGCTCGTTCCCCGTTCCTCGTGCCCCGTTCCTGGTTCTCCATTCCCTTTGTCCGTTCTTGTTTTAGTAACATCCCAGAAGTCTCTATGTGAGATCCATCTTACTTCTTGAGAATGAAAATGCTTTGAATGGAGACAGTGCTACGGTAGGCCACACAAGCTTGGATTATGTTTCATGAATGGTGTTGCGTTACCATAACTCTTTTGTTTTTGGCCGCGCCAACATGGCCACCAATTTTAGGTTAAACCAGGCTGATTCGGCTACCAAGGCAGTGTTTGAAAGTTTACTACACCGTACCACCTCCTTGCAAACAAGTGCTAACAGTGTAAGAAAGATTTACCGTTTACTCAACAACAGGAATGATGGATTATTTGTCAGTCACCAATCAATGTTCAAGTTTGGCTCGTCACGCAACGCTCTTCTCCAGTCGTTTTTTATGGGTACTGCGCTTGCGCAAGTGCCCATTATTGTCGTCGTCGAAGCATTCTTAACATTCCTTCGTAAGACTTTTTTGTTCGTAAGACTTTTTTGTAACAATTCTTTGAATAACTGAACATGATATGGCATTGTTCGATTGTTTCGCTTCATTGACAGTGGTGTCAAGTGCAATGCTTAAAAAGAAGATTGGCATCTTTAGTGAGCTATATGGAGAGAAATTGCGTTGCAAAATAAATATGAAAGACACGTTGTTTTTTAAATGTTTTTATTTACGTAGGTGTATTTCTTTGACAACTGCACGAACAGGGTCGCGTTTGATTGAGTCACATTGTTGAAGCTTTTGTTGAGTAACCGCCGGTCTTTTAGAGTCCTTCGTACAATTCATTTGTTTGATTAGGGCCCGGCCGCACTAGGCGAATTTTTGTTTGTTTTTGCAAAATATCTGTCATCAGTTCCGTTTCACAAGTGCGAACGGCGATTTTTTTCCTACCAAAATTTTGTCAAGCCTTACCAAACTTCAAAGGCGCCGTCATCCTGCCCCAGAGCAGGACAAAATTTTGTCAAGCGTCAAAACTGACAGATTCGTCAATTCACACACATTAATCTCAAGGTTTACAGCGATGATTATTCGCTTGCCTCGGTCCGTACAACTTGTACCGGTCCAAAATTTTACCTGCTAGCAGCACCTATACTGATGTTTGAGTAGCACAATTTGCTTTACAAGCAGTGAACAGTGCACGTCCGATCGGGTACAAGTTTGCGCTAAAAAGTGACAGTGACAGTCGGGAAAAAGCGGCAAGAAACATGCAAGTCGTTTAAAATTTCAGTCCGAGAAGAAGAAATATCTAGTTAATCAGTTTGTGTATCATACCACGAAGGCAGGAGAGTAAAAACTTTAGAAAGTACTGGTTTTAAAAGATTGTCGAGGAGTTGAATGCAAAATTTCACAGCAACAACAGAGGTTTTCGGTTTCTACGTGATTGATATGTTGTGGTTCGCCGCAGCGGCTCGTTGGTCACTGATGTTCTTACCACATTTTGACGTCTTCTGTGATCTATTACTGAAACAGACCCACGGCAACATGGAATCTATTTGTTTTATATAATTTTGGAGATATTCGCTTCGGATTTTCACTTGAATGTACGCTAAATAAGCCGATAAAAAATTATGTCAACAAACATCGAGTTTAGGCCACAGTGTTTTCATGCACTCAAATAAAACTTTGTGAAAACTAAACGGCTTAAAATAACTACAGCTCAACTCAGCAAATGTTTCGAAAAGCAAATATTTAGAGACTAACCTCTATTCCGTCCTGATATGAGGAAAAACAATCTGAATTATTCCAGTCCCAAAATCCCGTTGCAAGTCGCTTATAAACGGGCGAACGATAAGCTTAATCCCGCTAAATTTATCGGATTCTGTTCACAAATTATGAGCTAAAGGACCATCATAATTTTCCTCCAAGTTCTAGCCAAGCTTGAACAGCCCGATTTAAAATTCGTAATCAATTGAACAACATTGAATTTCCTACGGAATATTTCCAGTTTGACGAAAATATTTCTCTGTTTTGAGCGAAGGATTTGTTGGAGCAGGCAGGGCGCCCGCGCGGTTTTCCCGCTTCGTGACGTCATTCGTGCGTCTGTACTCTAATAGATAACAGTTCTAAACCAATCACGGCGCGAGTTTTACACAGTGAATTATATAATTATTTTTAGATTCTGTTATGTCAGCGCGAATGCTGCTGTGTAAACAAAGATATTACAGTATGACGACAAATCAGAAGAGTATGAGTGATGAGTGATTTGAGAATTTTGTTATGTCAGCATGAATGCTGCGAATGCTGTTGTGACAAAGATCAAAGCCGCGTGCTGGATTGCAGAAAATTAATTCACCGCGCTTTCGGGAGTCTGACGTTGGACATCGTGACAAAATGATATTAGAAAATGGATTTTAGATCTACTATTGTTAAGTGTGTTAAATTTTTTTCGAAACGAGGAATGATTTTAATATGAAAATATCTTCTAAAATTAAAGACGAACTTTATATCTGCTGGTTTGTAGACGAAAGATAAGATCATCTCATTTGAGCACAGTTTCCGTTGTTTAAGAAAACAGTGGGTGATTGTATTCAAATTAGCTTGGGTTTTAAAGTCTTGTTAGATGTACTGATCAAAATGACATGAAGGTAAATAAACTGAACAGAGTTTGTTGTCCGCAACTGACAAGTCGGCGAGCTAGTTTACGAGAGCAGAGTGTTGCTAAAAGTGACCTAATAAATTTGTTACGTTAAACGTGAATCGTGCAGTGTACTGTAATTACCCAGTTCAGTTAGCTAGGATATGAGCAGAGTCAAGATGAGAACTGTTCTTTGATGGATTCTTGTGTAATAATTCGTCTATTTATAATATGTCAATAATTTCGCGGCGTGTAATTGGTCGGGTTATTACACAATTACAGAGATAAAGGCAAATAGCTTTGACAGTTTGCAGGGGGTTTTTTGGCAGGTTTTTTTTTTCAGTTTCGTGAAGTCAAATCCCTTTGTTTTGACTGTGATTGAAACGCCTCGTATGTACAGTGGAACCCGGATAAGACGGACACGAACAATTGTCCGTATTAAGCAACGTCTAATGACTGCAGTAAAAGACCAAGGAAGTGTTGTTTTAACCTCTCTACAACGGCCACCTCTCCACAACGGCAACGGCCATTAAAACCCTATCTTTTTTGGCGTACAGTAAATAAAAGGTCACGCAACTTCATCTGTACCACGCATCGTCGGGCAATACAGTATCTTATATTGCGGCACGTGTTTTAGCCACTGATGGAAGAATCACACAATACTAGAAAGTACAAGGCCCCATTTTTTTCTATTTTCCATTTTTTTTACGCTTTTACAGTACTGTATTTTTATTTCAGTCGTAAATCGAGTACAGCTGATAAGGCTCTGTGTTTAAATTGCATTGCGAAATTGAAAAAAAAAATGCCTGGTGGCACAGTAAGTCACATTAAAATAGAACCTCGCAGCCACTCACTCAAGCAAACAATCCTTGACACTTAATTTCACGAAAGAGAAAGTAAACGATGTACAAACTGATGTACTCACTGTACTTTACTAGCTTTGTTTTGTTAACATTCTGTTCTGAACATCATTTTGGTTTCTGTTTTATTGATACATTTTGATTGTGTTACGTATTCATATGCTATAATAAGCATTTTTAAATAAAAATGTTGTCCCCCCCAAAAAAACAAATGGTGTCATATTACACCCCTACCTCCCCATAACGGCCACCTCTCTACAACGGCCACTTACCTCTGTCCCCAAGGTGGCCGTTGTGGAGAGGTTCGACTGTATTTCGCATTTCGTGCGTTTTGATATGAAACCAGGCAGCAAAAAGCAAACGTATAAACATAAAAATTTCTTGCACTTTTTAAATTCAAAATGGATTAATGACAAACAATTGCAAGAAACTTTATGTGACATGTAATTTACAATTTACGGACAAATGTATCTATCGATTGACAGGATTTTGCTGCGGCCTTTCTATTTCGCTCTTCTGTGACCTCTGGCTCTGTTCGGTCCATTTTATCCAATATTGACACACATGCTGAGCCCTTTTGCAGTTCATTATTGGGGTACCCAGTCTTCTCTCATTTTGATAGAGCCTGGGATTAAAATTCCGTATGAGGGTTTTAGGTCGAATTTATCGTTAACGTTAAATTCAGCTTATAGAATCTCAAGATCTGGTCCAAAATTTAATATGTCACCCAGCAAATCTACAAATGGCGGACCTTCGATGTTATCTTCGTTGATTCAGGCTTCATTTCCAGACTACACCAGTTAGCGAATTAGAGCTTTTCATTCACTTTATTTTCAGCCATCGGTCCACGGACGCACCTGTCGCATCCCTCGCCCTACGGGCCTGATTATTTTAGTGTGGTTAGCCAAAGCAAGAGATGTTGCCTTAGGGCTAGGGTTATCAAATGCAATACACCAAAGAAAAAAATAACAAAACCAACAAAGTTGCTGCACTATCCTCAACGGCGACAACTCGGAGAAACGAAGTCTTGACCTATATTATCAATTGAGAGGTCTGGTGAGAGTTAACGAAAGCCATTGGCGTGGAAATGTTTATATCTAGTATGTCTAGTATACATGTTATAAAGGGATGATGTGGATTCATGACTGCTGGGTAGAGAAAAATATAACTTACTGATTGAAATCGTGAGAGTCCCTAACCCATTTCGTTTAATCGGCTCATGGGCTACATGTATGCGCATTCTCTGAGTAAAAAATGCAGTAAGCCATGAGCACGCCTCGCGGGCCTATTTTTTCCTATTTCCGGCGGCCATGTTGGAGCGTTTCCATACTGAGCTCTGTAAATTTGTGTGGAACATTTTGACAAATAACTCGAGTACGGAATACCGCACAGACCTGAGACTTGGACTGATTCCTTATTTATTAATTATCTATGACATGTCAATTCCTTGACTTCATTCATTGAACGGTTTCGATTTTTTTTATTTATGGCGTGACACTTGCGTGACAGTGAAAACCGAGAATATTAAAAAGTCGCTCAGGTGATTTCATTGGAGACTGGAAACGAGGAAGTGACAAACGAGCACTTCACGAAAAGTATATTCTGTTGAAGATTCAGCTTTTGATGGCGGTTCAAGATCTGAAATGGTACAGTACATTCGAGTTTCTGATAGGAAGCATTTTAAGCTTTGCTGATCCGATTACAGATGTCCTCGCACTGATGGGATTCTACAAAGAAAATCACAGGAATTGGTTTAAATGGGGAGTGATTTTCATGATTATACCTTGTCTGACATTCGTGATGGTATACCTACTTACAATTACCTTTGACAATGTCCGTGGAGTAACCGATTGTCTCCGAAGGGTTCTTTTCACTTTGAATCCGTTCTCTCCTGGCTGGGCGACGCTCAAAGCATTTGTTTTGTGCCTGAAGAACTTCAAAAAACTCTGGCGAGGCGAAGGAGTGGACTGTGGAGATGACGTCGACGACGTCAACCGTCTACTTGCCTATGTCAATTTTGCCCCGTTTATGGAGGTGATCACTGAATCAATTCCTCAGTTTATTATTCAGCTTTACGGCGCAAGTGTCCAAGAGGAACCGGTTAAAATAATTCAAATCATATCACTCCTTGTATCTTTCTTAAGTTTAGTCTGGTCATTCTCAGCTGCTGATGGATTTCTTCACGAGGGAGAAATCGACATGAAGATAAAACACAAATTGATATTCTTGGTTACTAACTTCTTCCTTTTGAGTAGTCGACTGTTCGCCATATGTTATTTTATCCTGGCCTTTCGGGGATGGATCTTCGTTGTTTTGATACTCCACTCTGTAATCGTCGCATTAGCTGATTCGTGTCCTCGTTACAAGGCTGGCCGCAAGTGTGACTGGTGGTGTTCAGCGATCTTCATTTTTTTTCTTTTTTCCCACTGGATTCGAGATGATTTATCTGCACCACACGACGCAGACGATAGCGGAGCCCGGAAGAAACAGCTTAAAAGAATACAATGGCTATCAAATGTCATGTTTGTAGTGGAAAATATAGTCATGATTTTACTGTTTTATAATCACAGCAAGTACTCCAATGCGTGTTATGCACTTCCAATCACTGTATCCGTTTGTTCACTAAGTATTCTTGGCGCCACAATCAGGCTCATTCACTTTAATTCCTTACTGAAAACCGTGTCACACCAGAAGAGGTAGAAGCCGTTGGCCTTGCTATTCAACAGGAGCTGCTGAAGATATTTGATATGGTCCCTCCAGCTGCCCGTAAAAGTTAAATAAGTGGTAGTCTATTATTTTTTAGCAATACATGTATTACATTGTAAAAGGCTATGAAACAGGCAAATATATATTTTTTATACCTAAAATGAAGTTGGCTTACCCAATCTGGAAAGGATAAGCACAGTAGATATAAAAGAATGTGATGCACAAATCTACCTTTAACCCAGCGAAGGAAACCTCAAAACTCTTTATAGTTACTTAGGTAGAAAAACACCAAAAGGGTAATCAAAACGGGTAAACCACAAAAAAGGATGGTTACCACTGGGGGAGATTTGGACGTATTACCAAACACGAACTTAAAACATTTCGGTTGTGGAACAGACTACAGTAAGCTGAAATAAACTGAGTCAAGAATCAAAGCCTAGTCGGACTCACGCTGGATGAGCGCAACATCGGAGTCACTTTTGACTGCAAACAGTCTCCTTCTGACTCGTCCCCAGACTTCTCCTATGAGAAAATTGGCTTGCGTCACGGGAGATTTGGGACTGAAAAAACGCCCAAAACCTCCATGCCCAACTACTCATATACTTGCATCCTTCAGGCCACTTTGTAAACATTTAACCGAAATTTGTTCAATTCGGTCCATCTTAGCGGTCCGTATTGCAAATGTGGACTACTCAGGGAACGGTTTTAGAGTCAGATGTGTTTGGTTTGTTATTCTTATCATCTATCAGTTTCCAACTGGTGGCAATTACCTATCACCGGAAATTGCGATACATAGTCGAATATTTGCATATCAGTTTCTAAGACTTGAAAATTTACAAATATACGATTAAGAAAACTTCACCAGCCTTCATAACGACAGTTCATCGTGTGAAGAAGTGATGTCGGATTAAAACACCTGGTAAATGAAAGTTATAATTCCACAACAGTGCGTCCCTTGGAAATAAGGTCTAATCACCCTAACATCCTAATAACTAATCCCCTCCCAGCTTCGCGAGGACCTGCAAGTCACGTATTACTAGTATCAACTGGATTAAAAAAACGCATTTTCTCATCATTCACCCCTTTGACAAAAACATTTTTTTTCGTAGTCACTATGGTTGCATAAATTATGTTGTGGAGTCGAGCTGGTCTAGTGGTTTGCGCGTTGAGCGCAGCCGATGTCCTCGGTGATGTATAGGCAAGATACCTACTCTCAAAGTGCCTCTTTCTGTCCAGATGTTTAAATTGTTGGTGAAAATCTTTGGAGGGTAACCTGCGATGGACTAAACATCGCCTCCGGGCGAGTAGAGATAAATCAGTCGGGGAAATAAGTGTTTTCATTTTATCATGGAAAGTGTCAGTATTCAGGACTATGCTAGCAGGGCCTATGTCTGCCGGTAGAATCATGAAATCGTCCTGTTTTAAGTTCTTTAGGGCTTCTTGCATTTTCTTTCGTGATGTTAAGCTGGTTTAGCCTGTTCACGGATCTCCTCACAGTGTCCGCTCGGTATGGGTCGAGCGTTCTTATGCTGACTCAACTTTGCCATGATAAAAAGAAAACACTCATCGAGACTTTCAGCTGGACGACTATGTTGAAGTCAATTCCTCCAGTAGATAGCCTTAAATCTCTTTCTTAATTTTGTTTGTTTAGTTTGCTTTGTTTTGTTAGTTTGTTAGTTAGTTTTCCTTTCTCTTCTCTACTTTATACAAGTACAAAATTACCACTTTAATTTCTTTGTTCTACGCCATTTGTATACCGAAATTTTCTTATTGTTATTTACTTACTAAACACTACTGTTAGCTACCCTTATCATAATGTGTTTTTCTTCACCTCCCGCCTCGAATAGCTCTACTAATTTGCGGGAGGTGAAAATCTATGTATTTTAATCAGACTTAATAAAGCTTGTTGTTGTTGTTGTTGTTGTTGTTGTTGTTGTTGTTGTTGTTGTTGTTGAGACCAGTCCGACTGAGCCGAAAATTAACCGAGAAACTGCTTAAGTTAGCTTGAAAAGAAGTGAATATCAGAGACGGCCTATAACAAAATCAGACCTAGGCACAAACAGCCACCTAGAATCTATGGTCTACCTATGTTACACAAGTCCAACATACCATTAAGACCTATTGTATCATACGTAAACACCTTCGCTTAGACTTGTCTGCTTTCTTAGCGGACATATTGTCCCCTTTGACGGGTAAGACAGATTACACAGTTACTAACTCAGCTCATTTCGTGTCCACCATAAACCATGAAGAAATACAGGAAAGGGAGATTGTCTTTTGACGTAGAATCGCTTTTTACAAATGTACCGATAGAGGGTGCCGTACAAACCGCACTACGGAAACTAGAGAGTGACCCTGCCCTGACCTAGCCGACTGCACAACTCTGATACCCGCACAGATTGCCGTCAATTTCGTCTTGAGGTCTACGTATTTCGAGTACGGTGGATCGATTTGCAAACAAACAAGACGGGGCAGCCATGCATGGGGAGCCCAGTCTCCGCAGTTATAGCTAACCTCTACATCGTGTCTACATGGAAGATTTTGAGGAACAGGCGATAACAACTGCTCCCTATACATGTAACTGATATAAAGATCTGGAAGCGATATGTAGATGACACTTTACCATCTTGGATCGAAACAGTTTCTTACAGTTTCTTACAACAGTCAACAGCCTACCATCCGTTTTACCATGGAAACCGAGAATAACAACACTATACCTTTTCTCGACATGTCATTTACAAGGGATTCAGACGGCCTTCTCACTACCAGTGTGTATGGAAAGCCCACACACACTGACCAATACCTAGCCTAGATTCACAACATCCGCAGTCAGTAAAGCGTCGTATTGTTAAGTGTCTATACGACCGAGCGACACACCTCATAAACTCAGGGCCGTAGCTAGCGGGGGGCAAGGGGGGCAGTTGCCCCCCCCCAAGAATGGGTAATGCTTTCTGAAAAACGAAAACTGCGTATGTTTTTTCGCGTTCAAACAGCCGCGGCCTTCTTGATAAAAATATATGCCGAGGGTCTTTCAAAAACAAGATTGAACATTTCAAAGGCTTGGTACTCCATCTCCCCAGATTTTGCTCGGCATATTAATCAAGATGATGGCGAACGAAGAGGCGAGAACTTCTTACTTCTTAGGTAACTAAGTAAGTAGTTATATTTTTGACTGCCGGTACCATACTAATTTTAACATTTACGAATGATTGAGAAATATATTTTGGAGCGGAAATCCAACTGGAGACATCTTTTACACACGAAATAGACTAATAAAATGTTTAGTGTACTAAGGCCGATATACGGTATGTATCAAGGTAACAAAACCTCGGAAATATTGCTGTAAGCACTAAAAATACCTGTCATTTTACACTGAATCGAGATTGATTTTTTTGACAAAATATCTCATGGAAAATGCTCAAAATAGCATTTCCGAGCCTCTAGATTTCAAAATTTTCTGAGGGGGCATGCCCCCAGACCCCCCTAGCGGCTCGCGCCTTCGGCACTCGCTTCATTGCCCCCTCATTTCAAAAAATTCTAGCTACGGCCCTGTAACTAGACCATCAGTTATCTCGAAAGAGAAGAACTGATTTGTCTTCAGTTCTTGTCGCTAACGGACATCCTTCTTCTTTTGCGAAAAAGATTACTAAGACTAAGAAGCGAACAGCCAAGGAAGAACCCGCGCAGGAATTTCAATCCACTGCGGTTTTACCTTATATTAAAGGTGTATCAGAGGTTCTTCGCCGCTGCCTGCAACAACAAGGCGTACGCACCGTCTTCAGTCAAGTCTGACACAACCCTTAGGTCACACTTAGTGCAACAAGACGGTGTTGTGTAGAAGATTCCATGTGAATGTGGCAAAGTGTATATCGGTGAAACAGAGAGATCGATGCGTGAAAGAATGAAGGAACACGACAGACTACTCCGAAGTTTCGGAACATGCCAACGAGACTGGGCACCTTCCTATTTGGAACGAGGTTAAGTTTATTAACAGAGACCCTAATTGGTACACCCGTAAGGTTAAAGAGGCCTTACACATAAGACTCCATCCAAATAATATCAACAGGGATGGTGGAATCGAAATTCCCCAAGTACGGATGCCCACAACCGTCGATCGATAGCGCAGCAGACCGCTGAGATAACAACATCTAGTCAGCCCACTGAGGGAACAACATCTAGTCAGCCCACTGAGGGAACAACATCTAGTCAGCCCACTGAGGGAACAACATCTAGTCGGACCGCTGAGGGAACAACATCTAGTCAGCCCACTGAGGAAACAACATCCAGTCAGCCCACTGAGGGAACAACATCTAGTCAGCCCACTGAGGGAACAACATCTAGTCAGCCCACTGAGGGAACAACATCTAGTCAGCCCACTGAGGGAACAACATCTAGTCAGCCCACTGAGGGAACAACATCTAGTCAGCCCACTGAGGGAACAACATCTAGTCGGACCGCTGAGGGAACAACATCTAGTCAGCCCACTGAGGGAACAACATCTAGTCAGCCCACTGAGGGAACAACATCTAGTCGGACCGCTGAAGGAACAACATCTAGTCAGCCCACTGAGGGAACAACATCTAGTCGGACCGCTGAAGGAACAACATCTAGTCAGCCCACTGAGGGAACAACATCTAGTCGGACCGCTGAAGGAACAACATCCAGTCAGCCCACTGAGGGAACAACATCTAGTCGGAACCGCTGAAGGAACAACATCTAGTCAGCCCACTGAGGGAACAACATCTAGTCGGACCGCTGAAGGAACAACATCTAGTCAGCCCACTGAGGGAACAACATCTAGTCGGACCGCTGAGGGAACAACATCTAGTCAGCCCACTGAGGGAACAACATCTAGTCAGCCCACTGAGGGAACAACATCTAGTCGGACCGCTGAAGGAACAACATCTAGTCAGCCCACTGAGGGAACAACATCTAGTCAGCCCACTGAGGGAACAACATCTAGTCGGACCGCTGAGGGAACAACATCTAGTCAGCCCACTGAGGAAACAACATCCAGTCAGCCCACTGAGGAAACAACATCCAGTCAGCCCACTGAGGAAACAACATCTAGTCAGCCCACTGAGGGAACAACATCTAGTCAGCCCACTGAGGAAACAACATCTAGTCAGCCCACTGAGGGAACAACATCTAGTCAGCCCACTGAGGGAACAACATCTAGTCAGCCCACTGAGGGAACAACATCTAGTCAGCCCACTGAGGGAACAACATCTAGTCGGACCGCTGAGGGAACAACATCTAGTCAGCCCACTGAGGAAACAACATCCAGTCAGCCCACTGAGGAAACAACATCTAGTCAGCCCACTGAGGGAACAACATCTAGTCAGCCCACTGAGGAAACAACATCTAGTCAGCCCACTGAGGAAACAACATCTAGTCAGCCCACTGAGGGAACAACATCTAGTCAGCCCACTGAGGGAACAACATCTAGTCGGACCGCTGAGGGAACAACATCTAGTCAGCCCACTGAGGGAACAACATCTAGTCGGACCGCTGAAGGAACAACATCTAGTCAGCCCACTGAGGGAACAACATCTAGTCGGACCGCTGAAGGAACAACATCTAATACGAATAATAACAAGAATTTTCGAAGAAAATATAACCGGGCTTTTTTCATCAAGCAAGCAAGCCGTTTTACCTGCTTTCTTGCTTGAAATCTATCAGATTAGTCACGGCAGTCATGCTGAAGTCTGATGTTTGCGTATAGTGCCTACTGTCAATTTTCTTGCCTCTGAGCAGTCTTTGAAGATCATTCCTCAATATAAAGCCAAAGTTGAATAAGAGGAAAAAACACGACAACATAGGTACGAATCGGTGTTGAACCATCAATCGCAGACGTTCCGCGTTGCACCATCATCATTCGCAGCTATTCTAGTCACAGTTCGACAAATTGCGTGAGTCAAAATGTGATATTGTAACGTAATGGTTGTTATTTATAAATCTTCTGCATACAAGGAAGTGAATTGCTGCACCAACACGAAAAAGTAATGTATTTCACACTAAATAAACAGCAGAGTATTCATGTTCAAATCAAAAGTAATAGCTTCATATGAAATTTGACCTAACGGCGACCCTGGTTTATCACAGACGTTGACTCATGTGACCCCATGACGTAATCGTCCTTATTTATAAATCTGCATTTCTCAGCAAGTTTCTGTTTTTCTCAGAAAATATACGGAAAAGATATGTATTTCACACAAAATGACAATTATTTAACAGGACAATATTCATAAAATATCATTTAGGCAAAGGATGACCCTGGCGAAATCTAACGTAGCCTTGATAAAAAAATTGATCTAATGGCGCTTCCAGTGTATGTGATGTACGTACGCACCTCACAGACAATCTCTTCAAGTCACGATTCGACGTGACCCTATGACGTAATCGTCCAAATATAAATCTGCACGTCTCAGCAAGTTTCTGTTTACATAAATCTGCGAGTCTGGGCAAGTTTCTGTTTTCCTTTTCGGAAAAGAAATGTATTTCACACAAAACAAACAGGACAATATTATGACCCTGGCGAAATGTAACGTAGCCTTGATAAAAAATTTGATCTAATGGCGCTTCTAGTGTATGTGATGTACGTACGCACCTCACAGACAATCTCTTCAAGTCACGATTCGACGTGACCCTATGACGTAATCGTCCAAATATAAATCTGCACGTCTCAGCAAGTTTCTGTTTACATAAATCTGCGAGTCTGGGCAAGTTTCTGTTTTCCTTTACGGAAAAGAAATGTATTTCACACAAAACAAACAGGACAATATTATGACCCTGGCGAAATGTAACGTAGCCTTGATAAAAAAAAATTGATCTAATGGCGCTCCTAGTGTGTCCACCTAGTAGTGAGTACAATGATTTAATATTTTGCCGAGTCAAACTCACCGACGTTGCGAAATCTGTACGCCGCTCCGATGTGTTTACGCGGTCCTAAATTAATATCTATTTGGACCAGTCCAACTTTCACATAGGCTCGATTTCCGCCGCTCTCTCGAGTCCGGGCTTCGTTCTTCCCCGAGAAAATCTTTCACAAGGCGAATACATTCATATATATTCATACTCATCCCTAGCTCTCCTCCTAGCACTTTGGCGGAGTAGAGGTATAAGAGATCGACGACAAAAAAAAAAACAGCAGCTATTTTATTAACCGGGCTGGGCCCCAGGCCCACGCCCGGTTAATAAGGATCGCAATACACCAATAGCAGCGAACCAACGTGCTAGATGTAGCGACACGTAATCAATCAACCTCATCGCCTGATGAACTGACTAGCAGTAAAGCAGTCGAAACGTCGTGATCAACACCTCAAAGTGACTCCACCTATTTATCAAACCACATGTTTTATAACAACTATCAGCTTGCAACTTTATCAGTGTCGCTGATGACAAGCCCGGATTATTATGAGATAACAAATGGTCGGAATTCCCGTTTCCTGCTTTAAAACGGGAATTCCTGCCATTTGTTATCTCAAATATTTCTCTTTGATATATTTCACTTTGAGAACCTCAAATTTTCGATTAAAGGAGAACAAATGAATGAAACTTGAAAGAAAGGCAAGGATTCTTAATTCTGAATCTTGAATATTTAATTAGGGGGAGTTATAGGTGGATTTTTATGAAATTGGATGAGAGTCGAGGAAGGATTAAATTGGTTAAAAAAACACCAACAGACAGTTGCCCCCAACACGAGAGCACTTTCGCGTTGGGCTAGACTATTTGGGTGTCCATCTATCAATTATTAACCAAAAATTTTAATTTTAAATCTCCATTAATTCTTCATTTTTCCCAATTAATAAAAAATCCACTATTCTCCATCCCTTTCTCCTCCTTCACAAACATCTTAAAAATCCTCCAAAAATTCTTAACTCCACAGGGCTTTTCACTATGAACCTATGATGGCATTTTTAAAGTTCATGAAACCTCAAAGAGAAAATGCGAGAATAGTGCTAAAATGTATGAAGAACATCGTATTTAGGTATAACTCCCCTTAGTTACATGCGTGTAACTGAAAACAATGCATAGTAAGTCTATTGGTTTCTTCTTGTGCTTATTTATGCAGCAATGATTCCTATTGAAGACCGTGACAACATACTGTAAGAAGAACGAGTGTGTTCATTCTTCTTTGATCTTCTTATGTTTATGTTGCTGCCGTCCTCACTAGCTTATGTCGCTCGTTAAAACCAGCCTTTACATGAAGAAGGCTTTAAAAATAGTTTGACTATAGCAGTTAATGACACGCCTCAGCTCTCTTACGAGCGAGCTACACGAGAACTGAGAATGCATGAAATATATTGTAAAAAAACATAACTAAATCTAATATTTATTGATCAAATAGCAATATTACAAAAATACTGTAAGTAATAAACTGGTAACAAATATGTTAAGCGACAGTGAGTTTCCCATCAGACCTCATCAGAAAACTGATCCTCCACAGACTTATAATACACCAAATATGATCTCAAAACTATCTCACCCGGATCCCGGGTAGGGTGGGGGTCACTACCATTAAACCAACCAAAGTACTTGACTTTATTATAGTATTCTCCAACATGCACTTGTTTAGTAATATCGACAACCCATGGTACAACATCCTTTCCACAGCACCAGCCATCTCTACCATACAACCACGTGCCATGTTCATTTGGGACCCCGCCCTCGCTGACCCTGTTCGCACACCCCATGGCAGTAGCAGCATTTTTAAACACTTTCACATTTGAATGTCCGTTTATAATGAAGTGGTGCGATGTGATGCAGAACTCCGCACAGCCATTATTATCGCTGCCATGCCCGCTGATTGTGGCTACAAGTTTCACTTGTGATGTCTCTGAAGGAATTCTCAATGTGTGGGTGAAATACTTTTTGTTGTAGTTTTTGTCGAATTTGCCACCTCTGAATAACTTGACAATCTTGTAAGGAACATTGTACTGATCTTCACGCCTGCCACCGTATGTGTGTGTTGAAACTGAAATAGAAATACAGATTTGAGTTGAACTATTTTAACCCTTACACTCATGTACATTAATGTGTTTCTAAGACCCAATTTATACCTCGCATTTCAGTCCCGTCGAATATGGAATTCGAGTCCCAGAAAACTTCCTGAAATATTTTTAAATCAGCGAAATGCCAACACAAATAGCAAAGAAGAACACATTGCTTACATGGTGTATTGCAATGTAGTCGAATCAAGTAATACCAGCGAGAGTTCTGTGGGTTGAATTACATTCGACGCGACTGAAAGATCCTAACTTTTAAGTCTGACTATAAAAATATCGAGCAGCAATCTTTCATGTGGTACTTTTTATTATGCTGTACAAGGTGGTTCTAACTTTTAAGTAATGGTAATGGATGAAACCCCAGTTTGTGACCATTTAAATGGATTTACATGTAGCAGTACTTTCATGTGGAACGGTTTGTTTGTTTGTTTGTTCTTTCTTGCAATATTTTTCCGACTAGGAAAATGCATCTTAATAGGCCAATTTCGATATATTAAAATTCTAACTTGGCTCCGAGGCTTAGGGGAATAAAACAAAAGAAATTATTTATTCATCCCTCAACCTCGATGTGATTTCTTTTCAATTTCTTTTGTTTTATTCCCCTAAGCCTCGGAGCCAAGTTAGAATTTTAATATATCGAAATTGGTCTATTCCACTGACTGGTAGAAACACAACATTCCAGAAATATTTGAAGGGCTCACGGTTTAACAGGTTTCACTGTGATATATTGAGTTTGGGACTGATTACTGTCATCTTTGATACTGTGTTGATGACAATTTGACTCTTTGTTTATTTTACTTACATTTGATGTGATCAGAAAGCCTGATATTCAGGGAAGGCTTCCATGCGCTCTCCCACGAAGGATGTTTCATTTGTAAAGTACAAGATTCTGATGTAAACAGTGGTAACAGAGGTGTAATGTTTGTCAACCAATGTCCCACAGCCCTGCAGAATATCACACAGGAAAAAAACGACACCCATTTAAATACTGACTGTGAGCACTGAAGATTATAACCCATCAAATATTTTCCTTGCACACTATTAGTCTAAATACGGTACTTCACGTGACGCAGCCAAAACTGAGGAATTTCTGATATAATACATCAAATATTTTTCTTGCGCACGAATGGTCTAAACAAATCACGTGATACAGCCAAAATTAACAGTGGGGAGAAGCGTTGCATGATGACACAAATAACGGCTGCGTAGGAGACTACCAAAATTGGGGATTATCCGAATTGTTAGATTGAATAGAACTGAATGTTTTAAAAAGAATGACATAATTATTTTGACGTTTGAGAGCTTACAAACAGAGAGGCCTTACAGTGCGAAAAATTCAAAATATTTACAATAGCCCCTATTTGGCTTTAAAAATATTTTACACCAAATGGACATTAATTTTGTTTAAATATATCACATCTAGGAAACAAAAACACAAGAATGACGTAAAGACTTGGCATCTCAATCTCGAAATAAAGCTGAATTACAGGAAGAAGAACTATAAACCTGCCTTCTAGTGATAACCTTTTGTTCAATGTTCTAAAACTAAAAACAGCTGACAGGACTCTTAAAAAATCTAAACTTTTACCTCCTATATGGTGTTATCCACCGGCCCAACTCCTCCCCACAGAGTGGGCTTTTTTTGTCGCAACAGACAGTCAAGTGTACAAGATGATCCCAGTGAGGACAGGAGTAATCACTTTTACCAGGGCAGTACAAAGACATGTCCAGTTCAACATTTCTGTACAGCTGCAACTCTACAAACATGAAAAAGAAACAGGACAGCAACTCAAGTTCAGATTTCATTCAGATTCAGATACACTTCAACCTATTCCTTGCTTGGGAACAAATGAACTCACAATAGATGAGTATTATATTCTTGGATTGGACTGGACCTGGTCCTCCATTTCAAGCGAGTTCCAGTCGGTTATCCCAAGAATACAAAACTCATCTATTGAGTTATTGTGTATGTGACTTAATAGCTCAGTTGGTAGAGCATTGTACCAGGAATGCCGAAGTCATGGGTTTAAATCCTGTTGAAAGCCTGATTTTTTTCAGGCTTCTTTGCAATTGCTTAAATTGCAATACTTTGATGATCATTTCCTTAAGTCACACTCTATCTGCAGCTCATAAATTATAATAATATTATTTCATTCATACACATCACTCAGCTCAGCTAGCATGAACTGACCTTTAAGTGGTGGAAGGTGAACAGTTCTCACGGCACCATTCTCTCCTTCCATCAGGGTGTGGTTAAACACATGGATTATTCTGGCACTGCCAGTCAAGTTGTGAATTAGATCTGTTTTGTAGTTAAACCTTTAGACAAAACATGAATACAAATCAATAACGTTTTACAAAGAGATGTGTGGGGATGTGTAGTTAGATTGACCTGACTATAGGCCTCTAGGCTTGGGAGTAGACTTCACATTTTATACAATTGCCAAGTACAGCAAGGTAAGGCTAAAAACGTTTATTATTTCAACAGGGTGGCCCATTCAGCTCTTAAAGGCTAGTATCCAGAGGAGCCCTGCATCTAAAACATACACTACTAAGAAGCTAAAGAGGTTATAAAAGTACTATGCTAGTTGCAATAAGAATCCATCAGTACAATATTTGTAATTATTATATAGACACGAGTGTTTTACTGGAAAATAGACCACTCGTAAAATTCATACGAAACTACATCCGGGACCCGAGTGGCGTATTTTCCATATCCTCACTAGTGAGGATATCGATGACGTAATTTCCCGCTTTTGCATGGCTTTTTGTGCAAAGCTGCCAAACGCCGGTTGAAAAATGGCGAGCGATAGATTCGTGAATTCACTTGAAGCTGACACGGAAATCATTCACTGAGGACGGTAGGAAAATGCTAAAACGAAGAAGAAAACTTCATATGACTTAAAATTATTCAAGGAGTTCCTTGAAAGTGAAGACGAAAGGAAAGAAATTCAAGAAAGTCCAGCCATCGAGTTGCAAGAGTTCGCGGATAAAGTTTGTGCTTTTGTGGTTTGTCTATATAATAAAAAGAAAATTACACGGTGGCTTGAAGATAATTGGTAATTGAGATGTGAGTCACACATCACCCTGTTGACAATTGGTAAAAACAATATTTTACTCATTCGCTGCGCTCATTCGTAAAATATTGTTTTTACCACTCGAAAATAAAATTCATATCTTCGCGCCGCCGTGTAATATCCTCTATTTATAAAATAACAAAATGGAGGAAACTCACCACTTTGCCTCATAGGCCATAAACTTCATTGATGGGAAGAGAAACAGGCCCACTTCAGCTAGCTTTCCCTGACCATCAATAGCAAGAAAATAGTTTTCTTGAGGAGTAAACTGGTAAGAAACATACAGCTTCATTTTAGCAAGCAACAAGTGTTTAATGTGGATGCCATCTTTGTGAGAAATCATTGACGCTGATACATGAAGAGGTGTGTAACATTGATGACTGTCACAACTCAGTTCTTTGATTGGCTCATCTTCTTCAGGATATATAAGAACTGCATTAACTCCTGCCTTACTCATATAATGAATCTGTTGGGAGAAAAGTATAGCATACTGTGTTTAGTAGACAACCAAGGCTTGTACATTGGGCCATTCTAATGGAATTTAACCATCACTCTGAGTTACACATAGCATGTGCCAACAGCTCCTTACCATATTAATCTAACATCAGGGAGAAATATTTAAGGATTTTACTCTAGAAAAGGGATTGCAGGCTGGTAATCCACTGAACACACTAGCCATTAGGTCACTATGTCAACTCAATGGGCCAACAAATAATTTTTGGGGGACCATACCTAACTTTTTCAATTACTCTTCCTTTGGTCGGATCGATGTGTCGGTATTGGCTTTTCTAGATCAAATCTGGAAAGAGCAAAATTTGAGATTTGCTGATTTTGAGATTTTTTGTTTATCATTATCATGATGGCAATTATTTTAAAATTTCACTAAAAAGTACATTGTGCCAAACTTCAACTTAAGATCATTAATTAATTAATTAATTAACTGGTGTAGTTGACAGTCAGTGACCTAATGGCTAGTGTGTTGCACTCCGAGGCCCTAATGTGTTGTGTTGTTGATCAAGATGTACACTTGACTCTCACAGGACCTCTCTCCACCTTAACAATCCAGTTACCTTAGTAAATAAAGAACAGTCTCCACCAGGAGACACAAGTGCAATACGTCCTTCCTTGGCTTTGGTCTTGTGTTTTTTGTGTGTCTTGTTATCATCTTCCTGGCTTTCTTCTTCCCACTCAGAATTAAAGTGGCAAGCATTTCCATAGTAAGTTATATGAAAGCGAGTATGTTTGTGAACTAGATTATGCGGTGATGGCAGCCAGTCATATCTTGCATCCAATCTCTGTGCTACAAGTACTACTTCACCTGAAAAGGAACACAACAAAGAAACTTTAAACTGATGTGTTAAAAAAATAATAATATAATAATAATGATAATACTGTTGTATTTTGTTGAGCTTGCAGCACAATGTGTTGATATATAAATGATTCATACCCTAGCTAGCCCTGTCCAGCCTGTTCCAAGTGTTCGGTAAGTGTGGAGCAATGCAAATAATAGCAAGTGGAATAAAAGGCGAGGGGACTCAGGAAAGGGAGAAAGAGAATGCCTACATGTAATTATACCAGATTCTGGTATAACCCTCTGTTTGGTCAATTTTGACAGTTATTGTGAACACTTGAGTATTCTTAATGTTAATGAGAAATATGATAATGGTGTAGACAAGAGATCTTTCATCGCTCCCCACTAGCTATCCGAATATATAATTGAAGGGCCTGGTGGAAAAAGGGCGGAATTGACAATTTATAATTCTATTGTCAAACCGCCCTTTTTCCATCTGAGGCCATTCAACTTGTCTCCTAATGTGTAGTACCTTCGTTTGACTTGAGGACAACTTGAGCTAGCGCACAACCTGAACCAAAACAAGGCCAGTGCATTAATGCATAAGGAATCCAGTTTCCAAAGTCGTACACTGGTAGGCTGACAAAATGAAGCCTATCCTTCCATAATTCAACCCAACTCTTGATGCATCGATAATTATTAGTTCTAGATGTATGGTGTTTCTTGAGTTGTGACAGTTTGTAAAAAGGTTCCTTTTCCACAATGTGATGAAAGTTATCATTTTGTCTGCTGCCTCTGGAGTATCGCTGGCAAGTTGTGTTTAAATCTTGTTGCAACAGGTTTGTCTTCCTAACAAAAGAAAATTAAGCCATGGTTAATAACAAAATAATTTAATTAATTAGAAATTAGGCCAAGTAATACGAGCAACATTTTCCTTCAACTTATCGCGCAATATTGTTGCATCAATGCAAGTTGAAAAGTGTTTGTGCGCATATTTAACATGTTGCCTCAACTTGCAACACAGTGGTAATACACAGAAACACCTTTAATTTTCAACTTGCAACGCAACAGGGTTGCAGTATGACAAGTTGAAAGAAAATGTTGCCCATATTACTCGGCCTTAAAGAAAGTTTGTAGTAAATATACACAATATTATCATTAAACAGGGAGGCTTGATCGGAGGTTTGATGGCCTAATGCAGTAATGGTTATTGCATTGTTGTTGTTTTTTCAGTCTTGGGCAAGGCATTTCACTCTCATAGCATCTCTCTTTACACAGGAGTATAAATGGCCAATTGGCAGGCATGAAGGGGATGAGGAGTGTCAGGGCAACCTGACAAAATGGATGCAATGGCCTAGCAATACTCTTATAGTCACTTTGTACTACAGAAAGTTGAATTACTGAGTGAGAATTAAGCTCTGGCACCAACATGCCACCTGGATGCCGGTTCAAATTTGGTTGTCAACTTGTCATATTTCCATGGGAGTCACATGAGAGTGCATGAGAGTTTTAGAAATGAGAGCAAGAACTCTCAAGGTCTCTCAACAACTCTCATCCTCGTTTTTACTGATCATCACCCTCAATACTTATTTGTGCCTATTTAGTACTGTATTTCCTCGAATAATAGCCAGGGGTGTTTTTTTTTTCACTCGAAAAGGGGACGATTATTCGAGGGGAGGCGATTAATCGAGGGGTGAGATTGCTCCAAGAAATAAAGGAAAGAGTCAAATAAATGTACATATTGAACATCACTTTTGAAAAACTGTAATGAAACCTGTGCTTTTGTAACTTTTCTGTCATAATGATTAAATCAAAGCTTGTTTCCTATCCAAGGTGTAAATTTTTAATTGAGGGGGAGTGGGAGCGGTAGCCTGCGAGCAAGCTCTCTTGGCATTCGGTGGGTAGCCCACCCCTACCCCCCTCCCCTCCCCCCCCCCCCAAAAAAAAAGCCAAGAGAGCTTGCTCACAGGCTATGGGAGGGGGGGATTATTCAAGGGAGACAATTATTTCAAATATTTTCACCAAAGGGGGGGCGATTAATTACCCATTCTCGTCCCCAGAGGCCACGATCCTTTTGGTGAGCACCAAGAATCGAGACCACTGGCCGATTCCAACACCGGAAGTCTGCGAATCTCGGACTAACCGTCAAATCTGATTGGCTGAGAATACAGAACGAGTACTCTGCGCATGTTCAACAAATTCGTTCCGGCCAGAGGTCTCGACTCTTGGTGCTGACCAAAAGGATCGTGGCCTCTACACCTGTATAAATCCAAGAGTGGCCCCACCCTACCACCCCTTGGTAATCATGTGATGGGTTGTGTGTTTTGCGTATTCCAGAAAATAAAATTCCCAGTCTTCGCTCACCTCTTAAAGTAATCGTCAATGGCTCTATGAAGACGTTTTCTCAACCACAATATGTCTTCCATAGACTTGGAGTCAGAAGATGACATGAACACATAATGAGTGTTCCCTGGTGAATACTCGATGAACTCTTGTAGCGAGGACTCGTTTGTCCACAATGCCTCCAAGAAAGCTGAACGCCTCGTGAACAAGTGGAATATAACAGGGTGTGTTGGCGTTCTAGAATTCGAATTACTCTTCTTGTAAACAATCCTGTCATTTAGCGTTTGGAGAGCAAACGACGGTGCCGTGTCCCCGGGTTGAAGGTTAGGAAGTTGACATCGGGTGACAACGAAATGAACGGCCAAAAAAAACAACGTTGACCTCGTATCGAACCACATATCGATTTAAATTGCACAGCAATGTTAAATAAGAGAGATGCATTCCCCCGGTAGCGGGGAAATATTTGAAAACAATTCAAAGACGACGCCATTTTTAGAAGCATGATTCCATATCCAGGGTGACGACGGGAGCTGAGACGGGAGGTGACGGGATGTAAATTATGTCAACATTACATGTTGAGAGAATAGAACATAATCAAACTATTAATGGAGGTCGGTGAGAAAAAGCGTTAAGCTTTTGTAACAGGGAGTTTTTTAAATTGTATAGCGATAAATTAAACACTATGCGACGAAATCATGCATCATTTTGCGCTCCTTTGTTTAAAAATTGGAGAGTTTTGTTGACAAATTGGCGGACCAGTTATTCAAATTCTCCTTACCTGAATACGGGTTGATTGTACGGGTTGGCGAAAGCGCCGGTGCGCATTTCTCAGAACATTTTTATTTTGTTTGTCTCGGTAAGTGTAATTTGTAATTTATTTGCTATGCTTAGAAGTGGTTTTAGATTCATTATGATAAAACACTGAAGAGTCACTTAACACTGAAGAGTCCATTCGAAAAGATGTTGACAGCTTTTTTGGCACGATCAAGGAATATTTTTCTGTTGGACGTCTATAAGCTTAAGCTTATGTCGTCAGTTTTGTTCCGGGTTTTGTTATGGCTGGTTTTAAAAAGTGTCATTCTATTCGTATTTGACCTCTTCGCTAGGATCATTATCATTTGATGCTTTGGTTTACAGTGTAATAATAGTTTCAGGCCGGAGTTTTAAATACTTTTTTATAGCAGTCCCTCGCACTTGCAGGTGTTACAGGTACAGGTGCCCCAGCTTACTAAACAATTTTCTTCTCAGATTTATTTTGGCGTAAAGCTGGTTACATGTACTATAGGTAAGAATCAGTGTTTGCATCTTTTTTAAAAAGTTTTATTCACTTTGTGTTTGAAAATGATGCATCTTAGGTCATTTCTGGATGATGTTTCATCAACCAGAGACTCAGCCTGCAGCATTAGCTAAGTATTTTAATTAGTCTAGTCTGTTTTATCAGAGAATCTCCATGAGATAAATCAGTCTATCTGCCCCACGTCTAGCATTAATTTGATTCCTTTTCTTATCAATCCTCACAAGCCACAGAACATGTATCATGATGTATAAATTTATTAATTCTGGAAAATTTATGAAAATTTCTAAAAGTTTAATGAAAATTTCTAAAAGTTTAAGTGAAGGCAAAAAAATTTTAGATCTGGACTCTGGCAAATTTACAACATCGACAATTGGCATTAGATTTTTAACATGAAATTTGTAACCTGCAGTAGAACTCAGGGACTTGACAGATGTACTGGAATGATATGTGACATGTGTGTGTTATAAATACAGTGTCAGAAGCCAGTTTGATTTTTATTTTCCTTTGTTTCAGATTATTGTAATGAATATTAGACAAAGGAAAATCAAAATCAAACTGGTTTGAAAAATTTTAAACCAAAACAAATTTGAACCACAACACTAATATATAATTAACCCCTAAGTGTGCATTGTTGAGTTTTATATTTTAAAAACACTAATGTAAATTTTTATTAACACTTGAGAAGTGTGAGAAGCACTCAGCTATACTTTATACTTCTCTAGACACTTCCCTTATGTTCATAAACTGAATTCCTGCATGCTTATATCTGTCTTGATTCAACAAAACATACCCGAGAGATTGGCCAAATCCACCAAATAGTTTTGGATCCCCTGCCCCTCCCCCGGCGGGAAAATGACAGACCCAAGCAGGTCAGCACATTGCTGGATGCTTAGCTAAGCTAACCCTGGCCCAAAGCAGCTCAGCTACGTAGCAAAACAGGACAAGCCACACAATGCAAGTGATAAAAAGCTAAGTAAGGGTCACTTGAGATTCAGCAAAATATGCATCCCTATCCCCTCCCCTAGCCAGGCAACAATGCAACCACTGACCCTCTACTCCCTGGGGCTGTTAGGTCATGTACCGGTCTACTTGAAAAAGCTGTCCATCACAGCCCCCCCTACAAATTCCCGAATGCCACTGGTCGGGGGAAGGGTTTGATTGAAGGAAGGCCGAAGGCCTTCAATCCTGGGTCGCTAAAAATTGACTATGTCTCCTCCCCTAGCCAGGGAGCAATTCACCCCCTGAGCCTGGACTCCGTGGGACGGTCAGTTCATGAACTGGCCTACCTGGCACATGTGTCCAAAACAGCCCCCTCCCTGAAATTTTCCCAACACCTGATACACTTAAAGAGGGACACAAAACCTTGCTCTGAGCAGGTACATTTTGTCAAATTCAGACAGATATATCTCAACAATGCATGTGTACTTTAATTCCCCTTTGCAAATTATTGACTTTCTGTAGACTGGAATAAAAAACAGTAATAGATGATTATTTTATGGACTGTTAGGGTGACTGTGATTTTTTTGTTGAACTGTAGGTGACTGTCTGTGAAGACGCAGTAAAATATTAAAATGGGATTTGAGGAAGGAAAATTCTTGGAAGCTGCTCAAGAAATGGACAACATAAAGCTGGATGGATTTGAGTTCTTTACAGAGTCTGTCAAGGAATTTGTACAGTGTAAAATCTATAGAAAGTATGAAGAGGTCAGTGAGGACATTTCACTGCCAATTCTGAGTGATTGAAATATTACTAAGTTAATTACCTGACTACTACACTTACAGTGTCATTAAGCTGCAGACAGTGAATATTAATTACAGTCAGTGGTGTTGAAAGACTATAGGCCCGTAGGCCCAGGCCTACAAATTTTTCAGCCCACCTGTCTTAGTTTCACGTTCGTAATAAAACAAAACGCAATTTATATAACATATATATCTTAGGATCCTATAACAATCACAACCACCCTGTCAGGATGAGATCATGGAATTCGAGGAAGAAAGGGAAAACTCAGGAGCCCGCAGGCTATGAAAAGTGCTACCAACAATCGTACACTTTCTTTTATTACAATTCCAATACATCCAAAGCATTTCTCTCTGTGATGTTTTAACGACTGTCCACTCCTCATCCACCGGCACCAAAAACGAACTTTAGTTCTCTATTTTGCGTGAGTTTTAACACCATGTTTCTGATGATTAGAGGGCATCAGACATCATATTCAGAATCAAATCAGATTCAAATCAGACTCAAATCAGAATCGGATTCAAATTGGACTCAAATCAGAATTGGACTCAAATCGGATTCAAATCGGATTTAAATCAAACTCAGATCGGACTCAAACCGGATGGAAATTGGACTCAAATCGGATTCAAATCATTATCCGATTCAAATCGTTTCTCTTTCATCAAGTTGTTTCTTTCTAACACACTTTCTGTTGTCTTTGGCCATTTTCTCTAAATTCTGCCAGTTTTATGAGCTTTTGGCAGTGGAAATTTTTCTTTTTCTTCTGAATCAAGGCTCTTCCGTTTGAAATGTTCAATATGTCTGCACATAGGGATTACTGGAATATAGAAAATGTTGGTTTTCCGGTTGAGAATTAAGGTAAACTGCAGAGTTTATATGTTGACTTCACAAACGCTTCTCGAGTCTTAGGAATACAGGAAAATTGGCATTTTAGTGGGTAAAATAAAAAAAATTCCTGAGGGAGCATGCCCCGGATCCCCCTAGAGGACCAGGCCCAAGCTCGGTCTTGTCAGCCCTACAACTACTAAAAACCTCGCTACACCCCTGACAGTTGAAGCTCTTCTTGTGACCACTCTATAATAAGGGGCCAGACAGAGGCTAATTATTGCAGTCAGTCAACACGACATTAAAATGTGCATTTATTTGTGTCGTCATGCAACGTTTCTCCCCACTGATAACGGCTGCTTAAATCCGAACTGTATTCCTTTCCTTTTGTTTTGACTGCAGCAACTTTGACACGTCCTATCGGCAAAAATGTTACAGTTACAGTTTGCTGAAAAGCTGCTAGATTGCTTCATTTCTAATAAACTAGGATGCCTGGTTGTAATTAAAATGATGTTTTTTGGCAACATTAAAACATATCATACATTTTTTCTTCTGTCAGTAAAATTTTATTTTATTTTGATGTCTCAGCATACTGGCATATGTTTGACGTTTCCAATGCTACGGTAATGTAGAATAAGACACAACTTTTGTGTAGCCAGTAAATTGGTTTAAACGTGGAAAAGAATGTGGTTCGGATTTAAGCAGCTGTTAGTGGGGAGCTAGAGGCATTGCATAACTACACAAATAATGCCTGCAAAGAAAGCTACACTAAATTTGAATACTTGAATATATATACAGATTTTTATACAATCATATAATATCAAGTCAATAACATGAAGCATAAATGGGTTTTGACAGTAGTGTGGTATCCATCTGTAGGCGTGTTGTAAGCTCTCAAGGATGACCCCCCGGGGGGGGGGGGTACTCCCTATAATGGACTATACGGGGAGGCTCCGCCCGAAAGGGGTCCTTTTTTAGGCTCGAGGTATGTGAAAGGGTAAGGGATTTCACAAGTAAATTATATTATTGTTTGGTTAACATCTCTACTGGTAATGCTTGATGATTTCTGGTGATATATATTGTTCATTAAGTTCATTACAAGGGTATAGAAAAGGGATGCAGTGCTTCTACTGTAGGTATGTGAAAGGGTACCATTTTCATAATTTCTATGGAAGGTATATGAAAGGGGTACCTTTTCTGTGAAAAATGGTATATGAAAGGGTAAGGGGTTGGACCTCTGGGCGGAGCCTCCCTGTATAAAACATTTTTGAGTATCCCCCCCCCCCCCCCGGGGATGACCATATTCTACCTTTTCAGTACCAGTGGGTGGTCGCTTACAACCACTTTTTCCAAATCCCTGAGGTGCATTCACAATTCGCTTACAAGAGCTTCAACTGTAAATAATTATATACTTGGCACTATAATTCATTGTCTGTTGAAATAAAGGTAGTAATTTCTTGTCTTGTATATCTTACTGTTTTTTTCCTAGGTTTCTGGATTGTTTGAATACAAAATAATGGGATCACTTGAAGATGTTGTTCCTGAACTGTGTAAAAAGGTTTATATGGACTCAGAGTACAGAAAGAAATGGGATGAGTATGTTAAGGGTGAGTTACAGTTACATTAATCATATACCTGCCAACTCACACGCATCGTGCGTGTGTCACACGCCTGCGGATCGAAAACATCGATCACACGCATACAGGACAATTTCACACGCCTGACTCACAATTCTGGACTAATTGTTCTTAACCATTAACGTGAAAAATTGGATTCAATTTCCACCCAAAATAGTCCAATGAACGGCGCTAAATGTCGCGTTTGAGTCCTAAATATAAACAAGCAAGATCGCGCTGAGATTTTGAGCTTCGTACCGTGACATTCGGCAGCCTTTGGAAATCATCGGAACATCTTTCGTCGGAACATCTTCGGCAATGTTTGGAAGTCGTCGGAAATTTTTCTGAAATTCGGGTAATATGGATACGAAAATCACACGCATTCAACTTAGGAAAAGTTGGCAGGTATATAATCAGTGGCTGTTGTGAGCTATTCACTACGACAGGCTAGCATGCATATCCTCAGTTGATTTCAGATTTCAAATTAAAGCAACCAGGTGCTAAATACAATTAGCTCAGTTGAAGGGGTGGTGAACTTCAGAAAATATGGGTCTTGCAAAATTTTAGTCTAAGTTCATGGTTCTCGCATTCTCCTTTCTAAGCAGTTCAGTGAGTGTACGTCTCGCAGTCTCTATTTTTCACAAAGCCACCTTGAAGTCTCAATCTCGCAATCTAAAAAGTCTCGGGCTCGCAGAGAGTTGAGCTCAGCCAAGGGACAGGCAGTGGAAAAATCTGATCACCTACAATCTCGGACAAAATTTGTTGGGACACTTGAGATTAGGTGAGGTGTACCCCTTCCCCCCTCAACAAAGTTGGAAACTGTTGCGTGTTTCGAACTAAAAGGAAAAAAAATTTCAACATTGCAAAAAGGGGAAGGGGAAAAAACCTGTTAGTGTCCCAACATTAATGGCTGAGATTGTAGGTAGTCTGCAAGAAAGTTCTCCTTAAACTCAGAAAACTGTGGGAATGACACTGATCATGAATGGTATGAATGTTCTTTCCACATCACTTTTGAAGATGTTACTTGGAGCCCTTCAATTATTGTTTTATACAATGTTTAGAAAAAGCAACCCAGGCTGTTTTGTAGTTTACAGGTTATATACTTAACATTCTAACTGCATAAATTATTAATGGGGCATCTTAAAAAATGATTTGTTTGTTTTATGTTCAGAACTTTATGAATTTGATGATGAAGGAGTCCAAAGTATCTACTGGAATGTGAACTACCCTTGGCCCATGTCAAACAGAGATGTATCCTTTGAAGTTGATGTATATTTTAGTTGGAAATTGATTAAGACAGCAATGGAAATGATTCATGAAATATTTTTTGATTCTCGTTAGCTGATTCCTGAGTTTAGTGAAACTGCAAGTGACAGCAGTCTGTCACTCACATTACCTACATGTACCAAAATCATGATCATCATCGTCATCATCATCATCATCACTTATTTGTGCCTTGCGGACTGAGGCCAATAGTTCTTGTTTCTGTAATCCTTGTTTAATGGGCTGGAATGGGTGACTAGTCCTTTCCCAATTCCAGCTGGAGGGTTAGGTTCCTGCTCTTTGTCAGTTCTTCTTCTTCCATTCTTCCGGTCGAGGGTATGCATCCCTGCTATCTGGCTCTTTGAGTCATTGGAGAATGCAAGCTCTCTAGCCACCTTGACAGGATGGCTGTAATCAGCTAGACCATTGCAACATTCTGAATGAAACAGTAAAATAAGAAAAAATTAATTTGTTCACATTTGCAATAAGTAGTTAGCAATATAAAGCATGTGATTGCATGATCCCTGCAAAAGTTATGTCTGGAGTTGCCTTCCCACTTACCATTTACATCAGCCTTAATTGTATTTTAATATCAATTTAATTAACATTCTAATAACTGATAGATTTACGTCATATTTTATTTTCTTGTTGGATTTCACACAGACTGATTATAAAAAAATATATTACCAATGTTAGTATTTTCCCTTAATACAAAATCACCATAAATAACTGTTGCTCTTAACAGTATATATACACAAGAGCTTTGCGTGAACTGGAGATAAATAACATCCCAACTATAGTTGTGTTAGCTGAGAGCAATTCACTCACCAAGACCCCTGAGAAGTCTGGGGTAGTGAGAGTCAAGGAATATCACCAAAGTCTAATTATTCAGACTGATGGTAATGTGGGGACAAAAGGTAAGAGTCTGCATGCAGCCACCCAGGATAAATATATTTCAGGATTGTTACCTTCAGTCATCTTGGATGTAGATCTGGCCCCAGTTGCTCATATGGTCTGATAACAGTATCCACCAAGCCTGGGGGGGGGGGGGGCCTTCGATATAAAAGTGGCGGGGGTGCTCGTCGTACCTTTTAGGGGTTAAAATTCATGATTTGGTACCGCTTAGGGTGTAAAATCTAAATTGACCACCCTTAGAGTTAACGCGGTACCTTTTAGGGTTGCTGAGCCGGAAAAAATATGACAGGAACTATTTTGTCAATCAACTGATTTTTATTCTTGTCTCATTCATGACATGACTTATCGCACGTCTTGTTAACTTCACGGTCAATTGTACTGGAACGTTAATACCTCCCCCGCGTCTAAATCGGCCACCAGGATCAGGAAATGGATCGCCAGTTACGGTGCTACAAAACAATAATTATTGGTACCTCTTAGGGGTGAAAATGAATTGGGGCCACGCCCACAAAAAAAATTTTGGTACCTTTTAGGGGTTCTTTTCAAAATTTCCGACGAGCACCCCCAACCCCTTTTATATGGGAGTCCCCCCCGGGGCCACCAAGGCCTGGTTGTTCACTAGAAGGATGCATAACTTTTTTTGCTGTGATCCCCAGCCCTGCTTGTCAGTAAATAGGGCTATTTTCTACATAATTATTCCTCGGGAAGCAAGGCCAAAAGCCGAGTGTACAAGGTTTATAATAATGTGTCCACCAAGGAGCTCAGGGAGGATCAAATCTCATGTAGAGTTTACGGTCATACAGATTTCCTTGTGAGGAAGGTGTGTGGCGGAAATGACATCACGGCAGCGTGCTCGTTGCCTGGGTGTACGCGCAGTCAGTCCGCTAACCTTTCAATCTGATCATCTGGACCGGGACAAGGATTTGAATACGCCTGGGGTACTTTTTTCCATTTTCTTTTCTTTTTCTTTTTCTTTTGTTTTTGGTTAATATTAACACTGACTTCAACATGATACTGCCGTCAAAACTGTAGACAGAAACAGGAACGACTACTCAAGAATTGCTCCATGCATTGCTCGAGACATAGCTGACAACAGTTTCTCCACATCGTACAACTTTTTTGGCGGCGATCGTTGATTCTCCTTCTCTCGTTGAACAGTCTAAAACAAGACTGTGAACAGGAAAGGCATACACACAGATGTCAGGAGACTAGTGAACTACAGTTGATCTCTTTAAAGCCTGGTTATCACCCTCACACCCCAAAAATAATTAATCCCCACCCCAGCTTCACGAGGACCTGCGAGTCATGCATTTACTAAGGCTTGCAATAATAATAATAATAATAATAATATTATTATTAAAAAAATTATTGTTTGAGTACATGTAATACAGGTCATTATTATTATTATACAACATAGCATTTTAGAGTGCGAATACGCACAAAGACGAGAGCAAATATGAGACCGTATTCAACGGGTCTTAGTCCTCCTGACCGCACGCTACGAAAAACACTGTTGAAAGCCTCTATTTTAGAAAAGAATTATGTCGTATAATAAACAATTTATTCAGCGGAAAGTTGTGTAATACGGCTGGGCATTGTTTATTTTTCTTTCTCGCCAAAGGCTCGAAAAAATAAACTGACTCGTAAAAATACCCAGCCGTATTACACAACTTTCCGCTGAATATATAAAACCTCTATTTATATCATTATCATTGTAATGACCAAAGCTATGATTTAAGGTGGCTGTTGCAGTTCAACTCTTACTCAAATGTTGTCATCTATATTATTTTGAAAAAAGTAGCTTGAAGTAATGGAAAGCAAATTTTGCTCACCCACTTCTCTTATTAAAAAACTTCAAACCATGAATTACCAACAGCATCCATACTCTTTGATGTCTTTCAGCATTCATGCATTACTTTGATAACCCTGGAGGAAGTATACCAACATGGCTCATTAACTGGGCTGCAAAGGTTTGCATTAATCAATAACGGTTTAGAAAACATAAGTTTTAAGTTTTAAAGGGAGTGTTTCACGGTTCGGCGCATGTGCCGGCTAATCAACTTTGTCCGTTTAAAAAACCCAACTCACATGTATTTTTCGATACTTCAGTAATCACACATGGTAATTAGCCCAAGAAAAACGACGAATGACCAAAATTTACAAAACATTTCAACGGATTACACCGAGAATGTCAACATTTGAATACTAGAATAAATTACCAGAATAAATCCTTCGGGCCAACACTTTATTCTTGTAATTTATTCTAATATTCAATGTTGATATTCTTGGCGTAATCCGTTGAAATGTTTTATGAATTTTATAGTCATTTGTTGCTTTTCTTGGACTAATTATAGTTATGTGATTACTGAAGTATTGAGAAGTGCATGTGAGTGGGTATTTTTAGGCAGATATAAAGGTTGACAAGCCTGAACATGCGCCGAACCATGAAACCCTCCTGTTAAAGACAATAGTGACTTTGGTCATTGTTAGTTTATTGTATTTTTCTTATAAGATTACTACAGTCAACTCTTGCCTTGCGGACACACCATTATTACGGACACCTGCTGTTACGACAAAATCTGACAATAGAAATGATGGAAAATGCTAAGTTTCTTAACTTCAAATGTTATAATTATTATTGTTGTTTTAAAACTTTTTTAACCTTGCACATAGACCATTTTACTTTATTAGGGGATCAAACAATAACCATTGAAAATAAAACTAGATACAAAGAAATGAACATAATTTTTATGACTGTACAATATTAAAAATAAAAACATTCAGTTAAAGGTAACATTATAATAATTATTAAATAATTTATTTTGTTCCCTAGACTGGAGTACCATCATTCATGAACTCAATGAGAAGTGCCTGTTTAGGTTACGAAAAATATACTTCATCAAAGAAGACATAGCAACAGTTGAATTTATTGATGGGCAGACAATATTTTAATTAGTATTTATAACACAACATGCAAATGAATGACTTTTTATAACTCAGACTGCTTCACTGTTGCCTGATGAAAGATGTTTACAATAATATAATTCTTACTAGTTTTGCTGCCAACTCGGCTCATCTATATTATACTGTACATTCACATGGTTTGATAAGATTGTTGTTTCAAATGTATAAACAAAGGTACTACTCACTGCATTTTGTAATTATCAATGCTTTTAAATTGAAATAAAAATAATGTAGAAGGTTCTGGTGCAAGTGTGTTACATGTATATATGACATCATAATACAATGGAACCCTGTTAATATGACAACCAGTGTGCCATAAAAATTTGCTTGCTTTTGTTACATTTGCTTTTGGTACATTGTAAATAATTTATATTTTTATAAAGAAAATAATGGAGACTACAAAAGGTGGTTGTTGGTTCCATTAATGAGATTGTTGGATGAAAGGGAATTATCTGTAGTGAGCTTTTATTCAGGAAAAAACCTTCAGTTTGTAGTAAACACATAAGGGACTTCGGTACTTCCACTAGACAACAATACTGTTATCTAAGTCCACAAAAATGTAATCTGCGATCAGGCCCTCCTCGAAGAGATGAGGGCCTGATACAATTACTTGCCGGATCTCATGTACAACATTCAGATTCTGAATGTTTTCCTGATTGGTCGAAAAACAATACTTCCGTCAATCATGCGTACCTAATATGGCTTTTGTCAATCCGGCGTGCACGCTCGATTAAAGTAGAAGAAAGGCCTTCTTCTTTCCCACTCCGCTACCGCCTTTTGCGAAGGGAAGGACTCTTCTGAATCATTACTAAGCCAATATAAAGATCTTACATTTAAAACGGCTGAAGCTTTCCGCTTAAAAAATGGTTATTTGATTCAAATTTCTAAACGGAATCATGGAATCATTCGACCATAACGACTGACTAGACATGTCTAGGACGTTATTATGCAAATTTGTGTCGTGTAACGCAATCGTAGTCAGTGCTGTTTTCGGAATGAAATTGATGGCAAAAACACAGTCGAAGGCTCTATTCTACTTCAAAATGCTCCTCATAATACAACATATCTTGCCCGTTAGAAATGCACTTGAAGCAAAGAAGGTCAGAAGACCGAATTCAAGAGAACGGCAAGTGTACAAATGTCACGAACTGTAACGTAGATTTTGAAAATTGACAGCTTGACAGATCATTGACAAGTGGGTGGAAAGCGAATCGGCAAATAATTGTATCAGGCGTTCCTTTTCCTCTCTCTCTCTCCGCGCTCTCGTTCTCTGCGAAAAGAAAGAAAAGGAAAAGAACGCCTGATCGCAGGTTAACAAAAATGATGAAGTATCCTTGGAAAGTCTCAAAAATGTGATTGTTATCCAATGTTGGGCATTACATCATGGTGGCAGTTATAGAGAACATAACTAACTCCTTTGTGTTGAATCTGAGTTGTCTGATGGAGTGGTTATTTCTTGATGCAGTGCATACAGCTGATGTAATTGTTCCTCATTTACACTTGACAATTGATCTTCTGATAACTGGCTTCCAAGGCCCTTCCCTTGTTGTTGTTGCCTCTCTAACAAATCAGCATACATCTGAAGAAACAAAGAATCAAATAATTTGTGTTTGAATCATTCAGTTTTAATCTCCTCCCCCCACCCCCCCCCCCCCCCCCCAAAAAAAAAAATTTGACAAGGTTACTCAACACCAGCACCCAATACAAGGGGGTGAATACAAGGGTATACAGGTATGTGCTACCCACCTGGGAGGGGGGACTCCCATATGAAAGTGATGGGGATGCTCGTCGGAAATTTCAAATTACACCCCTAAAAGGGACCAATCTGGGCATGGCTCAAGCCTTTTTTGACCCCAAAAGATACCATTATACAAAGTATGACGGTGTTTTTGTATTATTTCTTCACATGCAACCCTAAAAGACTGTACCTTCATGGCTGAAAATATCGCTGTTCCGTCCTGAACACCTTAAGGGGGACCAAAATCCGTAATTTACACCCCTAAAAGAGACAACAAGCATCCCCGTCACTTTCGTATGGAAGCCCCCCCCCCGGCTGCCCAATGGGGTTGTGATTTTGGGACTCCTAATCTAGAATGAGGGAATCCATATTCGAGACTTCACAAACAGGCTATTGAAATTTACTAAATTTCTAGAACAGGGTATCAAAAATTGGGATCATGTATCTTATGGGGGGCCTCGGCCGATACATCGGCCGATATATCGGTCGATATATCGGCCGATACTCGACCGACACTCGATCGATACTCGATCGATACTCGGTCGATACTCAACTGATACTTGGTTGACATGGACCGCTATATCGGCCGAGATGCATGTACATACATGTCGGCCGATATAGTTGGCATATTACACCGACACTTCACCGATACTTTATCGATACTTCACCGATACTTTACCGATACTTCACCGATACTTCCCGAGTATATCGGTCTATGAAAAAATAAAACATTTAAGTGTCAAAATTACGAGTTAATTAGAATGTTTTACCCACTTCATTGTTTTAATTACCTACTTCAAAAACTGGTGGATTTCCGCTGTTGTGTAATTTGGATAGAGAATTGTTGCTAAGGACGCTAATTCGTGTTTAGCAGTTTTCGCGCGTTGTGAAATGATAACATGGCGGGAAGTATGAGATTGAACACCTCACATCGTGGGTCAGATGTCAATTGGTAAATAGAGATGTTTTAGAAATTATACTCAGATTTATAGTGAAGGACAGATTGGTGTTTGAAATAAAAACTCCTTTTTTCCCGAGAACAATTCGTGACTGGAACGCTCTGCCAGCAGAGGCAGTAGAGGCTTCATCCCTTAAGGCGTTTAGAAACCATGTATTTACAAATCGTTTCTAGATTATTATTTTCTATTTGATTTATTCTCTATTTTATTTTTCCTTTGACCGCTGACCGATTTGCAAGAAACATCATATAGATGGAGGCAAATAAATGGAAAATGTAAATGGTCGATATATCGGGTGATATGTCGATCGAGTTAGGATCGACAGTCGACCGATATGTAACCGATAGTTGACCGATACACCACCGACAATATCGCGCCAACATCACGAGGGCCATCGGTCGATATATCGACCGACACTCGATTGATACTCGACCGATACTCGGTCGATATATCGACCAATACTCGGTCGAGAAATCGGTCGAGTATCGGTCGAGTATCGATCGAGTGTCAGTCGAGTATCGGCCGATATATCGACCGATATATCGGCCGATGTAACGACCGATGTATCAGCCAAGGCCCCCCATAAGATACATGATCCAAAAATTGGCCTAATTCTAGAACAGGGTATCATTTTGAATGCAAATTCTTTCTAAAACAGGGTCCAAATTTGGAGACCTGGGCGGCATATACCAACCCAAAACATACCCGAATACATCCCCCCCCCCCCCCCCACACACACACACACACACACACAAGGACTACACGGCTCTTTCCCTGTAGCATACTTTAATAGTTCTACTGGTAAAACCAAGAGAGGATGAGCTATTAGAAGGATTCCCCATGCCCCATGATAAATTTTTTGAAATCCATTAACAGTTTTGCACCATGCTGTGAAAGTTATTATTATTTCCTTCTTACCTTCCCACCAAACTAGGACCCTCGAAATTCCGACATTAATTCGTCAATTTGAAATCCAAAATCCTTCGCACCATCCCTACGCTTATACATAAGTTCCCCCACCCCACTCCCTCTGGGCACCCGTGATCGCATTAACTGGTTTATCATCATGCATAAACATGACAGGGTTTGTATTTACACTTTGCTTACTTTGCTGTATGACCAAGATAAGCAAGGCTGCTATCTTATCTACATATGCATATCGTTTCAGATTGGATGACTCACTTTCCATTCTTGTATGAATTCTGTGATCTGTTCTCGAGTAGCATTTTTGTGTCTCCTAAACTCATCCTTTAAATACTGGTCTCCTAAAGCTTTGGAGGTGACAGGTAGGTTCTTATGTAGGTTTAGAATACGGCGGTAAAGTCTAAGAGCTGGATTCATATCAAAAAGCAATGGAAGACGAGCAAATACTGCCAGGCTCTATACTCGTGTCCAGTCTCTCACCGTTGTTTACTTTCGTACAGTGCCAAGAAATGAACGAAGAGAAGAATACATTTACAACACTAATGGTGTATCATGGCCTGCAGGTGAAGCTCGTTGTGGGAAGTCAGACTTGATCTGTTTTGGCGTTCCTTCTCGCCCAGAATGTTCGTCCAACGTCTGCCGATTATAAATGGAATAAGACGGTCGCCACAGGTCATTGTTTGAGCTAAAAATGGCGACTGTCACTCAATCAAATACATCTGCAAGTCCGAATGCGACCGGAGTGTGGAACCGATTGTCTCCAGAAGAGTTTCAACAGCTACAGGAGTACACTAAGTGTAAGAGGTTTTATTTTGCCTTCTTCTTTGGTTAACCAAGTACTTGAGCGTGTATAGTTAGTATTTGGTGTTGTTTAGTGGTAAGCAAACTGTGGCGTTACGCTTGAATGATGCTGTTCGCCCTTCGAATATAATCATCGCCGAATTCTCAATTTCTATGCCATTTCCACATTCGGAGATTAACATACGAGACCACACTGATGCCTGATTATTTCACAATAAAATATTAACGTGGCAGAAATGTTATAAACTGAAGTTTAGGTAGTCCATGTCATATTCGGTTTAATTTTAATCAAAGAAGTACCGTACCACCAGAAGGCGATGGTTCGTGTTTACATCTTTATATTCCTGTGGTGTGCACCGGGAAAAACTCACAAAAAAATTGTTATTGTGCTTCTGTATTACTCTTAATATCTCTAAAACGAGTTGATTACAGATAGTGCAACACATATATATTGTTTATGAGGAAAGACGAATCCGGATTTTAATACTTTAGCATTATACTAAGCCTATGGTTTTACGTGTTCATGCAGTAATAATATGGCGGCGAGTGTTATTACTCTAATTTTTACATATATAAACAATAATGTTCGTAATTTCGAAGGCAAGGAGAATATTTGGGTGGTTGGTTTCGTAAGTACGTTTTGTGTTCTAACCTTTCTGGAGATTTATAATAAATCCAAAGAAAACACTTTACTACATCAGTGCTTCGGGTATATTACTTATTCCATCCGTATATTTTTGTTTCTGGTCGATGCATGTTCAGTTTTCCTATCTTCACGGCGTTTCTCTCAGCATTGTAATTTATATGATTTAAATCTGTTCATTTCGAACCTTGAATTTCTCGGTTAGAAAGTATTTTCGTATTAAAGCGCTTGCACGCTTAATTGACGTTTCTCAAATTATCACATTTTGGGTTCCTTATAAAAGGTTTCTTACGCTATTATAAATGAACAGTTTATAACGACAAATATTATCCACTGCTGACCCCGAGAGTGTCAACTTTAATTTGAACCTTTAGATATCCACGAGGAAAATAAAGATGTTTCCAAGTGATTTTTTAATCTTGCCTTGTGAGTTGTGGTTTTTGATGTGGTTTGACTGGCATCAATGTGTTATATATCTTCGTTTCGTTCATTGTAAATAACAGGGTTAACTGCATTCAGTTGTGATTTACACTGAGACAGGACAAGACTCTTTTAGAATTAAAAAGTTGTGAAATCATCTTTTTATTATGGTATGATATCACATTTTCTATTTTATTTCAATTGTATTCTTGGAATTTTTCAGTTACACCCTCCAATGTTTAATATTATCCTAAGAAACGTCTAAGTGTTGTCATAAAAATATTTATAGCTTTTGGCATACAAACACGGGGTGACAAACAAAATATCATCTTTTTTTGCTCTATATGAAAGTATTTAGAATGTCAAAAATTATCAGAATTTTTCGTCAATTAATTTTGTTGTAACTGTCCCTAAATTTATATATCATTATGGTTGATAATTCTTAAGAATTTTTCTTCAAATTGCTGTTTAAATTTATAACAACTGTGACATTAAGCAGGCTTCAATATTCAAGTCAACACCCTTCGTATGACCTGTAGTTGTTTATTAAACTGTTGTGTAGTTGGGTTGTATCTGCACCATTGCTTACAAAACTGAGTGCTCTAGGTGTGCGTATTACAGGTAACCTTTGTGTCAGCGGATCAGACAGAAAATGAACATTTTATGTCACTCTATGTACTTTAGTTTATTTCACCAACTCTGAAAAGATGTACTTCATCTGAGATTCTCAGTTTGGTGCTTAATTGATGAATTTTAATATAGGGCTCATCATTTTAGGTTTTAGCTCGATAGCTCTGGTTGGCTGTCCTAATGATCCCCTGCTGCTTTAAAGAATGACTTAGCCAATAGCAAGCTAAAAAACTCTATCAAGCCTTTCTGTTTCCTCTTAACAACAATTAGACTTTTTCTTTGCAATTACCACAAGACAGCATTTCCATAAATTGATTGTTTCTTTTAAAAATAGATAATTTCCCTGAAAGCTTTGACATTCACATGGAGTCTCATATAGAGATGGTTGTGTTCAGTATTTATTGTTTTACACTGTACTTGAAAACATCTTTGAAATGTCAAATTCAGTCCAAATGTTAATTCATCCAGAGGAAAAATAATTTTTTGCAGCATTATTTATTGCTATTAGTTATATAGCAATTAGTTTGAATATTCATTTAAATTGAAGTTTCCAATAGAGCGTAGATCCCGTGTCTTCAAAATGAGTGATTCAGAATACTGTGTCACTAGTGATGATGAAAAAGAGCAAACTAAAATCAAAGCTGTTTTGCTGTTGATAAAAACATGTGAGCCTTACTATATATTATGTACTTCTTATATTGTCAGAGTTTAATTTTTAGGTGTAATGAATACAATCTAAAATTACATCTCCGTGTGGCATAATTCTTTATACAGTTTATTTTATTTCTGTTTTGCATATTGCCCTGAAGCCTCTCCTTCTTAATTAAATGTTTTTGAAATCCTCAGATGCCAAGACAAGCCGATTGACTGATGTTCTACAACAATTTCGTGATGGAGTTTATCCGCAGTATAATCCAGAGAAAGTAAGTGCACATTGATGTTCCCTGATGTCTAATAATAACATTTTAAATCCTCATAAATAATTATTTCTATTTTATTTGTACAGAAACTATTTAACATACTGCATATACATTTTACACGCACACTTGTTTGTTATCATATAATCTTGAGTATTTTAATATCACTTGAATGTGTGCTTTGAGCTTTATTTTATCTGCAAGAAAATTGTACATACATGTCCAGGTATATTTTAACTACATGACTTTGTATGTACATGGCAGCCATCAGTTATTCAAAGTCATCATGTAGAAAAATTTATATTGGGGTAATGGCAAAAGTAAGTAAAGAAAGATTGAGAGTAAATTATCAATTTAAAAGCAAGGCTCAAAATGACAGGGTTAAAAATGAGAAAAAATTTATGCCTTGCACAGCAATGAAAAATTGTTGAGTGGAGGAGTTAAAATAATTTTTTCCCTAAAAACTGCCAGTACCTTGTGGTACACAGGCTAAGTTTTAATTTACGGTACATTTTGGCATCCATTGTTAAATAAAATGGTTCCTGAATTCTGTGCAGAAGTTGATGTTACAGTATTCCCAACATCAAGAAGTGTTTTTCACTGATACCTGCTTTACGTTCATTGAACCAAGAATTCTATCACCGATAGACTTGATTCTCGATACTCGATTCTTGCAAGTATCAAGTATCGAGTCGAGTATTGAGACTCGAAAGAGACTGTAACTTACATTTGCCTGGTACTGTGCATGTCATTTAACAGTCAGAAGTAAATCAGAAAAAAGTAAAAATAAAAAAAAAAAAATAAAAAAAAATAAAAATAAATTAAAAAATTAAAAGTAAATCAGAGGTTTACCAGGAGAATGAATCTTTGCTTCTTTGAAAATACAGTTATCAGACATTTGACAACAAGTCTGCAAACATGAAGGCTGTGAGAGAGTTATATGTACAACAATTTTGACCAGCTCTCTGTGAAAATTTTCAAATCAAAATAAGTATAGGAAATCGTATGAACGCGAGTGCAATTCGTGATTTATGGGCACGAGTGATGTTTTGAAAGTTCTCAAAATTGCACGAGCCTTTAGGCGAGTGCAATTTGAGAACTTTCAAAACATCACGAGTGACCATAAATCACTAATTGCACGAGCAGTTCATACGATTTTTTGTTTATAATATTCTCAACAAAATTTTGCTGCGGCCATCACGCTACTCTGCACACGAAACGCTTCACTAGTTTCCAAAGTGCTCACCACATGTTTTATTTGAACGCGCAGGCAAACCAAGCGTGAACTTTTTGAAAGAATTACAGTACTATAGTTTAGAAAACAATTAACCATTAACTTGAAAGCTTATTTCAATGCCATTAAGCGGCAAAAACGTCTCTTCTTGTCCGGTACCGTTTATCGCAATTCCGTATTGCACTCTATAACCTATTTATGCATTCGTCATTGACCAATCAGAAGCTGCATATTTTGTTGAGTATATTATAACAGGAGTTAACACTTATAGGAACTGTTATACAGTACCGTGCAAATGTAAGTTGCCACTCGATACTCAATAGTATCGAGGATCGAGTCGAGTATCGATCCTCGATCCTCGATACTCAAGACTGGATCCTCGATACTCGATACTCAATACTCGATCCTCGATTCGCAATACACGATACTTGATTTGCGATACTCTATGCTCGATTCGCGATACTCGATTCGCAATACTCAATTTGCGATACTCAAAAGAATCTCTCATCCGGAACTGTTTTGATTATTCATACAATATTCATTTCTCGAAAAGAACAATAGCTTCAAGTCAATGTTTTGACTCGCGACTCGCAAGTTGTGCAATTACGAATTGGGTGTTGTAATTGGCTGATTTAAATCCATCGACCTGAACATTTTGCAGGTTATTAATGAAATTTACATGTAGTACATGTAGTTACAGCTTTGTTCAGAAAGTTTTCAAGTGACCTAATAGTTAGTGGATTGGATTCCGGATATAGAGGTTCGGGTTCTATCCCTGAGCGTGGCCATTGTGTTGTGTTTTGGGGTAAGACAGTTAATTTTGTAACTCTCATGGTGCCGCTCTCTACCCAGGAGTATAAATGGCTACATGTACTAGAAATAAAACTTGTTACGGCAACCTGACAAGAATGTGTGGGGGGAGGGGAGAGTAGCATGCTACAGAAACGCAAGTTACTGTAAGCATCACCCTGGCAAGCTACTTAGACTTACATGTACCGTTTTTGACATTAAACAGAGAGGAATGCAAAATAGCCCTTATTAAGGAATCAAATTCTTCATTTGGCTTTATTGGCGTAATTCTTCTTGCACTTTTTTGGGCATGCCCTTTTTTATTTTATTTTATTTTGTACTCACAGAAAAACCACACCCTGAGTTTAGAAGCTCAAATATTTAAAAGAAACGTTTTAAGAAAGAAATCAATGATACGACTCTTAAAGGGAGTGTTTCACGGTTCGGCGCATGTTCAGGCTTATAAACTTTATCCGTTTAAAAACCACACTCACATGTACTTCTCGATAGTTAAGTAATCACATACTATAATTAGTCCAAGCACAACGACGAATGACCAAAATTCACAAATAATTTCAACGGATAACACCGCAAATTGTTGACATTGAATACCAGAATATATTACCAGAATAAAGTGTTGGCCCGAAGGATTTATTTTGGTAATTTATTCTGGTGTTCAAATGTCGACATTCTCGGTGTAATCCGTTGGCATTGTTTATGAATTTTAGTTATTCGTCAGAATTTTCTTGATCTAATAAAAGTATGTGATTACTGAAGTATCGAGAAGTACATGTGAGTGGGTTTTTTTAAACGGATAAAGTTGACTGAAGCCGACACATGTGCCGGACCGTGAAACACTCCCTTAAAGTATTTACTGCATAAACATTTCTGCTTCATCAAGCTTTTAAAACTTTGTTAAACCAATGTCCTAACTGTAATTTCAGATATGAAATGAATGTCATGCCCACCAACTTGTCCATGTACAGTGTAAAATTATTTCTATGATATTTTTTGACTGGTTCATATTTTTGTTGAAGTCAGTTTATTGCAGAAGTTAGAATGTCAAATGAACATTAGCTTAGGAACCAGGCATACATGTATGATTGGAAGAGAGAGAACTGGACACAAACCAGATTTACACAGTAAAGTGAAAACAACACAGAGAGGTTCAATATGTTTAAAATAATAATTTATGTACATACAGTAGTTTTTGTTTTCAAGAGTTTATTTTGTGGCTTCTGCATCTACAAGGATATCATGATGCCATACATGTATATTGGAGAAAAAAGTTCTCATTGCTGAAAGATGAGATAATTTGTGAAATGTGTTTCCAAAGGTGTGAGAAATGATGGGCCTTTACCCCATAAACAAAGTTGATCTAATGTCAAGAATATGTACACTGTACATTAACAAAATTTAGTGGTTCAAAACTTGCAACTTCCACTTGTTCTTGCAAATAAGCTGTACCTCCAATTTGGAACAAAAAATTTAGCTAAAACGGTGCGGCTTAATCTGCAAATAGAGTATTCAGTCTGTTGCCAATGTTTTGTCAGCCATCTGACCTACAAGCACACAAAGGGACTGGGTGTGTGTAGCTGAAAGTTACACTGTACATGTAGACTTTATTGAAAAGCAAACTCATTAGCTTTTCTTGAGATAACAGAGATTCATTTAAAAACAAAACAATTCAGTTAACCAGTAATTCAATTACAAAGATCGCGTGGAAAAAATTGTGTTTGCAACATTACTCAGAATTATACATAATACATGTAAAAAATAATAGGATTTTGGCATCAGTTAAAAACTGCACGGAACGTTATTTGAACGAAAGTCTGTAACTTATATGTTGACACACAGTTAATTAATGTTTTTCACATCTTGAAATAATTTTCACCCTACACTAACATTCATTCCTTTGATATCTCTTTCACAGCCCTTTTGGGATGCGTTTACTGAATCAATGTAAAATTTGTTTCTCCAATATCTCTCAAATGAATATTCCAGCATTGGAAAATACACCTTATCTCTTTGTGTGAAGTTCTTTGTAGTTTTCAAATGATAGTAAATTGATTTTTTACCTCGGTGTATTTGTATTTCATTGCAGATGTTCCATTAATGAATAATTATAATTATATTATAATAAGTAATTATAGTTATTATGTGTAAAATATAATCCATTTTGTTAGTAATCTTGTTCTAAAAGTTCTAGATGTAAGTAGCCACATGTGAATTATGTAAAAGTAATTGTAAAATGCACATTACATGTACATGTACATACAGTGTAGTTTTAATGGAGTGACCTACGTAGATATACTGTACTGTTCATTTGTAAATTAAAAGTAAAAATAATGTTTGTAGTAGTTTAAATTTGTTTTGGTTTAAAACTTTTCAAACCAGTTTCATTGATTTTTGTTTTCCTTTGTCTTATAATAATCTCAAGTTACCAGGATCTAAAACAAAGGAAAATTAAAATCAAACTGGTTTATCAAGATTTCAAACCAAATGCAAATTTAAACCACAATGTGAATATGTTGTGTAGTGGTTTAAATTTATTTTTGGTTTAAAATTTTTCAAACCAGTTTGATTTTTATTTTCCTTTGTTTCAGATTATGGTAATGAATATTAGACTTTGTAAAGGAAAATAAAAATCAAATTTGAACCACAACAAATACATGTAAATTTAAAAGGATGTGAACATGTACAATGTATTTATATATTATTTTTCAAAACAAAAATAGCTAAGCTCTTTAAAGATTACTGAGTGCCATCAAAATAAAAATTGACACGGAAAGTTTCTGAAACTTTCCCTGATTGATTATTGCAATGGTTATGTTGACAAAATATAGAATAAAAAAGAACAGGTCACATAAGAGATATGATTGACTAAAACTACAATGTGTCGTTCCAGAAAATATCCATACCCCCCCCCCCCCCCCCCCCCACGGAGGGTCACGGAAATTCAGAGGGGTAGGGGGGTCTAAAAGTGATAAATTTCCAAAGGGAGGGGGGTACAAAAAAGAGTTTTCTTTCCAGAGGGTTTCCTTTCTGAACAAGCACATCAAAATTCGTAAGAAATACTTAAGCTTACGTACTTTGTCTCTATTATCGGAGAATGAAACAAAGCCAAATCAAACGTTCATTGAAATAATCCCAAACATCTTGTTCTTTCATGCATCTTTATTTTTCTTAGTTTACCGCCTCTCAAAAACTGTCTCTAGAAGTTGCAAGCACGAACCTCCGAACTGAACCGAACCGTATCAAAATGGCCGACCAAAACTCCTTCCCAGTCCCCTGACCGTTGTTTCTTGGAAAAGCCAGGTTGCTCAGCTTTGTTACGAACGCGAACGATTCCTTCGTCGAGTATAAAGCGCTAGCAATGGCAAAATCTCTTGAAAACAAAAACATAATCAGACTTCAAGACAAGTAAGTTAAATTTTGGATTGGAAAGAAAGATATTCTTTCTTTTTTTGGATTAAATTTGCGATTCACGTTCATTGTTTGTTCTTTCGGTAAGCTGTGTTAGCCGTGTGCGTGTTGATGAAAGTGATCGAAATAAATGTTGCGCTAACTGGTAAGCTTTTGTGTCGCTATTTTTCAAGTATAAAAAGGGTTTCAATTTCCAGGGGGTAGGGGATTTTCAGATTAAAACTCATGGAAATTCCGGAGGGTAGGGGGTTTCATCAAACACCCGCTGGAATGGAAATTCCGAAGGGGTGGGGGGTCCAAACAAAATAACCCTCCGTGGGGGGGGGGGGGGGTATGGATATTTTCTGGAATGACACAATGTAACTCATAATTCCTTATAATATCAACTATGAAAGACGTTTTTGTACCGGGTAAGTTTGTGTTTCCAGTGAGGATGAATGCTAGACTAAAAATACAAATTAAAATGTATGCAAAAAAAGGTCACCATGCTATTTTATGAGAAAACGATTATTTACCTCTCTGGCGAGCATAGCCACAAAGAAAAAGCTGCACATGTTTGTAATGTGCATGCTCTAATTACGTGCAAAATTATGCACAGTAAGGATGCGCAGTGCAATACTAAGGAATCACCTTTCTGTTGTACATCATTCATTTTTGTTTTCTTACATGCTTTATTTCTTCTAATGTTGTCATGTTCCAACAGTTTTTCATTTGGTTCCTATTAACACTTACTGGATGTTCAGTGCAAAGATTCATTACAACATGATACTTTTGAACACTTGTACATATACACTGTCTTCATTCTTGATCAATGACATGTGGTTTGAATTCACTTACAGCCAATGGATTATGAAGGCTTCAAGTTATTCATGTCAGCTTATCTTGGCAACAATGTCAGTGAGGATTTATGTGAACATCTCTTCTGGGCATTCCACAAGCAAGTCGCTGTGTGCACTCACCATCATTGTCACAAACCATCATAGACAGTGTGGCCGTTTCTGTAGTTGCATCTAATTCCCAACAGGATGTCAACAAACATGACCAGAGAAGACGTGAGTTGGTAGTGTTGCTCTTAACTCTTTTAATCCAAGTTCAATACGAAAGTTCTCCTTACCCGTTTTTGTACCACCTGTAGATTTCTACTAGGGAGAAGTTTGTTTTTAAATCAACGAATCTTGTTTTTTTGCAAAGAGATAATCAAGTCATCCTATATCTTATGCATACAGTACAAAAATTAATATTATACACTGGTCCAGGGGGAAAAACATTAATATTATTACATGTTTCAACTTGATAAACATGTACATGTACACTATGACAACTTAATTATTTTTCAGTGTTGTAAATAAAGCTCTAGGCAAGTATTACTACTAACAATGATTTTGAAAGCAGATGAAGAACTTGTCACAAGGCAGTGATGCTAAAAATTAATATATATTTTTATGTTTCAATGGCTAAACAATATGTACAGTACAATGTACATGTAGCAAAGCAGAATTTAGAGAATATTGCCGCATGGCCAGATACATTTGTATATAAAGTCTACATGTACATGGTGAGTGAATGGTGTCTGGGTCAAAGGCTATATTACATTATCTTAATCCCTACGTCTACATTGATGATTAAAACAACTGCCAACTACATGTTCAAATACCAAACATTTTTACCTATCCAGATTTCTCTGGCATGCGCTACATATACATCTCATACAACTACAGTTGTATTATAATGTTAGTTCCATGTCATGTAATATAATGTATTTTTTAGACGCAGGGCCCCTATGGATACCAGCCTAGAGCTGAATGGGCCACCCTGCTTAAATAAAGATTTACTGCTACTTGGAAGAGCAATAAATGTCATCAATAATTCTAACCTTCAGATTGACAAATCAATTAGAAATTAGTTCTTAAAAGAATAACCCATTGGAAGCCAGCCATTTTTCAATTTTTGACAAAAATTTAATAGTGTAATGCCCAAAAGAATAAATAAATGAAATGTGCAGTAAATTAGCAATGTATCAAACACAAGAGACAGAGAAGAGGGTTGAAAATACAACATGCAGCGGAGTTTTTTTGACAAAATTTGAGGTGTTTAGATAGCCAATGAAACACTGTCTCAAGTGTTTGATACATGGATATCTTCTCAATCGAAACAAAAACTGAGGAGTAAACAGAGATATAAAAATAATTATTAAATCAAATCAAGTGACTCTGAAGATGACTTCCACTCAGGTTTTCGAAACATCAGTCACCAACAACAGAACTTTTCAGGACTACCCGATATTCCTGTGTTCAAACCATACTAAAAATCAACTGTCTGTACATTGTTAATTCCCGGTAAACTGTGATAAAGAAGCAACAAAGCTCCTACATCTACATGTATGTTAATAAATTTGTATTAATTAGTCTTACAATGTAACATAGACACCTACATGTATAACAAATAAAAGACTGATTTTTTGTTTTAAATTAAATCAGATACAACCATGGTTTATTAATGTACTATATAAATTAATAATATCTATAATATCACTGTTAACTCACTATAATTCATTTTGAAACATTAATTACGCATTCAGTTTCAGAAATTCCAGGTATCCACAGTGGAGCTGGAACCGCAGCGCTGGTTGCCACGGCAGCTGCTATAGGTGTTGGCGATAAACCTGAAATAACGCTATCTAAGGCCAATGATGACGAAGCTGATTCAAGTGTTAAAGCTAATGGATCGCCCACAGTTAAAACTAATAATAATGATTCTAAAGCCAGCGTACAACCTGCGCTCACTTTGTCGCCAGCCTCGCCATTCCAAGACACCCTAGGGCTTGGTACGTGGGGGCGAAAGTCGCCTGATTTAAAACATCACTTCCGAAGACACTCTAGCGGCTCATTCATGGGTTAGTAACTACATTAACAACTGCAGTTAATCATAAATTTACTCCATGTAAACCATTCATACCAATTTACATTAAACTTTAATTTAATAATTTCTGTAACAACATTGATCAGTGTTTTGTTGTTGTTTTGAATCAAAGTTAACTCAACATGTTAACTAAGAAGTAAACTGTCTAATAATTATTATCACATACTGATTATGATAATTTATTTTGACTTACGCATAAATTATTTATTACATAAATGTTTATTAAAGTTTAAAAAATGTTTTATAAAAGTGTAATTAAATTAAAGTTTTCACTACAAAATATAATGCTCAGCTGGATTGGCTAGATCCACTGTAATGATGCGCTGAAAGCTTTGTTGTCATCAATGTGGCTTCAAAATGATTTGCCACAGGTCAGGGGAAAAAACATCAAGGTCAGGGAAAAGTCCGGAAATATGCAAATTGCAGTATCTGGTCACTACAGGAAAAATTCTGAAGTCTGGAAATATCCAGTCAAACCTGGAGTAAGCGAACACCCTCGGGGAAATGCAAATGCTCTAAAAAAAGTTAAAGTCTGTCTACAAGCCTAGTGGCTTATCAGGCCGGTACTTACAGTGTAAACTCCGGTTTCCATAGCATGAAGCGACTAGGAGTATTGCTACTCCCCTGGATGGGATGCGAGTCCATTGTAGGTAACCCCCAGCATTTTTGTCAGGTTGTTCTGACTATTTGCCGGTATCCATTTACTCCTGGGTGGGGAGGGGTACTGTGAGAGTTCAGTATCTTGCCCAAGAATACAACACAATGACCCTGGCCCAGACCACTTTAGTGACTATACTGAATCAAGTTTCGACAAGTTTATAATACTTTGGTCAATTTTTGTATCATTTAGTTCCGAAGAAATTCATCTTTGACTTTATAAGGGAGCATCTCCAAATATCGGAAGACAGAATTGCCGATGCTTCGGAAATGATATCGGAAAATTTGTGAGATAATGCCGATTAAAATCGGATGTTTCTTTGGCGATATCGGAAATTGAAGTGACCGACTTCTGATACTATCAGAAGCATCCGATCCGATGCATTAAAATGGAAAGCTGACACCTTGTTTTAAACTGCATCTACCACAACTGATAAGAGACAGAAAACAAATGATCTCACGAAAGCAACCTTTGTCTGAATTTGTTTCAATTAAACAAATACCGTTCGGTCATAAAATTTTGTGCCCAGCGATTGACGTAAGTACTGTACATAAAAAGAAATTCAACTTAATAATACCTTATCGCTTCATGCATCTGCTTTCAACCTTTGCTTGAATGTGCTTCCGTGAAATACAAGAAAGAGTTCAAAGTACAAATGTATATTTCATGCCGTGAAATTGACGTGAGTGAATCATTCCGATGGTGGGAAATTCATGGTGAAACATAAAAGTAACGCTAGGATTTGCTATCACGCCATCATGCTATTTGTGTGTTCAATGTTGCGTGAAAATAGGAAAAGGGATTTCGTGGAAATTCAGCTATCATTCGTTCGCGATTTTCATTCATTTATTTATTTACACTTATATACCATATATAAATTTCAAATGGTCAGTGCTTAATTAAAATAAAATTAAAACTACTACGTGTTGTCTTGATCAGGGTAAAGTGTAATTCAATCACAAGACTCACACATAGTTTGATTTTCACCGGATTCGCACGGCATGCAAATGAAAGTCGTGAGAGTGGCTAAAATCAAGCCTATGAAATGAAAGAGACACACTTATAATTTCTAATAGTCCAGGCTAAGGGTTCAATCCGATGTTTTGCGAACAAAATAGCACTACAAGCCGTGAACGCTTGTTTCAATGTCTACCAATCAGAGGCGAGATGAAACCGCAAAAATAAACAACAAGCCGCTGTCGGTTGCATCATACACGAAACTCTGAAAAAGAGAAAGTGATGTAAGTAATATACAAAGTTACAATTCTTGGACCAAAATAGCTTTGCTCTGCTGAAAATCCCAATGAAACGCCATGAAAAATAAAAGGTAAACATTCAGTGTCTTGTAACGATCGAGACATCGCAAAATAACATTTGGCGCCGCAGTCTGCCTATCATCTCCTTAGTCAAAAATTGAACATGCAGACTACAATTTATTGTATTAAAATGTGTTGCTGTGCTGTAGACTTGATGAAGATCGTAGTGTTTTTGGCCGCTTAATTTCAGTAACAACTAACGAAGAATGAAACGTTCAAAGATCGCATGTCTCCATCGTCAACCGACTTAATCAATTTCATCCACCTGTGAGTCCGCAAAAATTTATGTCTGATAATGGAAAAGATAGTTACGGTATTTTCTTGCCTAAGAAGGGCCATGTAAACTTAACACAAGTAATTGTTGTGTATAGATGTAGGCTATGTAGATGTTGAAGTGGAGACATGGACTTTAATTAATATAAAAACAGTCGCGTTCTGTACTTCTGATAACAAAGATATAATTTGTTGCACGGTTGAAATATTTCTGTAAATCACTGGAACATCACGTTCTTTCAATTATCCGATTAACCGATTTGAACGTTCCGATTGATCTCCGATTTGATCGGAATTCAGAAACTTGACATCGGACATTCTTGAGTTGCACGCTTAAGGATATCGAATCGGAACAAGCCGATATTGACATCGGAAGCCAAAATTCCGATATCAATTTGGAGATGCTCCCTAAATAGCATGTACCGGCATTGAATGACTATAACTAGATCAAATTTTGGGTAATTGCGAAGAACAGCTCCCCTCCACCGACTGTCGGCCAACTGTCGGCCAACAGTTAACCAACAGATGACCGACAGATGACCGACAAGTTACCGATAGTTTACCAACAGTCAGCCAACACAAAAATGTCACTATGAAAACCAATAAACATGATGCTTAGTAATAAAGTCTTCCCCAAAAAAACTTACCAAAAGAGTACAAAGCTTGCATCATATCTCGGATTCAAACATTATCTTTATTTACTGTTAAACTTACTCTACATACCAGAAACTCAACTTGTCAGAAATAATCGGGGTTCCAGGTTCTACGAAGCAAAGGTGTAGCGTCTGATTGTGAAGCTGTATGCACAAAGACAGATAGATACTATTTAGAGACTATTTAGAATGCCAAAGCCCCTCTCTGCTAGAGGGGCCTGGGGGGCATGCCCCACCCGAAATTTAGGGTCTCAGTAATGCCATTTTCCTGCATTTTACTCTGGACATTTTCAATAAAATACATGGTAAAACGCAGTTATAGTTAGTTGTTTATTTTATTTATCTATCAGCCAACTGGATTAGTGTTTTTGGTAAGGCTTATGACTTACGGATCCCTTGGGCACCATGTGTCACATAGGGCGTGGAAGGCTACAGCTACAGTATAACAAAAAAGCAAAATGGTGACCCCATTGTTGACATACATGTTCACAAGCAAAGGGTGAGATGGGATAATGGAAAATGTAACATAAAGTCGCATCACTACAATACAGAAAAATATCAAATTTAATGATAAAAACGCCTTCCAGCAATATAAATAAATTTTTCTCAGCTGTACACCCGTGCGTATGTGCGTATATGGTAGCTACGCCCCTGCTAAGTGCTGTGTCAGTCTGGTTTCCACGGTTTCTGGTTTCTACCGACAACTTACTGACAATGTACTGACAGATAACCAACAGTCGGGCCGACAGGTTACCGACAGTCGGCCGAGAGATGATTTACACTGTGAAAAAAAACTGTCACCGACTGTTGGCCAACAGTACTAGTCAGCCAACTGTTGGCCGACAGTTGAACGAGAGTCAGTGGAGGGGAGCTGTTCTTCACAATTACCGAATTTTTCACTTGCTGTATACGTAAATTACATTGTAGATCATGCAACTCTGCTCGCTTAATTTATAATAATTTATTGAATGCAGTTTCTTTCCCACAGCCATGTGCAAAATATCGTCAAAAGTTTGCTTGATGGCTCGAAAAATGACAAGTTTACAACGGCTTACCGCTAAAATTAGCAACAGTGTTTGTAAATAGCTTGAAGAGTTAACTGACATTTTCAAAGTTTGAAAGGGGCCTCAAACCCCCCCCCCCCCCCCCCCCTCCCCCAACGTTTTTTTTTATTACCAACACAATACTCGACCTTGGTTGTTTCAGTTCTCACCCAGAAAAAAAACAGAGGGGCGGGGGGGGGGGGGGGGGGGGGCTTACTTGAGGGGGGCACTTAATTCAAATTTTGGTCGATATGAGGGGTTTATTGGAGGGGGTGCTTATTCAAGGATTTACGGTATATTGGAACTCTTGAAATAATGCAACCACAGGCCATAAAAAACCTGGTCTCATTTAAAATGGGGGACAGCTGTACAGCTGTGGCTCTAATATTGAGATGGCTGTAAGGCAGGGTATTACTCAATACTAGATACAATAGATAGATAGATACATGTACAATATAAGTGGCAGATCTGTATGGGCATTTACAATGGCAAGCCGAAGGTGAGCCATTGTGAATCCCATACTGACATGAATATTGTATCAAGCTATCTTGGCTATACAAATCATTTTAGGTGAGTAAATCGAAGGAAAAGTTTCTGTAAATCAGGACAAAATATGTATCCGATTTACAGATATTCATTAAACATTCATTAAACATTCGTTAAACACAAAATATGGTTATCAGTGTTATAGTAAATATACAAAGGCAAGAGCTGACTTTATCTTGAAAGGGTTACAGTGAAGTTCATTGATAATATCCATCCTATGTGTCTACTGGTTTAATGTATTTACTGAGTTAATGCACCTCTTGCACCAGTTGGTGGTTTATACAAGGATTGTCAATACCTCTCACACCAGGCAGCGGTTTATATGTAAAGATTGTCAAGTTCTCTCAATTGCATCAGGTTATATAATAATTTATAAATGTACATGTAAACATAAATGAGGCAAAAATGTACCCTCGTGCAAAACTAATACCTGTATAGCCATCCACAAGTTCACATTTTGTAAGCAAAGTTTCACAGGTTATTATGCTGTGTTATGTCTGCAGCATTTAAAGTGGCCAATGAACATCCTCCTGCCCACCCACGCTCAAGTTCACAGAGAAAGAAAATGTCAAGTGAGCAAGTGAACCTACTGAATGCCAACCCACAGGCCAAAACAGTTCCTATGGTGTCCATCAGAGAGATTGCTTGCTATCTCTCCATGCTGGAAGGTGGCAAAGTTGAGGACAAACTGGAATGTAAGTTTTGAATACTATAGCACTGACTGTAGAAAGGCATACAGGAGTTTGGAAGGTCAAAAAAGGACAAGGCTACATGAACACAACAGTCAATTTGTTTATAAAGAGCATGATCTGTAGTGGTTATCAATCCTCTGTTTGTAATGTTGCCAAGATTTCAACTCCTTTTTTTTTTTTTTTTTTTTTTTTTCATCAGTACATATGGGAGTATTTTTTGCTATGGTCGGTACTTTGTGGATCATACATTTTTATTAGTTTATTTATTCATTCATTCAGTCGTTTAGCCGGTCGGTCGGATGGTGGAAGGTGACCTGCCTTAAAAAGCGTGGTACAGGACATGTCGCTTTATTTGAATCAGTTGTTTATAATCTGATGGTTGTTGCTTTTCAGTTGTTTTTAGAGTGTATGACAGCGACGGAAATGAGTATCTTGATTCCCAGGTATTGACTGTTCAGCTACACTACAATTTTAACAATAATTTAGACTGTGAGCTCGAGATTTCTATTGGCTGAAGCTGATAGAAACCGACAGAAAGCAGTCTAATTATTTTAGCATGAGTAACCCAGTGGTCAATGTATTAAACATAGAAAAATCGATAAAACTGATTTATTGACGGTTTTGTTTAATACTCTTTAGCTGTAATGCACAGAAAACTGTGCTCGCACTCCAAGAGCCTTCTGTTGGTTGATACAATGTAGTGCCTGCGTGGCCAATCAGATTGCAAGTTTGTCACTATGTAGCTACAGTACTGGGTTATGCTAATATGGGTTATTGTTTACTTGTTATCTCATTAGGAAGTGTAAAATCATCTGCAGGTGTTATGCATAATTAATTAATTGATTGATTTTAATGAGGAAACTTGAGTTCATGCAGGTGGCTTTATAGTGATAAAGTCTGAATTATTGACCACAAAAGTAATTCCATGCAATAACCTACCAAACCAGAAAATAATATAAAAATGTAGATAAATATGGGCTACTAATCGCCAGCTGTTATGCAAAGTTAGGCTCATCAAGGTAAATGCAGTTGATTGGGAAATTTGAGTTTCTGCGTAGACATGTAATGTGAATTTAATACTGTATTCTGTTTTGAATGCTAAAGTCTAGAACATTTTTTATGTGGCGCAGTCCTTGTGTATCAGACATGTATTAAATATTCACGACTACAGCTTGAGTAAAATGTAATTACGTATGCATAATTAGATGATGTGGATTTATTTTTAATCTTGTTAGGATTGAGTTAAGTTGTATGTTTGTCATGGCAGTACATGTAGTTATTAATTTAAGCTTCTGTCACCAGGGGGAGGGGTTGGGAGGAAAAGTGACAGTGAGCTGCAAAGGAATTTTGGGTTTACATTTGAGATTCTAATATTTTTTATGTTTGATATTAAAGGGGTATTTTTTGCCTTTGAAAAAATTGAGGTTGTTGGGTTTGTATTGATCATAGGGGATGTTACTGTAAATCATATCTTCTTTTGCATCTCCCCATCCCTTTTTCTCTTGATTACCCTTCCCTCCCCCCCCCCCCCCCCCCCAGGGCTTCCACTAGCCACAGAACAAAATAATACCTTTCTAGTATTTAACACTTTATAGTGTACTATTATGTAAGTACTGTTTGGGGTGACAACAGTTCAACCTGTCATATGACAGGAGCATAACTGCTTTAGTTTCGTACTGAAATGTACATATATGTGGCAATTATAATTATATTAATATTTTTAATATTATTTATCTTGTTAAAGGAATTAGAATGTATTACTCAGCAAATGATGAGTGTAGCTCAATATCTTGGTTGGGATGTCACAGAACTTAAACCAGTGAGTAGATATGTACAATTTTTGTTATGATTATGTTTGCCATTGTTTTTGTAACACAAGTAAAATTTGCTTAATTTTGTTATATTTAATGAAGATGGAACGATATGTTGGTAATGCTTTGGTAGTATAAAGATACCTTTTTTTATCTGCTTATTCTGGATGTTGGTTTCATTATTTCATTTTTATTTTTATTTTTTAGTATTGAACCACAGGGAAATAATAGCGCTACAGCTGTATATAAGTTTATTATTATAAGCTAGAGGTCTTTCATGACATGTTAGTAATCAGCTATGGTATATTAGATCTTGAGTAACATGTTGGTTTGCCTGTGGTATGATAGATCTTGCAAGACATGTTGGTAGAGCTGGACTATGATGCCGATGGGCAAATATCTTTAGACGAGTGGATCAAAGGAGGACTTACCACCATCCCACTCAGAGTACTGCTTGGCTTAGAGACTGTAAGTATCAACCATCACTGAATGACATAATGATGATTAGGTACTGGTTTATTGCAATAGTACAGCAAACACAATAATAATATTGTATTTGCTGTACTATACAGCTTATTCGCATTTCTGATCACGAGGGCTACATGTATGAATGCTGTTTTGGTTATTTCCTTGTTTAATTAGTATTTTGAGAGGTGTAGTGGCATAGTGCATTGGACTCTGGATCAAAGTAATGGGCTGGGTTCAAGCCCTGGTCATTGTGTTGTGTTCTTGGGCAAGACAGTTAACTTTCATAGTACCGTAAAACTCCATGTACAAGCCGCACCCCCAATTTTGAATTTCAATTTTTACTTTCAGTTTGTTAATTATATGTTTATTCAGTAACATCTTAAGAGGTTTTTATGAATATTAATTAGGCCGCTGAGAACCTCAATCGCAGATGGTGCCGTAGATAAGCCACACCCTGGATTTTGAACCCAAATTTTGAGTAAAAAGGTGCGGCTTATACATGGAGTTTTATGGTACCTCTCTCTGCCCAAGAGTATAAATGGGTACCTGACAAAATGCTGGAGGGGGGGGGGGGGGGGGGGGGTAACCTGGCATTGGACTAGCATCCCACCCAGGTGGAGTAGCAATACTCCTAATCAGCTTTATGTTACAGAAACCAGGATAAGCTCCGGCAGTGTGTTTGGCCTGAGTGCGCCTTTTTGACCTTTAATTAAATATTCATTTATTCAACAGTGAATTCTCAACTACATAACAAATGTGATTTCGGATTATTTTAAACCAGGTTTTCATACAAATTGACCTAAATTTATTTTCATAAACTTTTAGGGATAGATTGCATGTAAATTGTTCAAGTTGATGTATATTGAAATTTACATCAAGAAATAATGAACAATCAGTAAAGAGAATTATTTGATATTTTGAACTTGAAACTGATGTCTGCACAGTTTGTTTTAGAGCGGTTTTTCAATTGAGTGTCGAACAGTAATCCGGAATTGCTATGGTTTTGCTTCACTACCCTCTGTGATTGGTTTAAAAAAACCTACGTCACATATACTCAATAAATCACATGCAAAACCAAAACCAATCATGACTTGGTCACATGCGTTTTCCAGTGCTTGGTGCTGGTCATGTGTATTTGCTTCGAGTTCTCATTGGTTAGTTGTGTTTGTTTACATTTGTTGTGATTGGCCATTGTGATTGCTTTGGTTTTGGTTTTACGACACTCAACTGACAACTGCTCTATCAGTCTGTTACTACCTGCTTGTACAAGCTGTACATTCTGTCAGTTAAGTTATAAGAAATACTTTGTCATCCACTTTGTTACAGTCTATTAAAATCATATTTCACTTACCTTTCTGCAGCAAATACGAGATGACGGTCAACACCAGGTAAGAATGTTCACAAAGAACTCTTTTTATTACTACCAGGTTAATTGCTCAATAACTGATACAAGACACTACACAGATCTCTGTAGAGAGCTATGTAATCAGTATGGTATTTTTTTGTAGAATCAGTGCAGTGACATCGTAATGCATGATAAGTTATATAATATATATAATATTATATTATTTTAAAATCTTGTATTGTAGCATTCAGTTATGTATTACGTTTCTTTTCCTTAGTCCTTGATACCTTACTGATGAATTTTGTGTGTGTACATTACTTTTTTATAGTGGCGCCAAAAATACTTCAGTAGGCCAGCATACTGTAACATGTGTCATAATGTTCCTGAATGGTTTTGGTCGAAAGCAAGGTCTTCAGTGCTTGTGTAAGTATAATGATGCTAATTTCAAATTTTAAATGTTTTCTCTGTTCCTTTCTGGGATTGTTCTGAGGTTGAAATCTTTAAATGTTCTATTTATTTTGTCAGCCTTTTAGTTAGCTCCCATTCTCACAATTTCTAAATTTGCAATTGATCGTGACCCAGACTGTATAATACTCATAAGGTGTCTGCTTATGAAAGGTTAAAAATGTAGTGTTTGTATGTAGCTGGGAACATGACTAAGTTCAACTGTACTAATTTTGATGTTATTTACTTGATCTAGTTTGTAAGTACACAGTGCATGAGCGTTGTGTTCAGAGAGCACCAGCATCTTGTATTAACACTTATGTCAAGTCTTCAAGAAGGAGTGGCAAAATGGTAAGCGATGCATTTTATTTCTTGCTTGAGATACATGCCAGCTTACAAAATAGTCCTGTAAGGGTAAATTATTATAGCAAGGAGCCCAAAACTGTGTAATTCACATTCTTTTGTGTGCGTGTACTATCCAATCAGAAGTCGACTCCTCGACTGCTGATTGGATAGTCTGCATGAAGTGGTCACACTTTTGGGCTCCTTGCTGTTAAGATAAAGCAACTTTATTTATTTTTCACCGCGGTCAAACGCTCGAGCATGCGCAAAGGCATAAATTCTGGTCACCCGCCGTGCACCAATTTCCCGCTCAAAATTTTGAAGGAAAACGATTGCAACAACCCGAAATCAAAACCTTGATAGTAATTTGGCGAAAGGAAACAAAAGTAGGTAAAAGGAAAAGTTTAGACTTTTTAAAACACAAAGTTCAGTATATTTCCAGCATGCTGTTGATGTACCTTTGACGTTTACCAAAAAAGTTAGACGTGTTTAAAACATGGTGTAATGATGAGGTTTGTCGGCGTAGTTTATTTTTGTTTGACGTTTGACCGCGGTGGATTTATTTATACATGGTTTGTGCTTAAAGCTTGTGGCACAGTGTAAATAAAACAAATATAAGTTATTTTGCTGTACGTTTGCAGAGTATGGATCATCACTGGACTGAAGGGAACTGTCCAGGCAAGTGTCAAAAGTGCAGTAAAACTGTCAAAAGTAACAACTGTCTGACTGGATTACGCTGTGCCTGGTGTCAAGTCACGGTGAGTCACTTATACTCTCCTCCTTTTGTAATTTTTGTTGTTGTTGTTGCTGTTGTCCCTGATCCCCAGAAGGAAACAATTTCTTACTGTTCTCAAATACAGCAGGTCATGAGAAGAAAAGTAAAGAACCCAATCTTCTCAAAAACATTTGTTGACAAAAAAACACAATCTCCCCAAGTTGAATAATTTGCATAAAATATATTAAAATCAATAATGATAATTTTGCTACTGATCATGCAACAAAACTTGTTTATGTGGAGTTTTTCTTTTTATTGTAGGTTCATAACAAATGTGCAAACTCATGTTGTCCCAGAGTGTAACCTTGGAGAACACAGAGATCATATTCTGCCACCAGTATCTATCTCTCCTGCTGCTGGACTGGTACGTTCTGAGACTAATCCTGTGATACCCAGAACTATTTCAAGTACATGTACATGTAGCTCAGTGCAGATTATTACATGTACAAAGTGCAACATTTTGATTGGGACATAATGCAAAATGACTATGCAATGAGGTCCAAATAATAATTATTGCTTATGCACTTGAAACTCATCTTATGACCACCTTGTTAATATGGCCACCTTGTTATTATGACACCTTTTCTAGCCTGAACAATATCCAAGTCCCCAGTCCTAACCCTGGCCCTTACGACAATTTATTTACTGCAGAGTGATGAACTGTTTATCGCTTTCACATTTTACAGGAAAGGAAAAAGACAACTCCACCCCAGAAGCTCACAGGAAAAGGGCAAACTCTTATGTCAACTTTGAGGGAATGCCAATGCAGGTTAGTTTTATAGAAAGTACATTGTAAATACTTGCACATAAAAACTACATGTCATGTTTAATGTAGCTTGTAGTTGACTCTACCTTCTAACAATGCTAAAGTACAAATTTGACCAACTTGGGAAAACTTTAGAAAATGAACAGCACCACATGTAAGTGCATGTGCAGTAAATGTAAATAAGACAAGAAAACTAATCTTGACCAAAACATCATACATTTAATTTATTATTAATAGTGTAAGCTACGAGCCCAAAATAGGCATTACACAAATAGGCCATTGATTAGCATATGAAAATTGCAATATAAAATTTAAGTTCCAAATCACCTACGTGACACAAATGTTAATAGCTGAATACGCGTGTGTGATGTATGTATGTTCAAGGCACAGGTTCTCATAATAAGTTGTCTTGACAGATCTCTCCTCTACGTGGCACACATCCCTTAGCAGTGTTTTATCAACCCTAAAAGTGGTGGCCGACAAGGTGCTAGGTACGATTGTGAAATTATACAATGTAGCTTCAATTATTTTTAGATGAATCTTTGTGTGATCAGGATTGTAATCATTCAGAGTTTCTTAACCTATAACACTGATCAGCATTTAAGTTCTCCTCAAAATGTCAATTGTGTGAATGTGAATACCTGGCCAACTGCACTAACCTTGCCTTCTGAAGATGTTTGACCAAGTTACTCTTTATCTCAATCGACAGGTTACTCCACAAGTTCCAGTACTTACTAAATCCAAGACAAGTCTTCAATCTTGGCGAGGGTGGACCTACCCCTGGGTATGTTACAAACTTGTTATTGCTCTGTGGTAAGATCGCTGTAGTGCAGGCGACTGAAAGCCTCCTCTGACCCTTTCTATCGTTATACATAATTATATCATTATTATTCAACCCTGTTCAACTGCTGTTTTGTGTTTCAGTCTGAAGTTCTTCCAAAGTGTGCCAGATTTTCGTGTTCTCTGCTGTGGTGGGGATGGTACAGTAGGCTGGGTACTAGCAACTATAGGTGAGTTCAACTGAAGTTCATCTGTAGACTTGGTCTTCCCACCAATTTAAATGTTACAATTTTTCCTTACCAATATGACTGTGGCATGCGACATGCTGGCAACACAAATTTCTTTGTCTAAATCAAACCTACAACATGCTTCCAATTGTCGCGTCAAGGTTGTAGCTTGTAACTAGGACCAGGTCACGTACAACCAAATTCTCAGAACAATACTGAAATAAATATATGACTTAACCGGCAAGGAGGATTGACATCGAACTAAACAGGTTAAATATTGAGATGTTTTTGTGTCAACAGATAAATTGCAGATGAAGAAACCACCTCCAGTTGCTGTTTTACCTCTTGGTGAGTATTAAGGGGGTGCTTACTACAATACCTGTACATACAATGTGCTGGTGAGACACTCCACAAGGAAACCACCAGCACAGTTGGACTCTGGATTGACAGGTCCTGGTTCGAGTGCTGGCTGGGGTCTTTGTGTTGTGTTCTTGGGTAAGACACTTTACTCTCACAGCAGTGCCTCTCTCCCAGAAGTATCAATGAATACCAGCACATTGTTAGGGCAACCTGACAAAATGCTGGAGGAGGGGGCGGGGGGCGGCTTAACCTGCGATAGACTAGCATCAGTAGCAGTACTGGTGCTTCATGGTACAAAAACTGGAGTTAAATGCTAGCCTGGAAAGCTACATAGGCTTACTTACCTTACTCTCTGGTTTGGTATATAATATTATTTGTACAGACGTTTGTCAGTAAACAGGATATTAGATTTACCTTACAGCTGTATGACTAGCTATTTGTAAATATGTTCTGCTATCCACCTCCACTGCATGGACAACTGTTAACTAACTGGTTTGTCTCATGATACCTTGTGTCTTGTCATGTGACAAAGTTAACATTGATTATTTAACATAGTATGTTTTTATTTGTCTACAGGAACAGGAAATGACTTGGCAAGGTGTTTAAAATGGGGAGGAGGTAATTACTAACTACAACTGGAACATCATAACACTTCTTTCTTCATTTTAGTAGTCTATGAAACCTTCCACAAAACAGCCCTGTTTACTACATTTGTATCTTGAGGGAAAAAGTCTTTTTTTGTTGTACAGTAGAATACTATTTTCTCAAATCTAGGATTCTTAGGTGAAACATTAATTTTTTGCTTGAACTACGTGTAAATTTCTTCAGTCAATTGTCCACTGCACGAAATTCTGCAACTGTTCCTTGAGTTGTAAATTTATTTTTCAGGGTTTGGGGGGGGGGGGGGGGGGGGGGGTAGTATTTCCCCCGGATGTCAACTTCTTGATTTGTAAATCTCTTATTCAGGGTACAACAGTGAGAGTATTTCCCTTGGGTATCATGTTGTTGTATTCTACATGCCTTTTCATGGTATGAAGGTGGGAGGTTATATTTCCCTGGGATATCATCTTGTTGTATTATACATGTATATTTTCAGGGTATGAAGGTGGGAGGGAATATTTCCCTGGGATATCATCTTGTTGTTGTCTTTTCAGGGTATGAAGGTGGGGGGATTGTTTCCCTGGGATATCATCTTGTTGTCTTTTCAGGGTATGAAGGTGGGGAGATTGTTTCCCTGGGATATCATCTTGTTGTTGTCTTTTCAGGTATGAAGGTGGGGGGATTGTTTCCCTGGGATATCATCTTGTTGTTGTCTTTTCAGGGTATGAAGGTGGGAGGAATATTTCCCTGGGATATCATCTTGTTGTTGTCTTTTCAGGGTATGAAGGTGGGGGGATTGTTTCCCTGGGATATCATCTTGTTGTTGTCTTTGCAGGGTATGAAGGTGGAAGTATTTCCAAAGTGTTGAGTCTGATTCAAAAGAGCTCGGTTGTAAGTCTTGACAGGTACTTGCCATTCTCGTCTGCTTACATGTCCAGACATGTACAGTCAGATGGCCCACACACACGCAATTTGATTTGTTAGAAAATATTTCTCAACTCACAGTCGTGTACAGTTTCAATCAGCCATTTCTGACTTGCCTTCTGTTTCAAAAGCAAGTTCAAAATCTTTCAAATAAACTGAGTTTGATTTGTTTGTGTGTGAAACTCATTTTCATTTGAACGGTTTGTACCAGGTTTTGAGGTGAAAGGCAACTCTAAAATGGCATATTCTTCTTGAAACTTCATGTTGTGTATTCTATATATTGTTTCTGTATTTTTGTAATGCATTTAACTTGTTCCACTGTTACGTTGGCTTTAGAGTTGTGACAATCGTCACAAAAACGCTTATGTTGTAAATTGTCTTGTGCCAGCACAATGCTATATTTGTTACAATTCCAAATACATTGTTATCAACTGATTCTCTTTTTATTTCAGATGGTCAGTTGCATTCAAGCAAACTAACCGAGAAGACATTGGAGACCCACCCCCTCTGGACATCATAAATAACTACTTCTCTATTGGAGTGGTGGTTTGCCTCATGTCTTGCAACAAACATATGTAGAATTTGTGTCATTGATTGTGGGTGATCCAAATTGAGATACTAAAGCTTGGAGCTTGTGTTCGACTTCTTGTAAGACTTTATTTACAATACCAATATTGCTGATTCCAGAGCTTGCTTGACTCTTTAGCTATTTGGGACACGGACTGAGAAATTTCAAGGATCTCGTGCTGAGTCCCCGACAGCTAAGAGACATGGGGCAGGGTGTGGGATAAGCATTATAAAGACTTGACACAGCCTTTCACTTTGTTATCGGATTGTTTGTTTGTTTTCAGGATGCATCTGTGGCACTCAAGTTTCACTTACAAAGAGAAAAGAATCCTGAAAAGTTTAACAGCAGGTTATTATTCTTTTACGAAATGAACAAATTTGAAAGTTAGTAATGATATAGTGAGTTGTTGACATCTTTTTTATGCTTTGGTCTTGGCATCTCCTTGCTGGTGATAAAATAACTTAATAAAGAATTAAGAGACTGTTGTTAAACATGTTTTCCTTTCGCACAGGTTAAAAAACAAATTTCGTTATTTTGAGTGTGGAACATCAGAGACACTTTCAGCGACATGCAAGAATTTGCATGAGGAGATTGAAATTATAGTAAGTTGTACTCCTATGTTGTGGAATATTTGAAATGTATGATTAAAATAATGTTTATTTCACTTTTCCTGTGTGTTCCTCCTTTGTGGTAGTTAACATGTCACGATATCTAAAGTAACAAAATTACTTTGAAATCAAAGAAAACCTCACAATAATAGTTCAAAGGCTTAAGATCAAAAGATCAAAGTCTTAGTCACAGCAAGGCGAGATTAAATCTAAGGTGGAACCCCTATTAAGCGGCCAGCTATCAAAGTCCCAATATCAGTATAATACTGTAAATAAAACCCCTATTGAGCAGCCAACCCCAATTAAACAGCCACTTGCCATTTCCCTGAGGGTGGCCGCTTAATAGGGGTTCGACTGTTTATTAATACATTTTATTTTTCAGTGTGATGATACACCATTAGCCCTGCCCCAATTGGAAGGAATTGCTGTTGTGAATATTCCCAGTGTGTATGGTGGAGCGAACCTCTGGGGTGAAACCGACAAGAAGAAGGCCAGACGGTCACGTGCTAAATCAGGAGGCAGAGGCAATGACTTGGAGTGGGCGGTACAAGGTGGGATTCTTCCCTAGTTTCTGTTCCAATCCTAGCCAGTGGCAGATCCAGATGTGCTCAAAATAGGGCGGGGTTTGGGTGGTGGGGGGGAGGTCCTTATCTTTTTCAAGCAAGAAAATCCCTCTCCTAGATCTTCCCGTCACTGTTAGCATCTTGTCAGTTTCTGTAGCAATGACCAGAAGTAATGCTACTCCTCCTAATCTCCAATAGCAGGTTACCCCAGTACTTCATCGAAAGCCCTAACAATTATACACCTATGCCCAGCAGGATTAAGTTAAACCAGAATAAGCGTCAGCTTCGAATTCAATTTTCAGTTAGTCTGGCTAATTTCAAGTACTGACTGTAATTCATTGGAATACGAGCATTTTCACCATATGAACTTCAAGTTGATGACAAACTAAGTGTACAGTAACTGCTGTGACTAGTTAGCATATTGTGCACGTTCCTGGAACCAATAGCTGCTATTACAGTTGAGCCTTCAGTCGTGTTGTTGTGTAAAAAGACATGCAGACAAATCGCAAACAAGGCACGTAGGTCACCACATTGTTAGAATGATGCTAATGGCCTTCTTTGTATGTTACTTTCCACAAGAAGGTCTCTTGAGGCTGATTTACTCCAGTGACGGAGTCTGAATCAGAGTTGTTGTCGGAAGCGCAATAGTCCATTCAAACACTCAAATCACAATCAAAAGCGTAAGAATCAGAATGGTCTGATCCTTAGGCTGTTGTGTTTGCATGGATTATTGCGATTCAGACCATGTTTCCAACTCCGTCGCTGGTGTAAGCCAGCCCTTAGAAAACTGAAAGACGGTGTAATCACGCAAATACCACAATAGCATTTCTACCAGTTAAGATGGAGTTAGATGTGTTTCTCTTTCTTTTTGTGTTTAGACATAGGGGACGGGCAGCTGGAAGTTGTTGGACTTGAAAACACACTCTTTGTTAGTCAGATTATTGTTGGTGTCAGAGCACATGGTCTAAGATTAGCTCAGTGCTCCTCCATTGTAATAAGGTGGGTCAGCTGTTTCATTATAATGTTGCTATGCTGTGGATTTTCCCTAGTATCAAGTAATTGACTCTGGCAACAGAAGACGGGAGAAATTCATAAAATGTTGCAAACAGAAATGCATACAGGCCCTCTTTTGTCCTACCTCACTCTAGCTCAGGTCAATTGGCATTGGCCAACGATCTAAAGAGGCAGTGTTTGTTGAGTAGTTTGTTGTATGATAGTTGGGATCTGGTTTAGTCTCTGTTTGATTATCATATATTTTCTGACATTAGAACCAAGAAGCTGTTTCCAATGCAAATCGATGGAGAGCCATGGATGCAGCCACCAGCTGAGGTTAGTAAAATAATGTGCAGTTATTGCACAGTCGGGAAACAAATTGCGTTTTTTGGTAGAATTATGTTCACTTTGGCCCTGTTACATATATCAACTTGTCTCATGCAAGAAAGTGATAACTTTGTTTACCTTTGCTATCATTAAAATCACGATGAACAACCACATCTTTCATGACAAAAGACATGTTCCAGGTTGCTTGCTCACACGTTACATAAATGTTACAACTTGTCTCACCAAACCAACTGAAAATTGTTATTTCTGTCGATAAAAAAACATCTGTGTACTTTGGTGCGAACGTAACATGAGTTCCAGGCTTAAATTTTGCCAAATTATATTTTTCTTGAAATAAAAGTGTTCCTGGCAGAAACAAACAACAACAGGTTTCTTTTCTACCTAATAGCTATTTATGAGCAATAATTGAGAGAAATTTGCAACCCAATGCTTGACATGTATTGACTTTCGCTCTAATATGGCAGGAACACTATCAATGGAAATATTTATCTTTCTGAGCGTTTGTCATTGGAGGCGCGTAACAAATCTTTTTCACTCGAAGTGTCTCGCAAGTTGCTGTATATTCAGAGTTCGTATATATTATGGCATACAAATTTCAAGACTTTTTCCATAACTTTCCACACCATTGTGTCCCCAGTCTCAATGGAATGATTAAAATCACACGCCAAGAACAGGACATTTTGGTTAGCTAACACAGATTTCACTAAACAACAACAAACGTGTATCCTAATAACTGTTTCCAGATATTAACTTCATTTTCCTTACTTTTTCAACGACTGGAAAACTAGTCACAAGATCCATCTTTTGCAGATTTGTAGGCTCTATAAGAATATTTTCTTTCACTCAAGGGTACAAGTATCACTTAGGTGGATTACACACCGAATTCCAGATCCTTTACTTTAATTTTAACTCAGCACGAGCACACCGAATGTGCTCAAGTTAAGTCAGCCTGTCGTGTGTTCTATTAGGATGACTCATTTCCAATCACTGGAAGATGCTTTAACAGCAATAGAAAGTGAACATTTTTATTTTATACCGAATAGCTATTTATAAGCAAAAATGAGAAAATTCGCATTTTCAACTTCTGCCGCGAGATAAAGGATCATAAAGGTGTTGCTCTATATTTACTGACATTTGCTCTTAATTATGTTTTTGTTCTTATTTGCCAGATTGTGATCACACACAAGAACCAGGTTCCAATGCTTCAGGGACCACCGCCCGTCAAGAACTCTTTCTTCTTCAGGAGAAGACAAGCCCGGGACCCTGAGTTGGAGAGTGAGATTTAGGATTTATGTTTACCCACCAAGCTCATCATAACAGAGACATAATTAATTACCTTGTTTTATTCGTCAAGCTGAAGATATTTTAACATGCAGCAGATTCATAGATTAACTGTGCCATAATACGCTACGCTGTACACAAACGCTCTTAAGGTATTGCCAGAACAGGGGGCAGCAATAGAGGTAACGTTTATTGCTTAAGGTATCACTTCATTTTATGCTGGCCCTAATAATGCAGAGACCCTTTGTTATTGTTTTAGAGTGCTTATTTTACGTCATTATTTTCAAAATAATGTATTTTTAACGCAAACATGAGCTTCCCAAAGCTAGACTTTTAGTCGTATGTGGTAATAGTAAGTGTGCCTTGTTTTGTCTTAATTGGTATTCTGTGGCATCGTGTTAGCATTTTATCGTATGTTCTGCAGCTTTTAGTTTTCTATCGCTTTTCGCCTACTGAAGCAATTACAGCGTCCATAAATAGCAAAGATGAAAGTATTAAGTTAAATTAACAAAAGAGCTTGTAATAGTGTTTAAATTTTAATGGGTTAATCTCCAGGTTTTAATTGCTATTTGCTGAGATCTATATCGGTGCAAAATGTACAAAAGAGAAATATGCTGTTGATCAGCATATAAGTGACACCAGTGAGCAGTCGCTCTGCTGCAGTGTCTTAGTTCATCGTTATTTATTCTCAGTAGTTCACGTATGAACGTAACAAGATAGGTAGGTAGAATTTTAGAAAAGAATCAATGAATTGATGACAAATTTAGCAGTGCCATGAGCACAGTTTAACCCTTTCATTCGAAATGTGAATTCTCCCTGCTGTTCTTGTAGTTAGTTATAAGAATTGAGTTAATTTTCCTTATTCACTATTGACAATGTATTGGTATTGTGAGGAGAAATTAGCTATTGATCATATTGTGAATGGAATGGTTAAAGCAGCTCCGTGACGGGTGCGTATAATGATCTGTAGCTAGTGTCTGGCAGCCGCAGCCTAATTAGAATATATAAATAATAGAAGCATATAATAATCCTTGCAAGGTTTGAAACCTTCTATCTATGCTTATTTAAAGATGAAATGAGAGGAAGGGCGCCGTTACGTCACGGGTTACGTGCCCGAGGAAACAGACATATCTCGTCACGCGCTCCCTCTATGGGTTATCTGATGATTATGATTATGATTTATGATTATGATTTCGTGAGGTTATCTGTCGAGCAAAAGTCTAACTAGAAGTAGCCCTGTCATTGGGTAATATCACATGAAACCGAGCCAAACTTGAAAATGTGTGCATCACGTTTTTTAGTTTGTCCATCTTGTAATCCTTTTCAATCCTCGCCGTTGTTGCCATCTTTAATTTCCTAATGGTTTCATGTCATTGGTCGAGTACTGTTCAACAAAAGTATTGTAGGGGCTTGAACTATAAGGCAATGCCCCGTAAATTCAGAGATTATTTCATATTTAGGCTTTTGGTGGTGAGAATGCTTGGTCATGGAATCCATCAGCTTCGTTTGGACACCAATTGAATTGTTTTTGGAGAGGTTATAAGCTGATGGAAATTGTTTTGACGTGTTTTCTCTGTGACAACTTTCTCTGTAAGGTGATATAATCCACATCTAAAGTAAAAGTAATATAAAGTAAAATAATGAATTGCCTTAGATATATTGCTATTTAAACGTTCGCGAACCGAGGGCTTTAAACTAAGGGGCTTGCAGATACTCTGCATTGTCATTGGGTTTTTTTTAACGAAGACCTTTCATAACACGCGAAACCAAATAACGATTGCGTTTTACGCTGCTGTCAATCATAGTTACAATGACAACCAGTTGACCCTGAAATTCCACCAATCACAATCGACGGAGGCGGACTGTGACGTCCGCTAAGATGATTGACGGCAGCGTAAAACTCAACCGTTGGTGGAGTTTCTTAACTTCGGAGTTCACATGTAATTGAAAGACGCAGTAACGTTAGGTAGCAACGATTACTACACTAGATCTACCCACGAGCAGTGAGTGGCATGTAAGTTTCCTGTCATGTTCCTATCATAGTTGTATGTATGAAATGTCTGATTAGCCTGTGCGAAATCGTTGGCGCTTTGTTTGCTACTAAAGCATCTTCTACCTTTCGAGAGGTGGAGAGTTTTCTCTGTGACGTTGTCAAGTAGAGATGATGTTTCTCTGAAGGGTTGCATGCAAAGAAATCGAGTTCGCGTCATCGCCTTCGTTCCAAGTGTCTTTCTTCATCTGGCTCTCTCGCTCCAGGACGCGAGATGAAAAAAGACCCGTGAATGAAGTTCCGTTGGCATCAGTTCAGAGCACAGCTGTCTGCTAATAAATCTGAAGTAGACAATCTGTTGAAGGAGCTATGTCACGAGAAGTCATTTTTGCGAAGTGGAAAATCACCTTCAAATTGAAGAAAGCTTAAATAATAGTTTCTCAGGTAGAAAAACACCAAAGAGGAACAAGGATGGTCGAGGGTGGGGCAGATTAAGACGGATTGCGAACGACGAACTTGAAACAAGATGCGCCATCCTTGACGTAACTCACTGCCTTTCTAAGTGGTTAAGTAGCCAATCGACAGCGAACGTATTTATTCCATATCGTGAGTCTAGTTAAATGTGATTTTAGTTGTAAGATGGTTATAAGATGGTTCAACACCATATATACAAATGATGTGGACAGCTAAAATAAAAGCCTACAGGTAACGCAACATGTTGTGTTTTAGTATATAGTTTGTATTTTTTTGTCATCTCCTGAAACAGCCAAAGCGGCTTTGCGCGATCAGAGTCGGAATCAGCGTCAGACATGCAACAATATTGCAAAATTTACAACAAATTTCAACGGATTACACCGAGAATTGTCGACATTGAATATCAGAATAAATGACCTGAATAAAGTGTTGGCCCGAAGGATTTATTCTGGTAATTTATTCAGGTATTCAAATCTTCACATTCTCGGTGTAATCCGTTGAAATTTTTTGTGAATTTTATTCATTTCTCATTTTTCTTGGACTAATTATAGTATGTCATTACAGAAATATCGAGGAGTACATACGAGTGGGATTTTTAAAACGGATAAAGTTGATAAGCCGGCACATGCGCCTAACCGTGAAACACTCCCTTTAATCAGTGAGAAGTGTCTATACTTTCGCAAGGACATAATCTTATTACTGAAGTATACTTATTCCTTGAATGAATGGAGAAAGCTTATTTCTGGCCCCATTCACCACAGGGAGAGGAGGATAGTGGATTAGGATTACACAAACCAACCTCGTGAATCTTCCAGTGTACTTTAGTTCTTTACCTTATTTCTAACTAAGATCTTCACAGCTACCAAGCAACTTTGGCAGTTACAAAGGAAGCCCTGCAGAAATGGGTAATCCCTGGCTTTGTTTGCAACTGCTTGTTCTTACTTGCTACTCTTACCATGTCAGTTTATTTTACATAAAAAACACTCTTGGCCGTGGTTGCTTCTAATTGAGACGTTCTTTATTCTCGTTACTATGATATACAACCGTTGTCGTACGCAGCTCACATTAATAGCACTCGTAGTGACTGTCTGTCATGAAAAGTTTTAGAAACTTGCATACCCAAATAGACATTCCCAATATCTGCAATATTCAATCCTATGATCTACTTTCAATGCTGAAATAGAACGACACTTTAATTTTACAAGTTAACTCCATTCTATACTAGGAACTCGTTATGGCCTATCTTTACTTCTAATAATTCTTTCCTGCTACTTATATATATTTTGCTCACTTGGTAAATCCCATTGTTTTGTTTTTCCGACCTCTCAAAACATCCAAAAACTCACTCAGACGAATGAGCTGAATTTTTAGTCCTTAGGCCCCAAAAACCTGAGCTGTAAAACACACTATACGCTTCAAACATTTAGAGCTTATATATCTTATAGCAAAAACTTCAGAAAAGGAACTTTATAATTACTCCTATTTTGACAAATGTCTACTGTAGGCAATAAAACACCGTTACTCGTGGTCCAGTCCTTCGACATTCCGATGGCGCTGAGAAGAGGGTCAAGGGACTGGACCAGGTAAGCCCTTCTGTCTATTGTCGAGAAGGAGAAGAACATGTCCGTAGGAGTCTGGTCCCCAATGCTTGACAGCAGGTCTGGCGTCCCTATAAAGTGAGGCAAGTTAACACTTCAGTAACTAGAAAATAAAATAAGGCTGCTATATTAGTGCCAAAGTTCTGAAGTTACTGCGGTACGACGGGTAAGTTGAATATTTCTCTTCCCAACGCTAATAACATCAGCTGCTAAAACTCACAAAGGCGGATAACTTAATTAACTGACAAAAATGAACATTTTGTGAGCCGTTACCATGAAAACTTTATTCTTGTTTATAAAGTGCAACTGGAATGACACTTTTAGCCACGTTAAAATAAACCAAATCTGCTACTAAAGCTCAGGCACCAAGCTTTAGTAGCAGATTTGGTTCCTCGTAGTCGCCTTAACTGCCGTTTGCCGTTTCTTCAACTGGGTCGAAAGAGGCACTAAGTTCGAAATGGTACAATTGTGGGGTTTCTCTCCCTCGCATATAACAATTGGACGAGGAGGTAAATATTAAACCAAATATGAACGCACTAACCTCAATTCGCTTCCTGCCATCTTTGGCCGAGGCATAGATCCATTCGATGATCATAATGAGAAAACCCACCATGACACCAATGACCAACAGGATAAACACTCCCAGCATATTTTGGAAGGACATCATCTGTACGGTGCTTCCTGATATCGGAAAATAGTTTCATGTGATTACATGTCATGGCGAGGAAAGGAAGGACGCCATTTCAGAGAAATTACGGAACAGAGCGTTAGAAAATCCAAAGTATGTCAAATTAAATGGTATTCAAAATTCAGCTTCCATTTTCATCTGGCAGCTCACCCAGTTTTCACTGTACGATTTTACGAAAGATTACTGAACACTTCACGGTAAAGTCTTGAAAGTGAGTAGATCAGAGTAGATCTCCTTTCTAGTTTCCTGTTAATCGATGGAGCCTTACTGGTCCTTACCGATCTAATGTTACTTGGAAATGATTTTGTCGAGAGAGGTAGTTGGGTTCAGATGACAATGTCCGAAGTGGAAAGTAGATGTAATACTCGCTTTACATCACGGTGTGTACCACTGAGCATCTGGATTTTAGAGGGTACAGTTTCCTTGCGACCTCGAAACCCATATCTTTTGGGACTTTGGCCAGTCCCACATTCTGATCTGATTTCTAAATACCTTAGATTTAACTCCTTTGTATTTAAAAGCCAATGTTGAGCTCAGTTTGTTCTTTTAAAATCCAGATGATTTGTAGGGTGCCTGGTTGTATGTATGTATATATGAACTGTTTCTTTACAGAGATCGTCTTGTTAGCTTTCAAGTTTGTTTCAAACTTATAACACTGTAATCGCTGTAGTCGGTCGTTGTAAAGTCTGTAAAATCGCCACAGAAAGCGTTAAATTATCTCACCATGTTGCTGCTCTTCCTCAAAGCTGTCCATCAATTCACATTTGACTCTCTCCTTTGTCCACTTGTGGGTCAGACTGCTGATAATAAAATCATTTTGAAGCCGAAATAACTCCATATTGAACAGCGGTGTGAATTGCGAGTTCAGACGAAAAGCAAAACCATAACCATACGTATTACCAAATCTGCAAATAAGACGCACATAACAGAACGTTTATTCAAGATGCCACAAAAATAACATAAAATAACAAATTGAAAAGGAAAACACCAGGTTGATCCTATAACATCATTATCAATAACTAGTGTCAATATAGTGTGATAGTTGGAGTTCAGAATGAGTATGATTAGCACAAAAAGCGGCATTCCTGTGTGCGGGAAACTTATTTGCGCTAAAATAGCCCTTTTCACGGTTAACTTACTATATTTGCATAACAATACACTTGAACATAGAAGCGAGACAATTTCGGGCACAAGCCGCAAAGCATCGTGTTTTTCTTGAACTCCTTCAACTCTTTTAGTATAAAAACAGTTTTAAAATGTAGAAAAACTACAATTCTTTTAGTTTACGTTGTTTTTAGAAAAAATTGTAAAACGACTTTTCTCTATTAATAAAGAGTAGATTCGCATAAGCAACAGGGAGATCGGATTACGATCTTTACGGCAAACTTTAACTAAAATAGTTGCATATTTAGTTATTCTCCGTTTTAAAACTATTTTTATGCTAACATAGTTTAAGGAGCTCAAGAAAATCACGATGTTTTACAGCTTGTGCCCGAAATTGCCTCGCTTCTATGTTTAGCTGTATTGTTATGCAAATATTTCAGGTTAACGTGAAAAGGGCTATTGCTAAGAAACTCAACGGCGATCAGTAAAACCTCTAAAAATCGCAGACATCATTAATGGCCTGAGTCCTGATACGTAAACGTGTTTGATTTATTCGAGTAAAACTCCTTTTTTTTAGGAAATCGAGCCTAGGTGAAAGGTTGTGCACCAAGACCCAGGACTTGCTTTGTAACACAGGTACAAAGAACTCGCGGAAACGGCCTGTTACTGACAGTTTATAAGCACTTACCCTCCGGTGACCTTGAATTTTCCACAATACTTTTTTTGGCGTGAAACGTAATTCAAAATAGGTCTGTCGGAGATAAAGGCAAAGTCACCCTTCAACGTCCTGCTGATTGCAGCTTCATAACTCGGCATCCATGTCTTGCGTTGCTCCATGAACTGTCCCATCACCAGGTAACTAAAAAAACAATGCAATCGCAGCAGTTTTAAAAGCAACCAATGACGAGTCTTTCCAAGTCTCCTTTAGTTTTTAAATGAGCACTACGAAATCAGAAAATATGTTCCCCCTTTAATTATCAGCTGCAAACTTCAGATCATTAAGTGACATTACTGGTCCGATAGAAAGCATTTTGGGCTGTCAAGTTTTGTCTACCCGTATTCTTTTTCTTTGATTCAAGGCGAAATGAACATATCGTACTCTACTATGACCCCTCTATTTTAAGCTCCCTTTGTAATAACCCCTACCCCCAATAGAACTTCAACTTTTTAATAAACCAATTCCCTATTACGTTCCTCACTCATGCAACGTTTGAATAGAAACAGCTCGAAGGGATGCTTTCAAAAGTTGCACATTTACCTTCAGTGACATATGGACCCATAATTTTGTACTATTGCGGTAAAACGTTAATCAGTGGTCTTAACGCATCCACGTAAGAGCCGCTAAATGATTTATTGTCTGGACTGGAATACTTACCTTGGAACATCTGTCTGCTTAAAAAACGTTTGCAGCTGCGAGTCTTTGAGTGTTCCGTATTCAATCTGAGTCTGACGCGCCAAGTCTAGAATAGTTTCAATGGGTGTCTGCATCCGGGATACGGTGAGATGAGCAGCTAGATTCGCTGTGTAAGTAGCGTTAATTATCATTACAGCAAACCAGAAGACAGACACCGTCATTCTGCCAGACCATGACCTAGGATGCTCGGCTCCCTGTCGGACATATGCCTTCCATGACGACCAAACAGAGTTTGTTAAGCTCAGGGTTTCAGCTTCTTTGAAGTCTTCTGGTTTAAGCTGAAATACATTCAATACGTCAAATCTAAACAAGCAAAATCTTACGCTAAAATTAAATGGTCAATAAAGGTAACCCATCCCAGACTGTTATAGTAAAATCCCGACCCCATCGAAAGGCACCTACCCATCTGTAGGTGGATCCCACCTAGCTATATAGCTAGTATTGAATCGTGTAAAACATAATAAAACATAAGGGGAAAGCGCGCGCGTGACATCGCATTTTGGCTGTTTGTATTTACTACGCCTTTCAATAAAAGGTGAACTCTGCAGTTCAAAACCCAACTAACGATTGCGTTTTTCACTACCGTCAATCATAATCACGACGACAGCCAATGTACCCTGAAATAAAGAAAAAGTGGATCGAAATCTACCAACCACAACCTGCATGGATTCGATTGTAAAGAGCATACGGTATGTAGCTTTTTAGGATTAATGGTTCGGGAAGCTAGCGACTGTGATGTAGTGACAGAAAATAAGCCTAGTATGCGTTTGAATCCATTCAATGCATGAATTTGTTTATATAAAGTCGTAACCATCTTGAACTGAACATAAAAACACGCGCCCTTCCCAGGACATGAAGGATTGCGCGCACTCCATTCACCTGTTTGGATGGTTTAGCTTGAAGACATCTTCCGTAATATCCCCACGGACTGAACAGACTACAGATCCACACTAGAAAGCCCATCACCATCACCAACACACAGATGGTAATCCACAAAGACCCGCTAAATGGCAACAGAAATCTGAAATAGTTCACATTCACTTCCTGGACACGCATCATGAAGGCCAGTCCAAAGGTCATGTACGGTTGAGTGAAATCCAACACAGTTTGGCGATCAGAGCTTATGGTCATTGGTGCAATACTCATATCAGCATTCTGCAGAGCAAATGGAAATCAGCAAACAACAGTTATTTCCAAGCAAAAAACTAGTTGTAGTAATCCAACTGTTCTAATGGTTACTGTTGGACCGCGCTGGTGGACTCGGATCGAGAGGTCTGACCTCAAATCCTGGCCATTGGGCATGTCCTATGATAACTTGACATTCAGTATCTCTCTCCACCCAGGAGTATAAATGGATACCAGCGAATTATTAGGGCTACCCGACAACAAGTAACAAGTAACACAACATCGCCTTCGCCACCCCGCGGATTAATGTTCGCATACAAATGTCTTTGTTGAAACGATGTTTGAAGAAACAGAAGACTATAATTGATTTGCGGAAACTAGGAATTCTGCCTGAAAGTAAGTATTAAGTATTCTCTGACTTTGCTGATTGTAGATTCAATACTACTGCTGTGATAATGTCAGCCTAAATGATCAAGGATGAGTGAATGAATGACAACCTTTATTTATGTGTCAAATTGTTTTAGCTGAGGGAAAACCCTCTACTAATAGGGGACACCTATCTAAAATTAATTACAAATAAAATTGATCTGTTATACAATTTATAGAATGCTTTAAAATCATGTTACATAATTTAAGATAAAAGATTATATAAGATCGTACCTATAAGATCGTACCTATACCCTGACATTTTCAAGAGGATCACGACTTTTTTTAATGTAGTAAACATGTTTCGGATGATCCTTCATCCTTCTTCAGTGCAGTACAGTGCAGTGCAGTACAGTACAGTGCAGTGCAGTACAGTGCAGTGCAGTGCAGTGCAGTGCAGTGCAGTGCAGTGCAGTGCAGTGCAGTGCAGTACAGTACAGTACAGAACAGTACAGTACATTGTAATAATTGGTAGTTTTACTGAACCTATGGAATGGATAATAGAACTCTTTATCTTGGCTCAAATCATTTCAATTCCATATCATGCGACTGCTCCCTTGAGAGCATTTTATTAATTGACTTATTTAATGTATCGAGTTAACCAAGACCTCTGAATGAAACGAATAAATACGCATACTGTACGGGGTTAGACTCGATCTGAAGTAAAAAATTCACAAATACCAACAGGAAAGTGCTGAAGCGTAAAACGAAACATGAAGCACAGAGTTGTGAATAGTCCCGGCCTGAACAATCGATGAAATCGATGATCGATGAAATCGATGATCGATGAAAATCGATAACAATCGATGATAATCGATGCCAATTAATCAATTGATATTGATAATCGATAACAATCGATAATCACAAAATTCTTAGTCATCGATTGATCATCGATTATTAACATCAATCAATTAATTGGCATCGATTATCATCGATTGTTATCGATTTTCATCGATCATCGATTTCATCGATTGTTCAGGCCGGGGAATAGTTCATGTTCTCACCGGTATTTATGAATATTTTACTTCAGATCGAGTCTAACTCCGTACAGATGCGTCTTTAGTCTTTTTATTCAGCGGTTTTGGTTAACTGTCTTAACTCGAAACTGGACTAGCTATTCCCCCCACAAAAATTGAAATGGCAAAACATTTCTAAAGCGGTCTATAATGCCTGGTTCACACTAGCGACATAACGACATAAGAACGTTGTCATGTCATTATGTCGCTAGTGTGAACATGCAGTCATAACGACATATTAGCATCATAACGACATGGACATAACGATCAGTTTTTACTCATGAATGATTAATGAATAAGTGCAAATTTTCACTCGATGGCGTTAACACTAATTCATGCATTAAAACACATATTAATTAATGCATTAAATTATTCATGAGGTTGAGCCCGCGATATGTAATGGTCACCTCAATCAATCAATCAATCACTTTATTTCAACACGATAAATCAATCAGCAGAGCTGGTAGGGGTCGTGCACTTAATTTAGTCAATTACAGAATACAGAAATGCTATTAAACCTTAAAATGTATATACAGGGTCGTGCACTTAATTTAGTCAATTACAGAATACAGAAATGCTATTAAACCTTAAAATGTATATACAAACCTTAAAATCTCTAAACTATTCACTTCATTTATCTATATTTACATGTCCTGGTCTGATCATGCTGCAAATGTAGCGAAGTCCTTTGCGTCCAAACTAAGTTTACTCCGGCGTATGCGTTTTCTTCCCCGTGAGCAACTAGAGGACTTCTACACGAAGGTCATATTGCCATCGGTTACGTATGGCCTAGTGCAATAAGACACACCTCACACCCTGCCTTACCCATGGGGATGCTGTTCGAGGAAGGGCAAGGTTGGGAGTTGGACGCAGGGGAGGGGGGTCGGTGGAGCAAACACGTTGGTAAGGAGAGGGTCGGTCTCAGGAAAAAGGGTGGATTCAGGATGGCGGCAGGTTGTCCAAGAAGATGCTAGAGCGAGGAGCGTGTAAAGAAGGATGGATATTTCGAGAAAAGATATAGTCGCATCCCGTTTCGAGCGTGCATGCATGACTTAGGAGAAGAAGAAAAGCTAGTTGTGGCATCGATCGATCGATCGATCGATCGTACCGAACTGCGGACTTGAATCAAATGGATTTTCAAGACTTAGGTAAATGCTAAAGTACGTTTAATGTTGTATTTGCTTTATACCAATTGCATTGGATTATATGCTTTGAACCCGGACTGGATAGGTCTGGATATTAAAAGGACAAGATTATTTGAACTTGACTTAAGCTCTTATTTAAATGTGTAAATATATATGTAAACACATTGGATCACATGCACATGGAGTCAAAATCGGACTGAATCACGGACAAGTTTATTTGAAACTTTTAAACCATGGAACTTTTCAATAGCTTATCTTTGCGTAAAACTACGGAGCCATCTTGATTCTTTTGGAACAGACTGGACTACGGAAAAATAATTTTGGAACACTACCTATAGAACTGCCATAATGTGTTAAATGCATTTAGATTTTTAAGACCAATAAGATAACATCACTTTGAAGAGGGTGACATATATTCAGCAAGGAGTAATTTAGTCAACAAATTGGCACATACTGATGTTTGCAACCATGTCATTGTGGGGGATCAGGCAGTTGTATGTTCATGATTCTTGTTTGACTTTGTTATCGATATTATTTCCACCCTCAGCACTTGATTCTCTATCCTAGTTTATGCCCTATTGTCATAACATCATTCATGAGTGGCCCATGGCGGTCTTTGATTTCTTTATGTCGTTATGTCTATGTCGGATATGATGCTAATATGTCGTTATGACTGCATGTTCACACTAACGACATAACGACATAACGACGTTCTTACGTTATTTCTTATGTCGTTATGTTGCTAGTGTGAACCAGGCTTTATTAGTTATAAAGGAGATTTATAATTGGAAATACCTCATCAATGATCTCTCTAACTATACCATTCCACTTCCCAGTAAGCCTGTCTTTCACTCCAAAATCACGAACTAACATTATCCTGTAATCGAACTTCAGCGTTTCCTTCATCTTCTCTATAATATCAATGCTCAGACCTTCTAAATCCTCGGTTCTGTTCGAGAAAGATTCGACGCCTTCTTTCAACATCACGAATGGTGGAGCCTGAGAAGAATGTTTAAATTAATTACATGGGAATGCACTTGTAGCAAATGAAGGGTGTGACCTGCGACTAGACTCGCCTTTCCCAGAAAAATACGAGGAGAAAGAAAAAGGAGCGCGGGGAATGGAACACAGGCTCTCCCTGCCTAGTGTGTTTGCGTGAGGGAAATCATGGCCTCGCTGCAGGTTAGCACACGTGACATGTGTGACAAATAGAGTTAAACGTATGCTCAGAGAAGAAAACTTGGAATTGGGTCCAAGCGTGCTCAAATTTAATAATAAGGTTTAATCTAACTTGGTAACTAACAGTTAAAAAAACTTCCTCAATGATGTGTGTTCGATACAGTAAGCGACAGTCAGTGTGAAATAGAATCTATCGTGTCGTTACTTTTTCACAACAAGGTTGCTCACAATACTTGACATCTTCCCGTCTTTACAACTATTGTAGACCGATGATGCGTACGAAGAACGTTTAGCGTAAATGCGTATAACGTCAAAATCTGTTGCCATGGCAACATGAACAGAGGTCAAACGTGCCCTACTTTTGACGTTTGAGGCTAATAATTTTAAAACTACTCGGTGAAAATTTTATTTCGATATATTTTTGTCTAATCGACAAAACTTGTAAAGTGTCTGTTTTGTCCATTAGAAAAAAATATGTCAAAACGAAAAACTATCACCGAGTAGTTTGAAAGTAATTATCCTCAAAAGGTCAAAAATAGGGTACATTTGACCTGTTTTTTAGTGTTGTCGTGGCAACGAATTTTCACGCCATAACAATCTCAATTTGTTCATTGGTAAAACCTGTAGATACAAATTTGTACTAAACTGATGTAGCTGTGGTAGAATGCCAAAGACAGGAAGGTCTAAAGTATTACAAAATCTCCAAGATATGATCGTTTTCTCTTTTCATGTTATCTGCCTGCTTAACTCTAAATAGATCAATCTTGAGAATAAAAGAGTTAAAGGAAAAGCATCTTGAGACTCACTCACTGTCTACGCACCAATCTGTAGAACCACAGAGTAGGCTTAGCTACAAAAATCCCGCAAAATCGCCTAAAAATCTATCTGGATAATCTCAAAAAAAAGTTCTAAAAATCTCAAAAAAAGTTCTAAAAATCTCAACAATTTTCCTAAAAATCTCAAAATTTTAACGAAAAATCCCCAAAATGTTCCGAAAAATATCAACAATTTTCTTAAAACTATCAAACATTTTCCGAAAAATCTCAAAATTTTTCCTAACTACAACATAATTCTGGGATACATAATTGAATGGTGAAATCGGGGGTCATGAAGCCATGAACACTGAAGCCTCTTGCCTCTTCACTCTTAAATTAGCTTTATAAGCGCATTGAGTTTCTTAAATGCGCCTATAAAAGCATCATTATTCTTATTCTTATCTCTAAATATTCTTTTTACGCATTTTACAGTTTTGTTGGCTATAAAAATTCTAAAAATCTTTTAACTTGCTAAATTCGCCTAAAAATCTCCAGACTTTCTATAAATCTTTTCAGCTTCTAAAAATCTAGCTAAAATGTAGCTAAGGCCCCCAGTTCAGACGCCGTACTTCACATGAGCCGAATCGAATTCGATGAATTAAGTTCATGTGAAGTACGGCGTCTGAATCAATTCGGAATGGCTGAATCAATTCGGATCGGCTCAGCCGTTCTTCCCGCCTGGCTCAGCCGAGAATAACGGCTGTGGACCGGCTTCGATTCAGACGCCGAACTTCACACGAGCCGAAACAAATGCATGAATTATTGTAATGTATTTTTCAATATAACAGCAATTTTCCCCTATCAATTTAAGTTCGGCTGAATTAAGCTCGGCGTCTGAATCAATTCAGCCGGTCTAAATTAATTTGGGTCGGCCTAAATTCGAATTCGATTCGGCTCATGTGAAGTACGGCGTCTGAACTGGGCCTTTAAGGGGGTGATTACATGGCGAATTTCAGCCCGGGCTGAAATTTCAGCCCGGTTAGGGGGCTGGAATTTTGTTGCGATTACATGACGAGTTTCAGCCCGGGCGCCAAATTTTTGAAATTGCGCGGAAGAATCATCAGAGAATGAGGGGCGATTTGAATAACCGGCAACTTATTTACATATCGGCTGAACGTTTTGAAGAACGAAGCTGTTGTTACATTCCATTTTCGATTTGAAATTCGCGACACATCGAATAAGATTTTCGATTTTATCTCCCTTGTTCCACTGGAACCTTTTTTCCATCTTGTTTAAAAAACACAGGAGCGATATTACAATACCCGGCAACTTATTTACATACCGGCTGCACGTGTATATAAAAACAAAAGGACCATTCTTATTCAATGACATGCAAATACGTTGCCAGGCATTCTACAATTTAGCCAAAACACAATCACTGCGCATGCCCAAGTTCACTTTTCAGCCCGAGTTTAAAATTCCATTCCGATTACATGGTTTTTTCAGCCCGTTTGGCCGGGCTGAAAATTCCAGCCCGGTTTCTCCAACCGGGCTGGAATTATCAGCCCGGGATGAATTTCAGCTCGGGCTGAAACCTTGTCCATGTAATCGCTAACTTCATTTCAAGAGGATTTGTTTCGGAAGTCGGGCTGAAATCTCAGCCCCCCTAACCGGGCTGGAATTTCAGCCCGGGCTGAAATTCGCCATGTAATCACCCCCTAAGCCTACCACAAAACAAAACAAATTTTATTCCATAAATTCTTACCAATATGGTGGCTATGATAAGAGTTTTGCCTTTGAGGATATTTGGGATGTCGGTTGGTACGTCAGTGCTGCCCGATGACCACACTGGTGTTCTGTTCTTAAACATTTGTAATTGGTCGGTTGCATTCCACTCTCCAACCTGCAAATACAGTCATGTTCATTATAAAACAAACAAAATATTAGGTGGCTGGACCCAATATTTTTGCATGAGCACCTTCCAACTTTGAACTTCCCATACCTAAACAGATTGATTTCAATTTCATATCCATTATAACACATGTGTTACATATAGACTGAACTACAATATGGTATGTTTTTTGGGGAGATCGGATTGAATATCACGTGACAATGACGTCACACCTGTTTTAGCTCTGAGTCGAATTTTAGCCCTCAACCGCATTTTCTAGGGAAATGCTCTACGATACCTATACCTTGGGTGTTTGTCTTCGTCTGAGCGGAGTTTCACAAAAATCTATAAGACGGATTTGGAGATATTTTGGGACCTCTAAATTAAGGGTATAATTTATGTGAAAACTAAAGAATGGACTTCCCGTAGCCAAATTTGCTACTTCTGGGTTATATATTTACAAAAAATACCGCTCATTCTATTATCATATGTCCCTTATACTTCATAGAAAAACTAGAAGGAAGTACAGCAACGCGATTTCGCCAAAACTGAAAATATATGAATCAAGGTGAAACCTCGATGTTTACCTTTTTCACGGTTTTGCAGGTACTTTCACGAAAACTACGATCATGTCAAAACTCGTCGATTTTTTTTTGTTCATTTTTTTTCATAACTGCAACTGATCAATGCACTACACAATCCCCGAATTTCTTGTTCATTGATAACTTCTAAGGCTGTCTAAAATAAACGCAAAGTCGAGTAAATATTGAAGTGGTGTCATAGTTTGCGATAATTTTGTGCTCTGGGATTCCTATTGTCTCCAGCTTATCACAACACCACGTGCACCACGCACCACGCATGCATTGACCGCGCTTGCCTGCCCTCCGAAATCTTTCCGAAATATGGTAAGTTTTACATCTGATTAAAATCGATTAGGTGGAATTCGCCAGCTGTTTCAATTCATTCAAGAGAACTTAAAATTCATACCAATATAGCAATATAGTAAAAAATTATTTTATGAAATATTGGACGCCAAATCCAGCTCGCATATAAAGTTTTTTTCTTTCTTTCATGCAAAACATTTAACAAGGCATAAATAAATGAAATTAGTTTGAAATTGAGTGACGCGCTCACTTTCTTTTGAAATGTGTTACAACTGTTCACTGTTGTTTGTTAAAATATCTGCACATTACCATATTTCGGAAAGATTTCGGAGGGCAGCCAAGCGCGGTCAATGCATGCGTGGTGCGTGGGTGCACGTGGTGTTGTGAGACAATAGGAATCCCAGAGCACAAAATTATCGCAAACTATGACACCACTTCAATATTTACTCGACTTTGCGTTTATTTTAGACAGCCTTAAAAGTTATCAATGAACAAGAAATTCGGGGATTGTGTAGTGTATTGATCAGTTGCAGTCATGAAAAAAAATGAACAAAAAAAATCGACGAGTTTTGACATGATCGTAGTTTTTGTGAAAGTATCTGTAAAACCGTGAAAAAGGTAAACATCGATGTTTCACCTTGATTCATATATTTTCAGTTTTGGCGAAATCGCGTTGCTGTACTTCCTTCTAGTTTTTCTATGAAGTATAAGGGACATATGATAATAGAATGAGCGGTATTTTTTGTAAATATATAACCCAGAAGTAGCAAATTTGGCTACGGGAAGTCCATTCTTTAGTTTTCACATAAATTATACCCTTAATTTAGAGGTCCCAAAATATCTCCAAATCCGTCTTATAGATTTTTGTGAAACTCCGCTCAGTCGAAGACAAACACCCAAGGTATAGGTATCGTAGAGCATTTCCCTAGAAAATGCGGTTGAGGGCTAAAATTCGACTCAGAGCTAAAAAAGGTGTGACGTCATTATCACGTGATATTCAATCCGATCTCCCCAAAAAACATACCATATTGTAGTTCAGTCTATATGTAACACATGTGTTATAATGGATATGAAATTGAAATCAATCTGTTTAGGTATGGGAAGTTCAAAGTTGGAAGGTGCTCATGCAAAAATATTGGGTCCAGCCACCTTACATCTGCTGATTAACAGCGCTTTACAACAAATAAACTAAATCCTAATGAAGAAGAACCTCCCTGTGCGACAACCTCTCGTAAGCGACCATATCGGTAACCGTAAGCAGAACGGAAAATGGCGTTTTCATACCATAAAAATACCTTTGAGTTAGCATGTAAAAATGTTCTATAGCATTTAATGTGGCTCTAGTAGGCCTACCTTGCATTGACGTGGCTCTAGTAGGCCTACCTTGTATTAATGTGGCTCTAGTAGGCTTACCTTGTATTAATGTGGCTCTAGTAGGCCTACCTTGTATTAATGTGGCTCTAGTAGGCTTACCTTGTATCAATGTGGCTCTAGTAGGCCTACCTTGTATTGATGTGGCTCTAGTAGGCCTACCTTGTATTAATGTGGCTCTAGTAGGCCTACCTTGTATTAATGTGGCGCTAGTAGACCTACCTTGTATTAATGTGGCTCTAGTAGGCCTACCTTGTATTAATGTGGCTCTAGTAGACCTACCTTGTATTAATGTGGCTCCAGCAGGCCTACCTTGTATTAATGTGGCTCTAGTAGGCCTACCTTGTATTAATGTGGCTCTAGTAGGCTTACTTTGTATTAATGTGGCTCTAGTAGGCTTACCTTGTATTAATGTGGCTCTAGTAGGCTTACCTTGTATTAATGTGGCTCTAGTAGGCTTACCTTGTATTAATGTGGCTCTAGTAGGCTTACCTTGTATTCATGTGGCTCTACTAGGCCTACCTTGTATTGATGTGGCTCTAGTAGGCTTACCTTGTATTCTCCACTGCTTTGCAGATTCACGACATCAAAGTGAGCAGAACCAATGTAATCAGGATCATTAGCATGGATAGTACCCATGACGCCTTCAACTTGGACCTAAAAACAACATGACACAGCAGTGAAGATGTAACTCTTGATTAGTCCTAAGATAAGAATCTAAATTCTCCTAAATGATTTCAATCAAAGAATTTTTCCTGAGATGGTCAAGTTCTTCATTCTTATTACTTAAGTCTAACGGTGAGAGGACTGTCTTATCCTTTTACCTCATTCAGGTGTTTAGCTAGTTCTTTTCCACTGGTATTTTCCGGCTCTTTCTCTGAACTGCTGCAAAAACCCAAATACGTGTGAGTGCTGGGTAAAACCGTTCCGTTTTTAATCGCCCTCTTGATTCCTTCAGCAGCTACCAAGACAGAGTCGTATACTCGACCAGCAGATACCTGGAAAAAAAAATAGACACAACAATAGGCCATGTCCTAGTTGATCCACAACCTTAGGCCCAGTTCAGACGCCGTACTTCACATGAGCCGAATCGAATTCGAATTTAGGCCGACCCAAATTAATTTAGATCGACTGAATTGATTCAGACGCCGAGCTTAATTCAGCCGAACTTAAATTAATAGGGGAAAATTGCTGTTATATATTGAAAAATACATTATAATAATTAATGCATTTGTTTCGGCTCGTGTGAAAGTTCGGCGTTTGAATCAAAGCCGGTCCACAGCTGTTATTCTCGGCTGAGCCAGGCGGGAAGAACGGCTGAGCCGATCCGAATTGATTCAGCCGTTCCGAATTTATTCAGACGCCGTACCTCACATGAACTTAATTCATTGAATTCGATTCGGCTCATGTGAAGTACGGCGTCTGAACTGGGCCTTAGATATGAAAACTAGTTTTACTCACAGGGTTCATTCAAATTCAATCCAACTCATTTTCATTTGAATGATTGTGCAGCAGGCCTCGTTTTGAAACAGAGGCAACATGGAACTTAGAAATGGGCCATTAGGAATAATAACGATATCACATATTACTAGTGCCTAATTTTCTATTGATAATGGTGAACTATTCTTTTTATTCTATATTTTGAAACATTACATCGCAATGTTCAACTAGGGAAAGTTTCAGAAACTTTCCAGTGTAACTTCTATTTCTAGCCCCAAGGTGTCCGCTTACGGGAGGTTCGACTGTATCTATTTCACTACTTCTGAAATGACTCTACCATAGCAAATATATACCTTTAGACATACGAAAGTTTACGTGTTTTGAAATTGTCTTAAGTCTAGTAGCCAAGGAAACGAGGAAATTTACCGATATATCTTTTCCTGGCATCCGCTGTTCCCAGGCTCTTTTGAACTGTTCATAACGGGCGCCCTTACCAACGGAAGGCCTGATACCAAGTAGTCCACGCATGTAGGTCGGTACATCATCAGATGCACTGCTGAGGAGGTCTTCCTATTAAAACCAAACAAATACAGAAGAATTATTTTTTGTAGACATTCAGACTGTAAAAGGAAGAAAGGGATACATGGAAAATTGAAATCACTCCAAAAATGGACTATAACTACAAATTAAAATTAAGAAATCAAACAACATCAATTACATGTATTCACATCCTTATAAGTTTTCGAATACAGAAAACGAAACGAATTAGTAATTTCAAAAAGGCTTCTCTTATAGATCAAAAAAGAAGACAAACCCCGCCACTGTAGCATTTGATGATGCATCAAATGAACAGTAAGCCTCTTATTCAGTCGTTAACCAATAAAGCCCCTTACATATCCATTGAAGCTCCCCCTCCCACCCCCCCTGTCACTTACCCCGTCACAGCTATACCCCCTTTTTCTACTTATAAAAAAGATGAAACGGTTAAGTCTGCACACGGATCAAGTCGAGTGGCACTGCCGGCGCTTGACCTCTTTTTCCGTACCATGAAGCGACTATAGTACATCAAATGTTACCCCCAGCATTTTGTCAGGTTTGCTGATACCCATTTATACTCCTAGGTGGAGATAAACACTGTAAGAACACACCCTGGCATGGCTTAGGCCCAGACCTCTGGGCCCGGTTGTTCAAAGGACAATTAAGCTAATCCAGGATTAGGTTGAATATTGATTTCAGTTTTGTAACTTTTCAATGAGATTTTCTGTTTATATTTTTTGTCCTTCAGTTTTGACTTGGAGTAATCTCAAATTCTACAAAACATTAACAGTGAAAACACTTTTATACAAGAGAAATTACAACCTCGATTAACTTTTAATCCTGGATTAGCGTTAATCGGCTTTCGAACAACCGGGCCCTGGAGTTTTTTGGAGACACTGACCATTTGCCCACCTTCCCTCTAAAGGCCCACTTTCTACTGAACCCTGCAATAACCGTGTTTCACCTTCTTATTTCCTAAGTCGGAAAATATCCATGTCCAGTTGCCCATGTCCTTCTTCGTAACTGCAACGTGCATCAGCTTGCTAACGGCCCAAGCGGGACAGAACACGATCAAAAGTCGAGTTCTATCTGACGACTTTAAACCATCTAGCGCCCTAAACGCCGATATCATGATTCCGGTACGGCCGAATGGCGATGGCGGGATAAGTGTAGCGGCAACCACATTCCACTCATTCTCGTAAGCAGTCAATCGAAAGGTGGAGTGTCCTTCAGACCCTGTGAGTGACAATCAGTTTTTCTTTACGTAGACGTCAAATATTAAGAATGAAATTAGAATTAGAAAAATTGAATGCATAGCAAACTTACAAAAAGGGCAAACTCGTGTAGGAGACTTAAATAAATAGGAGAAATTAGCGTAACCGCTGACCGACTATCAGGTAAATGCACAATCTGATTGGCTACACAGGAGCCGTCTAACGATCGGTAGACGGCAACGGGAGAGACTTACGCGTTTTCGTGAAGTTTCTGAAGATGACATAGAGAACGTCTTACAGAGTGCTATTCCCGAGAAAACCAAGAAAGCCACAAGTACGGAATGAAGTTTTTAAAGGTATTAAAGTGCCGAAAAATTCAACAACAAACTACGCGTACTACGTGTGTAAACAACGTTGTCAAAGAAAAGTAACAATTGCGGTTCTTGTTTTGTTTTAGACTGGTTTTCAACCCAAAAGGAAATTACAACAAATTACTTGTTTGCATAAGTTTTATGTGTCAGTGAGACAAACAAGTGATGAATGAACTTTGCAAATGCGCCAGTTTGTCAGAGCGCGCGTGATTTAGCATCCATCATTGCACATCATTGTAATGTGCGTGTGCACATATCCACATGTATCACGCGCAATATAAATTTAATTTATTATTATTATTTATTATTAAATGTATCAAATTTAATGAAATAAAAAAATTTTGTTTGATAGATCGGTCAGTGGGTTATGCTAAAACCATCACACGGCAATTTGACAATAACAGGACCTCGCGAAGCTAGAGGCGGGGCGCTAAATTCTCCACAGCGAGAAGGCTGTGGACAGGTTTGTCACTGAATAATTATTCTCCACATGCATATTTTGGTTTGGGTAATCGAAAATCCAAACTAAGAAGCGATACTACAAATAAACCAACAAATAAAAGTTGTTTTTTAATGCTTTAGTGGTTATACGCATAACATTTCAGAAGAACACTTTTAAGTTCACGCCAAACGCGCCGTCTCATTGTTTTTATTGGAATGGTTCGGTTATATATTTCTGTTTTTATGCTTGAGCTTTAATTGAATACAGAATAAGTAGGGTTTTTTTCACTTTGAAAAGATTAAAATAGAAATAGTTTTTCTCAAACTCATTAATAATTCATGAGCTGATTAACCTATGAGAAGCCACGTATTTCGTCATTTCGTGTATGAGGTTTGATACCCGGTGAAGACCATGTGGCGGGAACGTTTGTCACGTGCATGATTCTTGATATCTAATTAAATGACAGATCAAGATCACTAGTGATCTTCATATGAACATCACTAGTGATGTTCATATCCAATTTTATTGGATATCAAGATTCTTGCGGCATTTATATGACTTAGACTTACACTAAATAATTAGCATGGAAGCATTTTTAAGCGGCCGACGCCCATGGGGCGGCCGCTTCAAGAAATGGACTGTTTTTTCGTAGTCACTAACCCCAGACCTCTACACGGCTGACATGATGCAATCGCATCACGGTCTAAAATTAGCCACTAGAGAATTTCTCTTCCACAGGCTTTCTGTAGTGTCGTGTAAGTGCGTACATGTATTGAGTTTATTACAGGAATCGCATTGGAAAAAGCAAAGACAGATGTCCCTGTCCCACAGCAGTGAACAGCAGTGTTGTTGCAAAATGTGCTAAATTTGGCGGTGTAACCTTTGCGCGTTATTCGATCCCAGCGGGGAATCGGCTTCCGGTTTCACGCAAACTGCGGACTTTAGCGAGACTGACGTGACTACTTGTTTTTTTCGTAGTCACTGCACTTTCCCCAGTTGACATTGCATTGCATTGTCTAAAATTAGCCACTAGAGAATTTCTCTTCCACAAGCTTTCTGGATCATTTCTTCCTACTTTTAGAGAAAATTTCGATTTTCGTATCGTGTAAGTGCTCTTTTCATGTTCTTTACAACGAAACAAGCGAAATATTTAACGAGACAGGGGACCATAACATGTAATAGTCATCTGCTATCAGTTTAAATTCTAGGGGGTTTTCCCATTACATGGTAAACATGACAGACCAGTATACGCATGATGTAATAGCTTGTAATAGAGAGACACCGTTAATTTGCTCTTCGTATCTAGCGTTCATAGCGCGGGCAGAGTTGTAAAAGTGCGTATTATCCTGTATAGCTTTATTAGTGGGTGTTAAGACATCTATTCTTGGTAAAGGTAGGTATAGTTGACGACATTTGGTTAGATATTACAGTTTCTACGCAGTGAGTTTAATATTAATATTGCATCACGCAGTCACGTTTTTCGTCACGCAGGTTCGTATGTTGACTCTTATTTGGGGGGTGCATCTCAGAGTCCAGTGACCGATGGGAAGGAGAGGTGGATTGTTGTTTCTCACAAGTGAATGTTAATAGAGCTGTCGTTAGATTAATTTCCAGAGCTGTTTCGAGTTCTCCCAAACTTTCACGTGTTTCCAATTCTTTTATGAAATAAGCACTTAAAATAAACTCACATAGAGTTATGGTTAATAATTTTCAAACAATCACAGCGCGTGTAATATCTGGGATTGTTGTATGACACCAATTATAATATACTAACCATAGGATAATGCATTTTCAAGCAATTTGATTGGTTCCCTGCTCATGTTTTCAGAGACAGTATTCTCTCGCTACCTTATTTGGAAATACCGCTAAGTGCGGGTACTCGCGCAAAAAATGGCGGAAGATTTTTGTCTTTTTCTCGGAGAAATTCGACATTTTCCCTGTAATTTGTATATTATAAAATAATTATTCGCCTGAGGCTCGTGAATATATAAACAATAGCCTCCATTAGCCTCCAGATGGCGACTCGTTTTTGAATGAAATTTTCGTTTATTCCAAAGACATCACTCCAAGTACGGGACATTCAAAGCATTGGGAACTTAGGTAAATTACTACCAAGACGTTTGGACGGAAAATATTTTCAAGAAATGATTTTAACGCATTTAAAACTCGTAAACTCGTAAAGGTTTTTGTGTGGCCAACCAAGGCGACCGTGTTTGTGTCGGATGGAGTGACATAAATTTGCTTTTCTTCAGACCTAAGCTACTTATTTCAGAACGATAACTACAGCTACTCATGAAATCAGCAACGATCAAACAAAGGTACCTGATGAATAGTGTTCTTTTGTGTATTTTACTGCTTAATTTGATGTGTAAACGATGTAACTATGGTAATATGGCGAGTACTTGCGTGTGTTGTTTTTCATGTTTTAGTTCGTAATTTTGTAGTACTTGATATTCACCTCTGAAAATTATACTAAACTCAGGCTCAGTGAATATTCACTGAGCCTGAGGCGAATAATTGTTAAATATGACCATGAACGTTTCAATATAAACATAAAACTCTTTATTGAACGCAGAATGCATTGTCTACTCACCTTCCTTGTCTTGGTATCCCAGCACTGCCATCGTTTCCCACTCGTAGTGCTTAATTATTTCTGCTATCACCTTGGCCTTCACGTTCTCTGTAGGGCTCATGCGCAGTAAATAATTTGAGCCAGTGTTATCCACGGGAATCCTTTCCAGACTGGTCAGCGGAGCTATCTGTGGAACACCTGCTCTGCTACAAAGAGGGTGGGTAGCAATAACAGCGGACGTTTCCATTGGACCAATCAGGATTGAGATATTACTGCTTAGTAAACTATTAACTGCGAAAGAAAATATAATATAAACTATTACAGTACAGTCAAGAGTTAATCTCGTACCCAGATCACCCTCTGCCACGCGAAAGGGAGATCTGGTAAAGTTCGATTTCAAGGCCCGATATACGGGCCTTCCCGTTGTTCTTAGTTGTTCTTCGGTCTGTTGTGATCGAATAAACATGGATGAATTCCTGGAATTCGACAGAGTTATTCTGAGAATTCTTCGAGACAGAGGTTTGGAAAACTTTGTTATAAAAGCCACAAAAGGAAGCTTTGCGGGAGATCGTTTTAAAGGAAAGGGACTGTTGATACTGTTTAGTTGTTCTTCCGACAGGCTACGGAAAATCTCTAGTGTTCCCGCGAATATGCGAAATGTTTCAGTAGCGAGAGCCACGCACAGCACACATTAGAATAAGACGATATTTTAAGTAGTATCCAATATAGAATCGGCGTCATTTCGAACTTTGCCAGATCTCACTTTTCAATGTCAGACAGAGTGGGATCTGGGTACGAGATTAGTCAAGAGTGCCCTACCGTTGCCACTCAAAGTTTTTGATTAATTTTGGACAACTTTTTGACATCTTTTTGACAACTTTATGATGGCTTTTGCTTCAACTGGCCAATCAAAATGCAATAACGATAAGAGGCGGAGATATCAAGCTCCACGTTCGCGTTCTGACAATTGACATCTCCGCCTCTCATAATTCTTGCCATTTGATTTGCTAGTTTAAATGGAAGCCATCAGAAAGTTGTCAAAAAAATGTCAAAAAGTTGTCACATGATTCAAAAACGTTGTCGAGTGGCAAAGGTAAGGCGCTCTTCGCTGTAACTGTGAAACAAAACATAATACAAATATAATTCATAGCTGGGTCTATCTGAGAGGAGACATTTTAGTTGGTAGCCAAAATCTAAAGATTATCAATAGATGTTTTACCAATGAGTATTTTGAAGGCGACAGCACTATAGTTCGTAACCATTAAGCCACGAACGTTACGAAATATATGCTGTTACGTTTAATGCATATAACCGCGAAATATTACGTATGTAGAGATACAAAACAGGCAAACTATACCGTTATTACCGTTATAAAGTTTTTATTATATGAAGTGTGGCCACTCACGCCCGAGTGTAAAGTAATATTCAACTGAACTGTGAAGATTGCCCGAGTTGTGTATGTTTTTTACTCTAATTAAACGATTCCTCACCTTGTTCGATGTTATCAAAGTCATCAGTCGGATCTGAAAACCTTATTAAACCTCGTAGTTTGATTTCGGGGTAGTTGACAGTGTCATCATTGATTTGATCAATAGCAAGTTCAAATGCTTCTTTTTCGGTGGTTCTGTTCGTCCCAGGTTCAGCAGAAAATACCGCCCCTGAAACAAATATTGGAAACAAATAACCTTTCTGGATTTATGATAGTTATTCTCAACTTTGAATGTAAAGTTGTTCTCAAAATGTCATAATTTCAGTTTCGAGGACAATTATTCAGCCTTGGAGTGATATTTAACAATTTTAAAACTTCTTCGAATTATAGTTAATAGAGGGAAATGGTTATGAAGCCCGACAAACTTCAAAGGAGCAAACAAAGAGGCCAATATTTATGTTGGAAGATCCATGACCGTGCACATCTTTTGTTTTGCGCTCATACACTATGCATGAATTACGTAATCGCAACGTTTCTATTGGTTAGTTGCTTGAACACACGTAACCACCTATTGTATTTTGTCAGGTTTTGAGCACGGTCAACCCCCAAAATAGCGAACAAAAACATATAACAAAGAACTTTGCCGAGCTTCATAACCATTTCCCTCTATTAACTATGTTCGAATTCAGAGAGGTCGATTGAAACCAAGGGCAAGTAGTGCTATTTTTTTTTCTATTTCTTTCTTAGCCCAACCCATTTAATGATCTGCAAATATATACCGCATCGATAAAATTAAATTATATATTGGCGGGTTTGTTTGATAGTGTTCAGCATCGATGAATGACGGCGCACACGTACGAATTTCTAACAATACTTTATTGGCGATGGCGAATATATGAAAATAAATCGTGTGTGTTAAATTGCGGTGGAAAGAACGAAAGATAATGAGATCTTGGGGAGAAAGCCTACAGAACAAATTCAGGATCCAACGGGATTCGAACCCATGTCCTTTGATACTTGATGGGTATAAACAGAACTCGCCAAATTTTGACCAGTTCCCAAGACTTCACAACTTAGTAATATAATATTTTGTTTCATTTATTTGGAGCTAGTTGGCATTCCCAGGCTGGGTAAAAAGGCGAGCTACGTTTCAGCCTTTCTAGGCGGGTAACCCTCCCTCCATGCAAACTAAACAACTTAGATGTGTTTGCTGTTTCTCAGAGCTGTTAAGCCAATCAAAACTGAGAAAAAGCGACAGGTGTATAGTGTAATCATTTAATTATTGTTGACACTTGCTGTGTAGTCCATCAAATGGAGACATACGTTTTAAAAATACTTCTCTCTACTGGCAAATGTGTGGTTACTGTTTGTGGTAATTCCCACTTCCACCTTGCTTGTACGAGCGTAAAACGAATGAAAAATGTTAAAAGCCAAGTCCTTTTACTATGTTTTATAAATAGTAGTCTATTCGCTGTATAGCTGCTGGTACACGCTTCTTCAATCCCTTTCCTTATTTTAAATGGGACATTACCACTACTGGGTCACCAGTATAAATTAATGTTTACCCTCGTTAAATAAAGTCTTAAAACAGGTGAAAACTCAAGATTCATCGTGTAAGCGCATTTCAGTCGCACCGAATGCAATTCAAGCCGCAGAAATCTCGATGGTATTACTTGATTCGACTCCCGTAATACACCATGGAAGCAACGTGTTCTACTTTGTTATTTTGGTGGGCATTGCACTGATTTAAAGCGATTTCAGCCAGTTTTCTGGGACTTAAATTACATACTTAATTACTATTTTTGTTTTGTTTTTCTACCTTAAAAAAACCCGTTATTTTATGGTTTCCTTCCACTTGAAGGAGATTTTGTACATCGGTAAATGTCGTGACCAAGCTCCTTTGAGCATTAAATCATTGCCATGCGAGTGGTTTGGTAACTGTGGACTACAGAAACCCTATGGATTTTTTACAACTCGTTCGTTCTATTTTCGTATTCCATTCCTGTCACTTACAATATTGCTTACAATTAGTGGTCGTTAATCAAATAACCTGTGTGGCGTCTCATTTATTAAAAGCTTCAAACAGCAGGTTCACGAGATCGCATTCAAATGCAGCCCATCTTGACTATCTCGCTACGAAGTACTGTAGCTTGGTTCATAGAATAAAATCTTTGTATCCGGCCCCCTGTAAATTATTAATGACTTCAAGACCACCACATCCTGACTCCGTTAATTTCCGCATATTCAGAAACGTTTTCTATCAATGCCAGTGATAATGCACAAACATTTCAAAACACATCATTCACTGCCCTGTGAAACCGACTGGCGTTTCTCGTTCACCTCAACTTATTTTTGTTAAATCCCAAAAGCGATCAGCAAAAAATATATATATATGCAATAATAAAATATTGTCAGGCAGTCTGATTATGAGAGTCAAGAAAATCATCAACTGGGAGATATTGTTAGAACTAACATTAAAATGAAACATGAAAAGCAAATTCACCAGTCTTTCAATCTCGAGACCGGAAGAGTTACTGACGCATACTGCCCTGTGACGATGTACGCACCTATAATTATTTCAGTCAGTCCTTGAGCTGGAATCACCATGTTGAAGGCCAGGAGAAACACCGCTAAACTTCCAACATTCGACAACGATGGATGCATTATGATTCGTCAGAAGACACCGCTACTGATCCGCTACTAACACGTCAAGGAAACCACCCTGCAGCAAAATGTCATACTTTATAGGTAGCTTGGATTTGAAACAATGAAACGTTTACATAATATCCATATTATAATAACAAATTTTAACTCAGCGAATAAGAGTAGCTTATAAAGGAAATTTCGGTGTCATCAATCAATTTATTCGGCGTTTTGTTTACATTTCACTATCACGAAAACCTCCCGTCAACTAACAGATAATGTGAATCACCATCGCATAGGGAAGGCAGCACACTGACAAAAATCCGTTTTGACTTCAATCAGTCCAAGAAAATTCGTTTAGTTCAACATCACCGCCACTTAACTCATTTTGTTATTTTACTTTCACTTGTATTTGATGTCGTTGTCTATAAAGAGGCAACAAGCAGGTGTTTGGCAAATATTCAACATCAAAGTTTATTTCTAACTTGCGGTTATCGCAACGCTGAGACAACGGGCTTTATTATGACTATTTTGTCAAAAAATACGTTCTTGTGTAACCAATAGACAGCATATGGCGTATTTAATGTAAATTGTCATTACAAAATTCTTCCTGTATCAACCTAAGATAGGTTTACAACGAAAAGGAAAGATAACGTTCTTCTTTATTCATAACGGCAAAAACGTTCCTTACTTGAACGGACGACGGATTGGTTCGGCAACGGCAACTTTTAATTTACAGCTTTCCTGCAGTATTGGAGATGAAAATCAACTAATCGAAACTTAGCATCGGTGATTCATTCGATAAAATATTGATTGCTAGTATACGCACTGTGAAAGCTATCAAGACGTTGTTCCCGCTTGTACCACTGACAAACCGCAGGATTTTTTTGAATCACCGCTTCATTGCAAAAATCAAGTTGTTGCACGCGAGTGAAACTTTGTGAGAAATAATAGCTGTGGTAGGAAGAACAACAGGCGAAGTTTTAGAGGTTATTTTAATTTACATTTATCGTGACTTCAGAAAATTTTCCCCAGCATTGAATAGGCAAATTTCAATCTTTAGATCCGAGATAGAAATATTAATTTTCTTATCTTAAATCTGAGAATTTAGTGGTACATTAATATTTTCATTCTAATTGGGAATACGAAGAGAAATTCAATCATAATTGCTCTTAAACCCAAATACCTTCCTCTGACACCACTGCACCAACACTGAGATGGCGAGTTTGATTGCTTCGTAATTTAAAGGAAGGGTTGTCGCATTTTGTAAAAAATATTAAAATCCTTCACGGTCCGCCAATATGGCGGATCGCCCATCCAAGTTTTTATAATCCGGCAAAAGTTAAATTTCAACTTACGACTCGAACTTACTCCAAATTGCTATCTCGACTAAGCACCTCGACAGATGATTGTTATCGATAATTATTTAGCTGTCGATCGATAACAAAAAAGCCAGTGTGTGGAGCAAGTTAGCGACAACAAACTTTAAAACAATTAGTTATAGACAAAACGGTTTCGTTTCAAAAGGAACTGAATACGTACTTTAATTGTCGATGAGAAACGCGGCAGTTTTATTGTCGTTTCTCGTTTTTCCTTCGAGACAGTTGCCGACAACTACGCCATTATTGCGATGGTTTCGCGGGTTATGTAAAGCAGCATGGAAAGGAATGATGATATGCTTGTAAATGGCTATTTTTCCTCGTTTGAGTTGGATTTTTATGCTTCAACCCCGTCTGGTTCACGTTCTTCAATACACATTTCTTCTTTACCATCCCGCACTAAGTTGTTTTTTTCCTTTTCCGAAAAGCATTTTCCCCTACGTTTGCCTTTGGATTCTCTCGCTTCCGAACTGTTGCCAACATGTGCGCAGCAAACGCTAGTTGCCAAGCTCTCGCATAAAAGTAGTATACTATTCAGCACTGCAACAATTATCACATCACATTAAGATTGGGGAAAATTCGGCGACGCGACAAGAGTCGCAGCGCAAATTAGAAAACTTGTGGGTGGGTTGTTGTACTAGCCATTGCCCTCAAGCGGAAAGAACACCCTCGACACATCCCTATGAACATGCTACAAACAATGTCAGTCACTCTGCACTTCGTATACACCTATTTAAATGAACCTTGTCGGATAGAGGCGTAAAGCCTACAAGACAAGCCCGAATGGTAGTCTGGGTATTCATTAGAATTTGCATATCGGTGGAAAAGAAATCAACAAGTTTTTATTTCGTACGTGGTGTATTTGCTTTGCCCCGAATTAGATCATTTGTTTTCACTAGCTGATTCTGCTAAAATTTAGTTGGGCTAAAATTAGCTTACTTCTACAGGTTTAAAACAAAAAGGAAACGTTAGAAATAATGTTTTTCATGTTACTTCTCATAAGTATTCGGTGCGTGCAGCAGTTTTCTTACTTTTACCCATGCTACCTTTCGGTCTTCTCTTGCGGGCTTTTAAAAACATTTCTATCCCACAACGTTAATTGAAATAGGTGTATTCCCTATGCCGTTTTATTATGCCGAGTAATTCATGGTTTGTTGTCCTTATATGCGATGCTCATAATTTATGTAGTGTGAATAGTAGTTTATTGATAATTTTGGCTAAGCTCTATCGGGCACTATTATATAGTCAATGGTACAAAAAATTGTTTGTTGCTGCGTAGCACTCAATCAGATAGGTATATATAAAAAATTGTAAGTTTGGAGTGCTCATAACTGATCTGGTATAGACAGTCAGACGTTTCGGGGATAACCCCTTCTTCTATAGTTGTCGTCTCATTTTTACCTCGTGTCACGTGGTGAGTTAGGTGACACGAGAGTAATGGTGTGGGTCAGCATTCTTTCTTAGCACAAGAATTTCTGGTATGTGCTGTTTTCTCTCTTGCCTCCGCTAGAAAGGCCTCTTCAGGAAATATAATCCAATCAGAATCCAGTTATTGAGCATATATTTGGCAGGTTTTCGGGGGTGCTAGAAAGAAAGGGTTTGGTTACTTATGCAAAAAATGAAATTTGGTTAAAAATAGCTTTTTTAGGATAGAGTGAAGAAATCGTTCACGTTCGAATTGTCGTTATGGCGTTAATTGACTCTATACACCTCATTCATAATGGCCGACAGCGCAGTTAAGCCTGGTGACGAGCGGCATGAAAGCGAGGCTGTGAAGGCCTCGCTCCAGTTGTATAAATGGCGTCGCAAGCGAATTCCTCTAGTGTTGCTTTTAAAATTGCAGAAAACGATATTCCAGGTGCTTCTCTTGCTGGTCGAAAACCAGCAGAACTAAAGAATGAAGAATTACGGTTCTGGTTAAAGTGTCGAGGTGATCCGGGGAAAGGACTAAAAACAAAAGCAGAGCTAGTAAAGAGGTAGGAAAACTGTAAACAAATCGTCAAAAATTATATGCGAACATTCTCATATATTCTCTATACTTTTCTTTACAATTAGAGTTGAAGAATATATAGAAACTGGGCGAGATCAAGATATTGTCGACCCTGATCCAAATAGCCTTTACACACGAAGGAAGGAGCAACATCAATCTTCAAGCAGCGTGTCGTCTGATAGTGGTCAACAGCGACGTGTGAAATTCCCCGAAAGTGGCTGGAGTACTTCTCTCACAAATATGCCAATGTTTACAAGGGCCGAAATGAACAACCATGTTACTAAATCAGGAAAGAGTATTAGCAATCAAGACCACCACTCAGTTCCGACAGGGTTGAGAAAGGCCAAAACATTCCTCGAAGATGAATATCTGCACGAGATCGAAGCAACAAGCGATCAGCGATATTTCTATTTCCGTGCTAAATGTTGCCACAGCTTTCGTAAGAATGACCCACCTCATACTCTGAAGATAGCGTTATGTATTATCACGGAGGGGTAACAAGTGCTTGCTGTTCATGTGTAGCTGGGACAGTTGGATTTTGCAACCATGTATTGGCACTCATGTTGAAAAGTTGCAAGTACACTTTGTATGACTGCAAATCCACGAAGGATCTCTGTCAAGATCAAGATCAAAACCCTGGTGTGGCCTGTACTTCAGAGCTGCAAAAATGGCACAACAAAGGCGGAGGGAAAAACATTGTTTCTCAACCTGTGATGGAAGTTCAAGTTAATAAAACTCGGCTTGATGAAGCTAGAACAAGACCTGGGGTGAGGTCCCTTCTCTATGAGGCTAGAGTCAACAATGTGCATGACAAAGAAAAGGAACATTTGTTAAAGACTAAACTGAAGGAATTATCTCCGAATATGGGTCTGGCACAAATGGCTGACGATAATGTTGATGAGAACCTTGTAGAGACAAAGTTTGGAAAATGCCAAGTTGGATCTCTGTTGTCTTATCAAGTTGCCTTTACAGAGTCCAACTTCACTGCTACAGCAGATATTAACACAGTCCCAAGACAGCAGGGTGTGAATTGCCAGGAAATGAACTTTCCTAGATTCCCTTTGAGAAATGAGTTGGACATGGATATTCCTGATAACCTTACAGATGCGCAAAAGAAAGTTCTGGATAAACTTATGATCGATGAGGACAAAATCAATGAAGTTGAAAAGGCAACACGACAGCAGGCGGAGTGTGATAAATGGAAAGATGAACGTTGTTATAGATTCACAGCTTCTCGATTTAATCTAATACGGAAGCGTAAGAGGAATCATGACAATTTTGCACAGACCCTGATGCATCCTAAACCATTTACTTCGAAATATGTTGATCATGGCAGAAAGTACGAGCCTGTTGCCCTCCTGGAGTATGAGAAATTTATGCAGAGTAGAAAAAACTCCAGTTAAAGTCCTACCCAGTGGATTAGTGATATCAAAGAGCCACCCTATTCTTGGGGCTACACCTGATGCCAAGGTTGTAGACATAGGATGTATGGATCATTTTGGTTTGGCAGAGGTTAAATGCCCTCAGACAAAATTTAATGTAACTCCTCTAGAAGCCTGCTCTGATCCAGATTTTTGTATGGAGAAAACCAGTAATACAAGTTGTAAGCTAAAGGAAAACCATGCATATTATGCACAAGTACAGGGTCAAATGGGAGTAACTGGTGCTAGATGGTGCGATTTCATTGTTTATACTAAGAGAGGACTTTATGTACAGCGAATTCCCTTTGACGTTCAATTCTGGGAACAGCTCAGAGGCGAACTAACCAGATATTATGTTGACACTTTCGTCAAATTTGCAGCAACTGATTTATTTGGTAATAATATATAAGTAATTTTCCTATGAAAGGAATAGAGAAAGTGGTAAATTCAAATATTTTCAGGCAGCTCCTTGTGTCTTACTCACAAACAATTAGACGAGTGAGCACTAACAGTTTTTGAATGACCATTTAATAGCAAACAGTATGTAAGTGGTATACGTTATCATAATTAAATACCAGAGCGGAACTTCTGGCCCGCCATGCCTGTCTGAATATAAACATTGTGCTGCTGAATTGCAACAGTCATAATTAACTTTAGAGGGAATACTCAAACTCGTAACAAACAATTCATTATTCTATGGTATATACAGTATATTATTCTTGTGTTGTGCACACACAATCCTGGTAAATTACCTAAACAAATCCTTCGAAACTGGAAATATTTACATGTATATATTCTAGGAAGTAAGATTTTCTAGAAATGTATAATAGTACATTTATATAACTGTAAAGACTATGTACATGTACTTCAGTAGACATATTACAGTAAATGACCAATGTTGCTCTAAAATGTATCAGATTGAAATTATATTTTCTTGAGCATTGCAAAGAAACCCACAAACTGCCCACATTTGATTTACAATACCCATCAGATTCAAGGGTATGACTCTATCCCAGATGTGGAAGTTTTTAATTTTATTGATAGCTCTTTCTATGTGAATTCTCAAACTTGCAATTTGTTGAGTTCGCAGAACATCCGATTCGGGCATTTGGTCTGAACTTCCAAGGAAGGGAGGGAGGTTTAATGTCACTCCCAAAGGCAGTAGATCTTCAATAGTAAATCCTTTATCTGCCATAACAGTGTCTGATTGGTCAAATGGGAGATTCAACATCCCACTTCTTATCACTATTTCTCTGTCTGAGATACAACCAGTATAAAGCTGGCTCAAGAATGTGACTGCTCCTCCGGGAGATATTCCTACAAGGCCTTTCAGTGTTGTATGATTTTTATACGAACTGAAGAGCTCCCCATTGAGGTGAAGACTGCTTGGCATTTCACACCTCACTTCAGTACAGTCTATAATAATTCTTGTAGAGCTGTATTGTGCCTTAAATGCTTCAGGCATAGTTTTATCAATGATTCTGCGTGAAGGCCAAATGTTGATGGAGCCCACGGTCAAAAACATGTAGTTAATCCAGCTAATAATAATTCTACTAGCAGTTGACTGTGAAATATTGAATAGGTGGCCCAAGTGGTTAACTGGGAAGCCTTGTCGCAGCCTGCACATAACTAAAAGAAACTCATCCACAGGCTTCAAAACTCTTGGCCTACCAGTCCCTTTATTTTCTGAGTAAGTTTCCTGGTTTCCAGAACCCGCAGTCGGATCAGAGGACGTCCAGTATTTGATATTGGCACCATCTTGGCCTTCATCAAAAATTTATAAACAGTCATAAAGACTTCGGCTGACGGAAATCCGGTATAGAAATTTGTGGCTTCGTCACTACACAGAATTCTCTCAGAATTGAAAAGGCGACTCTCAAAGTTGTCCTTTTGTCGTTGAAGCAAGGCATATTTCTGTTCAAGTTCATCTATTTTATCATTCAGTTGGAGAGTGTTTCTGTTGCCTTCATTAAATCTTCTCTCAGGGCCTGAGTATAAATGCGAAGTGTCTCCGCCTCACCGGAAATGTCGCTGGTAGTCTGAGTCATTGATTCTACCGTTTCACATACTGGAGTCTGAGTACTTGCATGTACTTTGCATGTTGCATTTAAATTTCTCCGTGATTTGGGAGCTGGGGGCAAGGGGAATTCTCGAGCTGCTGGGAGTTTGCGCTTTCTTGGAGATGTACGAAACCCACGTAAATATTGACGGGACGGCTCTTGGCTTTAAACGCACATGGCCCGCAAGCGTTTCTCATGTCGTCCTCTTTAAAATGCCTTGAGCATACCTTAGTCGTAGGAATAAGTTTGAAATCTTTTCCCTTTTCTCTCCGTATGGCATGCAGCCATTTCTTCTCTAGCAATTTGTCGGAAGGAAAGACAAAATACGAAACTTTGCTTCCATCTGCTTCAACGTATCCTTTTATCGTGCACTGTGGGACACAACAGTGTGTCGGCATTCTGTTGGAGAACTGATTTATCCTTCTGGTCAATCCGCATCAATGTAGATATGTAATACTTAATTAGTTTAAGTGGAATTCAATATTAGCATGAAATAGATGATCTTGTGACCTTACAAGTTCAGTTCGTGAAGCGGAAACGTTTGCAATAACATGAGGCCTTTACAGCCTCGCTTTCATGCCGCTCGTCACCAGGCTTAACTGCGCTGTCGGCCATTATGAATGAGGTGTATTGTTGTAACGCATATAAGGGTTGATGGTTGTGATGTATTCATCTCAGCTCTCGAACTTTTCAAGTTTTATTTTATTACACGATTGTTATCTTTGTAATTTACCTTTAACCCCTAAAGCTTCGTGCGCCTGCATTTGGTCGGGGAGTACGTTCCCATTTTGTCCCACTGGGTTTTTGGGTTTTCGTATCTGTCTGGCGGCGCACAGGCTTGTAGCCTGAGTAGCATTTCACTGATGTACCTTATGAAAGCTGTAGGATTATGTTTGAACAATTAACCTTTTAAGGACGGCATTAAATACTCAGGCTCATAGTTCGAGCTGCACACCCATTTCGTTTCATGGTCGTGATTATAGATAGGAACAGATTCACTAATCGTGTAGTAAGCCGGTGTAAGGATGTAAGGATCTATGGCGTTAACTAATCGATAATCAATCGATATAATTAACTAGTTTAAAATAAAACTGGCAGTGAAGGGGGCGAACGCAGAACGTGTAGCATCACCTGAATACTACTTGAATTCATTCAACTGATATATATTTTGTTCAGACGACCCAATGCTCTCCTTGTGGTAGCTTTATCTAGAACAAGGTGCCTGCATTTAACTCATGCGGTGAAGATCTGTAGTGCGTTACTACTTCGTCGATATATTTTTTTTCCACGGAATGTATACAATTTACCTTTAATTACAAAAAATGTGAAACTATTTTGTATTCGGCTATTCGCGAATCCGCGCTCTCTCTTACCCCTCCGATCACAAAAGTTAATCTGTTCGTCGGGGTCAGAATTTGGATTGGTGACCGCGTGAAAGCTTCTCCTTCTTTTTCCTCGTTTATTTATTTTCTTCAAATTTATTTCTTGGCTCAAAGAACGGAAAAACAGAAAAATGAAAGCAAATGAATTAGATGAGCATACATCATTTTAATCATTGTCTAATGATCACACCACAAGAGATTTGTACAGATCAAAAGAAAACAAAGCTTGCTTGAGCTCCGGGCCTGAGTACTATACATGCTATCGGTGATACGATGCGTAGAGTGTTTTTGACGGATTCCGCTCAACGTTCGAGCAATAAGTGCAAAAATTAATTACTAAAAAACTACTCATAGCACGGTAATATTTTGAATACTATTTGAAACATATCACTTTAATTCACTTCTCCAAGTGACCCCGCAATTAAATTCTCAAGCATTCTCGAGAAAATTAATGTCAAACCTCGTAAAAAATGATAACAACGCACGCCATTTTGTTTTGAACTGACATGAAGCGTCTTTTTAATTAAAATATGTAATGACTTCTCTCGCGGGGTCAGCTTGGGAGCTAATTTATCGATAATTTCTTCTTATTCAAAATGTTACCGTGCTATGAGTATTTTTTTTGGTAACTTAATTTTTTTGCACTTTTTGCTCGAACGTCCAGCGGAAATCGTCTTAATAACCCATTATTTTGGTCTGTATATATCAGCCATTTTGAAGCCGCAGTCTTCGTCGGTGATTATAATTTTTATATACACCTATTTCAATTAACGTTGTCGGATGACTGCTTGAAGCCTACGATACAAGACCGCAAGGTAGTATGGGTAGTTGTAAATCCGTCCTAGCCGTTTCGGGCGAAATTTTTTTTTACGCCCACTTCAAGATGGCGGCCATTTACATTTTGTCTTTTTTTTAAGCGACTAAGGGCCTGATTACATGGCGAATTTCAGCCCGGGCTGAAATTTCAGCCCGGTTAGGGGGGCTGAGATTTCATCCCGGCTTCCGAAACAAATCCTCTTGAAATGAAGTTAGCGATTACATGGACAAGGTTTCAGCCCGGGCTGAAATTCAGCCCGGGCTGAAAATTCCAGCCCGGTTTGAGAAACCGGGCTGGAATTTTCAGCCCGGCCAAACGGGCTGAAAAAGCCCATGTAATCGGAATGGAATTTCAGCCCGGGCTGAAAAGTGTACTTGGGCATGCGCAGTGATTATGTTTTGCCTGAATTGCAGAACACCCGGCAACGTATTTGCATGTCGAATAAGAAAAGATGGATTCTTTTGTTCTACAAAACGTGCGTTCTACAAACGTGCTGCCAATATGTAAAATCGCTGCTGTGTTTTCAATGAAACACGATGGCGGCGGCGAAGCAAGTGCAAAGGTTCCAATGGAATAAAGGAGAGAAAATAGAAAATCTGATCCGATGTCTAGCAAATTTAAAATCTAAAATGGAATACCAAAACAGTGACTTCAATGCAGACAAGGTAAAGCAGTATGAAGCTATTCGGGAAGCCATGGCTCGGATATATGAAGAGGAACCGACTTTCTTTGGTCCACCCGTCATTACACCATTGCCAGCGCCAGACCAGGTCGACGAAAACGAGATGGCTGATATCCAGAGGAGACAGAAAAATGACAAGGAACTGATCAAGAAAGGATATAATCGCATTCAAGAAAAGTTGAAGGAAATACGACAAAATTTTGCGAATGCAGTTACTACTGGGTCTAGAAGCGGGAGTGGGAAAATCGTGTTGGAATTTTTTGATCAGCTGAAGCAGATCTGGGGTGGAAGTCCATCTACAGAGCCCCTTTCCTGTGGTGTAAGTACTGATGATTTCAATGATGAGAATGAAAATGACACTGATCCAGAGATACAATGTGGTAGTAATTCGGCGGCCGATATTGGGGATCATACAAGATCAGGTGCTAGTCAAGCTGATGGCGATAAAGGCTTCTCTGAAGGTGACATGGTTGCTAGTGGAAAAAAGGGCTCCAAGGGAAAAAAAAGGATCGCTCCCAACCCTGTGCCAAAATTAATTGACAATAAAAGGAAACATCTTGAGCGTCAATTAAGTGCATCACAGAGAGACCGGCTGTTAATGAATGAATCAAAAGAGGACTCCCAATTCAAGAAAGATATAGCTGAGGCAATTCGACAGTCCAACGAAACTTTTGCCCAGTCGATGCAGCAAATGAGCATGTCAATGCAACAGGTAGCCCAGGGATTTACTCAATCATTTCAGTTTCTTGCAAGGGCCATGTTCACTGACAACCCTGGCCAGCCACCATACCAATATCCTCCTTATCAGGCGCCTGCTGATGTGTCAGATCAAGTAAGGATGCATGGCCCAGTACACCCCACTGGTTACACCCAGCTTAACACATCACACCAAGCGCAGCCCTACAGATATGAAAGCAGCCAGCCAAACTGGGATGGACAACAATAACAAGAAACACTTCCATTCCTTGTAATGATCTGTTGCTTTATTGAGTTACATTGTTTGTTTGTTTCCTGATCTAGATTTTAATTTAGTATTACAACAGCAAAAATATATGCTAAACATTTACGCAGAAAAACTTTGATTTGGAGTCTAGATTATTAAGAATATATAATATTATTTATTAAATATAATTTATCATTTATATTTTGTGCTGAACAAAACATGTACACCCAAAAATTGTGGCCGCTGTTGATTAATATTATGATTATTATTATTATTACTAATTTGGCATACTTTTGTGGAATCGGCTATCCACCTTTGCCCTTCTTGATGTAAAGTGCTGTTTGGTTACTGTTTGGAAAATGTTTAGTTGATGTTTGCTTTTAAGCTATGCATGTTAATAAAAATATTAGTAATCATCAGGCAAGTTTTGTTGAATGTATTTTGCTAATACTGAACGCACATATTCACCCTCACTTGTCAGGCACGAGTAGACCGGGTCTGGTACGTTGGGCAGCTTTTCCTCCTCAGTGCGGTTTCTCAGTATTTGAGCTTGAACTTCTTCTTCATCTAGGCAGTTACCTTTACTTTCACAGTAATTATGGAGGACAAAGCAACTGTAAGCCACTGTTGGAATTATTTCAAATTTCAGGTCAACCTTTCGAGTTAAGAACCCCCATCGAGTTTTAAGTCGGCCAAATGCACATTCGACTTGATTTCGCGCTGAGCGAAGCATGTTATTAAAAACAACTTCCTCGTTTGTTGCGCATGTCTGGTACTCCTTAATGCAGAAAGGTGTTAAGGGATACGCTGGATCTCCAATCAAATAGTTAGGAATAGCCTCGTAGCCAGGTAGAAGGGTAATAAACGTTTTGGGAAGTTCTCCAGCTTTCATTTTGTGGTTGATGCTGGAATTTACAAACACTTTAGCATCATGTACCGATCCTGGCCATTTACACTCGACATCCATGAAGTACCCTTTACTATCACATACAGCCTGAATGTTGAGCGAGAAATACTGCTTGTAACAATAATAATCTTGAGAATTTTGGGGTGGTCGTTTAAGAGGTATGTGCGTGCCATCAATGCAACCATATGCCTGGGTCATCCCAAATCTCATCTCAAATTCTGAAACTTTCCGTCGCATTTCTTCATTGTCCCTTGGTAAGTGTAAGTACTTTGGTCCCAATTTCGTATTGATCGTCTCGCACACAAAGTGTATGTGCTTTGATGCAGTGCACTGATGAATGCCAAAGGCATTGGCTGTCATCCACAAAGAACCGGTGTCTTTAAGATAGTAAAGTGTTACTGCTAGTCGTTTCTCCGTACTCAGGGCCCTACGATTAGGGGAGTCTGGATGTGGAGCAATGAAGGGACGCAGCTCGTCAGCTAGCTCATAGAAACACTCTTTGGACATGCGAAAATTTTTCTTCCAACACCATTCGGGAACATCTGCCCCTATCATGTTTTGCCACCATTGGTCTGTGCGGCCATTTATAACCCAGACCGACCTGGCCTTTCGACGAACACGACGAGCTTGAAGATGTCTTCCCTTTCTTTTCAGGTAACTCTTCCTGGCGCACATATATGTTAACAAAGACAGGTTTCGTTTCCGTTCCATCATCTTGTAGGCTGCCACCATCCCGAAAAGTTGAAAATTGAGCGCCAACAAAATGCTAAATTGCGTGAGAAGCAATGTGCCCATTTTCACAAGTCGGATCCTTGACGCCATTTTGATTCTATTGTAGAATACCCGGTAACTTATTTGCATGAAATTGAACGAGAATGGTTCCTTTTGTTTTTTTATGCTTCATTCCACAAACGTTCAGCCGATATGTAAATAAGTTGCAGGTTATTCAAATCGCCCCTGATTCTCTGATGACTCTTCCCGCGCAATTTCAAATTTGGCGCCCGGGCTGGAATTTCAGCCCGGGCTGAAAGTCGTCATGTAATCGCAACAAAATTCCAGCCCCCTAACCGGGCTGAAATTTCAGCCCGGGCTGAAATTCGCCATGTAATCAGGCCCTAAATATTGTTTCAGGTTAATCAACAGTTTGGAATTTGAAGTTAGCCAACGTTTTACTGTTTGGGGTTAAAAAATGGTTTAAATTATGATGTTAAGTAACGATTTTATGATACGTTCGTAGTAAACCAGTTAGTATTGGGCAGTTTTTACGTATGTTATGGGAGCACGATATTGCTTTAAAAATTAGTGTTTCGGGCAGCTAGATTGTGTTGTGCTGGGGAATAAGGCGATTGTGGCTTCGAATCAACTCAATTCATGAACTGTGTTCCCTTTTTTGTGGAAAAAGTCTTAACGCCGCCATCTTGCCGCCACCTTGAAGTGGGCGTAAAAAAAAAAAAGCCCGTTCCGGTTGCCAGTGCGGCTGAAAAATGGCCGAAAGTAGGCAAAGTACTGTAAACGTTTGCCTCCGTGTATTGACAGAGGGAAGCAAAAACAGGCATGAGTCGTATTGCCTGCAAAGCGTTCTTCTATTTGGCAGTGTGGGAAGATTGAAGCATTATTTGCAAGAAAGATGCCGAGAGGAGCTTTGGCCGGCATCGGATGCCACGTTTAGTCTCGGATACTATGATGGTGACGGCAACAAAAAATTTTCCATCACGTCAGAATTAGCTGAAGCGCTTTCGCTGGTTAAGAAGGGAATGGTGACTCTGTGGGTGAACCCACATTTACCAAAACAGAGTTCGGCAATGGGAAAAAAAGAAAAGGTACACGTGACAATGCTGAAGTTGTACATCATTTTCATTATAATCTCATTTTTGATGTTACGTTTATTCATCGTATTAATTTCAGAAGCTTTTATCTGTCTAGCCAGTACCAGTTCTGCGATCACGGACGATGATGAGGAAGAAGCATCGAGCTATCAAGCACGCCTGCAAGGTTGCGGGCAATCTCCCCGAGTTCAAGTTGTGTTGCTGGGCCAGAATGCTGGTAAAGCCTGGTTTCCATATGATCGCTTTGCGATCGTTGCGATCACATGGAAACCACTCTTGCGATCGTTGCGACTGCAAGTGCGTAAAAGTCAGGTTGATCATGAAACTGTATTCGTAAAACCTATAAATTTGCATTTAGCGAACGTGCGTATCCTTGCCCATATGTAGCAATATTTAATCCTAACAAAAATTTATTTGATTTAAACTTTATTTCATTTGAATTTAAACTAATTTATTTGATTTAAGCTTCTTTTCATTTGAATTTAAACTTCGTTCAATTCATTTAATCTTCCTGGGGCGAGCTCGGCCAGAGAAGCATCGTTTTCAAGCTCACACATCGACGGCCATCTTGTTTTGGCTTTGGCACAGGGTGGTTTGCAAGTGACGTCAGCTGGGGGTCATTAACAAAAGATTTCTAATTGGCTTCTATTGTTTGTACCCCCAACATGGCCGCCGCGTCTTTGTCATTTGAATCTCTCGGGATTGGTTGCAAACCAGCAATTCCGCTTTATTATAGTGTCAATAAACACAATGACACAGACAAACTGTTTGACTGTGTCACGGCTATTTTGCATTTTTATAGTGAATGTATAGGATTTACTGAATGGTTCGTAGAATTGCGAATAGTCACGTAAACTATGAACAAATACCTGCTGAAGAAACGTAAATTTACCTTTTCTGTTGTGTATAACTGTCGTTTTCGTGGCTCAAAACGGCGAATTTAAGCGATTTGAAGGATTTTGTTTTTGTTGTTTACTGTAAATCTAATTAAATGAAAAGGGAGGAAAGTAATTTTAAATATTCCAATAGCGATATTTCTCGTTACGTCACCTATTGTTATTAATGTGCCAACCAGAGAACTATTGGCTGTTGAAACAAAGAGCTCTTTTGTTTAATGGCTGGCAAATTTGACTAACAAAACAAATTTGACGTAATGTTGATCAACAGTGAACACTCCTATATCTACAAATTCGTACAGCTCCAGCGCCGAGGCGATTTTCGCCCAGAAAATCCCGTCGCCCGGCTTCCAGGCCAAGTAGCAGAAAAGCGGAAAGGTTCACGCATGTGCTCGTACCATTCAATCGAAATTTCGCCCAAACGGCCCAGAGTTAGCCCTGGAACAAAAACGAATAACGAAAATTTAAAGGCACTCTGAATGCACACCCACGAATCCGTGTGCCGACCTCAGACCGCCATGTTAGTAGCCTCTTTCTGATTGGATACAGTTAAACAATGGTCGTTGAAAAATCCAACCCATGGATGGGGAGGCAGAGGCAAATTGACAACAGCGCAACCAATACTCACTAGCCTCGGGTGATATGAATTGCGCGACCCAAACCTGGGCCCCTTACGCAATTACGACGCCGAGGACGATGCCTATTAAAAAATTTGCATTTTACTTCAGAATCTCGCCATTTTTTAGATCAATTCAGTGTGTCTATCGGTATAAAAAAAACTAGCTATAAATATGTTGAGAAAACGTTTAATTCCAAATGGAAATGAGAAAAATTGTCCCTCGTGGTCCACGTTCTCAAAAATAACTGACTGATATTTGACTGACGTTGTTTTGCAGAGGATGGCGAAGAATATATACAGCTGTTTCGAGAAAGGTTGTCGGAAAAAAGCGCACGCGACAATAACGAAAGGTATTGTGGGTAGTTTTAAGTTCACGGTTTCTTGACTTCAGCTTTTCAGGGAAATCTGAGAAAATGGCAAGAGACGCCATGGACGTATGTTTGCGAGTGCTAAAAGAAAGCAACAAAAGTAGGCATCGCGGGTTTGATGTATTCATTTTACTTATTAAAATTAATTGATCATATCCCAGATTACTTTTCGGGATTGTCGCGTGCGCTTTTTTCCGACAACCTTTCTCGAAACAGCTGTATGTTAAGCATAGTGTGCAATGTCCTGAGGACCAACTGGACATCTCCTGCACCAGGATCTTCTCGTCTCGTTGTCTTGTTCTCACAAACACACCGTTGGGAGTGTGCTGTGCCAAGTGTAAGGAGGCCAAATGTCAGCTAGACATCAATAAAAATAGGCATGTGTCATTAAATGCAAGATGCAATCATAGATATTTGTCCAGAGAGGAACTCTTAAATGCAAGATGCAATCATAGATATTTGTCCAGAGAGGAACTCCTGGACAAATTTGCCCACGAGAATCAAAAACGGCTCAACCTTCCGAAAGTACACGAGCGTATGCAATCGGAAATGCTGAACATGGAGCCAGACGACCATGATGATCTGGTGAAAATGATGTCCAAGATCGAGGACAAGGATGTTCCCATCTTTAATCTTTCAGTTCTATGGGAACAGCAGGCAAAAATAGCAGCGACCACTTCCTCTCGCGGCTACCGCTGGCACCCAAAGTAAGTACAGGTTGTCAATATTAAAAACAATAATGAAATGTATTTGATTATCTCACAATGCTGCCCCAGTTAAGTGTCCGATTACAACCAGTGTTCAGTTACAGCCTATGTATTTGGACAGGGATGATTGGACAGTGCATTTGACTGGGTTATCAGACTAATCGAGACACTCCAAGTTTTTATTATTGATAGAAGAAATCAGCAATAGCAATTGAACAGTTTCCATTTGGTCCTATATGTAAATTAATAATCCCAAACTTTATATCTCACCTGTTATTCTTCGGTATTAAGTCCGTAATTAAGGTTCAACATTTGTGGGTTAAGAATTGTTGACTGTTTCATCATCTCTAAAGTTCGAGACCATGATTGTCATAATAATATATTCATAACAGGATTATACGATTATGTGTGGAGCTGTAAAACAAGAAGCCACATTCTCTTGATCCACTTCGGAACTTCATCTATCTGCCCAGTAACCGAACCATCCGGTAAGTATAGAGCAGAAGAAGAACGGATCATGACAAGTGTAGTAAATAACCACTTTATTTTCGCAAGGTGATGCAGGATAATGCTGATAGTTATTTCATTGATGTTTAACGTGGAAGGCCAGGAAGGGGTGTAAAAAAGTTTCTGTCATGTTTTATTTGTCCAGGAAGACATCGAAATGGTAGTCAAGGATGGGAAACATAAGCTTGTTGGGTTTGTCAATTTGGGTGACATGCATGAAGCATTTGAGAAGTTGGCAGGTAATGACCAAATATCATATCTCAATACATACTCAATATTATTATGAGTAGTTTAGTTAATCAAATTGCACTAGCCTAAAGCGGCCTACACACGACAAACTAAAGTTGGCAAACTCGAGTTGGCAAACTCAAAAAAGTTGGTAAACTCATGCCTTCACACGTCAAACTCGCGTCAAATCACAACACACGCCAATTTGCAACATGGCTGCCGTAGTGCAATGGCACTCACGGAGAGTTGCCGCTTGTTCCTTGTTATTATTTTATGTTAATCGGCGGAGAAGAAACAGAAAGCGTTGGACAAATAGAAAGGTTTGGACGAAACCGTTCATTAGCAGAAATCTCTCCCTTGTCAGCTGTCGGTCATCTGTCGGTAATCTGTCGGTTAACTGTTGGCCGACAGTTGACCGACAGTCGGTGGAGGGGAGCTGTTCTTCACAATTACCCGTCCAAAAGCTTCGCGCAGAAGATGCCGCGGCCTTCAAACATTTTTTGCGCATGGATCAAAATTGCTTCGACGAGCTTTTGGAAATGGTTAAGCCACAAAAACAGAAACAGGACACCAACATGCGTAAGAGCATCCCAGCCGGAAAGAAGTTAGCCCTTACCTTGAGATATCTTGCGACTGGTGAGTTTATCGCACCGGCTTTATTAAATATCTTGTATACATCCATATTTGTTATGGCTTTAACGAGCAAGGTTATGCGATCGTATTTTGCCAATCAAAGGCTCCTATGAGCCACTCATGAATGATAAGGCATATTAGAAAATTCTAACAGAAAGCCAAGTACTAGTGCTGTGGATGGAAATGATAAGCAAGTCAAATAAGAATTATGAACATACAACTGCCTGATTCCCCATGACCACAGTGGCTGCTAATTTGTTGACTAAATTAGTATTTTTTACATTTTGTGAATACATGCCACCCTTCAAAGTGATGTTATCATTTATTGGTCTTGAAATCCGAATACATTTAGCACACGGTGATGCAGTTCTATAAGAAACGTTCCAAAATTCTTTTTTCCATAGTCCAGTCCTGATCAATTCCTAAAAATTCAAGATGGCTCCTATTGTTAAGTAAGTAAGTAGCTTTATTTAACCACATATCACAAATTGAGCACGGGAGCTCGTTTAAATGTAAATGTGCATTACAAGTAAGTATTAAAAATAGGAACTATGTATTTATATATATTAAAAATAGATGAAATTAAGTATTAGGAAGTAATGTATAAGAAGATGACAATAAGAAAATATAGAAAGATAAATAGAAAACTGTACAATATTATGAATTACAAATATGGCAATTACAATCAGTAGTAAGCGAGATGGTTATCTTTTGCAGTTGTTTTTTTAAGGGATGAAAGATTTTCAGATTGTCTAATAGTGTTAGGAAGATTGTTCCATAACTTGGCGGCGATGTACGAGAAAGAATGCTGTAGATATGCAGACTTTGAGTTAGGTAATACAAGTTTAAGGTTGCCTCTAAGATTGTAATTGTTGACACGAAGTGTGAACATGTCACTTATGTAATTAGGTGCTTTGCCATGTAACGATTTATAGACAAGTATAAGTGCTTCCTCGAAGCGCCGATGTTCCAATGATTTCATAGATGCCAGACTTAATAGCTCATCATAGCTAGTCTCTTTGGGCATGTTGAGGAGAGTTCTGAGGGCAAAGGCATTGGTGAGTTCGAGTTTGAGGGATTGGCCTTTCCCAATTCCAATAAATATTTGGTATGAATACTCCAGGTGTGGTAAAATAAAAGCTTTGTATACTTTTATCATAACTTCAAAAGGTATAAATTTGCGAATCCGCCGAAGAATGGAGACTTTAGCATTAACTTTCCGGCATATTTCTTTGATGTGCGATTTAAACGAGAGAAACTCGTCAATGGTGACACCTAGTAACTTGATTTCGTTAACGGACTGAAGTTGGTTGTTATTGATAGTAAATTGCAGTGGTAATGCTGATTTGCCAAAAGAAATAGTCTGAGTTTTAGAGTTATTAACAGATAAGAAATTCTGATGAAACCAGGAAACGAGCAAGTCGAGATCCTGTTGTATATGTGCCTGTAGTATATTGGGGCAAGAGTGTGACGAGTATTCAGTGGTATCATCTGCATACAGTCTTAGTGAGACGTTGCTGGTCGCCAGGTTGAGGTCATTGATGAAGATATTGAACAAGAGGGGCCCCAAGATTGAACCCTGTGGGACCCCATGCTTTACAGTCATCCAGTCAGAGTAGTCGTTACCATTCTTTACTCGTTGTTTTCGTTCAGACAGGTAAGATCGTAGAAACTGCAATGAATCGTCGTTTAAACCGTAAGCTTTGAGCTTTGCAAGAAGTAAGTTGTGAGAGATGGAGTCAAACGCCTTGGACAAGTCTATAGTGATGGCAGCGGTGTGCTTGTTAAGATCAAGGGATCTTCTAAAATCTTCAGACATCTTAAGTAGGGCTGTAGTACATGAATGTCCTTTCAGAAACCCCGAAAGATTTTCGCTAAGAAAATGGAGTGAAAACTCGAACAGCTGGTCGAATTGAATCTTTTCAAGAATTTTTGATACCGCTGAAAGAATAGATATAGGGCGATAATTACATTTGCATGTTTCACTGTCTTTCTTGTGTATAGGTGAGACGTTGGAGACTTTCCATTCTGTTGGCCAAGTGGTACAAGAAATGCATCGATTAATTAATTGTGTAAGCGAGCACACAATAGCAGGTTCCGAGATCTTCAGAAGGCGGGGAGAGATGCAATCAGGACCAGTAGCTTTGTTAGATTTTATTCCAGTTAGGATCTTCTTGATATATAGCTCATGAACAGGTTTGAAAGAGAAGTTGAGGTGATCCCCAAATGTTTGCTTGATTGCTAAGATACTTGGATGAGTCATAAAAGCCGTCTCAGGGAGGTCAGGTATATGGGCAGATGCAAGATTGATGAAGTATTCGTTGAAAACATTTGCAACGTCGACGTCGTTTGTCAGGAAGTGTCCATTTTCCATCAGTTTGATGTGATTCTTATTCTTGTCTTTGCTTGGAAGCAGAGCATCAAATTTCTTCCAGAACTCTCCAGGGTGTTTACATTCAAATGACGCTTGAGTGCAGTATGATTTAAGAGCAATACGTTTCATGGATGTGACTATGTTTCGTTGTTTTCTGTAAGCTTCCCAGTTATCTTCAGATTTGTTTTTGCGAAACTTTTTATGAAGCTTGTTTCTTCTAGTAATGGCTTGAGCAATTCTGGGAGTAAACCATGGTAGTTTGTTTCCACGGATAAGTTTCTTTTTGAGAGGAGCATGCTGATTGACAATTTCAGTGTATAGCTTATGCCAATGGGCCCAGATATCATCTACGTCATCATACACAAAGGCTGAGTCCCATGCAACGTTATTTAGGTCAGCAAGGAAGAGTTGCTCATCAAAATGTTTCATACTCCGATAAGTGATAAGTTTTGGTGCAGGTCTTGGTAATTTTTGCTTGCGAATCGTGTAAATCAGGTCATGATCACTGATACCGAGTTGCAAAGTTCCAGTAATGCAGAATCTGTCAGGGTGACTGGATAGCATAACGTCAAGCAGTGTACTTGAAGTAGGAGTAGTTCGAGTGGCTTCAGTTACCATGTTCGTCAGAGAACATCGGTCACAGAAATCAGATAATCGATTGTCTGGAACATGAGTAGTATCATTAAGCATGTTGAAATTAAGGTCTCCAACAATGAGCAGTTCATTTCTAAAGTTGTATATGTTCTCGGTGGTTGAGTAGAAGGATGGCAGGAATTCCGAGGGCTTGTTTTTGTCTGGAGATCTATAACAGGCAAGCACAGCAAACCAAGAATTATTTTTGCCTTTGACGTCAAGGCAGATGGCTTCAAAGTCAGTTGGTTCAAGCTGTTTACGTCTGTAGGATGAGACACAGTTGTTGATGTATATCATTATACCACCGCCACCCTTTTCCTGTCACGTCTCAAGACTCTGTATTGAGGATGTTGGAACAGGGAGTTGCTATAACTGGCATCGATCTTTGTCTCCGTAAGAACAAGAATATCAAACAGCTCGTCATTAAGTAGGAGCTTGATTTCATCCATTTTGTTTTGAATACTGTTGATGTTTAGGTGAGCGATGGATAGATTAAATTTGTAGTACGATGAGATATTGTTCTTGTAATTTAGTATTTCGTCAGCTCCAGATGAGACAGAGATTAGACTGTCCGATGAATTAATAGTTGAGTTAGCCTTTGAGTCGGCGAAAAATGAGTCGGAAAAAATAAGGAAGGGAACATGCATTGCAGAGCCACTTGTCGTCGGTAAGAGATAGACGGGAATACTCGTTGTTGGATATATATGAGCATTTGGCGTGAGACCATAAGTTGCATTCGTCGCATTGAAGGGCTCGTTGATTACTTTTACAAGGCTTTCCACAGCAAGTACAGGGATGCTTCGTTGGCCCAGGATTTGGATTAATGTCACCACAGGTTTTAAGGAGCTCGAGTTGAAAACTTGCATCTGAATTTGGGTAATAGCCAACTCTAGAACCACGAAAACCTTTCCGATAGCACAAGCGAGATCCAAGATGGCGGCCAGTGAGGTGGAACATGAGCGTAGCATTCATCGTTATAGTTTTCCCAGTAAACAATTTGCATGGCTCAAAAAGTGCCTTTGCATTACTGAACTGGTTGAGTAGCTGTAAATTGCTGAAAGGGGCCAAGAATAACAAGCTATAAAGGAAAACGAAGTATAGATTCCTTGAGCTGAGACAAACACGTCTTCCCTCCATGCTGACCGCTGACCGCCAACCGTTGTTAAACTTGTCCGTGATTCAGATAAAGATGAACTTTATTCTTGCAATTGTGACCCTCCACGGGAAAACAGGGATAAAGGTGATAGCACACTCACAACACGCTAACACAGCTCGCTTAGTGTGTCCAAGGAAACGCTTTACGCATATTTAATTCGTAGCACAATGAAGGACACACTAGGGTTTTCCGATTTAGCGGAAGTTCGCGGAAGTTCTCTCCAATCCTCCGCGCTTTGGTAATTGACGCGGTTCAATTAAGAGATGATCACGAAAATGTGTTTGTTTTTAACTCAAAGTCACTTGCGCTTTTGTTTAGTAACATGAAGAAACTGTAAATAGTTGGAGACTGTAAAACAATACTAGTACGAACGGATTATTAATTGTTTCATGCTCACGGAGCGTACATTTTTAATATTTTTTGTCATGAATCCAAAATCGTCCACTATATGCATGAACAGCGTTATATTATATATACTAAAGAAAACCGTCAGTTTTGTTGCCATTGGCTATTTATTTTCAGACAAGTAATGTAGTGATGAAATGGCCGTATACATTAACATGAGAAACTTGACAACAATAAATATTAGCCCGCTGGTCAACAAATATTATCAGCCTTCCAAGCCGGATAAGAGAATTCACATTACCGGGACATTAACATTATTATTATCAGCGACAAAATATTGTAGTCTAACAATTATTCTAATTTCTCAATCTACGGATGATTAACTTTCTTCTGTTTGATAAAAAGCCACACGTACAAACAACAAATGGTAGAAAATACCGCTTATGCCTGAATATAGAATTGACAGATGCATACACTTTTTGGAATCCGATGGAGTGTTCTATCTGCATTCTTATGGAGCGCAAAACCCGATTTGCCTGAGTCTGTCTGGGATTTTGCGCAATCCGCCTGGGAACTAACTACAAGTGTCACTCTCGCAGCGTAGCCTCCGTCAGCCAGTAGACGAGCTCTCCTGGGCAAATTGCGTATTCTGCCATGTCCAATGCGGGGAAGGGTCTGGTAGCACTGGGCGTCATTCATGTGGCCTGGAAACCTGTAAAAGTACAGAAGTGCCGGGATATGTGATTCCTGACACAATGCCATATAATAACAATGTTTTTGTTGAATTGGTATTGGTGCACATTTTCTTCCAATAAAAATGTGTTGTATAAATGCAGAAGATCAATACTATACCCTGTGACTAGAAGGACAATCAGACCGTCAGCATCAACAATCAGCTGTGACGACATAAAGTGGCAGCGTTTATCCCCGCGGTAAAATTCTGCTTGAAGCGGGCCGGAAGGACGGCGAACCTGGTGAATAGTCCCGTCAATCATGCCCACGGCATTTGGAAAGTTTGGAAATTTGTTCAAGAATTGGCGCCACTGTGGCATCGAGTGCCATTTTATATAATGACGATAATTCACAAACAAAATAGGAACAACATGGTAGATCTCTTCTGCCACGGTGCTTTTAGAAATCCCGAATATGTATGCAAGAACATGCAACTTTAAGAGCTGATGTCTGTAATTATCAACCGGAGGCATACAATAGGGAAAATACAAAAATTCTCAGAAAAATTCACAAGATAGCCCTTGGTGAACTATTACTAAAAATATATGTTTTACTTCAATCCGGTAATTATTTTCGAGATACAGAGGTAATCTTGGTTTTGCAGCTCTCAGACCGTTTTTTAGGCGTCTGACACCGCACATTGTGGAGACGTTGTTCTGAAACTCAAAACAATATTATTCCGAGAAACAAATTACTCATCAGATTAAGTAGATAATAAGATATATTTTGAGTGGTTATTTTATCAATTTGAATTAAAATTGAATATTTGGAAGATTTTTCATTATTTACATTATTTTAAGTAATTTCTTGCAATGCAAAATTGACGAAATTGAGAGGCTAAAATCATTGACTGGTACATAGCCTAGAATATAGAGACTTATACCACGTAAAAGAGCATTATTTCTTCTTTTAAAATCGCTTTTCAAAACCATGGGCAACTTAAAAAAAAGAATTTTGAGGCCGCGAAATACAAGTAGTACTTTTGTGTAATTTGAGCTAATTTCCGTCACGGCATTCCGATGCTAAAACTCAGATAAACACAACATTAAAACATTTTGGAACAACAGAGCAGGGCCGTAGCTAGCAGGGGGGCAAGGGGGGCAGTTGTCCCCCCCCAAGAATGGGTAATGCTTTCTGAAAAAACGAAAACTGCGTATGTTTTTTTTCGCGTTCAAACAGCCACCTTCTTGATAAAAATATATGCCGAGGGTCTTTCAAAAACAAGATTGAACATTTCAAAGGCTTGGTACTCCATCTCCCCAGATTTTGCTCGGCATGTTAATCAAGATGATGGGGAACGAAGAGGCGAGAACTTCTTACTTCTTAGGTAACTAAGTAAGTAGTTATATTTTGACTGCCCGGTACCATACTAATTTGAACATTTACGATTGATTGAGAAATATATTTTGGAGCGGAAATCCATCTGGAGACATCGTTTACACACGAAATAGACTAAAAAATGTTTAGTGTACTAAGGCCGATATACGGTATGTATCAAGGTAACAAAACCTCGGAAATATATATTGCTGTAAGCACTAAAAATACCTGTCATTTTACACTGAATCGAGATTGATTTTTGACAAAATATCTCCTGGAAAATGCTCAAAATAGCATTTCCGAGCCTCTAGATTTCAAAAGTTTCTGAGGGGGCATGCCCCCAGACCCCCCTAGCGGCTCGCGCCTTCGGCACTCACTTCATTGCCCCCCCATTCAAAACATTCTAGCTACGGCCCTGCAGAGGCTTAATAATATTTGCTATCAGGCACCAGCACATGTTACAAGACTATTTTCTGTGATTTGCTATCGCTTTTTGGCAATAATTTAGCTATTTTATTCGACCTTGAGCTCCAAAGCTTACACAAGTCAGAGGGTCCCCAATAGGTTTGGCGGGATACGGGATTTGGCTTATTTTTGTGGCGATATTCGGGATGCGAGCTAAAAACAAGAGCGGGAAGCGGGAATTTCAATTACGAGCGGGAGCGGGATTTCGTGTTTTTAAAGGGTCGGGATGCGAGAATCGCAAGGGGAAAAGTAGCGGGATACGGGATTTCAATTTGTTTTAATTTTTTTTTCTTTTTACGCGACTGCATGAATTGAACAAGCGCGCAAGGCAGACTGGTACAAATGGATCCTTTGTGTATAACTTTGTCGGGTTTCAATTAATGAATAGCAAAGGCGGGTGTAGCCTGTTTAAAAACTTATTCATTATGCGTAAGTGTGAGACCCGTATGAGTCCTTTTCTGATTGTGTTGATTTCCGACATTTCTATCTTCGTCGCTTTCGTCACAAGAAAGAGGTACCAAGTCACAGATGGTCTTTTGCATGTCCTGGCCTTGTCTGCGTTCTTGGCCATTCCAATCATTTCCATTTCCATTGAGCGTTTGTTGAAACAGCTATATCAGGTGGGGACATTGGGGTTTGCGGTATTGCGGTTTCAGACCATTTTTCATACGGTATTTCGGTGTAATTTCACTCTTAAACAAGAAGTTCCGCTATAAAAGGGATAGCACCTCCCACATTTCACACCTTTCGGGTGGGAAATGCAAATTTGTACTCTAGCAGTCGTGGCACGTTGTTGAGTCAAGCGTCCTGCAAACTAAACATGCTTCAAAATCACATGAAACCAAAATATATCATCAACAAAAATAAGATATAACTTGCTAATGTTTAACAGAACATTCTTTGAAAAAATGAAACAAATTTTATCAGTAACGTCGTACAAAAAGCGCAGGTTGTTTGTCAGCTGTTTACGCTTTGATGGTTGATTGACAACTAGCTGTGAGAATGGCCAGGCCAGGCCCTTTTATATCGGAACTTCTTGTTTAAAGTGCGATATTGCGGCTTCATCCAGCCCTCCGGTATGCGGTTTTTTAGCGTTTTGGTCGACGGAACTCGGTAGAACTCGGTAGAAACTGAAATGTTCTTCACGGTATTTCGGTTTCTGGTCGTTACTATAATCGTTTCAGTAAGATGATAATGTCGATAATGTCGTGTGCGATGGGCCTATAAATGTCCGATAGCAAAAGTAACGTGAGTGTTAAAGACCGTTCACTGATGCCCGATAGACGAAAAAACCCAGCTCCTGTATTACTGCTATGGCAGAAAACGTGCCAGCTGTGATGTCCTTCAGGGATACCGGTATACAGCTGTAGTCATAACTAACTTGATACGAAATTCTTGGGAGCGTCCTACGAGAAATGTCGTCATCCGGAGAGCCTCACCTATGGCCAACTAATAGCACGACACAAGCGAACGACCGACATAGCTGGTTTTAAATTATCAACGAACTAATCAAGATTAAGAAAGGCAATGCGATCACCGAATTTTAAACCTAAAACGAGTATAACTTCAAGGAACTTACCTTCAGAGATCAGTGTAGATCGAGATGATAACGGAGTGCAAACTCTAGCAAACAAACTAATGCACTTCAGCCGCAGGCGAGACTGCCTTACTAAAATAGAGGGGTTTTGTACAATAGATTTGGAATGCTTTCAAATTACGGTCTGTTGATTTCTTTCAAACAAAACAATTGTTTCTGAATATTAATATCGCAGAGGCCAAGATCATCAGACTTAATCGAACTGCCTGCCACATCAACAATGAGTTCTCAAATTTACAAAATGTTGCACGCGATTTTGCACTCCCGAAACAAAAAGATAGATATACATCCACCAACATTTCCACGATCAAACTTTGTTTAGGTTTCTATAGCAGCTGGTTATGAAGCCCGACAAAAGTCTTTGTTATATGCTTTTGTTCGGTTTTTTTGGCCTTGACCCTGCACAATCTTGACAAAATACAATAGGTGTTTACGTGTGTTCAAGTAACTAACCAATAGAAACGTTTCGATTACGTAATTCATGCATAGTGTATGAGCGCAAAACAAAAGATTGCACTTGTCCTTTGAGTACAGGGTCCTGGATTAATTTCTTTCAAAATTTATAATCCGGTGACGTTAATCAAACTACTGCATTGTGGCCATTCGGTTGTGAAATTTCCATAAGTTTTTTAAAAAACAATTCGCTTGGGGCCCATAATCAAAATAACATTACAGCGGCCTCCCACTGTAATGCAAGTAACGGAATCCCTGAACGAATTTGGAAAACCGCGTATCCAGAAAGCCCAATCTAAGGTACGAATAACAAAGCACTCATAGCTATTGTTCTGTGTGTTAAACAGTAATTTCAGAGTGCAAAATGTTCCGATTTGATTTGATTTCAAGTTGACTTTGACAAACGTTACGTGACTTGTGTACGCTTTGGAACTCAAGGTCGAATAAAATAGCTAAATTATTTTATTATTGCCAAAAAGCGATAGCAAATCACAGAAAATAGTCCTGTAACATGTGCTGGTGCCTGATAGCAAGTATTATTAACCTTCTGTTGTTCCAAAATGTTTTAATGTTGTGTTTATTTGAGTTTTAGCATCGGAATGCCGTGACGGAAAAGCTCAAATTACACAAAAGTACTACTTGTATTTCGCGACCTCAAAATTCTTTTTTTAAGTTGCCCATGATTTTGAAAACAGATTTTAAAAGAAGAAATAATGCTCTTTTACGTGGTATAAGTCTCTATACTCCAGGCTATGTACCAGTCAATGATTTTAGCCTCTCAATTTCGTCAATTTTGTATTGCAAGAAATTGCTTAAAATATTGTAAATAATGAAAAATCTTCCAAATATTCCATTTTAATTCAAATTGATAAAATAACCACTCACAATATATCTTATTATCTACTTAATCTGATGAGTAATTTGTTTCTCAGAAAAAAATGTTTTGAGTTTGAAAACAACGTCTCCACAATGTGCGGTGTCAGACGCCTAAAATCCTGTCTGAGAGCTGCAAAACCAAGATTACCTCCGTATCTCGAAAATAATTACCGGATTGAAGTAAAACATATATTTTTAGTAATAGTTCACCAAGGGCTATCTTGTGAATTTTTCTGAGAATTTTTGTATTTTCCCTATTGTATGCCTCCGGTTGATAATTACAGACATCAGCTCTTAAGTATTGTCGAAGCCAAATGAAAACAAGCAGTACTCGGTTGCGCACATCAAGAATGCATGGGCGTCTCCTGTCCGTTCGCGGCGCTCGGGGAAAATGTCTCGGTGCGGTAACTTATATATATATTTTCTCAACAACGGCTTCCAAAGTTTCTGGCATTTCACCCGTCATGTACCAAAATATGATAGGGTTGAGTTCTAAGGTTTGCCACACATCTTTTCCTCTGTTTCATCTTCCGTGAAAATGTGGAAAACAATATTCGGATAAGTGTTCTTTCTCTGTTGTTTTCTTCGAGAGTGGCAAGGGTGAGAAGAGCTAGGACAAAAGTATTCAGGCTGAACATCAGAAATGTCGGCGGAGGTAAAACAGGAGGGCCTGCATCTTGGTTCAGAAGCAATAATTCAGTAGCCAGAAATATTGATGAAATCAGAAGTGAGTAGGTGTACACTAGAAAGGTTGGAGGAGGAGGCGGATAGTTGTCTTCAGGCTTCTTCATTTCTTTTCAACAATAACCGTTATAATTTGTACGTCCTTCCCGCCTTTTCGATATTGCATGCAAGGATTACACAATAGTTTTATTCCATGCTTTTCGCAGACATGATATGACAATAATAATCTATCCCTGCCGGCGTGAAACACGGACGTTTTTCAGCTATCATAAATGACAAATTACGAAATATTGTGATTTTAGCAGTTACCTGGCAAACTTCACGTGCAGAAAAAAGTAGCAATTTTGTTTGTTAGGGACTATATAAGCCGAGAACTTTGTTTTTCTCACACACTTAATCATGGGAGACCGTGATAACATCTTCTTGAAGGCAGCATTTGGAGGCAAAATACAGATTCCAAAGAATCTGAGCAGTACAAGTAACAGTATCGGTTCGAGTACCTGCACCAATACCTTGTCAGGTTCTAGCAGTTCTTCGCGCAAGAGTAAGGAAATACCAAGGAAACCTAACGCACCACACCGAAAGTACAGCAAATTAGAAGACCAGCTGATTCTCAAAGCAGTTGAACTCAAAGGACGGGACCGGAGAGCGGTTTTAGCGTTTTTAAAAAGGAACTGTGAAGTCCTTGGGCAGGAAGGAAAGCTTTACCGAGATTGTGACATCGGCGACAAGAGTATACACGACCGCCTACGAAAGCGAGCCTCAACTTTTCTAAGGAACCAAGGAGAAGTGAGTATCATTAGAAATTCTTTGTGTGAAGTAAGGGGTGTCGAATGTTCCCTCCAAAAACGGGAAGTCGTACGCAAAATGTTGACAAAGTCTTTACAGTAACTCGGATATTTGTATACCTTTGACCGGCCTGTAATCTCGTTTGTCTTGCTCGTTTCGGTTGTTTAAGGTCGCGCAGGACCCTTGCTTTCATTATTTAGAGTACGTGACGACTGATGCCGATAATACGCGAAATTTTCACCAGAAGATGTTTTATAACGTTCTTTATAACATAAATTTGGTTTATGAATTATATAATACATTCAGTCATTCTCATTTTTGTGCTTTAAGGGAGGCTGAAGTTTCCAAAATAGATGATGAATTTCACACAGTAGACGATATTTTGCAATCCTCGGAGAGAGAACCTGGATCAGCCGAGGAGGAATATACCGGAGGAATCAGTGATGAAATTGAAGAAATCTTGGGGAAGGTTAATCAAAGAGACGAGAAGTACCGGCTAGATGCAGATGAACAGCTTGAGGGGGCTAGTGCTTCAAATGTTATCGAGGGTATAAAGAGAAGGTCGAAGAGTGACAGAGAAGAACACGGACAAAAGAAAAGGAAGAGAGGAAAAGGACCAGCAACAAGGGACACTACGAAACTTGATAGCCTCCTGGAGCAGTTGCCTCAATTTCTGGCCACTGCAAACCAGGCAGCCGAAGCGCATACAAGAGCACTGGGCAAGTGGGAGAAGAAGTTTGGTCTAGCTAGTTCCTCTGATACCGAATAAGCCATGTTTGCAAGTAATAAATGTTATTTTTTTTGTGGTAAAAACTGCTCTCAGGGTATTAGTTTACAAGTGCGATATTTGTCTTACATATGTGCAAACAAATAAAACTACGATACAGTGCTGATTCTCCTACTTCATTATTGTTTGTGTCGGCAATTAAACCCCGAATAACTAGTTGAAAAAACAAGGCCCGGTTGTTCAAAGCACGATTAAGCTAATCGAGGATTCGCGTGAATTTTGATCTCAGTTTTGTAACTTTTCAGTGAGGTTTTCTGTTTATATTTTTTATCCTCCAGTTTTGACTTCGACTAATGTCAAACTCCACAAAACATTTGCAGTGAAAACACTTTTATACAAGAGAAATTAAGACCTCGATTAACTTTTAATCCTGAGTCAGCGTTAATCGGCTTTCGAACAACCGGACCCTGGATAATTAAATAGGAGAAATATTTACATTTTGACTGGAATGACTCGTTCCGAAGAGTAAACACCTTGCTATGGAAAGCTTTCAGCTATCAAACGACACGTTTCTTGCTTAATTCCTTTGTAGAGCAGAAACTTTCACAATTTCTTAACGTGGACACATAATTTTACTAAAGCCGACAAGAATGATATTAACTGGAGGGCTGCAATGGGTTCGCGAAGTGAAGCTTTTCGTGCAGAATGAAAATTGTTCCACAGAAAGCGTCATATAAACAACCAATTTATTATAATTCATTGAAAGTCGTTGAATGTTTTTTAACTTATAGAAATTGATTGTTCATCATCAACTTCCACTTCCGCGGAACTTCCGCTAAATCGGAAAACCCTACTAGGTTTTGTTTCGGAGATGTTAACACGCTAAACCTTTTGTTTGAGTTAACGTGCTAATCTTGACACGCTTAGCGTGCGAATTGGCACGCTAGAACACGCTTACGATGGCCCAGGAGGCTCACAGTCCAGTTTTTATTTTCACAGTCCAGTTTTTATTTTCAGTCCAGTTTTTATTTTTCACAGTCCAGTTTTTATTTTTCACAGTCCAGTTTTTATTTTTTGAACACTGCAGTTTTATTTTTACTCCCCAGTTTTTTTTTTCAAGTAGTTACCAGTTCTCTCTCTATTCGTGCCCTGTTCACGTGCATGTTGTTTGGCGGCCATTTTGTGCAATGGATGCGATCATCAGGCAAACTGTGCGAGAGGAAATGCGACGTTCAAGTCCTAGTCCATCGGAAAGAGAGTCTTCCGCTAGTCAAGATGATAGTGGCCAAAGTGAAGTGGAATCGGCTGCGACAGGAGCAACACGAAGTGCATTTACATCGCGAACAGTCAACGGTTATCTGGACTTCTGAACCGAATCAGGCAGGGTAGTAGCGACAGCTCTCACAAAAAGCGGAAAATCGTTAAGCACCACAGAATACAGGTGAGATGGATACATTATGACCAAATTAAGAAAACATTTACTCCTGTTCGACAAAAGAATGGCGGTGGAAATCGCTTCATTTCATATACATCAGCTGAACCACTTAAGATGGAAGACCTTCTAGAGAAGGCGTGTTTGTTGTTTTTCCCAGATGGAAAGAATAGTTTTGCCGGGCCTATAGAAGAGATGAACAAGTGGATCTGTGATACCACTGGAGTGGCAATTTTCGATTTTCCCGATGAAGGAACTGTGGGAGACTACCTGAAGAGAAATGGTCTTTACCCTTCCTCGACCTATTTTTACCTTCGCACACAGCCACGGTATCTTTCAGGTGATGAATTTGAAGATCAAAGGCACTATGTGCCAACCCATGAATGGAACAGTAAAGAAATTAATTAACATAGAAATATGCTGTAGTACGGGTAAAATGTAAGTTGACAGTCTCGTCCTCGATGTTTTTGAGAATCGATTTTCAAGTTGAGTCTGACTCGAGTAGGGATTTCAAGGAAACGATTTATTTCTCGAAACAGAACAATAAGATATTCCGCGCGGCAGTTCACGCAAGCCGGTGTATTTCGTATTCACGTCCAAATCAGTGTTGGGAGGGAGGGAAACTCAAACGAAAAGTCTTTAATCACTGATATTCGATAATCGCCAACTTTATGGGCCGAATATGTTTGAAAACAAGGTTTAGACAGGGTTTAACAAAACCATGGCCTAATACGATTTTAAACTGACTGGCCAACCTAACACGGTAAACCCTGTTTAGAAGGGGTATATAAACACAGACTAAAACTGACCTGCTTATAAGTTGATTTAGACCTCATTAACTAACTTTTTAGACGCGTTCGAACTGGTTTGAGTTTTATTTTAAAGCAAGTTGCTGTTCGTGAAATAAAATATTTCAATCATTTCAAAACGTTCTGATCTTGTTTGTGTAGTCTGTGCTTCGCACGCACAATATTTAATTTTACATGTAAACATTCACTCGTCTTCAGTTCTGTCATACACGAAACTCTTGGAAAGAAAAATACTTCAGTATTTATGAAGCTGCAATTCTTGGACTAAAATTAGCTACAGTTAAATTATCAAAAATGGTTTTGCTCTCCTATTAAAAAAACACATTGAGATATTATGAAAATGAAAGGTAAATCTTTATTTTTGTCCCCCGTCACGCAACGCTTCCTCGTTCCGATAATAATTTTAAAATTCTTTCAACCATTCACTGCAACTAAAATGACAGACAATTTCAGCAAACCAAGACACATCTTCGATTTCTAAGCAACTTTAGGATGGGGTATTAATTTTGTTATCTTGTCATCAAATAAACTGGGGCTTTCATGTTGTCTGTAATATTTACAATGTAATGCCGGTCAGATTTAAACGTATATGTTTTCATGATCATATATTTTAAAGCTTTCTATCAATTATTCGCTCCTCTATGTCGTTGGCACTTTTGCGGTAACTATAACTAGTATAAATAAAATACACACTGATCCAGATAAAATAGTACTTTATTCATGAAACAAAACACGATGAGATGTTTAATTCTCCTCAGAGAATATTGAATTAACAACAACAACAAACAACAAATAATTCAAATATAAAATGCTACATTTCCTTTTAGAAGCAGAAATAAAAAGTTTCAATTTTCCGCTTTCGCAAATAATTTTAGCTGAGGCTTCATCTGCTATAATTTTTCCATCGAGCGAAATCGTACAGCTTTATACGTCTGAGTACAAACGTTATTTGAATTGGGATCAAACAAGAAAAACAACATTAAAAAATATCCTGATCACTTACCGAACGGCACCGTTCTCGTATTAAAGTCCTGAAAACTCCATTGAAGTACGAGGTTCGGTTTCAATTTTCGAGCCGTTTGAATATAGCTCAAGTTGTCTTGGAGAGTGGATGACTTAATTCAATACTTCAATAATTATGTCCTCTTATTTGGCGATCGAGTATTCTTGACTGTTACTTCTTTCCATTTCGAACTTTACTGAAGGTGTATTTTCATCGTAATTTAATATGCCCTATGCGACACTTGGCGCCCACTGATGATTGATCATAAAAGCAGAGAAAACACCGTCTTCTAACAAGAAACCACGACACGAAGGTACTGTGTTCGTTTTATAAAGGATCGAAAGAACTAGAAATACTTAGCTTGTGGTGTGCCACATGAATTCTCGCTAAGATGGTCTTGAATATTTTGTCAGGAACACATAAGTCGTCGAAAGCTCACTGATGACACAACTGCTCGAACCATAAAGCTTCCCAATCATGAATTGACATGAAGAAGCATAAAGCAACGCCAACGCCATGGTCAGCTCCCGCGCACAGATGGTCCAGAGCGTGTCCAGCTAGAGATAAAAACGTCACTGAATCTATCGTCCGGTTGACCCAAAACTAAGGCATTCATTCACTACAATTTATCAGTGTTATCTAGCCCCAAAAGGCCGTAAAACGAGCAAAGTTTGAGCCTACAGTAGTCGTAATTTCGGCCAGCGTAGTAACAATGGCACAAAGGCCCCCATATGTATTTATATGTTTTGTTTTCACCTTTAAAATCAACAAGTGCTGGCGTGGCGCAGTGGTAAGGTTCTGATTTCCAAAGCAGGACTTCGAGGGTTCGAATCCCACATCCCGTCGTTTCCCCCCAAAAAAAATGATGACCAAACTAATCAGTGATCGCTTCCGGCAATTCCATTTTTCAGAAAAATCTGAATTCAGAAAATATAAAAGACCACAAAAACCAGCTTCTTGAATAGTTTCCTACACACGAACCGAAAAAAAGTCATCTTTTTATTGGGTTTTACCCGCTTCCATTAAAACCTGAAATAAGTGCCATTTTTTTTCGTAAATTGTAGAGTATTTTCCACATTCGTCTAGGAAATTGGTTAAGTTAATTTTCTCGACTTTTATTGATATTTCGCTATACCGAAAAAGTCAAAACGAGAAATTTCTTAAGCGTTTTCTGCTTTTCGTCTTTTTTTCAAACCTGAAATAGGTGCCATTTTTTTCGTAAATTGTGAGGTAATTTGCACATTCGTCTAGCAAATTGGTTAAGTAAATTTTCTCGACTTTTATTGGTTTTTCACTATTCCGGAAAAAGTCAAAACGAAAACTTTCTTAAGAGTTTTCAGCTTTTCGTATTTTTTCTCAACCAAAAAAAGTCGAAAAAACTAAAAAGCGAAAACAAAAAGTATAAACTTGTTTCGGCTGTGTTGATTGACAGACGTCATATTTTGGCGCCAAAAGTCTTCTGGTGAGTGCTGACCTGTGTGGAATATTTGACAAGCAATGTTGAATTCATAAGAAATCAGATCAGGGCAAACAAAACATACAAGCAGATCTGTAGTTTATTGAAACAAAGCTTTCCAGAAGTTAAAAGAGGCTTTTCGGAAAGAAACTTGCGCTTGTTTTGTTCAAAACATGGAATGGAACGGAGCTAGACGTAATTATTCCATTACTCGAATGGCTTTTGTTTGACACCACGTGTACGTGTGTATCCACGTGGACAAATCACACGTGGACAAATCACTCCAGAAAATACTGAGCAGCGCTTTAGAACGCATTTTATTTGTCTCCACCTGCTTTTCGAGATGGCGCAAGTGTACGTAAAAGTTAAACTTCAGAATAGGGTTTTAAAACTGCGGCCTGCAACAGTCACTGTGGCAAACCTTGCTATGATTTTTAAGTTAGAGGTCAACCAAGGAATCTACATCCTTTCGGAAGAGGAAGGTGAAATCATTTTACCATCTGATCGTGGTGCCTTTCTGGTGGAGGACTTTGCCAAAACATACGTCGTGAATGGCGAACCAGCAGTGAGCTCTTCAACCTCAACGCAGCCAACATCGACGACATCACTCGGATTTCCTCTTTCATATCCGGCGAGAACCAACACCAACCCACCACCTGGCCAGTTGCTTCCTGAAAGGCCAAAGTTTACAGTTAAGAAGTCCCAGGGATGGAAGAAATCGCTGGTTGTTGTAGAAATAACGTCTTCTGGTCACGTGTATGACAAATATCAAGTTCATCTTGCTTTAAAGGAGGAAAACGCGTCGGTGAATAGCGTTGAAGAAATGCTCAAACAACAGCTTGGTTTTGATGTTTGCGTCCTAGACTCCAAGCAACTGCCAATAATTTCAAGCGAGACGACCAAAGGTATAATTTAAAGGTTAACTCTTTCCTAAAGTAAATATTTGCTTATTGTAGTGTTATCCAGTGTTATCGTAGTTGACCTGACCATATTTAGAATCTGAAGTTCTTAAGTTTAATCTGTTTTTCTTTCTGTATAGATGTCGACACCATCCATTTTGACAAATGTATGCATGGAAAACTTCTCAGTGCATGTTTCCCTGGCTAAATCAGCAGTAGAATATTTTAATAAATAGGGATACCTTTATCAACTTCGAGTTGATAATCTTTATCAACTTCGAGTTGATAATCAACATAGTGTCTGTTTTACTTGCACGCCGCCCGCCTACGCAGCACCACAGTACAGTTTCATTAGAAACTAATCACTTTATACGTCCATGCCAAAGACCTTTGCTGGACACAGTGATATTCTAAGGGGATAGATTCATTCTAGACATCAGCAATCTGTGAATCACTATAAGCCGACTAATAAGAGAGGACAATCTCTCACATAACTTGGGCCTTTAAGTGGGTGGAGAGGGGTGGGGGTGTAAACATTTCCAAATGTAATCGAAGAAGGGGGTATAATTTTTAACTACAAAATATTGCGGGGGGTACAAATTTTATTCAATGTTGTTTCTAGAAAAGCACCCCTTCCCTCTATTCCCCGGAGGACGTAATAAATGGTCGGTCAATCAGATAGATAGATATCAATCAATCAGATATTAAACTATCCTAAGAACAGTTTTACAATTTTGATGGCGTCAGATGTAAACCACCTATACAAACTCCAATTGGGATTCTCATTAACTCAAATTGTAATTAAGGGTTTTTCTTAGTCTTTCACGTGTCTTTGTTTACAGGGTCTCAATTCTGGAGAGGTAGTCGGAAGATACTAGTGGCAAAGAAATGCCAGATGTCTTATCTGAGGAGGGGCAAGGGCCAAAAGAGAAAGTCCAGAACAGAAGATATTCTAGATCAGTTAAAAAAGATGGTGTCTTCAGAAACCGAAGAGGAGGAAGATTTCACAGAAGCCCCTTTTCCAGCTCCCAAGCAATCTAAGCTGCAAGTAGCAAGCCGGGGTGGTGTTTTCTACACAACCAAACACCGAAGAAGAAGCTACTAAGATAGTGCAGTCAATTTTTAAGTGTTCAATTTGTCTTAGTCAAGTTAACCTACCAGCAGCAGTATGTGCATCTTGTTATGCCTTCATTGGTTGTGTACCCTGTGTGGAGCAATGGAATGAGTCAAGCACCTCTGACTCCAAGTGCCCACTGTGCCGCACTACCACTGATTACGCGCTTATTCCGATGGTGCGTGAAATTGCAAATATCCTGGGGCAGTCAATCCCTAGAAGCGATCGTGCAGTGGAAATTGAAGGAAGCGATACTGATACCATCCCTTATGGCCGCGCAGACGAAGAGTATCAACTGGAAGAGGACTTTGACCTTGGGCCAATGTTGTAGTAATTTTGTTCGGTTTTTCTTGTTGTTCACGGAAAAGTCGGGAAAGTGTTGAGTTGTTTGACAAAAGTTTGGTAAAATTGAGAATCCTAAAACTTATCTTCACAGATGCCTTTATTAATTATCAACTGAAATGGTTACACAAGAAGTGACAGTTCGAACATTTATATTTAAACATTTATTGACTGTTAAAACGCAACACGTTGTTTACATTATTAGCCAGATTTGTGATCAACCTACGTTTCAGAAAACTCAGGGCGACAAATTTCTAGTGATGTTAAAAAAGGACAAGACAGCTGACATCAATAAGGAACCATCCCCGTTAATTACATTGCTGTAAATTTCTTGGAAAGTGGGATTATCCCGAATAAATTCTGTTTCACGTTGGTTGTTGAGTACTCCACTGTTTGCCAGGGGATCATCTCCAAATGATGAATCGCGTGTTATAGTGCCCCAGCATCGGTGTACATTTGTATAGCATCCTCAACGCTCGGTACCATAGCTGAATTAACTGGGTGGACTCTACTCGTCCGCTGCGCAACAACATCTGGAATTCGATCACTCTTTCCTTTGGAAATACAAGAGAGAAAAAGGGTTACATAAGGGATGTTCCCAAATGAATACTACATTTTGTTTCTTTAGAGGAATATCATTGAAATGAATGCAAGGGGTAATCGTTTGCACAAGAAGGAAATAATGAAATTGCAAAGGAGTAAGAGAGACGCTCTTTTCTAATCATATAATTACGCAAATCAAACCTGTCTAGCTGTTCGGAAGTGCACGTGCACCCATATGCGGTATTACTATAGATTTTAAACAGGAGAGCTACACTGTAATTTCATACTTTTTAGTAAATTTTAAAAATGGAAATTAACCCCTGGGGTACTCCTTTATATAAGCCCGTAAGCACCCACCCTCGATTTAGCGCCCCTCTTCGAATAAGCGCCCCCATAGAATCATGAAATTTAATATATAAACCCACCCTCTCCTTGAAAATCAGTCAAAATGCTTATTATCTTTCGACTTTTTGTTGCTATTTTCCCATGTGTTGACATAAACGAAAGTCTGATCTAGCCATAGTTGAAGGAAATTCTGTCTGCATGTTTCCCCACCACTAATATGCATTGTTAAATATTATAAGCTTCCTTTAAGAACGCACTCCATTAATCTGTGATTACTGCCAGTTTTATCTTTATTTCATTGTGCTACTAACCTTCAATTGAATGTGAATTCCAGGATGCCACCACCCTCTGAAGTCCGACTTCAGCTACATTCATGGTTATGAAGGATACACAAAATTGTACAACAGGATCATAGAGGTTTATCAACAAGCCGTTTTCCATTCTCACGAGCACATCTTTGATTGGGTATATAATTCGTTGATTAACTTCTGGCCATTTGCGTTCTGCAGGCAAATTCTGATCAAAAAGAAGGGTAAAGTCAAGTAAGACATACATAAAATTGCAGAGTAACGCTATGGTATTTTCATTTTTCTCTTTTTATAGCAAACAGTCCCTAGACTTGTCAAACACATACCTGCCTAGATTGTGTCTGGACATATGGTTCGCAACCCAGGTTTCCCCTTTCATTTCTCAAGAGATTTTGGACAAAAAGCATCAGGCAAGCCTCTGTACCATGGTCGACTCTTACCATATCCCAAATACCCTCATGGAGAAGGATCTCTCTGCGAAAGAGAAAAAAACTTTATTTATTATAATAAAGTGCCAATATAACACGCGCTCTGATTGGTTTAAACAGCGTGCACGCGCGTGCTTTATGAGAGTACAAAGCACGGAGCTCACGAATGCTCGCGCCATCTGCCGAGTTTGTGTTGAAAATAAAGCCAAATGTGTGAGGAAAATCATAGATTTTTTTATCACAAAACAAATAAAAAAGCCTCAACTGTGCTTTGTTTTGTTATAAAGCACTCAGGAAGCGGCCAGAACATTCAAGAAGTAGGGAGAAACACTCACCTATCGGCTCGTGTTCCCCCCTACACTTCTTTCGAGCTCGCGCCATTTCCTGTGTGCTTTTCACTCTTTTTTTTTATAAGAACCTTTTTTATAAGAACGTTGAGGCTGAGATTGACCAAAATTTTAAGAACATGCTAAGAACATAGCCAGGTTGAGATTTAGCTAAGAACATTTTTATTCACTTGTTTCTTGCATCGAGCTCTAAATACAAAATACAGTATCCTTTCAAAACATTAACAAAATGTAACATTTCAAATGTCTCAGTGAATACGCAGTTCAAATGAGCTCGAAATACTTGAATGCCATATTTTATAGTAACAACATGATATGGCAAACATGTATAAAAACCGCTAATAGGCTGTGTTTTGGTCAGGTTTCCTGGGTTTCGCGTTCGAACTTTTTTCTTGTGAAATTCTATACCATGTAACTTAAGAACATGAACTAAGAACATTTTCGGTTTTGGCTCAGCCTCAGCTCGAAAATTATACGTTCTTATATAAAAAAGAGTGTATAACATATAAACAAAGCACAGTTAATTTACTACCATCTCGAACCGTAAAATTCCGACTACTGGGACCCTCCCTCCCCCTAAAATAAACCCTCCCAAAGATAGGCCGACCAAATCACAGACGCAAAAATCCTTTCCATAATAATACCCCCTCCAACCCCCCCCCCCCCCCCCCCCCGAATATAAGCTCATGTGCAGTAAGATTTAGCTCCTACTTCCGTGATTATAAGCCCCTATGGTAGGACCTGTTTTGTATTTTATGTCGTTATAGTATGGTCACTCAGAGACTTGTAATCCTCATTTACGGACTGTAAAATAAGCCCTCTCCCCCTCCCCTTGATTAATCTCTTGAAAATAAGCCCACCAAAAATGCTTTTTTGATAAATACATGTACAAGGCGTACAAGCTTAATATAGGAATTGTACGCCGGTATTTATACAGGCCTCAATACTTCACCCGATAGTTTGGAATTTTAGTATTTCTGGTTTCAAATACCTTTTTCTCACGTCAAATTAAATCGTTTACAATGTGCCTGGTAGATTACAAAGGGAAATTTTGGCAGGGTCTATTGGGAAATATTCTACGAGATGTGACTATAAACATTCACAAACCTGAAGTGTGCGTATATAATGACGGCATTCTTTTTGGGCATGGAGAACAGCTTGACGATTCTTGAGCTGCAACCATCGCTAAGTGCATAAAAAGTACATCCATACATCCCCAGTTTTTCATTTTGATCGCAGTGTAACTTGTTTCCGTGGTAAGGTGCATAATATGGAACCGGATTTCTCCTTCGTACGGTGTCCTCCCTTCGCCTCGCATGATTGACTGGATTCACACGTTGTAATGATTTTGATACCTGCCTTCCACTTAGTGTCAAGCCTTTACTACGCACATAACCAGTCATCATTTTACGTCCATAAGTCGGTCCGACCTAAAATTTAGTCATATAATTATTTTAACGACGTACAATTGATTTTATAACACACGTCAATCTTGAATAACGACGTCTATCTCCGTTTCATTCATCTTCTTTATTCCATGTTTTGAACAAAACAAGTGCAAGTTTCTTTCCGAAAGCCTCTGTTTACTTCTGGAAAGCTTTGTTTCAATAAACTACAGATCTGCTTGTATGTTTTGTTTGCCCTGATCTGATTTCTGATGAAGTCAACATTGCTTGTCAAATACTCCATGGTGAAGCATTCAAGCCAGTTTGTTGTAGGCGCCAACATAGGTCAGCACTCCCCAGAAGACTTTTGGCGCGAAAACATGACGTCTGTCAATCAACACAGCCGAAACAAGTTTATACTTTTTGTTTTCGCTTTTTAGTTTTTGCGACTTTTTTTGGTTGTGAAAAAATGCGAAAAGCTGAAAACTCTTAAGAAATTTTTCGTTTTGACTTTTTCCGGAATAGTGAAAAACCAATAAAAGTCGAGAAAATTTACTTAACCAATTTGCTAGAGAATGTGCAAATTACCTCACAATTTACGAAAAAAAATGGCACCTATTTCAGGTTTTGAAAAAAAGACGAAAAGCTGAAAACTCTTAAGAAATTTCTCGTTTTGACTTTTTCCGGTATAGTGAAATATCAAAAAAAGTCGAGAAAATTATTTTAACCAATTTCCTAGACGAATGTGAAAAATACCCTTCAATTTACGAAAAAATGGCACTTATTTTAGGTTTTAATGGAAGCGGGTAAAACCAATAAAAGGGTGACTTTTTTTCGGTTCGTGTGTAGGAAACCATTCAAGAAGCTGGTTTTTGTAGTCTTTTATATTTTTCTGATTTCAGATTTTTCTGAAAAGTGTAATTGCCGGAAGCGATCACTGATTCAAACTCCCTTTATTTGTCCATTGTCTATGCATGAAATGAGAGAGCAGCGTTTGACCCATTTTTAATTGGACACCAACCGTAGTCCACCTGTAGAGCCACAAGTCAAGATCATAATGGGGACATACCTGTTCTACCAAATAGTGATGAAGTATCGTCCTTAAGTTATGTTCAAGACATTGGTGCAAGATCTGGTGTATTGCACGAAGAGGAAGATTTATTTCAGGTACCAGCCCCTGGTATGCTTAGCGAGCCAGAAGGAAACAGTGTTTCTGATGAAAACTCAAGGCAAGTACTGTCATTAACAGTGCACCGTTCATTGATTTGTGCTGATATGATCGAGCATTTTAAAGACGAAGAAAGCATGAAATGTGAACTAATTTTCACAATTATCAATGAAAGAGGGAAACAAGAAGCGGGAGTGGGAGTTGGTGTAAACAGAGAAGTCTTCTGCTTATTTTGGAAAGAATTTGCCAATGCCATGACAATAGGGGAAAGAGAAAGGGTGCCTTTTGTGAGACATGACCATTTTATCAAGGAGTGGGAAGCAGTTGGAAGAATTCTAGTGAAGGGGTTCATATCAGTTTCATACTTCCCATTGTTCTTATCAAAGGCTTTCATGTGCTACTGCTTGTTTGATGCAGAAGTTCCTGACAGTATTCTTCTGGAGTCTTTCATGAAGTATTTGTCACCTGTGGAAGAAGAGTTGGTAAAAGATTATCTAGTGAAAGATTGCTTCCCAGAAAATGAAAATGATGAGTGCAAGAATTCTTGGAAAGGTTCAATTGCAGAGCAGGAGTCAGTCCGGAGAATGTGAGGAAAGTTCTCACAGAAATTGCTAATCAAGAACTGATCCAGAAACCTCATGTGATGATTTCCACCTGGCAGCCTAGTGGTTGAACGGCTCAAGCAGTATCCACAATTTCAGAGCATTTCAAGTATTCAGGGCCTCTATGATGCATGCAAACCAACAAACAAGAAAGTTCTTGAAACACTAGAGGCACATCCAAACACAGAAGCAGAACGCGATGCGCTGAAATTTCTGCAGCGATACATAAGGGGCTTGGACAATGCTAAACTTATCCAGTTTTTAAGGTTCACAACTGCATCAGATGCCTTGATTGCCAACAAGATTGAAATTGCATTCACCAGACTCGAGGGCGCTGCTTGTAGGCCCATCGCCCACACATGTGGGCCTCTCTTGGAACTGCCTTGCACTTATTCCAATTTTGTTGAGCTGAGGGAGCAGTTCAACAATATTTTGGACCGGAATACATGGGAAATGGACATAATGTGAGTTATGAAGAACAGAGTGTTCCTTGGGTGATTTATGTTGTGGTTTTAATTAAATTTGATTTTGTTGAAATTGTTCACGCCAATTTGATTTTTCTTTTTTCTCCTTGTCTTATTCATTATCATAATTTAACACAAAGTAAAACAGGTGTGAACACTTCCAAACCAGAAAACACATTAAACCACAACATATACACCATGGACATCTACATGTTAGTTCTGCAATTAAGAACAAAACAATGCACTGTGCATGTTTTTGTAAAAGATCAATATCTAGTATCATGATGTGAGTAATGCTATACCTTAGCACATTACCCTACTGAGTAGTTTCATCGATGAATCCTATTGTGCAAGTTCAAAAGTTCAAAAAAAGGGATCAGGTTACCAAAATTAATGTCAGTTAAAGTTTTAGGCGACCATAGTTGAAGTATCCTTCACAGCTGTTATGTTGATCCAACAGTGACCTGAACAGCAACTGTTTAAGATGAGCTACCACAGTAAAATTTTGTATATGCAACGATTTGTTTTATTGAAACCAAAGTTTAATTGGATTAGAAAATTACACTGTATTAGGAATCCAGTTCCTCATTAGGTGGTTACTGGACCCAACTATTATGTCCCTCAAAGGTCTAAATAAGGAATTCTTTAGTGAAGAGTGGATATATATAGCGGCTTAATGCGCATTGCATTATCATGTTATGGAATTAGATATATTGTTGTTGGGAATGAGGTTAAGATACTTCATATCGAGAAAAGATACCAATTGAGTTTGCTATTTCTCTCTATTTTATAGCTACTAGGGTGGTTTTACACACTTATTTAGGGGTTTCGACAAAAACACTGACCCCCGGTCAACTGACCCCCTACCTGACCCCCTCTAAAATTCACTGGGAAAATGAGAAAAACAAAACAAAAGTCCAGAACAATACAATGAGAGACTGAATCAAGTTCATAAATACATTTTAGCTTTCCTGAAATTTCTAAGATGGCGGAAGTGTGGCTAAGGTCTACTGACCCTACTATTTCATTACAAGTGCAGGTGTTGTTCTCGGATAAATGAGCACCAAATATTAAAGATGTAACATCGTAAAGCATGTTAGCTGTCTCCATGAGGAAACTAGCTATAAAAGAAACAAAATAAACACACGTGAGCGTCACACACGCAGGATACAGCAACCGGAAGTGACACTGTTGGATCGTTCCATCGTAGGCTAATATGTGAAAAGCTTATTATAAGTAACGAATAAATGAGAATCAGCTACCTTGTGAATCCTTGTTATTTTGATGACTAGGCACATCAAGGAAAATGTTATCCAATACCACCAAAGGTCGTATTTTAAAATGGAGAAAATAATAATCATAATAATAATTTGGCCGGGACCTGGAACAACTAAGTTCTAACAATAACTTCCGGTTGCTGCATCGTGCGTGTGTGTTTATTTTGTTGCTTACTGAGTAGTTTCCTCATGGCAACAGCTAACATGCTTTATTATGATGTTACAACTTATTTTGGGCTCGTTTATCCGAGAACAAAACCTGTACTTTCGATGTACTTAGCTTGTAATGAAAGAGTACAGAGTCAGTAAACCTCAGCCACACTTCCGCCATCTTGGAAAGTTCAGGTAAGCTAAAATTTATTTATGAACTTGATTCAGTCTCTCATTGTATTTTTCTTGACTTTTGTTTTGTTTTTCTCATTTTCCCATTGATGTTTAGAGGGGATCAGTTAGGGGGTCAGTAAGGAATCCGTTGACCGGGGTCAGTGTTTTGTCGAAACTCCTTATTTAGTTAGTACAACCACATACAAGGTAGTCTCCCGCGCAGCCGTTATTTGTCTTGTCACGCAACGCGCTCCTCCCCACCAACGGCTGCTCAAACCCTGACCATATTCCTTTCCCATTGTGTTTGCGATAAATTCAGCGAACCAATCATGTATCAGCAAATGAAAATGACGTAGGTTTTCGCGCGAAAAAAAGGCCGGCGGTTTCCGGTTTATATGTGCCAGAGATCCTAGCTCAGTACTGAATTTTCCTTTGTGTTTATGGCGATGAAACTCCAAAAAAGTCGTCGAAGATAGCTCTAGGTGCTTTACGTGTCCATCGCTTTCAGCCGATAATGATCGGGTCTTTATTTTTGGGAAAAGCGCCCATAATTTCGCCGACATCATCAAATCGTCGCTAAACGTGGACGTCAACTGCCTACGCAAACAGCAATTTGTTCATATGCAAGAAATGCTACAAGCGGTTGTTAAAGTTTAAGCAGGCATTGGAAAAGCTAGAAGACGTCAAAAGGAAATCAACGAAGCCTTCAGAGTTAGGCCAAGAGCTAAACGTTTGCTGCGAGCCGCGGATGAAGATCTAGAGCAAGACAGAGCCCCGTTAACTGCTAGCGAAAGCGCGAGCGGCTTATTGTCAACAAACCGAGCGAAGGCATCGAAATCGCTGCAATTCAGCTCAACTATTAAAGATTCTACCACTTGTGTTTCTTCTGCTACACTGCCGGCTGGTGTGAGGCCGCTTGCTTATTTTCCTGAAGTTAGTTCGCCGATTCAGCCGGTTGAAAATCAAAATTATCGTCTGGTGTTCAACGCTTCCACAAATTCACACCTTGGAAGATCGCAAGAATTTCGACCCGCGTTAACTTCAACCCCTTCGGCACGTGAACAAAATGTCAACCAAGTGAAGCTATCCGTCCAGTATCCAAGCAAACCCTTAAACAAAGTACTTTCAGGGCTTATCAGGCCATCGGAAAAGCACTGGCGCACGGAGTTCCGTCAAGAATTGCTGGGGCAATAATGAATTGTCAGCCAGTTAGAAAGCAAATCGTAGAAAAGGTCATGAAAATTGTTTCGAAGGAGGTGACTGGCTTATGTTCTAAAACAAACCCCTCGCTGCTAATGAAAAAAGGAAAGAAAGACCTGGAAAAGTTTGATTTGGAACTCGTTTGTAGCGAGTGGCGCGAAAGGGCCCAGTGTTCTACTCATTTCTTCTCACGTCTGCTGTAAACAAGAGAACAAAACATTCTACCTGGTTTGGAAGTCTGGCACTTGCAGGATCTGTTCTGTTGAAACAGAAAAATCCCGAAATGGGCGCAGCCGCTGCTGTTATGGGTGTTCTTCTCAAGAGTAAGGCAGTGGAGGTATGATATTATTAAATGTTTGATGTTATGTCTTTTTTCGAGTAAAACACAAGTTTAAACGAAAGTATAAACACCCTCCCATGTATTAAGCCTACATTAACATTAAATTGTGAGGTAAGGGACTTTTAAAAAAGTATTTTGGTTTTGATCGAAGTGCGAAATTCCATTTTCGAAGTGGATTTGATGGAAATCTATGTATCCAAAAGTGATAACAATCTACCAACCCTGTGTCACTGAGGTGCGAATTAAGTTCTTACAACAGTTTGTTTGAAGAAATTATAGAATATTTTAATGTTACCTATACATTTATTACTCTTAAAGAAAGTGTCTCAGACTTTTCCTAAACATGTTTCAGCAGCGTAATTAATATGCCACTTCTGATATTTGTATTTTCCTAGAAGTTTATAATTTTAGTGTAACATTCTCTTTTCAAAAAGTGACAGTCTGTCGGTTTGAATTTAAATATAAATATGTAAAAACATTTAAATCCGTCAATTCAATGAAGAAAACATAAAATTATAGTAGTTTCTTAAAACCAAATCTTGATAGTACTGTGATAGATTCCTTTTGCTGCCTTTTGCAACATAGGCAACCTTGTGCAGATTCAACAAGTTGAAGCTAACAAACTCCAACCAGGACATTTTAAACACCCTTGATGTGCTTGGTGAAAACCACAACATCCATCTGATAAATACAAGGGAGAGAATCACCAAGGAAAATAGAGATCTACACTTACTAGAAGAGAAGCAAACAAGTCTTTGTGAAATGCATGCTATGCATGAGTCATCATCAGCTTGCAATTGTAATCAAGAAATGGCCTCTGTGAGGAAGCAGGTGTATGAATTGCAGAAGTCCACTCATCCTGGTTTTGTGATTTCATTTGATAATTTAGACTTCCAAATGCAAAGGAAAAGTATGTCAATGCAATCACAAAACCGGGACTTTCATTGGGTGAACCATCAAATGATTGAAAATAGAGTGTCCGGGGCAACCTAAATGCAAAAGAGCGAAAGACCAATCTCCAGGAAGTTCCAAACCTCAAATTTCTGCCCACCCTTGAAGACCAGCAGCGACAGAGGTTGAACTACACTATTCTTACCTCAAGAATTCTGGTGGACTATTTTGATGCTTTGGCTCCACTGAAGGATGCATGCATCCAACATATACCTCACAAATACACCAATGAAATGTCACAGAAGTCAAAGAAGGTTATTTCTTTCCTCAATATATTCTTCTAACCCTTTAACTGTCAAGAGTGCATGACAAAAATCAAATTTCAAAAAAATCCTACATTTTTATATTTTAAAATATCGCAAATTGAATGGTACCATGTAAAGGTACTGCCCAAGATAGGATTTTGTTGAATGACTGAGAACTGAGAACTACACTGCGTGCAATTCTCCATATTTGACTCTGGGAGTGAAAGGGTTTTAAATATTTAGCTTGCAATATCTTGTTAAAGTAGATCCCATGAATACTCCATGACTACCAGTTGGTCAAAACATGAAGTATGATTACCAGGCGTAGGGTCAACATAAACTTGCGGCAAAAGACTATAATTGTGGCAGATCCAGACTCCATCATATGGGGGGGGGGGGGGAGTGAATGGGGTGGGGTCAGGAGAAAAATGTTAGAGGATGTCAAAAATTTAAGGGGGGCATGGGTCCCTACCCTAGATTCGCCGGGCATTGATGGTCAGGTTATCAGGGCTTTTGCTTTCATTTACACATGCAAGCAAATGACTGAACTTGCAGGAATATCTGTAATACTTTTTTTTCTACTTAGATGCTGCTGGGCATTGAAAAGAATATTCAACAAAATTGACAAAAAAAATGTATTTTATGTTTTTCAGGTTCCCTCGGCATTGTCTTTAAGAATGAGAATGTTAACGAAGACATGATGTCAATTATGCAACAGTTCCATTCTTACCTCCCTAAAACTGGTGATGGTGGTGTAGATGGTCAGCTGTTTTCAGGTGACCAGCTAACAGTGGAAAGGGCGGTGAATGTTATTTCTTCCGTTGCCAATGGTTTTAGCCCGCAGGACCGCTTAGAGGGCATCAACCTTCAATTGGGCGATTGGCATGCTGCTGTGAAAGTGCTAAGTGTAAGTAGGAAGCCCATATTTAATAAAGTAAAATAAAATAATGAATTTATAGTCGAACCCCTGTTAAGCGGTCAACACTGATTAAGCGGCCAGCTATCAAAGTCACAATATTAGTATAATACTGTAAATAAAACCCTGATTAAGCGGCCAACCCCTATTAAGCAGCCATTTGCCATTTCCCCGAGGGTGGCCGCTTAATAGGGGTTCGACTGTACTCAGAAAAAATTTCTGAGCTCCCCAACGGGAATCGAACCAGGTGCCGGTTGAAGCATCCTACCGGCACCTGGAAGGTCATGGGTTCGTTTCTTGTTGGGGAGCTCAGAATTTTTTTCACTTGAGAGCATTTCTTCATTTAAAAAAGTATTTATTGAAAGTATATTGTATAGATTGAACTAAAGATATTCACTTAGAAAAATATTAACTTTGCAACTCCAGGAAAAACAATTTGACAGCAATAAAACCAATTCAAATTCATCCATACACTGATACATGTACATATAAATTAAATAATTTAATTGTTTCCTTTCTCTTTTTTAACAGCTTATTTACTCAAGGTTCTTCAGTGGAAAGTCAGATACAGATATCTGCACTCTCTTCTCAGACCGTACATTAATAAACAGAAGAAATGTGACAGGCGATCCTCATTCTTCATACCGAGCAAACAGGGACTTCCTTTTTATCATCTTCAAGTCAAGGGTAATAGCAGCTGCAATGAAAGTGCTGGGGTTTGTCGACAAGTCTGGAACCCCAACAAATTACAGTTTACCTGCAAACATGGAGTCAATGAACAAGGCAGAGAAGCTTCATTGTCTCCATGAAATCTCGGAAAAGCTGGTTGATGAGTTTGTTTTTCAACCAAGTTCAGAAGTGGATGGTCTCATAGATGGCGTGTTAACTGAACAAGATAAGGATTTCCTTGAGCAACAGGAACTAACACCCAATGGAAGATTCCAATGCAGATTTCCCGGGTGTGACAGGTCATTTAAATACAATGGCAAGTGCAGAAGAACTCATGAGCTATCACATGATCCACCTGTTGAGATTGCTGAAGATCCCGCCCAAGTGACCACTTCTACACCCACAGTCCCTCTTAAAGACACTAAAAAGGGTGATGATACATTTGATTACAATTGTGCTCTAATCACAGATTGTTTTCTATTTTTCAACTTCCTTGATGCCATCAAAGAAGGAGATGGGGCAAGAATCATGAGGCAATACAAGTACATCATGCTGTATTGCAAGGCAGATGGCTCCCACAGCACCAAGTACTCCCTTGAATGCTTGTACCAGTTTTTCCTTGTACATGCTCTGTTGTCACCAAGAGACAGTGAACGGTTCATATGGAACCGTTCAGTTAACAACACTGGCAAAAGGGCTCCAATATCCCACTTGACGAAGACACAGAGCATGGTAACAACTTCATAAAGCAAGGCATTAGAAACCTGGGGCCAAATGTCACTGAAAATGCCGTTTCTTGACTGTCGTATTCACAAAGTCCAACGGCATCAATGCTGGGAAATCTGGATGAAACCATCAAAAGAATGCTGAGATCTGGAAAGCACTCTGTGGGTACCCTTGAAAGGGATCTACATGAACTCATCAAGAGAGCAGTGGAATTCAATATCTTCACTGAACTTGAAGGACGTAGCTATAAACATTTCAACTGCTTTCAGAGGGACAGACTGAACAACTTAGATGCCTCGAGTTTGTATCAGTGGATAAACAAACATAAGAAAAATATAACGTGGGGCATCAGAGCAAGATGATCATTTTGTTTTTCAAGAATGTAATCAGATAAAATGCGACAGTAGGACCTTTTTAAAAAATATTAAAATTCTTGCTTGGCCCCAAGTTCAGGGGGATAAAACAGAAGTAAATGCATCTTCACAGATTATTAGTAATATTAATTTTCTATTTTATTTCCCCATGCCTTGGAGTCAAGTTGGAGTTTTGATCTATAAAAATTGGCCTATTTCTTAAAAAAGCCTTAAGCCAAGGGATTTTTACACTGGCACTGACCTAGAGGGCAGATCATCCAAGTGTAGGATGATCCTAAAGCAAGGATCATCCATTAGTGTTACATGTAAATTTTCACACAATGATAGAAGGAAAAATTGGCTTCTGTGGATGCTCTGCTAGCTAAGATGATCTTAATTCTGGTGATTCAAGTGCTACAGTTTTTTGCATCTTAACTAAAAACAGAAAAAAGCACTCCTTTAGAGGCTCTTTTAAACAGATCCCCTACAGAAACATTGAAAACTAAGTTATTGAGGTGAAAAGGAAATATTTAATTAGGGCTCAGGTACATGTAATTAATGAAAAGTCATAGAAAATTTCATAGAACCTAAAAAATGCAGATACATGTACAAGTTGTAAATACAGAATGTATATAAATGTATAAAATTATATGGGAATTGTTTAAGTTCTACATTGAAACGTAAGTTAAATAATTTTTAACAAGTAATTTATTTTAACCTTTTAGGCCCAAAGTCAAAACACAAATTCTCCTTTCCGGTCCCCATACATTTCTTATAACAAATTGAGAGAAATTGTTAATGGATCAAGATAATTCATCTTGGATGATCATTACCTTTACTAAAAACTTATCACCTCTGTACTTAATAATGCATTGATTCTACAAGCCAGGATAAATTTGATACTGATTATTGGGCTTAAATGGTTAAATTGATGTTGACTTGGTTGCAAGATCTTTTGAAGTGGTGCAAAGGGAGAGATCAATAATTAAAGCATTTGTGATGTACAGTATCAAAAAATAGAACAATATTTCATTTAAAAAGAGATGAGAGACTGCTATTCAAAAAGCTATTTACATTATAAAAATGACTACTATTAAAAAATCAATGAAAGTTTATTTTCATTGCTGTGTCTTCAATAATAATTAATTATCAATATTATTGGATGAGGTTGAGCAAAATATCGTAATTTGTCAGTGGCGAGCAGATCAATTATTTGCCGAAGCCGAAGACAGAGGCAAATAATTGATCTGCGAGACACTGACAAATCACGATATTTTGCAATATTCGAGTTCAATTATTATTAGTGTCTAATGCACACTGAATTGATGTGACAAGTAGAAAGGCTTAGTTAGGCCCAGTTCAGACGCCGTACTTCACATGAGCCGAATCAAATTCGAATTTAGGCCGACCCAAATTAATTTAGATCGACTGAATTGATTCAGACGCCGAGCTTAATTCAGCCGAACTTAAATTAATAGGGAAAAATTGCTGTTATATTGAAAAATAATAATAATAATTCATGCATTTGTTTCAGCTCATGTGAAGTTCGGCGTCTGAATCAAAGCCGGTCCACAGCCGTTATTCTCGGCTGAGCCAGGCGGGAAGAACGGCTGAGCCGATCCGAATTGATTCAGCCGTTCTGAATTGATTCAGACGCCGTACTTCACATGAACTTAATTCATCGAATTCGATTCGGCTCATGTGAAGTACGGCGTCTGAACTGGGCCTTAGTGCACATAATCCAACCTTAGTAACGTGGGGCTTGATTCACAAAGCTATCCTAACTTAGTTGTATCCTAAATATATTTTCTCAAAAAAATCCATTGCATTGTGGATATTAATTTCAGACTTTTTAAATAAACCACATTCTGGCATACTGGTATATTGGTGGATATTGCTTGAGAATGAAATTTAGTCTATAAATATTCTACAGGTGCCTTTGATAATAGACATGGGCATAATCCTACCAATATACATGTACCTTTACCAGGTGTCTGAAATGGTTTATTTATTACTACAACTAGTTTTATAACATGTCAACTCTGAAGTTTGAGCACCAGATTGTTTACGTTTTACACTGCCGTCAATCATAATATGGCAACAAACATTGAACCCCTGAAAACAGAAACTGGCAAAATGGATCTAAAAACACCAATAACATCCTACAAACCTGACACGCTGCTGAGTTAAACATACTTGTTTTGTGAGACCTATGCTATGATGATTGCAGCAGTTAAAAACAAAACTGTTGTCGGAGTTAGTATACATGTAGGTAATCGCATGGGGGAGTAAAATTAAGGATTAATATCACGCGTGTTTTCAGAAATTTGTGGGCAATTTGCAAATTCTGAAAACACAAGTGATATTAATCCATAATTTTACGAGGAATCATGTGATTACTTGTTAATAATATAAAGGGCAAAATTAGTGTGATTAAGACATTGGGTGGTCTTCGGAAATCTTCGGATGACTTTGCTGACCTTCCCATCACGTTCTAAAATCTTCGGAAGGGTTTGGGTCATCTTCGGAAGTCTTCGGGTGAACTTTGCACTCTTCGGAAGTCCTCGGCCAATGTTCGGAAATCTTCAGAGTAATTTTGCCCCGGGCAAACCAAAATAATATTTAACGAAAAATGCCCTGTCTTAACCAATCAGAATTCAGTAATTTTGCCCTCTATGTTATTATAAACTTAAAACCAACTTACAGTATTGTCTTATGATGAATCTTCCAAGTTCATCATCTCAACATTTGCTAGAACAGCTGAAGGTACTTCAGCTTCTAGTGAATCATTTGAAACAACTTCCTCTTCCAGCAAAGAGTTTTGTAGTCGGGAAAGTGACAAGTTATCAACAATCATGTCAAATAAGTCGTCATCTTGAAGGACTTCATTCCATTCATCCAGTAACTCATCATCAAAATCATATTCATTGTCCTCTGATGTAAGATCAAATGACTGATTACCACTGCTAACATCATTGAAAACATCACTGACAACTGATAGGATCTTGAGTGCATGCCTCTTATCCCAAATTTCAACAACTTTGAAAACATCTGACAAGGTGAAGATCATCCCCAAGTTTTCAATAACTTGTGTGATCTGATGATCTGAGAATCCGAAACATGTCCTTTCCGAGCATTCCTTTGATTGTGGCATATATAACTCCACATTGTTTAATCGTCTGACAATAAATTATTGTTCTGTCACAAGATACCTGCTTTGTTTTTAACTCGTCAACAAGCCACTCGAAATATAGTTCATGGTCTGTATCTTTCCTCATACACTCAACAACATAAGTCACATTTGGCTTGTTTGGACTTTCCTTAATTTCAAAATGTTTCTGCATAAGAAGTACACTCAAAATAGTTGCTTTAGTCAACTTGGTTGCTGTTGCTGTCAAGGCAATCATTCTTGCATTTGGGGCTAATGATCTCAATTCGTGAAGATGGCCATAGCAATCTCGAAATGCTGCCTTTTTTTTGTCTTCTGATGTTCCCCTGTCAGTTATGAATAAATTGACAATAAATGTTAAAATTATTGGGAAAAAGATCTTCTTGTCTCAAACTTCACAGCTTCAACGTTTGAATAATTTATAAATCAGAATTCAGTAATTTTGCCCTCTATGTTATTAGCATTGTAACACATAATCTTCCTTCATGTAAGCTCAGTGATAAAAATTGAGGTCAGTTATCTGGGAATGATTGGTAGATTTGTACGCGAAATAATTTTCTCTAACAGAACCGTGAGTCAAGTATAAATAACTTTTGTCAAAATTAACCCACCATTGCCGTAACGCATGAGCTTCATCGACAGCCACTGCGCACAGCTTACTCGTGTAGACATCATTGCCTAACATACTCTGCCAACGCTCGTTCATTAGCCACGCTTCTGGCGAGCCATACACGACAGAATATTCGCCTTTCTCGATCTTCGAACGGTCGATCTCAGTCTTGGTACTGATATTAACGGCAGAAACGCCAAGGCTTCTTAAATGCTGTACTTGATCCTCCATAAGGCTGACCAAAGGTGAGACCACAACAACGATATGACCCGTCTGTTTGGAAACATGGTCAAACACGAGCGGGAGAGCTTGATAGATTAATGATTTTCCGAAGCCCGTCGGCAAGTTAACAAATAGGTCTTCCTTGTCAACAATAATTTTACGAATGGCCTGCTTCTGGTGAACATTTAGATCGGGTATTTTGAACATCGACGAGACTACACGAAAACCTTCATTCAGCGCCGCCATCTTAATTTGTGAACTTATCGCGAAAACCTCCAACTGAGTCAACGATAAAATGCAGGCTATGATTGGACGAGTCACGGGCAGAGAATTTGGCGCGGCCGAGTTCCGAAAATGGCACTGCAACTGTGATTGGCTTAAATCCTCAAAGGAATGTGGTCAGGGTTTGAGCAGCCGTTAGTGGGGAGGAGCGCGTTGCGTGACGAGACAAATAACGGCTGCGCGGGAGACTACATACAAGGCGATAATAACTCATTATTAGTCAATTAATAAAGGCAGGTTATATAAATTCCGCTTATTTCCACAACTTTGGATGTTTGTTGCTTAACAATTCCATTACTTCATTACTTACTGTTAAGAAGTAGTTGAGAAATCTTGCATTTTAATGTATACGTTAATTTTAAGGTCATATGCCTTTTGCATTTCTGTTTAGCAGGTTAATCCCTGCATTTGGCAGAGATTGCTCCAGATTTGAAACTAAGACATCACTCCTCCAAAACAGAATGTTACATATCATACAATTTGGTTGTGTACAATGTATTGCAACAAGATGTAACAGGTCATACTGTCTCGTTACTTATCAAGACTTCATTTCCTAGAAAACAAGCTGTCCATGAGCGTTGATCATGAGCTATATAAACATGATTGTTGAGTTAATATAATTATTAATTTTAGGTTTATGAGTCATTTAGTGACTGGTCTGCAAGAAGCTAAACATTGTCATCAATGAATAAATGACTGAAGAAGCCTAAGCCACCTATAATTGTGTCATAAACCATGATGGGCATGAAATATAAAATACAGAAGCCGCAGGCGAACGTTTTGTATAATTTTTGAATTTTGACTATTCCCAAATACCCAGAGTGTTTTATGATACATATAGTTGTATGGCTTTGGTTTCTTTGTATTCCTTATGATAAACAGAGATGACTTAACTGTCAAAAGTAGGTTTCATACTGCGACAAAACAATTTTAATCTAGTTAATGTTCACACACAGAGTAGCCAACCTGTATTGTTGTGTTTACTCTTGAAAACAATTCGACTCTGAAACAAGGACAGCGCGTTGTGTTTACCCTTCTGAAAAGTCTTGTGCATAGTCAAGGATAGTGGAGCTGCTTTTCGAAATTTGAAAGCATTCAGTTAATTTTTTAACTACATTTTCTATCGTGCCCTGTTTGAGCAAGACTTTCTTATTCAATCCGACTCATGGGTTATCATCCTCAACATGAAAGTGGAGCATTGCTTTTCTGCAGCTGATGAAATAGAATTGCTGAGAAATATGTCTTTAAGACCAAATCATTCTCTTTAGTATCAGCAAAAAATAAATATAACATCAATTTATTGCTTGTAAATTCATTGTTTTGGTAAGAAATGTTAAGGGACCTAGTTTACAGTATATTATCGAAGAAATAGTCCTTGCAAAAAACAATGCTTCACATGTTATTTGGGTTAGTTGATGTTTTTGCTATCGCTTGACTATTACTTTGAAGCGTTCTTTTTTTAAGAATGGTTATTTCCCATTACCGTTAACCTGTTACCAGTAATGATTTAATACTTGATCATTAAAGCTGTTGGAATTGTGCAACTTGTGCCTGTCAATTAGTTACTACAGGTAAAATAGACTATGATAGCTTTTCGACCTCTGTAATTAATGTCAAATAGAGATCAAGCCCTTCATTGACATCGTGGGGTGGCTGTAATCCAAGTGCATTCATAATTGTCAAGGCAAATTCCTCAAACTCTTGACTAAAATCTGCTGGACACATGGTTGATTCGTGAATAAACTCCTCAATTTCATGGGGGTCAACAGGTACTTTGTAGTCTTCTGAGTTGTACAGGTGGTGAAGAAAAAACACACAATCGGGTCTTCCCCTAGGACCACTGCTGTTACCAAACTTGCTTGAAGCAATTTGATGTTGATTCCACAGCTCGGCAACTTGATGAAGCTCATTTCTCAATATTTGCATGAAGCAAAATCGAATACATTCCTGATGAACTGGATCTGAACCGTTAAATAGCCCTAAGTCTGACAAATCTTTGAAAAAGTTCATCCACCAACCAGGACCATCCTTTACAAATTGTGACCAATAGGCTTCAATTCTTTGGTTGGCAGTGGATCTGCCAATAGCAAAGCATCCCACGCCAGCATTTTCATCATTGTGGGATGACCTAAGGAAAGTATGAAGTGGCTCAATTACACTGTTTTCAGTCCCATCATCTGATCTCATCTTCCTGGGTACACCACCTAACTGCTTCACAGCATCAAGATAATATTTCGCAATCACTTCTGGGTTCTTGTTTGTGGGTCCCACTTCCAACCAAAGAAGCCTTCTCGAAAACCCGTCGATACAGCCATGCACACTGAACCCATATGGCTTCAATTTATCGTGGCCATCAGTATGCCAAATGAAATTTGGCCCTTTTGTGTGGTATGCTCGCCGTCTTAACCTCTTCTTTCGCCTGCTTTCTACACCATCAGGATCGAGTTCCCTTAGCATAGTCATTACCCTTGCTCTTTTGACCATAATCCCCTTCTTTCTGAGCCTTGCCCACATCTTTCGGTATCCCACAAAACAGCCACTTTTACCAAGTTCCTTCTCAATGGCATTTCTCAGTTCACCGTCAGAGACGAAGATTCTTCTTGATAATCCCAAAGATGTCAGCCTTCTTTTCAGAGTTGATAAACTAATCGATACGCCATGGAGCTTCAGAAATTCAAGTATTTCCAGATTGCTGTAGCCTTGTTTAAAATATTGTGATATAAGCTCTAGATCATCCTCTGCAGAACCATCATTTACTCTCATACATGGTGTATATGTTGGCAAAGGCATTTTCTAACATCAGAGAGATCGACGAATCAGTTGGAAACAAGATGGCTGTGTTCAAATTCCCGCCCTTTTTTATCGATTCGGAGAGAGAACTGGTAACTACTCGAAAAAAAACTGGGGAGTAAAAAATAAAACTGCAGAGTGTTCAAAAAAATAAAACTGGACTGTGAAAAAATAAAACTGGACTGTGAAAAATAAAAACTGGACTGTGAAAAATAAAAACTGGACAGTGAAAATAAAAAACTGGACTGTGAGCCTCCTGGGCCATCGTACACGCTAGAGCAAAAATAAACATGGCAGAAAAATTTTGATCGCGTTATAGAAGAAAACTGACTAAGAAAATTAGCGTCCCATCGGACGACGAACTAGACTACGTCTTGGTTCGCAGGCTATCACCTTCCTGACATCTTTTAAAAACAATCAAAATTTCGTTTACTCAAAGTCGCATGGTTACGGCAGTGTAGGTATGTATTAAAACTGTATACACACCTACCGGAGTTCATGGCAGTGGTTGAATTTGTCCGTGAAGTTAATAGTTTCATGTCGGGTTTGCATGTATTAAAAGCATCGAGTTTGGAAAGAAAGATATTCGTCATACTCCGCAAAAACTTCACGCCGGCCACTCTCGTCTAGATGCCTCACCGTCGAAATTAATCCACTCTTCATCAGTTCATGGCGTTATAAAAGAGTTGTCTGCATTCACTGAAAGCGAAGACTTGTAATGTTCAATAATTGCAATGCGTGACAGAATCCAGAATGTTTGTTGTTCATCTAGCCGTGAACGCGAACGTGACCCAAAGTCTGGCCGCCTAATTATCAAATTAATCAAATTGGAAACTTTCGCTTTCATGTTACAGTAAAAATAAAATTTACTTGGTTACTTTCACTACATGTTTTATAAATGTGTTATTTCGTTTAGAATTTTCTCTGTCATGGTGAAAGATAACTAAAGAAAAATTTGCGATGCCCGCCGGATGATTCCGACGTGAAAATTTGAGTGACGTCGTGAAGCTGGTTGAAGCTCATTTACTTCGAAAAACATTTTTTCAATGCATAGCATATTTCAGTTATAGAAACCGAAAAATTAAAAGAAAAGAATACTTTCTTCTTTCAAGAAAAGCAATTTACTATTAAAACCTAGCCGCAAACACATGAAAAGTTTCGTTGTCTGTTTATTTAATTTACATTCCACAAGATTATAATCTGTGCGCGTAAAATTATGAAATACGGGAACTGATGGAAAGTATTCGGCAGTCATTGACGATGTTCGTTTTATTTGTTTTTAATTATAAATTGTGAACAGGTTGTAACTGCAGATAAATGAATTCCGCAGCACCCGAACTAAATTGTAGAAATACAATTTCTGCCACGTTGTTGATGTCTGCAATACAAGGCTCGATCGATCGATGGATCCGCGTCTTTTCTTCCTCTCCTAAGTCACACACGCATGCACAGAATTGGTTGAAATGGGACATCCTCAAACTCCTCGATCTACGCCTGCCATCTTGGAAGACGCCGCCACCATCTTGGACACCGTCTGAACCCTCGTACCTTACCCTCACCTAGGTGTTTGCTCCACCGACCACCCCCTGCGACTAACTCCCCACCCTCTCCTCCCTCCAATTCCGTCCCCATGGGTAAGGCAGGTGACCATTACATATTGCGGGCTCAACCTCATGAATAATTTAATCCGTAAATTAATATGCATTTAATGCATAAATAAATGAACACAGCCCATCGAGTGCTAATTTGCATATCCATATCCCTCGCTATACTCATTTCAATTCCTCGCTCCAGCCCACCGATCTTCACATCACAGTTTTACTGGTCAAAAATTAAATTGTAACGTATCAGAATCTTCAAAAGATTTTTGTCAATGTAGAGCTGTGATTTTTCTTCCCGACAATCGATCTTTTCAAAGCCATTTCAATTAGCTATAGATATCGAAACAACTCGCGCAGAACCAACTGAAGCCCCGAAACAAGGGTAGATCCATTTCAACTTACAGGCAAAATACAGAAATGATCTTGCCAATCATACTATACTACTGCAAAAGCAGTTTCCTCCATTGCATTTCCTACAGAAGTTCATTTGATACACCCTAGCTGTCATCCCACAAGAAAATTAAAACTGAAATCATTTATGAAAATGATTGATTAATCATCTAATACATTATTTCTAGGAGAGTCATATACGAACCTTCATTATGTCTTCAGAATAGGGACTTCAACTATATCAGAATTTGTACCTGAACTGTGTCGGGCTAATTATCAGTCTTCAGAACAATTATTTACAGGTACAGAAATAAAGGTTTTGAGCATAAGTTAAAAAAGCAAATAACACTGGAATTGTTTCTGAAATGTTGTTTGTCACAACGGAAGCCAATCAGATAGGAGCTGAACCAGTATGTATGGTTCTTACACCCTAGTGGTTTCTCTTGTTGTTTGATTCGCCATTTGTATGGCTGTGGAATAATTAATTGAAAGCAAGTTCGGAGGGAGGGGGAGTACTCCCATATGTGATTGATGTATGGCTGATATGGGATGTGCCTGCACCCAATAGCCAATGTGGTTGTCAACCTAGATTCATTAATAGGGTCTGGGATTTTGACTTGCCGCTGCCATAGACAGGGTATATGGGTCTCCTTCAGTTGCCAGGAAATATTTTGTCCCCCCCCCCCAAGAAATTTGTTAACATGAATAACTTGTAACAATGAATGTTATAACAAAACAAATCATTTTACAAATTTTTTTAATACAAGTACTTTTTAAATACAATTTTGGAAGGATACAATGATTAGATTAAATAAACATAGGCACGCAATGCGTGCAAGAGCTATTTTTTGGAGAGGTAAAGAATGGTGTTATGGATCATGAAAAGATTGGATTGGAAACTGTAGATCATGTTGGTTGTTTTGAGTTGGCAGATTGGCTTTAGTATAGTGTATTTTAAGTTATCAAAAATCAAGCGATGTGGCTTGTTTTCCTGGCAGACAGTTTTGTGCTGGTCAAGTTGATTATATTCAATGGACGATCGAATGTTTCCAGTCAGAGAATATTCAAACGTTTTTTATATTTTATTAATTTTACTTGGGTGGTTTAAGTTTTAAAATTGCCAATTGTAGTTAAAAAGGAAAATAACGTTTGGTGTCGTCGATTAGAAAATAATGCAATTCTTGGATGTTAAAAGCGTAACGTGAAAGAAATAAAAAAGAGATTGGACTGCATTGGTGTTTTGAGATAAAGAATATTTTCCAAACATTTTGAAAAGTTACATTTGTTACCGAGTGGTCAAACTCAAAGACTCGAAGGGTTGAATGTCATCCAGGTGGAGAGGATCGCAGGCACACCGAAACACCCACAGCTGGAGACTGAGCCTACCCCACCCAGGGAGTGCAAATCCCCACCTCCAGTCCAATAGTTGACTACTATAAAATAAAAACGGTTCTGTGAGGGGCAGTTGTTTTTACATCTTCCTTTAACTACCAGGCAAAGAAACAGTTGGAAACGAATACGTGACAATTGAACAAACCTGCGTTACACATGACAAGGATCAACAAAAGTATTTTATTTAGGTATTAAAACATAAACCATTTGTGTTGTGGTTCATCAAGAAATATTTGTGCCAGTACAGTGTGTTGTTTTAAATATTAAATTGTACTCCTTATCATCGTATAATTAAAAGCCTTAGTGAAGGTCTGCTTAAAACATTCATGTAAATTTGATTGATGACCTTTTGACCCTGACATGTTGTAATGCATTTATCAATCAAATACAAAATGCTAAAATTTAATGACAATTCACATAGCAGAACACCAAGAACTGCAAATCCTCACAGTACCTTGAAGGAAAACAATTTTTTGATTTCATTCCAAAGAAAAACATCACGTTTTTATTAAAATTTCGGCTCTTTTACATGTAATTAAATTAAATTTACATTTGAAAACAAGTGTATCAAATTATATTTTGTTTTCGATATCCATATTTCTACTGCAGCAAATTTGCACCAAACTGGAAATAAATGCCATATATTGAAAATCCTTGTGATAAAATTGAAGAGAAAAGATTTTATTTTATTCAACACGCAGATATTTATCCAACTGAGAAACAAGAACTAATTCAATTATCACAAGCGTTTGTACGAAAAACAAAAGTGTCAGGTTACATCCTTTGCATGAAAAACAAAAGTATCAGGTTACACACGCCGACATTACAACCAAAAGTATCACATTACATACGTTTCTGTTTTACCGAAATTAATATGGTAAACATTCGGATAAAACGTAACAAGTTCTGTGAATAAAATCAACCCAAGAAGATTGACCGAAAGTCAACTATTAACAAGACAAGAGAACTTGCGTAAGCATATTTCAACTTTTCTCTTCAAAATATCTGCTCACGAATTTACCACTTCCCGTGAAAATTTCTGCACTCAACAGCAAAACATCGAAATAGCGCGTGTTTAGCAAAAATCAAATTCTGTTTGGCATGATTCGTCACCGAATCCTCGAATATCCAAAGTAGTTACTTTAGCGCGGAATTCTCAACGTACCGGGGAAAATAAAAGAGATTCTGGTAAAACCTCATGAATGAACATAACAGTAACAATACAAAGGATACTAGGTCTTAGTTTTCGAGGGTCGTAGTTTTCGTAACACCCCTATTTCTTCTTCTTTATGTTTGTTCCTTCGTGGTTGATCGAAGTTCTTACTGCATGCTGAATCGGCGCCATTCATACTTTCAGATGTCAAGTTCAGTATTGGTCTCATCAGGTTTTCCTTTTCTGGCGCTTATCACTAGCTTAGCTTAGGTTGCCTTCATCTTCTCAAAGGATCGATGTCTTAGTTATATGCCGGCCTTTACACACAAACAAAGATGGCAGTCCTAAAATCGCTCTTCTTCTCAGAACTATGCCGCTTTACAAACGGCAATTTCATTGGTTGTTGAACTTAGTGTTGTTGATGGTAGTCCGATTTTGATTGGTCGGACAAACATACATACCTCACTCACTACATCGTCCAACACGACAGCTAAGAAGCTATTTTTCTAAAAAAAAAATAGCTCAAAAATTATAATAAAGTGTCAATATAACACGCGCTCTGATTGGTTTAAACAGCGTGCTTTATGAGAGTACAAAGCACGAAGCTCATGAATGCTTACGCAATCCGCAGAGTTGAAGATCGAGTTTGGTACGAAAATAAACCTCTCTGTGTTAACAACCTCGGAGGAATGATGAAGGAAATTTCCAAATTGTCTTCTCCATAGTGTTCGTGCAACTGCGATCACTGGTCTCCATCTCGCAGCATCGATCTCGGCACGATCTCTGGTCATCGCAGCGAAGCAAGCCTGAAGAGTTACAACGCTCGTCCTTTTAGCGATCAATTGAAAGCTTGCTTGGATATCCTCTCCGATGCTCTGAGTGGAAGGCCACAACAGTCCAGTCTTCCTAACATTGCCACCAGTTCGGGCAATCCTCCTCTTGCTGCCGTAAATACAAGCGACGATCTCCATTCACAAAACATAGCGCAGCAGTTTGTGAAGGTTCAACCGCAAGATTTAAGTAGTTTGTTTTCCAATTGTCATGTTGGAAAATTGCAGGTTTTCATGGGCCACAATTCGGCCGGATTTCATTGAAAAAGTTCAGATATTTAGGTTTTTTAAGGACTGAAAAGTGAACATTGAAGCACTCGTTTTGTATTCGAATTGAGTTCTTGCTCATTCCAGTTTTTGATGTTTTGACAGCTTTTGTCTCGTTGACCAATCAAATCATTTGAAGCATTCTTACAAGCGCTGTGATTGGCTCGAATTAGCGTGCTTTATTAGAGTCCAAAGCACGGGTGCTGACGACGTTCAGTTTGTTCTCGATGTAAAATGGAATGTTTGTTTCGGAAAATAAAGGTACAATTGTGGACAATTGTGAGGAAACCATGGATTTTTTTTATCATAAAACAAATAAATAAGCCTCAACTGTGCTCTGTTCTGTTATAAAGCACTCAGGAAGCGGCGGAGCACTCAAGAAGTAGGGAGAAACACTCGCCTATCGGCTCGTGTTTCCCCCTACACTTCTTTCGTGCTCGCGCCGCTTCCTGCGTGCTTTATAACAGAACAGAGCACAGTTGAGGCTTATTTATTTGTTAATTAAGCTATTTTTAATCTCAAATATAATTTTATTTGAAATGTCCAATTGGAATAACTCTTTTACAAAGAAAAGCAATACATAAATAAATAACAATTTTAAATGATGCCCAATATCATATTTATAATTTGTAGGGGCAATAAATACATAATAAATTTTTTTTAAATGATGCTCAATACCATATTTATATTTTGTAGGGGCAATAAATGCACAATAATTTTAAATGATGCACAATATCATATTAATTATAGCAATCAATAATTGATTAATAAATTATTATGTGATTGCATGACAGCAAGTGACTTATTTAGCAAAACTGGGAAAGCTGCAATTTCAAATTAGGATGGGGGATGGGGCATCTGAAAAGATATAAAGTACCAGCACAGAAACAGTTAAACATTGATTTTTGTGTGGAAAATGTACTCGCCTATCCTCTACCCCCATCTTACAAACTTTAAAGTCCCTCTTTAATACGTGAGCCCTCTATCAGGGTTACCGATACTGGTATAGGTAATGCTGTCAGCTGAACTTGATGGGACTAATGTCTGCGGCAATACTGTCCTGGCCACAGTGATGTCATACGATTTGCAACCAACTGATCTTCTTTGAACTCTGCTTCGACAAGCAGCTGCTGGATTTTTAGTTTAAGCATTTCTTTTGCACGACACAACTTGCCCAAAGAGATCATTGTCGTCAACAGTATAACTATAACTGGTGGTGGATTTTTCATGACGTTTAGAACACACGTCAGAATATCCTTTTCTTCGCGTGCAGATTTCCTCTTTTTTGAAACTGTAGAAGAGGGAGGCTGATGTTCTTTCTTGTTGCTTTCTTGAAGCATACGGTAGGTTCTGCATTATCAACATCATTCTAAAGAAACGAAATATTACCTCATACGGTTAGACTGATAACAGTCCCTTGGAAATAATGAAAACCAAATTGGGAGTAAATGTAAAAATTTCACACAGAAGGATTGTTCAAAGTGACTGTGATAAAGATTCAATAAATATGACAATGTAGATAAATTATCTATATATATTAATAATCCTTATATATATCTACTCTGATTCAACAAACGGTACCCAGGGAAAGAAGTCAGAAATCACTTACACTTACCCTCCCCTCCCATGTGGGATTTTGACTAACCCAGGGGAACTGGTGGAAAGACTGTCCATCCCAAATCACAGCCAATCAGGCAAAGGCTCCATGCCAGCTGAGACCAGCTGCCAGGCATGAAAATCAAGAGCCAGCAACAAATATAGCTAAAAGTCATTTCTGTAACAAGTGTACACTGGCAAAAACTCTCACCATGCCCCTGGACAGACAGCAATTTACCACCACCACCCCACCCTGGGATCCCTTGTGTTGTTAGGTTAGTGACGGGGTTACCCGGCATCGCCATGGGTGAAGGAGCCACCCCACCTCAAATGTCTCAGACGCCACGGATCTAGCAAGTACCTTAAATTGTCAAATAAATGCAAATATTATTGTCAAATCAATAGCAACTATTATTCAATGACATTGTAGGTGCCCTCGTCCGCAGAAGGATGGAAAGAAGTTGCAAATGGCTTCATGTTTAAGTGGAATTTCCCAAACTGTTTGGGAGCTTTGGATGGCAAGCATTTTTCCATTAAAGCTCCTGAACACAGCGGAAGCATGTTCTTCAACTATCAAGGCTTTTTCAGCAGTGTCCTTCTGGCATTGGTGGATGCTGACTACAAGTTCACCTTTGTAGATGTTGGGTCTAACGGCAGAATCAGTGATGGAGGAGAATTACGGGAATCCAGCCTACAAGCAGCTTTGGATAACAACAGCCTTGGCATTCCGCCTGCTACCTGTCTCCCGGAAAGGTACACTCCTGTGTGTCATTGTTGCAGATGAGGCATTTCCACTCAAAGAAAACCTTATGAAACCCTACCCAGCTAAAAGTCTAGATGATGCCTCAAGAGTGTTTAACTACAGGCTCTCCCGAGCTCGTAGAGTCAGTGAGAATGCTTTTGGAATTCTGGTCCACAGATTTCGAATCTTTCAGTCAACCATTCCACTTGGGCGAAGAATGGCGGCATAACCCGAATGCTCAGTTACCCTCTCTCTGCAAGGGTCTAAGAGGAGCTCAATACAGACCAGGGAAATCAGAGAGGAATTCCTTGACTATTTTATAACCAATGGTCAAGTAGACTGGCAATGGGATATGACTTAAATCATTATAACTGGTGTTCAAAGAAAAGCCATGATTGGTTAGATCATGTTCATTACTAAAGCATGTGCACTACATGTTGCATGTACACAGCAAAAAAAGCATTTTTGGAAATGAGTAGGACTGACTCTTTTTTTGAGTAAACTGGTATTTTACTCAATATGTTTGAGTTAGATTACTCAAAATATGAGTTAGATTTTTAACCCAACACAGTGAGTTGAAACAACTCTTTATTTTGAGTAAATCGAGTGTGAGTGATATTTACTCAAATATGTGAGTAAGAACTTACTCACTGAGTGTGTAAGTGCGCTTCTCACTTATACTCAACACAAGAGTTAATTTTTCTACCCAACGTATTAGTGAGTTGAAACAATTCTTACTCTGACAATAAAATTTATGTTCTTTAAATAATAATTAATTATTTATTTATTGTAAGGGCAAATGTCACTTAGGACCTTCTTGCTAGGAGGCTTTCCAATACTTTTTGTGAGGGATGGTAACTTAAGTTCACCACTTCTCTCACTATAAAAGCATGTTTTTATTCTTGATAGGAGGTCTTGAAAGGTTCAACTGCCCCTTTTTACCCTTCAATAACCCGAATCAACCCGAATCTTCCCAAAACTTCCCAAATCAACTCGAAACTCCCCAAATCAACCCTAATCTCCCAGAATTTACCCGAAACTCCCCGAATCAACCCAAATCTCCCCGGATCTTCCCAAAACTCTCCTAATCAACCCGAATCTTCCCAAAACTCCCCAAATCAACAGAATCTTCCCAAAACTCCCCAAATCAACCCGAAACTCCCGAATCTTCCCAAAACTCCCCAAATCAATCGAATCTTCCCAAAACTCCCAAAATCAACCCGAAACTCCCCGAATCTACCCAAAACTCTCCAAATCAACCTGAAACTCCCTGAAACTACTCAAAACTCCCAGAATCAACCAGAAACTCCCCGAATCTACCCAAAACTCACCGAATCAACCCGAATCTCCCCGAATCTTCCCAAAACTCCCTGAATCAACCCGAATCTTCCCAAAACTCCCGAATCAACCGAATCTTCCCAAAACTCCCCAAATCAACCCAAAACTCCCCGAGTCTACCAGATGTACCAGCAAACCATTTTAAGCAAACATATTTCGTTAGTTTATTCATTTCTATATGTAGTTTAATTTTTACAATTTTTGTATGTACACTTGAAAATGACTAATGTGTTAATTATTGCATACAGTCAACTTTGTATTTCAACACAATGAACAAATGATTGGCGTAGCAACCAAAACCTTTACACTTTCCAAGTGGATGGAAATCAACCAGTTCTGATTGCTTAACATACATCACTTCATGATGTAGTGCTGTAACCTTGTATGCATTCAGATGAGTGGCATACTCAATGACACTCAATGCTGTGTATTGAAACATAACCACATTCCCATCTAAAATGAGAACTTGTTTCACTTCTCCAAAAATAGGAATGCCATGCCGGATTCCAACAATGACACGACCCCGGGAATATTTCGTTCCATACACTTTGGCCCAAGTGGTTCTGAAAAAGAAAAAAAAAGAAACAAAGGCAAAAATTACATATCTTTGAAATCTAAAATGCCTGCAAACACAGACGGAATTAAAAGGAAAGAAGTCTGCATTTGCAGGCTATCTAAGCTGTGCATGAAAGATGTGTCAAATTGTAAATAAGAACATTGTAGATCATTCTACAATATTTTCATAACACTACCATGCTCACAGTGAAATAGATTGTTAATACAACCAGGTTCTGGGTACCAGTTGGAGTTCTCACACACAGTTTCATTAGTGATTGCAGACCCTAGGCTGATTAAGAAATATATACAAGTCTGTGCCATTGCAGCTCCACTGATAACAGCCTGATCATGCTGTGCCCACAAATTAAACAAGCCTGACTGAATTTGAATTCCTAATATTTGCAGATATCAAACAGTCAGTAAACTGTTTGAAAAAAAAATCTGGTACAGTGTAAAAGGGAAGTAACTCCTTACATGCAGTCACTCCACTGTATATAATAAAGTGGAAGCATGATTAAAAGCCCGGGGAGGGGGGGGGGGGGGGAGGTACTCTCTTATGTGGCCTATACGGGGACGTGCTGCTGGACAGGGTATGTTTTTTGGCCTCTCTGCCCTGAACAGGGTATATAATTTTATGTGAGGCTGTCCTAAACAGGGTCTGAACTTGTCCTATACAGGGTATGGTTGCACGATTGTCGTCGTAAAAATAAGGTTTATACAGTATTTAGCTATCTGAGATTGGAGACGTTTTTCCGGTCTTTGGTCAAACGTGATTTGCTAAATTTGCAATTTCCAATAAAACACTTTAAAAATGTGCAAAAGAAGAGAGTGTGTATTTTGTCCTTTGTCCAAAAACAGGGTCCTAAAATAGAGGATGTTGTCCTACACAGGGTAGGTATTTTAAGCTTTTTTTTGTCATAAACAGGGTCAGGGTGATCAAACCCTCAGTGGCACCCGATACCCAAGTGTCCCCCCCACAGATTTAAACTACATACAGGGAAACTCATCACACATATACATGTACCCAAATCATATACCAAATTATATAACATACGTTGTTAGTGTGCTATCTTCAGATATTTCTGGATATAGCTCTTGCAACTGATCCATAAAGCCACTTTCAAGGACAGTTGTTTTCCTTCCTAATGAATTGAAATGTAAATAAACATGTAGAAATAAAAACATTAACAAGGAAAGTAACTACACTGGAACAACCACCCCATTAACTGTTTCATCCCAAAATAAATTAAGCTCATACAGTCATTTTCTTTGCTGAAACATGACTTATCTGACTACCTAATGTTATAGTCATTAAGGCCAAATATTCAATCATGTTCCTTTGGTTGTTATTGTTTAATTGAGTTCTACAGTTCTTCAAATTTAATAATTCCATTTTTGGAGCAATGCAAAAATCATGTTAAACGTTTATTAAAAAACTAAGCGCAAACTGCGAGCACATAATTATCCACCTCTCCATTTGCACAGCTAGTCTGAGTCAATAATTTGGTCATCGGATACAAAATGAAATTGCATGACATGTCATCCATTTGTCTTTAGTTTAATCTAAAAACCCTAAACTGTATATTATGCATTAATTACAGTTTTTTGAAGATGTTTACACATTATTTTAATCATACACTGCATGAAATGGTCTGTATACGGACCCTCACTCAAGTCGTACACAGCCAGTATACATATATGTATAAGGAAAATATAAAGATGTATAAGGTATGTATAAGGATCAGTATATTTCAGGGTATGCTAACAAAAATGCCAGGATCTTATACACTAGTGGCAGGATTCCTTATACATCAGTACACATGTCAGTATACATTATGTATACTGTTTGAAACATGAAGTATAGTGAAGGTACATGGGGAGTTTCGGGTAGATTCGGGGAGTTTCGGGTTGATTCGGGTCGATTCGGGGAATTTTGTGTTGATTCGGGGAGTTTCGGGTTGATTTGGGTTCATTGGGGGAGATTCAGGTTGATTGTGTGAGTTTCAGGTTGATTCGGGGAGATTCGGGTTGATTCGGGGAGTTTCGGGTTGATTTTGGGAGTTTTGGGAAGATTCGGGGAGATTTGGGTAGTTTCGGGTAGATTCGGGGAGTTTCGGGTTGATTTGGGGAGTTTCGGGTTGATTTGAGGAGTTTTGGGAAGATTCAGGGAGATTCGGGTTGATTCGAGGAGTTTCTGGTAGATTCGGGTAGTTTCTGGTTGATTCGGGTTGATTCCGGTTGATTCGTGGAGATTCGGGTTGATTCGGGTTGATTTGGGGAGATTCGGGTTGATTCGGGGAGTTTTGGGTTGATTCAGGTTGATTCTGGGAGTTTCAGGTTGATTCGGGGAGATTCGGGTTGATTCGGGGAGTTTCGGGTTGATTTCGGGAGTTTTGGGAAGATTCGGGTAGATTCGGGTAGATTCGGGTAGATTCGGGGAGTTTCGGGTTGATTTGGGAAGTTTTGGGAAGATTCGGGAAGATTTGGGTTGATTCGGGGAGTTTCGGGTAGATTCAGGGAGTTTCGGGTTGATTTGGGGAGTTTTGGGAAGATTCGGATTGATTCGGAGAGATTCGGGTTGATTTGGGGAGTTTTGGGAAGATTAGGGGAGATTCGGGTTGATTCGGCGAGTTTCGGGTAGATTCAGGGAGTTTCTGGTTGATTCGGGTTGATTCAGGTTGATTCGGGGAGTTTCGGGTAGATTCGGGGAGTTTCGGGTTGATTTGGGGAGTTTTGGAAGATTCGGGGAGATTTGTGTTGATTCGGGGAGTTTCGGGTAAATTCTGGGAGATTAGGGTTGATTTGGGGAGTTTCGAGTTGATTTGGGGAGTTTTGGGAAGATTTGGGTTGATTCGCGTTGATTCAGGTTGATTCGGGTTGATTCAGGTTGATTCGGGTTGATTCGGGGAGTTTCGGGTTGATTCGGGGAGTTTTGGGTTGATTTGGGGATTTTCGGGGAGATTCTGGTCTATTTTATCATTTCATATACGGTATCATTATACTTTGTGTACGGTAATCAGCACACAACAGTTTTCACTAATATAAGGAATCAAAGATATACTGCTCCTTATACAGCCCTTATACATACATCGGTATCCGTATACATCAGTATACCTCCCCGTATACAATACGTGTACGGATTCATTATACCTCCTTATACATCTCATTTCATGCAGTGATACTGTACATGTTATTAGCATTTCTGTTTGCAGACTACAGTAGTATATTATTTTCATGAAAAGGAAAAGTATACCAAAATTAATTCAAATACTTTCAGAAAGATATATAGCCAAATTGCCAAACACTGTACCTGGACCAACTTCGAGTGACATTCTCAAGAAATTTCCAGCTGAAGCTTGAAGCAAATATGACTGCAATGCCTGATGACGCTTTGCCAAAGAGTACGTGATGTTCTTGAAGTTATTTATCTTGTCCACTAGCTTCTTAAAGTAATTGTGTTTGGCCTCAAACCGCATGGCCCAGTTCCTAACCAGTGGCCCTCTTCTGAAAAACAAAAGGCAAATTTTAGCTCTGCAAGCAGACATAACATAAATTTCCTTACTGATTATCCCGGATTATTAATTATTACTAGTAATACGTGACTCGCAGGTCCTCGCGAAGCTTTTGTTGCCTAGTAACGGGCACGCTGCGATTTGATCTGTAAGATTTCCAAGAATCACTGCAAGGTTTCTGAGAATCGCCGGACGAACGCCGTGTTTTTGCTATGCCACCGGGTTTTGGTTTCGATTGGAGTTCGCTCGTCTCCCGACATCTGTAATAAATTGTAGCGTTCTTGTACTGTTTTCCCCACTTTTCCGTCGAATTATTTTCAGACACAAGTCTTCGCGTCTACAATGAAAACTAAGCCATATGTTGATCGTACTTTGAGACATTCCTGAGTCATCTTTCCTTTTCCTGTTGTTGATAACGGATTTAATAAAGCCGGGTTTTTTTCACAAATGATCCGTATATAAATTCGTTCGATAAACAAACTTGGAGTAAAAATTGTTATTCTTCAGCAGCCGTTCCTGTTTCTACATTTACGTGTACAAAGATTACGTCGAAGTCAATGTTATTAAGCAAAGAAAAGGAGGTTAAAAAAAGAACGGCCTGGATTCGAACCGAAAAAAAAACGAAGGACCATAGTAGGATTTGAACTCTCGCCCTCAATCCCGAAGATCAGATTTAAAAGTTAGCGCCTTAAGCCATTAGGCCACGAGCGCGCCGTGTGACGTCATTACTGTCAACCACGATTTCCACAAACAAACAAATAAATAAATAAATATGATCGTAAAGGCCACACGAGAATTGCTCTCGCGTGAGCTCTTTGGGGACAGAATTATAAACCCCGCTACGCGAGGAAAAATATAGACTGAAAGCTGCGCGGGCTCTGATTGGTTAAAACCATGTTTTATCAGAGTATAAAACATAGAAAAGCGTGTTTTATCGTTTTGTGCACGTTAAATCTACATTTTAAAGCACAAAGAAGCCAAAACCATGTATATTACTGTCATAAAACACGACGGGAATTAGAGAACACTTGAGAAATATAGAAAACACTCGCCTGCGGCTCGTGTTTTCTAAATTTCTCTTGTGTTCTCAAATTCCTGTTGTGTTTTATGACAGTATAATTCATGGCTTTGGCTTCTTTATTTGTTAAATATGACCTTATCAGCAGAATATATCACGTGTACACACACACACACGCACAGACACACTAATCTAAGCCACACAGCACATAAGGCCTGAAAAGAACGACAATGATTTAAATGTCAGAAGATTTACCTAACAATTTGTTTTGGGTAATGGACCATGTAGTGGTGCTTTGGGATCAATCGTCTGTCATGCAGATCACTGAATTCATTAAGGTATTGTTCAACTTGAACTGCAAGATAAGCTGCAAGCTGAGTGCTTGTCACTGGAGCAAATACTATTTCTTCAATTCCAAGTAGGCAAAGGAAATTGTCCCAGTACTCATCTCCAACTGGAATCAAGTCACCAATAAGAAGTGGGAGCATTCTTGCCAGGCACCACATCTGTGAAGCTAACAATATAAAACAAGTTTTAAAAACAATAATGGTACAGTTGATTCTCTAAATTAAAGGACAGCCCTCGGGAATGGTCATCACTCTATACAAGAGGTAGTATAACCACTTACATATAACATGTGTCTGAGATGATTGAGATGTCACAATTTCTTAATTATAGATGCATGGTCGCTATAGAAAAACAATTTATTGGTCGCTTAAGGGCCTAATTACATGAGCCGGGCTGGCTTAGTTAGCCAGGCTGGCTCGGTTTGCCGAGATGACTTTCCGCCAGGTATTACATGACATGGGCCCGGTTTGTTGAGATGACTTTCAGCCCGGTATTAGCATAAATGATTCTAGCACGAAGAATGTGTCAGATGATGTTGATCACCTTTCTCAAACAATTTAGTGCTTTATTTTCTTCACTTATGCAGCTGCGTGGGCTGCTTTACCTTTACATCCTATTTAGAAAGAAAACTATTGATTTTTTGGTCGGATAGTGTGCTCGGAAGAGAGATTTAATGCTGGCCTGGTTAGCCGGACTGGCCCGGTGAACGTGATTACATGGAAAATTTTCAGCCCGGTAAGCTGGGATACTGGCATCGCGATACCAGGATCTCGGCTAACCGGGCTGGCCCGGTTGTCATGTAATCGCAAAGTTGATTTTTGTTGCGTTTAACAGACGTGCCGAGATCTCGGCAAACCGGCCCGGCCCGGCTAACCAGGCCAACCCGGCACATGTAATCAGCCACTAAGAGACAATGGTCTCGCTCTAAGAGAGTCAATATACATGTAGCTGTCATTCATCTATTTAAATTTGTTTGATATCATTGATTTTTTATCATTTTATTTTATCATATAGAAGAATCCTAATATTGGTTCCACATAGTAATGAATGGTCACAAAAATGTATATGACTTGTATGTTTACCTGACTGACTCATAGATGCCGAGTCATTTGTTAATGCCTGTTGCTTTATTAGACTTGGTTTGTTGCTTATGTCTGGTGGACCATAATCAAAACGTTCTATTCTTTCATTTAGGGTATCCAGTGTGAAGTATCTCTCTTCTCTGACAAATCTCTTCAACAGTAGTTTGATTTCAAGGGGTAGTACCCCTTCCAGCTGATCGTGCATAACATCTAGGTCAAGTCCATCTACTACATGGAAGTACTGTGACTGATTAAGGATGGATGCTCTCTTAACTCCATAGGTGGAAGCCAAGGTTGGATCAGTCTGAACTAATTGACATTGCCTGTCGTGACCAGCTCTTGTTCTCAACTGGAACTGATTCTCTGTGAACTACAATGATAGTTTGCTTCGATTAAAAATGAATTAAGATTTGAATGAATGAATGAATGAATGAATGAATGAATGAATGAATGAATGAATGAATGAATGAATGAATGAATGAGTGAGTGAGTGCATGCATGCATGTAGATGGATGGATGGGTGGATGAATTGATCAACACATTACTTCCCATTTTCTTCAATATATTATGATAATTAATAAAAACCATTTCCAGTGTTATTCTAATTAATTATTATATTACTAATATATAGTTATTTAATGTTGCAACACTAATAGAATGGGGGAGGACTAGTTTAAATTTGATTATAGAAAACAACTACATGTACAGGACACTTAGGTAATGTGTGGCTTTTTCCTATATTACACTTACCTTTGATTGGATGTCATTACCTGTTCCCATGCAAATTCTACAAATTCTCAGGGAACTAAAGCTTTCAATAAATCCCCCAATGGCATGAGCTCCAAGGTTATCATCAGAGAAGGGACCAATGCTGCCACAAAATAACCTGTCTTCATCTCCCAACCTGAAGTTCACACCATGATCCTGCAAAATCATGTTCAATAAAATTGATTGTAATATGATTATATTATGATCATACACAATGTAGTATTAAGGTGGCCCGCGGTTATTTATTGGAGCGGAGGCTCCCTTTTTAAAAACTATATTTTCCGCATGAAAGTGTTAACCGATTCCTGTAATTTTTGGTAATCTAAACAAGGAATCTTCAAATTATAGAAGGCTTTTAATTTTAGGGCAATCGGAATAAACGATTAAGAGATACAAGCGTTATTAAAAGACCTTGTTTTTTAAGAAAACGTGAATATTTTCATAAAACGAAGATATATTTTTTTCTAATTACGTTCAATAAGTTCCAAGACTTCAAGGTTTACTGTGAGCAAGTTTCCACAAAAACGGCTGCACAGAAATTGCTACACAGTTCACTGCTTAATTTCCACTTCAAAATGATATGCTTGTGTATTTCTTCAGCTGTTGCAAGAACACTAAAATAATTATTATATCGCACCTATCATTGGAAAGCTTAATGTTAATTAAAACTTTGCTGGATAATCGGAAAAGATTGGAAACTCCAAGGAAAAGCTATAAGCGAATGAAGAACAAGATGTTTATATGCGTAATTTGCGAATTTAAAGATATTCAAGTTTGTTCGACTTTTGAAAAAACTACAGATTTGTTTTCGCTTATTTCTAAGTATGATAAAATACAGCATATATACAAACGGTCTAACCTTATTTCAGGCGTGTAGCGTCGATGAAGCTTGGAGAATTTGGCTCGTCAATTTAGCTGCTTCATGTCTTCCATTTTACAAATGCTAGGAAAACCCCTCGTGTTCCGTAAATTATTCAAACTTGCCGCGTTCTGGAATTTATTTGTCACTTGGGAATTACGGATCATCGAAAATTTCCTTGGAATGTCATTGATCGTTCATTATCATTTAAATTTTCGATGATCCGTAAAATTCCCAAGTGCAAAATAACTCCCACAACGCGGCAAATATGAATAATTTACGGAAGACGAGGGGTTTTCAAAGCATTGGTAAAATGGAGGACATGAAGTAGCTAACTTGACGACTTAATTCGCTGAGCTTCATCGAGTCTACACGCCCAAAACTAGGCGAGGTCGTTTTTATATATGCTGGATTTTATCATACTTAACAATTACGGAAAACAAATCGGTAGTTTTTTCACAAGTCGAACAAACGTGAATATTTTGAAATTCACAAATTACGCACTATAAATATCTTGTTCTTCATTTGCTTATAACTTTTACTGGGAATTTCCGATCTTTTCTGATTATTCAGCAAAGGTTTAGGTGGTATCAAGCTTTCTAACAATAGGTGCGATCTTAGCATTATTGAAGCGTTCTTGCAACAGATGAAACAAATACACGAGCATATTATTTTGAAGCTAAAATTCAGCAGTGAACTGTGCAGCAATTTCTATGCAGCCGATTTTGTGGAAACTTGCTCACAGTAAACATTGAAGTCTTGGAACTTATTGAACGTAATTAGAAAAAAATCTATCTTCGTTTCATGAAAATATTCGCGATTTCGTAAAAAACAAGGTTTTCTAATAGCGCTTGTATCTCTAAATCTTAAATTTCGTTTGCCCTAAAATTAAAAGCCTTCTAAAATTTAAAGATTCCTTATTTTGAATACCAAAAATTAGAGAAATCGGTTGACGCTTTCCTGCCGAAAAGTAGTTTTTAATCAAAGGCACTATGTGCCAACTTGTGAATGGAAAAGTAAAGCAATTAATTAACATAGAAATATGCAGTAGTACCGGGTAAATGTAAGTTGACAGTCTCGTCCTCGATGTTTTCGAGAATCGGCGAGTTTCGAGTTTTGAGTCTGACTCGAATAGGGATTTCGAGGAAACGATTTATTTCTCGAAACAGAACAATAAGATTCCGCGCGGCTTATTTTATTCACGCAGGCCGGTGTATTTCGTACTCACGTCCAAATCAGTGTTGGTCGGGAGGGAAACTCAAACGAAAAGCGTACAGTAAGCCCTGTTTAGAAGGTGTATATAAACACAGACTAAAAAATCATTTAGCGACTAGAGTGACCTGCTTAAAAGGTCTTATAAGTTGATTTATACCTCATTAACTAACTTTTTAGGCTTCGTTTAAATATTCGGCCAATATGTTCGGACTGGTTGCTGTTCGTGAAATAAAATATTTCAATCATTTCAAAACGTTCTGATCTTGTTTGTGTAGTCGACTGTGCTTCGCACGCACAATATAAAATTAATTTTATATGTAAACATTCATTCTGTCATACACGAAACTCTTGGAAAGAAAAATACTTCAGTTATTTTTGAAGTTGCAATCCTTGAACTAAAATTAGCTACATTTAAATTATCAAAAATGGTTTTGCTCTCCTAGATACTATGAAAGTGAAAGGTTAATCTTATTTGTTTTGTCCCCCGTCACGCAACGCTTCCTTGTTCCGATAATAATATTTTAAAATTATTTCAACCATTCATGCAACCAGACAATTTCATCAAACCAAGACACATCTTCGATTTCTAAGCAACTTTAGGATGGGGTATTAATTTTGTTATCTTGTCATCAAATAAACTGGGACTTTCGTGTTGTCTTTAATATTTACAGTGTAATGCCGGTCAGATTTTAACGTGTATGTTTCATGATCATATATATATTTTAAAGCTTTCTATCAATTATTCGCTCCTCTATGTCGTTGGCGCTTTTGCGGTAACTATAACTAGTATAAAGAAAATACACACTGATCCAGATAAAATGGTACTTTATTCATGAAACAAAACACGATGAGATGTTTAATTCTCCTCAGAGAATATTGAATTAACAAACAACAAATAATTCAAATATAAAATGCTACATTTCCTTTTAGAAGCAGAAATAAAAAGTTATTTCGCAAATAATTTTATCTGAGGCTTCATCTGCTATAATTTTTCATCGAGCGAAATCGTACAGCTTCATACGTCCGAGTACAAACGTTGTTTGAATTGGGATCAATCAAGAAAAACAACATTAAAAAATATCACTTACCGAACGGCACCGTTCTCGTATTAAAGTCCTGAAAACTCCATTGAAGTACGAGTTTCGGTTTCCGTTTGAAAATAGCTTGTCTTCAATAATTATTTGGCGATTGAGTATTCTTGACTGTTACTTCTTTCCATTTCGAACTTTACTGAACGTGTATTTTGATCGTAATTTAATATGCCCTATGCGACACTTGGCGCCCACAGGATGGATGATGATTTTGATCATAGAAAGCAGAGAAACACCGTCTTCTAACAAGATGAGCTAGAAATACTTAGCTTGTGGTGTGCCACATGAATTCTCGCTAAGATGGTCTTGAATATTTTGTCAGGGAACACAAACGCCTTGATTCGCGAACGCCATAGACAGCTCCCGCGCACAGATGGATCCATGATAAAACGTCACTGTATCTATCGTCCGGTTGACCCGAAAACTAAGGCATTCATTCACTACAAAAAAAGTTCCTATAGCCTGTTTTATCAGTGTTATCCAGCCCAAAAAGCCGTAAAACGAGCCAGATTAGCAAAGTTTGAGCCTACAGTAGTCGTAATTTCGGTCAGCATAGTAACAATGGCACAAAGACCCCCCCATATGTATTTATATGTTTCGTATACACCTTCAAATCAACAAGTGCTGGCGTGGCGCAGTGGTAAGGTTCTGAGTTCCAAAGCAGGACTTCGAGGGTTCGAATCCCACAACCCGTCGTTTCCAAAAAAAAAAAAGGGGGAAAAAAAGAGGGAATTAATGCATACATTAATTTAATTGATTAATTAGCTATTAAAGTTTACAGCCCATTGACCGAGTGACATTGTCCACCAGTGCTATAACTTGTTCTGCGCATGCGCGCATTCACAAGTTAAAAAGGGAACCTCCGCTCCAATAAATAACCGCGGGCCACCTTAAACTGCAGTTTCCAACTTATTTTGTGTTAAAACTCCATGACCAAAGTAAGAAAATATGTAGCTATAAGCATCAAGATCAGGAAAACATGTGTGAGCAATGCAGGACTGCAAGGTTATTGGTTTTACTTCTGACTGGTTGAGAAAGTACCATGTGAGTTTTCTTAACCACACATAAAACATAGTAATGCAATGCAAAAACAAAGTCAACACAAATTACTTTTGACACTCTATTGAAAAACTCTCTATGGATCCTTTCACAAGTGTGCCCAATATGTATTGTCTAATAATAATATTATTACCCGTATTAATTATACTAATATACTGTACTAATATACTTTATAATATACAGTAGCCATAGGATAATGCATTTTCGAGCAATTTGATTGGTTCCCTACTCATGGTCTCAGAGGCAATATACCCTCTCTACCTTATTTGGAAATGCTGCGAAGTTCAAATTGAACTTCGCAGCATTTCCAAATAAGGTTTGTTTGTCTCAGGCAACAAATGGCGGAACATTTTGGTCTTTTTCTATTTTCCTTGGAGAAATTCGACATTTTCCCTGTGTTTTGTATATTATAAAACAATTATTTGCCTCAGGCTCGTGAATATTGATGAATATTCACTTCACCTTTGGCAAATAATTGTTAAATATACTTCTAATACTATATACTGACTCAAGAGAACTTACTGACTCAAGAGAACGTAAATCCCGCATAAAAGGCTGCAGAATTCTGTTCATTCCATATGTGCTTATAAGGGGTGTTTTACAAAGGGCAACAAGTTGAATCATGTTGATAACTGAACGGTATTGTGGCCTCAAATTTCCAAGAACGAAGTAGAATGCTCCTATTATAAAAAAGATATCAAATAAATGTATTAAAAAAGGTTCATGCATGAACTTTACAGTTCATGAACTTTACAGTTTTTTGGTATCAAAACATCACACTGTACCAATAAAAAGCCACTGCATTGGGGGCTTACTGTAGAGGAGGGACCACAGCTTTAAATTACATTTCCATTTCTTTTACCTATTTTGTGTTTTTTTGTCTTTGATCCAAGAGGATTGGTGACTTGAAAATCATCATAGTAACAATGTAACACAAGCGCATGAGGATCATGTCTAAAGAGCCCATGTGACTTGAAATCCTCACCATCGCAAAAGTCTCTCAAGCAGCCATCAGTACTTGTGTGAGGATTTCTTACCTTTTATCAAATCAAATGCATAACGAGTCAACAGAATCAAATTTTATACATGCACGTAATACTGTATACTAACAGGGCCTGATTGTTCACAGGGTGGATAATGCTATCCACCAGATAAATCACTATCCAGTGGATAATTAAGTGTTAACAAAACAAACAATGCTATCCACTGGATAGTGATTTATTCAGTGGCGAACAACTGGGCCTGGCAGGAGTATAATTTATTTTAATATTACATTCAACAGAAATGCACTTGCCATTTTCATAGTAACAAAAATGTCATGCACCTGTACAATGTATTCAGTGTTAATGATAATCCTGAGTGCACAATGTACTGTACGTGTATGCATGTGAAGCATTTGGCCACTATTGTCATCCCCACCACCACTTGTGAAAAAGTAATAACTACTTATTGAATTCAGTCGCATGGAAGCTTGTAAAAAATGTACACATACATTGTACATGTAAGCCACTTTCTTGTATAAGACTTATAATTTTAGTTTATATACATCTGACATTATTACCTCAATTTGTTTTCCTTCACTGACAAGCAATATTTGATCCATTTCAGTAACAATTATGCAAAAGTGGCCCTGTGTGTACTTTTTAATAGCAATGTCCATAATTATTATGATTAAGGTATGCTTGACACATTTGACATGCAATAGACACACATGGCTCTGAAAATTCATCATACCTCACAAAGGACATCTGGGTGATTGAGCAAGGCTTCAAGTGTTTTCAATATGGGAATATAGTGAAATGTTTCTTTCACAAACTTCAGTTTTTCTCGGCCTCTGACAATTCGACATTCTGCATGTTGACTCAAGATTATTTCCTCAGGTTCCTGTTGAAACAATATATAAAGCTTAAAACAGGTAGAAAGACTGCATGGAAAAGTTTTCAGAGCAATTTATTGGTCAAAACAATTTAAATCTCATAATTCCTTTTCACAGGCCACATGTCTACCAGGCCCCTAACTGAACATACAATTGGTTTACAAGACTAGACTACATGTAATTGAATTAACTGACTTTACAAAACAAACAACTTTCTTTGAAACAAACAATATATTAAGGCTATCATAAAATACTTCCATATTGGCTAGCTATATGCAATTTGAATTCCCTAGAAATGAAAACTGACAACAACTCAAAATAATACCCTGATATAAGCTTAAGTAAGTACTCTAGCTTAGCTTACCACTAAGTTGAAGTTGTCTTTAAAGTACTGCACTTGTTGATATTCATTTGTCAGAGGTCGCTTGGCTTGAGTAAAAATGCTTGGTTGTTGAAGCACATCACTTAATCCTTCTACATCTCCAACTTCTACACCGTTTCTTTCCAAGCAAGTGGTTATTTGTTCCTTAAGATGCTCCCCACTACTTTCGACCAGATCCCCTGTGTTGTCAAGAATTGCATCGATCCCACGCTGACTTAACTGATTTTCTTCTTTTGTTTTCAAGATAAATAAAGCTAAAAACCTGGTCATTTCATCGGTGTAGTTCTTCGCCTCCTCTTCTGTATCAACCTCTTCCTCAAGGTCCTCATGATCACTTGAGTTTAAGCTTATATTGTCGTCGTCATCGATGTTTATGTCTTCATTTTCATCGATAACACCCGGGATAACAGCAAGTTCCTTCTCATTGTGCTTTCTCTAAATATGAGATTTGAACGAGTTGAAGTTATTAAATGATTGACCACAATCGCCACATGTTATCAGAAAGTTTGGTTCATGACTGTGTATAAACTTGATATGATTTAGAAGCTTTTTAAAAGTACTACCAGCGAAGCTGGAGCAGTAACCACACGGGAATGCCATTTACTTGGATTTTCGTGCCATCGCGGGAATAGGATGAAAGCGTGACAGTCACGTTTTGCTGTGACACGCTCTAACTGCGCAGCCGTAAGAGCAGCCGTAAATCTGTATGTCGTGCACGTGATTTAAACGTAATCTCACGTGGTGTTAGCGAACCAATAATGAAAATGCGCTCGCAAAAACAAAATAAAATGAAATCTCAATTTCGTTATCGCCCACTCGCCACAACTCGACTTCAACTTCGGTTCTTCTTATGCGTCCTTTCGTCTTGTCCTTTTGTATTTTCGATCCCGAATCATGGTTATAAAATCAGTTGAGGACGTGAAGTCATGGCTCATTGACAATGGCTTTCAAGAGTACGCTCCAAAATTTCACGGTAAGTAACCACAGACAATACATTTTTATCCACTCGATATGCATGATGGAGCTCATTGTGAAATTTACAAAAGGTCGAGTGCCTGTGCCAGTGAAATGTGCATGTGGTCGTGCTTCAGATAGCACGGTGACCTGTTTGCCCTTTGTGTTCTCCATGTAAAGTTTTTGATTTGATTGGGTCCTGAAACGTATACGTACGTTGAAGTTATTTGCATACATGTTCGTTTCGGCGGGAAATCAGTACCATGCACTGACATGCACTGCCAGCCAACTTTGCGTATGTATATAAGCTTAAATGAAAAAAACCCCGACATTATAGACATAAAACCTGCTTTCAGTTCTTTCTACACCTGAATGTTTTATAAAAAAGGCAGATTGTCTTGATCAGAGATTTAAGTTTCACTGTAGTTTGTAACCGGTTGGACTTTGGATCATGTCATGTGAGCCATCACAAATTCAAATCTTCCCACAGGCACAAAACTCCAGGCAACTGGTTTATGTAAGCTTAAATATTTCCACTTTTTAGCAGTAAGCCGGCCTGGGCTAGCTATTGCAGCTAACCAGGGTTCTTTAAAATGTTGACTGGAAATTTCAGTTTACTTCCATGAGTGCCAGGAATTTAGTAATGTACACTATGAAATCCCCCTGGACTACTAGCCCTAGATTAGAATTTTGAGATTGGGAACAATGAAAAAATTATACAGGAGGGCATCGTGTGGGCAACTGAAAAAGTATGATAAATACAAATTACAAAGCTGCCTTTATTATTGAACTACACTTTGCAGACTGTTTTCCTAAAAGATCAGGTGCATGCCCGTCACAAAATTGGCAATTAAAGACAGCAATTCTTTAGCTACGGGCTGTAACTAACTACCAACTAATGAAATTTATATTAGGAATAGATTACACAACATCTCACTTTAAAGGGAGTGTTTCACGGTTTGACGCATGTTCAGGCTTATCAACTTTATCTGTATAAAAACCCAGTCACATGTACTTCTTGATACTTAAGTAATCACATACTATAAATAAATATAATAAATTAGGATTTATTCAATTGATTTATTCTGGCTGTATATAATATGTGACCTCTCACGCGAAAACGTACACTAACGGCTTTCCGTTTTAAAACGGAATTCCGTTCACAAGCCGTTCACTAGCCGTTCCGAAAAAATTTGCATCCGTTCGAACGACTTGAGTCATCCGTTCAAAAAAAATCTCTATCCGTTCGAACGACTTGGGTCATCCGTTCAAAAAAAATCTCTATCCATTCGAACGGCTTGGGTCATCCGTTCAACTAAAATCGCTATCCGTTCGAACGGCTTGGGTCATCCGTTCAAAAAAAATCGCTATCCGTTCGAACGACTTGGGTCATCCGTTCAAAAACAAGTTGACAATTCAAAAGTCTATTGACAATTTACTACTTGCGAATTGCAAGTTCGTGAAATTTGCACGGCAAATCCTGACCATTGAAAAGTAATGTTGCATTACCTGTCATGACTGTTTTGTATTTCGTATGCAAATTTTGGCCAGTTCACAAACTAATACACAAAGTCATGCTTCGATGAGTACAACCAAGTTCGCTTGCAGTTCAGCTGTTTGCTCTTTGATAAAAGTGCTTGTATTCCGTTTTAAAGTCTAACAGTTTATAAACGTCAATGTGGAATTATATTTTTACAACAAGCGACGCTGCCGAAAAGAAAAAAATATATAATTATCAGTAAACCAAGCGACAAACAGCGGCTACGGTTCGAATAATCATTTGACCTTTGTATGCATGGTTTTGTTTGCATTCTATTCAGAGAACTCCGGTCGAGCCATCACGTTTTAAGTTAGGCTGCTTCAGTCTGGGTTTTTGGTTCAGTTTCTGTTCTCTTCAACTGTTTGTCTTCTTTTTTGGATACGCGTAGAGTGTGCCAATGCTTGTTGATCAGCCGTTAAAAATAATTTTTCTTTGGCCGCTCAGGTTTAGCCGTTTGCGTAGGTTTTCTTTCCTGTTCAGCGATTCACGGTTTTCCGTTTAAATTTTACATGAGCCGTTCAGCCGTTCATGGCTATCCGTTCGAAATTTTTCACGAGCCGTTCAGCCGTTCATGGCTATCCGTTCGAAATTTTTCATGAGCCGTTCAGCCGTGCAGTCTCATCCGTTCGAAATTATTCATGAGCCGTTCACCCATTCAGTCTCATCCGGTTTTTTTTTGGTGACCCGTTTCTCACCCGTTCGATAGCCGTGTGTTTCACCCGTTCGAACGGATAGCCGTAGTGTACGTTTCCGCGTGAGAGGTCACATATAGTATAGTATGTGATTACTTAAGTATCAAGAAGTACATGTGACTGTTTTTTTTAAAGGGATAAAGTTGATAAGCTGGCACATGCGCCAACTCCCTTTAAGCACAATCTTATGTAAATATTGCTCTACAGAAAACGATATTGATGGAGAAGTCCTTATGTCTTTGACTGAAAGGGCCTTAGAGATTCTTATCCCTATAATTGGGCACCAGATGAAATTTCTCTTGGCACTAGAGAAAGAAAAAGAGTGTTCTGCTGCTAGTACTGCTGATAACAATGAAGAGAGCAAGGTCTCAGCTCAAGTTGTCGATAAAACCTTGCCCTGTGACAAGGAAGTTGTTAAGCAAACAAGGTACGGTTTTATTTTGTTATTCTAACAGATCTCTCCGTAAAAGCTCTTTGAAGCCCACGGGGGGGGGGGGGGGGGGTTATTTAATTTTAGGCCTTGAGAAGGAAGGGGGCTTAATAGAGAGTGGGGGCTTATTTCAAATCATAAATTTTCGAGAAAATGCGATTTATTTGTCAAACTTTACTATTATACCACTAACTAAAACAGAACATGAAATGGGTTATGGGTTATGTATGACCGTCTTACAGAAGGGGCTTAAGAGGCTGTCTCTGTTAAAACCGACCAGTCGATTTTTCTTCGAAATTTGGATTTTTCTCATATGCTGGGATTTTGAAGCCTTTACCAAAGTAATCACTAAAATGAGTTTTATTTGATCAAAAATTCTAACTGGAGTTATTTATGATCGATCAAAGTTTGGGCCCGTTGGCACTAATTTTGGGCCCCCCGGAACTGCAAAAATGATGCATATTGCCATCGCCGTGAAAAAATAAATGTTCGTCCTAAAGATCCAATTATTTTTTTAATCTATAGATATATCATAGAAGTTTGTTCAGACTGTTGCAATTAGAATTCAATTGGTTACTTCGGCGGTAAAAATTAGATTTTCTACCACATCTAAACGAGTTTTGAATGAAACACGAAAATAGCTCAACTTTGAGGGCAAATTTTAAAAATGTGGCACCTGTTTCAGATTGCTTAACTACATAAACAAAAACTAGAAATGACCGTTAATTCGAAACTAAAATAAAATTGTCAGCACACTACATTTGCAACTCTAACAACTGTTTGAATTTTGGGAAATTCTGAAAATGTAACAGAAACGAACACATTCGCTCTCACAGTGTGTTCGGAGAAATTCACTTACCATAATCTCTTATCTGGCTTTCTGATGTAATTTTTGGTCTCTTCAGTAATCCTTGATACCTATTGAGTAACGTCAGAACTCTAAACGTGTCCCTCCAGCTATATCGTTACCAACTAAAAGATATTACATGTAAGATATGTTCATCATTGAGATCTGTATCGAGCGTGACGGTCACATCACAACGTAGCAAGAACGGTCTTCTTTGCATTACTGACCATAATATTGTTCGAAGCCGCTTTGATGATGTAGATTAGTCTTGAATAGTTTGTAGAGGCATCTTGACGACTACTATTACACCACATAAAGAGTAAATAGAGCCGCGCATCGAAGGATGGAAGGAAGAAAGGAATGCTGCGATGTTTACATGTGTAATCATTCCCAGTCCCCTTGCGGTTTCGATGCTGTTACATTTTCAGAATTTACCAAAATTCAAACAATTGTTAGTGTTGCAAACGTGGAGTGCTGACAAATTTTATTTTAGTTTCGAATTAACAGTCATTTCTAGTTTCTGTTTATGTAGTTAAGCAGTCTGAAACAGGTGCCACATTTTAAAATTTGCCCTCAAAGTTGAGCTATTTTCGTGTTTCGTTCAAAACTCGTTTAGGTGTGGTAGAAAATCTAATTTTTACCGCCGAAGTAACACAATTGAATTCTAATTGCAACAGTCTGAACAAACTTCTATGATATATCTATAGATTAAAAAAATAATTGGATCTTTAGGGCGAATATTTATTTTTTCACGGCGACGGCGATATGCGTCATTTTTGCAGTTCCGGGGGGCCCGAAATTAGTGCCAACCGACCCAAACTTTGATCGATCATAAATAACTCCAGTTAGAATTTTTGATCAAATAAAACTCATTTTAGTGATTACTTTGGTAAAGGCTTCAAAATCCCAGCATATGAGAAAAATCTAAATTTCGAAGAAAAATCGACTGGTCGGTTTTAACAGAGACAGCCTCTTAATAGGGGGGGGCTTTTATGGCATTTTGAAAGTAGATTTAGCAGGTTTCAAAATTATTGAATAAATAGCCGATACACTGACTTGTATATAAAAACATAATATGAGGCATTCACTACAATGTAGCTTGCACTCTTAATCTAATCTCCTTTATCAATGTTGAATATATACAGTACCGCCTGAAACTATTGACCCATTTGCCGCGGTTTTGCCTCGGCCAAACTGCAGATCGACGCCGCAGTCTCGCCTCGGTAATGACGCGGCATGCCAAAATTTTACCCAGTTTCACCTCGGCTTTCCGCGTTAATGGACGCGGCAAGCGATGCCGCGGTAAACGGTAAGCCGCGGTAGAGTTTGAATAGGCCATTGTTGCTTTTGTTTTCAAGTTCATTAACTTCAATAGAAAAATGATTTTGAGATTATCACACCTCGAGCGGCGTGATTTTGTCGGCGTGATCGAAAGCTTTCGAGAAGGCTTGTCGGCTGGTCGGCGTGATCTTCTGTTATAGATTTTGCTAAACTATAGACTACAAAATGTGGAAATAAACTTATCGAAATCTCGCTCGCTTCGACGTCGCACGGCTGGATAAAATATCCACACAGATTACAATCTTGTGGAATGTAAACAAACAAGCCTGCCACGTTTTCGCGGACTATTTTTTGCCAGGTTTAAGGTTTATTTCCAAGTAAATTACTTTCCGTGAAAGAAGAAAATATTATTTTCTATTAATCTTTCGGTTTCTATGAGTGAAATATACTATGTGTTGAAAATGTTTTTCGAAGGAAATGCGCTCCGACTGGCTTCGCACGGACGTATGCAGATTCAGAAAAAAATATAATCCAGCTCCGGCGAGTATCGCAAATCTTGCCATGACGGCAAAACTTCTAAACAAAATAAAATGATATGTATAAAAATACGGGGTTGGAAGTATAAACGAAGCAAAGTTTATTTTTACATGAAAGCAAAAGTTTCCAATTATAAGCGGTGAGACTTTGTGTCGCGTTCTTAAACAAACATTTTGTCACGCATTGAACATCCAGGCGAGAGTTTCAGCGGCGAATTTCTTCCAAGCGCGATGCTTTTAATTTTTTTGTTTCTGTTTCCCAAGGTGAAATATTATTAACTTGAAAGTATTCTATACAGGATTTAAGACCAGGACTCTGAATCAAATTTATCTCCAAGCTTCAATGTGCACGCGAATGAACAAACAAATTATGTTGAAGGTCAGATTATAAACGACGCTCGATTTCCGCCGTTAGCGATCGAAGAGCCGTACGGCCGGCAATTTCAAAGTTTTCTTTAAGAGGTTAGTGAAACTGTTTGAGAATAGCAATTAATCAAGTATTGTTTCTTCTTGTCACCTGTTACGATCTGTTTGCCGCGACTTACCGCGGTTTCCTTTACCGCGGCGTTCGGTCACGATCGTCCAGGACGAGGTTGAGGTTTTCGTCCCACCGCGGTGATTTCGCGGCAAAACCCTTCGGCAAAGACGAGGTTTCGCCGCGGCGCGGTGGGTCAATACTTTCAGGCGGTACTGTATGCTTCAACTCGTTATAACTTTGTTTGGGTAGTCAGTTCTTTATTGAACTTTATTATCAGGATTTATGTCTGTTCATTTACTAATTTACATTCTGTACATTTACTAATATATGCCTGCTCTAACTCTGTCCAAAGGAAACGTCCAGCAGTTAGTCCTGTTCAAACAGTGAAATTGAATGCAAAAAAGCCATGGCCTGCCACTCTTGTTCTTCCAACCAACTTTAGGCCAGATGTGACCAGACTGTTGGGATCGAGAGAGGGACAGAAACTGATGGTCAAAAACAAAGGAACTCATTTATAAGAAGCCTTTGCGACCATTTTTCACTTTTCACTTTGTAAGTATCTTACTTTCTCCAAATTTTTACCAATACCTGTAAGCTTTGATGCAGTACAATAATTATTTTATTAATTGTAATGATGATAGTCCCATGAGAGGGCGGAAGGGGCTTCGACTGTAAGTACCTGGATTAGTTAAGGATATTAACTTGCGGTTACTGAAAGCGTTATAATCTGTCAATACTCTTCTAGTCATGTTGTCATCACAGTGACTTGTAATACGGATCAATTTCTGGTGGCAGAACAAATTATTATAATATTTTGTGGCGAACTCGCTTGACGCCAAATGAGAAGTTTTAATAGACAGAGATTTACATGATGTGCTGTGCTCCATCGATCTACACAAGGGTCGTGTTCCAGCAAAGTGGAAATATAACTGCAGTGACTTGCTACTGAGCGCCGTCCAGTAAGAAAGGTCAAGAAAATGTTTCTAAATCGGTTATGTACTTGCACACGACAAATGGTGCTGCGTTTTGTTGTCGGTAAAAAGGGTCAGTTTTGTTTTATAGTGCAATTTAACCAAGCCGGCATTCAATCTCGCAAGCAATCCATTGAATTGTTGTGTTTCAGTCCAGTCTTTATTCACTGGTTTTACTGTCAATCATGATCAGTAAACAACAAAATAATGTAAGGTAAGTCTGTTCTGTGCTTTGTAAAATATGCAATCCCTAAGCTTTTACAAAAATGAAACATGCATGCAGTGAGGTCCAGTCACTATGGAAAATATATGTGAGTTTCGATTGATCTACGTGTATGCATTGCTACAATTCTTATTATATCTTTTTATAAATTTCCTATAAGTATAGGTGCATTGAATACATAGCGTTCCTGGTGGTGAAATTAGACTTGAAATGTACTCGACAAATGTATAATTATATTATTCTCTGCATTAGTTATATTTAGTTTAGTCACAAGAACCATAGCCTTCTCTCTAGGAATAATGATTGCAAAGAGAAACAGAAAAGCAATAATTAAAATTCAGTCTTACCAAAAAAAATTCTCACTCTGTGACAAGGGCAACCAATCCTGCTCTTAAGATGGCACATCTTTTATTAGCAGGGCTGCCAAGATGACACGTCTTTTGCCAGTTCGTGTATGCTCTTGTCACGAGAAATAAACGTGCCCGCTCAGTTGGTGAAAAACAACAAAAATAATTATGTTGCATCAACAAAGAGAGAAGGCTTTGGTATAAAGAAACATATGCATGTATTATACAGAAAAGTTAATACACTGTAGCTAGTTAACCAGAAGTTAAGTCACAAGAACCACAGCCTTCTCACAGGAATAATGATTGAGAAGAGAAACAAAAAAACAATAATTGAAATTCAGTCTTGACATATGTATTTTTCTGACTTTAATTGTGACAAGTGCAGCCAATCCTGCTATTAAGATGGCACATCTTTTATTAGCAGGGCTGCCAAGATGACACATCTTTTGCCAGTTCATGTATGCTCTTGTCACAAGAAATAAATGTGCCTCCATTGGTAAAAAACAAAAACAATTAATAATGACGCATGATCAACAAAGAGAGAAGGCTTTGGTTAGAAAGATATGCATGTACATCAGGATAATACCTTGAAACTACTGGTTAGTCCACTGGTGTGGTGGGTAGAATACAAAGGGACACATGTCTCAAGCGCCCCGTTACCATTTGAATTATTTTAATTATTAATAACATTTTTGTACCATGTACGACAGAAGACCTTCAACTTGTTTATTTTCTTCATTTTTACAAGCCGCATTACTCAGTTTTCAATTTAATTCTGATTTGCCTTATTGGTCATTATAGATATCCAACAAAAGATCAGCTGACAGCCGTCGCTGAACTTGTCGTAAGGATGTACCCTGGTCGAAAAGACAAGTCAGTTGGGACAGGATATGTAAGTTAAGTTTTCAAGGCCATACCAATTTGAACAGCTGATACTTCACTTTCAGTTTCCCATCTTGCTTGGCATCACTTTCAGAGTTCTTGATTGGCATCGGTGTTGCCATAGCACTGCAGCAATGACATAATATATCACCAATTTTCTCGACATCTGGAACTAAATTTTTAAAAAACGGACCTTAGCTATTATGCTCTGAGTGGCAAAATAACACATAACTTTGGTTTGTGTGATTACTACACAACTTCCTTTGTATTCATGCCATATAATATCTCTAAACATGTGAGAAAATAAATGCTTACTAGAAAGTCACATAGATTCATTCACAATATTATTATATAATAAATATTGTTGTTATTATTATTATAATATCAGTCAATGTTTTTTATATGTAGGATTCTTGGTTTGTGCAGTTATACAAAAAGTTCAGAAATGAGAGGAAATGTCTTGTTGATGACCCTGAGGTCATCTTGCGAAAAAAAGCGAAAACAGGCACAACAGTTGTATCAGTGTCATCCAAATTAAGACGTGGGGCCATAAACTGGGAGCCACCCTACCCAGAAGGGGAAGATGAGTCCTCCATGAAGAAGCATAGGGAAGCATTACAAATTGAATGGCTAAGGGCAAGGCCAGATAAAGAGAAAATAGACAAGAGAATGATGCTGACCTTTCCTGATAGGAGACGTCTTATGAACAAGAAAGTGGACTTAACAGAAGTCAAGGCAGAATATCCGGCTTTGTTTGATTATTCTCAGGTAGAGTGTACATGTATGTACATATACATGTCTGCTTTTATTATTTTATAAGTTTCGGAATAATAATTATTATTTTATTATTTCAGTGTGGGTGAAATTATTTTGTAACTAATTTAATTTGGGCTAGGAGTTTAATCTCAATTAGGTTTCCAAAAGATTCCCATTTTGTACTTATACCACAGGTCACCAAAGCGTATTATGAGAGTTTGTATGGAGCTGAAATTCGATCGAAAATAATTTTCACTTTTCTTCGAAAAGTTGTAAATAATGTGAATTAAAGTGTTAAAACCTCACCTGTTGTCTTTTCCTGTGTTTTTAATCGCTTCCGGAGGCTGTTTAGGGCAAATTTCAAATCTGCCACTGTAGCGTACTAAGAGAACTGAAAGGTCGGAAAGCAATTTGAGCATTTCGCAACCGTTTTTCGAGGTCCGGTTCAAAATGCTCGCTAAAAATATATTTCTTCCCCAGCCAGCGCTTTCAAATCACAATAAATCTCAAGAAGGATGATGTACGTACCTTTCTGTGTGATTCAATCGTCAATAGACCGATCTCTCGAAGCACAGTTTTACGTTGAAAACAGCTAAATTTTTTCAACGGCAGCCATTGCACGGGGATGAGCACGAAATGAGCACGTGCGGAATTTATTCGAAGAATTCGCACCCTAAAAAAGGGGACCGAAGTAATGTGCGCCAGCGACCCCGAGAGGGGAGGGAAGATGTACATTGCCACCCATCGAAACCTCTAATAGAGCGTACATCTTCCCTCCCCTCCTGCGGTCGCCGGCACGCACATAACTTTGGCCCCCCTTTTTAGGGTGCGAATTCTTCGAATAAATTCCGCACGTGCTCATTTCGTATTCATAAACAAAACTGCTCGTCAGCTTCGTCTGCGCTCAGATGTGGAGTAGCTTATAATCCAACAGCAATTTCTCCAATTTGAAACCAGGAACAGCCGCAAAAATCGATGCCAAAATATTGCAGTACCTTGAAATTCATGTGGAAGGAATTTGACACAAAACTGTTGGACAATTTTCGAATAATGTTGGAAGACACAACTTTGCATATTTGAGCAGGTCTTATAATGTTTACAGAACTAGTGAATACTTTTTAATGGTTTGCACGATTGGAAATCGTCTCGGCACTCCGATTTAGCAAGCATTGGGAAGGCTTCTCCCAGAAATTCGGGTTCGTGGCTTGTTTTACCAAAGAGCATCAGGTATAGAAAATTTCAAGATAATTTCAGGGCTAAATTTAGATGGCCTTATTACCTCCATACTTCTGCTCCATCGATTTTGCTGAAACTCTGTGAAGGTATGCATTAAGTCAATATAAGCTCATTCTAGAAATTTAACAAAAATCTGTCAGCAAAATTTTTCACTGGGTGCGATTTTGTTCAAAAAGTGCTGTCCACTTAAGCGCTAATATCGCTAAAAATATTTCCCCCTAGTTAAATCGAATTATATAATACTATTTCTAAATGATAGCTGCAATCTTTCCAAAAGTTTTATGGCAATCGCATTAAAGCCGAAAATGTTATGACCCAAAGTTTGTCATAGTCGAGTGCACCCGACATTTCTCCGGAGTCACCTTAAACACTGATAAACTAGTGGCCCTCGATCCTAGGTATCTAAATACATATATACCTAAATATACCTGTGGAGACAGTCAATTTTGAGGAATCTCAGGGTCAGGTCACAGGAATCATGGAGATCTTAATGCTTGGTACAGTTAGATTTATTACACAAAATATTGGACAGAACTAATCTGATGGACACAATACCCTACCATGCACTTACTAGTACTGTTCTTTGTTATTTCAGATGAAAAGGCTGAGGTTGCAATGGCAGTGTTACCACTCCTGTTGCAGTCGAATACTGGGACATGCAAACACAAAGACTTTGTGGAATTTATCTCTGTAAGTACATGTATATTGGTAATGCCCATTCATTCTGTCTGCTCAGTTGCATCTCCCTGAATTATAATCACAATCATAAGTGACCATCTTTACATAAGCACCCATCCATCCACCTATACAGGATCTTATTTGAGTACCAATAATAACTTTATTATTATTATTATTATTATTATTACAAGTGGAACCGGAATAAAAGCAATATATAATTTAATTGTCATAATGGAAAAATGGTAAATATGATACCACCTACTGCCCTTAATTTTAGTTTTAGTGGGGTTTAGAAATTGCGAAAATCATTCAAATTTGTTGGTAAAATTGTTTGCGGGTATATTTTCCTCGATATTCTATCAGTTACGTTAATACAGGCTCACCCAACTCTAGGGCAACTGGCTTATAGAAAAGCCCATTAAAAGAAAAAAAGAGTCCATTCAAGACAACTTTGACGTAGATAACGTTTCTCCAGATCATTCGAGGAACTGAAGTGAAATCAAATTACCGTCAGCATGCTCAAATGTTTTCGCCCTTCGATACACGTTTATTATTTTAAGTGACCGTTGAATATAGGTCATACACAATGAAAATACAGTCGAACCTCTCCACAACGGCCACCTTTGGGACAGAGGTAAGTGGCCGTTGTGGAGAGGTGGCCGTTAGTAGAGGTTCGACTGTATACTAGTCGGGACATGAGCAATTAGTCCCCAGGTTGCTACGACAAGACAATAGAGTCGGACTTTCGTTTTGCTTGTGTGTTTGTTGTTTGCTTTGTTAGTCTTGAGGGAGAAGCTTTATTCGATTTTTTTCTCTCACTAATTGAAAATGCAATTGTATCATCTGCCAACAATTTATTTATTTGAGTGTTAGTTCATATTATCACATACGTAGATGTGGCATGTATAATATATAAATAATAACACAAGTAGTTGGAACAGAGTTCCTGTCATTTTCATATGCACGTATTTTTTTGTTATGGGTGGGTGGGTGGGGATGGATTATATACAGCCCCATCCATACAAGTGAAATTTTTAGGTGAATCGAATCAGTTTTGAATTCACCCACAATAAGTCTTCCTATAATCATAATGAGTACAGTAATGTATAACCTAAGTTCCAACACACTTGCTTGTTCCAACTACTTGTATACTTTGGAGTCTTATTTTATGAGTCATGTAGCAAGGCCCAAGGTGTGGAATGGTTAATAATAAATTATAAAAAAATTGAATGCAAACGAACGGAATCCAGTTCAACTTTATCCAGATTTGCAGTAATAAACAACCCTGCCCTTTTGAATGGTCCAAAAATATAAAAGTTGTTCACTGCAGTTCTATATATAGGCTTAGCCTAACAGCTCCCTGAATTCTCGTATTGAAAAAGCTCTGTTTTTACCCTGGGTACCAGAGGGGTTTTTTTCATCGGCTCCAGACCTCGCGCGGTTCAATTCTCATTTCCAGACCTCGCACCAGCCGACCGCGTAAAAAATCTCAAAATCGAACGGTAAGCATGGTAAGTCCGGTAAGTTTATCTTATTTTTTACAATCTGAATCTGATGTGAAGGCCCCCTGTGAAGCTCCCCTGTGTAAGTATTCAACTGTCTTCATTTTTGACGCATCTTTTACTCCATTTGCCTGATTTTTCCCGACATGACATACCTGCCATACGCGGAGAGCCATTTTCCCGCCATTTCATGGATGTAAAACCGTGCAGTGCCTAAGATCTTTTCAGTCCATCAAGAAACTTTGGAGTGTTGAGTGAGTTTATATTGACTTGTTTTAACTATTTCCAATTTAAGGTTAAAATAATAAGTTAAAAGTGCTACATAATGAGCATAATGGCAGTTTTTGTCAAATAGTATCAAATTTTTCAGGTTATTTTCGGTTAATCAGTTATTTCAGACTTTTACGCAGAAATTTAGCTTGCTCTACTCGCAAGTAAAGCGGACATTTGTTGTAGAAATTTCAAAACGTTGTAATGTTTTCTTTTTGCCACAATACGGGTAAAAAAAAAGCACTCCAGTACCATTTTGGGAATATTCTTGTTAAAGTACTAATATGAATTTCATTTTCTTCTCTTCGTTTCGTAGGACTGACGCTGTGCTTACAAAGTAGGTCCAAAGTTTTAAGCTTAACTGGCTATGAAGATAAACTTGGTTGAGAGTTGAGAGAATTAAAGCATCTTCTTTTGACATTTTGTGAATTTTATTAGTTCAGTTAGTTAAGTTAATTTAAGCTTAATTAAGGAAAAATCTTTAAATTGTGTACTGTTGTTTTTTCAGAAAATGCCATCATTCAAGAACATGTTTGTTCCTCGCCTGGTGGCGAGGGACATGCCATGGAGGCCTCGTAAGTGTTAAACTTTATCATTTCATTAAATAATCGAAATTAGCGTAGAAAAAGATGATCCTTATACAAGTTAACTTAAGGTTATATGGGTGACGAATTTGCACATGTTAATTCTGACTGAAATTATTTCAAAAACTGTAAGCTTACGTAGCATACGAAATGTCAAGTACATTTTTACAATATGCGTTGTTTAATTATCATGTTTATCACTGCTGTTTGAGTTTTACAGGAACCCCGCCATACGACCACCCCGTTATTACGACCACTTTTTTGTGGCCCGAACAAAAGCCCACTCATTTTCTTATCTGAAACCGTTATTACGACCAACGACCACCTTTTGGAGTCCCCAGTCGTTATTTTCTTTATAAAATTACCCCGTTAATACGACCAGTCAAAAAGCCTGGTGAGACTGCTGAATGAAAACAGATACAATCTGACAAACAATAACATATTTTAGTGAATGTTGTCCGGCAAAGTTTTTAGTGATTAGCGTGTTAAAAAAATTGATTAATAGCTGAATTAAGGTATAGTTGTCATGGTGTTTATATTTAGAATGGTGTAGCACCATAATTTGACCCTACCCCCGTTAATACGACCACCTGTTAATACGATTTTTATGGCCCGACGGTGGTCGTATTAACGGGGTTCCACGATTCTTTTAAATTATTTTGCACAATTTGTTCCCATATTTGTATTATTAAACACCCAGGAGATGTTCTGAAAATAATCATTAGTTTTTGTTTTTCAGTTCCAAGAATAATTGAAGGTAAAGGCTCACTTTTTGATACATTTTCAGTCAAATATTTAATCTGAATTTGAATTAATGTTATCACAGTCGATCCAAGGGACATTTTATGACGGTTACATAACATAATTAATAACAAATCTTCGAAATTGAAACAACGCAGTGGTGTCACCTTCAAGTGAACGAAAAAGACGATAGGGAAGGACTTGTGAACGCGACATGACTCCCATTGGCTGTTTTCATCACGAAATTTCAGCTGTTGACAGAATTCAAGGACCGATAAGTTAAAATTAAACTTTTAAGAATTAGCATTTAACCGACGTTCGATAGCAGACTGGACTGGAACAAATTATAGCTTAGCTGGTTTATAGAGTTTGGGTGGACATTGTAGTGTGCTTATCGGATGTTTCTTGAATTTATTTCAGGTGGTGATAATATGAATTAGAAATGTCTGTAAATGTTTACATCATTTTCTCATGTGAATGAGTTTACGTTATTTTATGGCTTTTTGTTTCAGAACGTGATGGAGAGGCTCATGATGAGCCTATCGCTATTGGTAAATATTCTTACAGTATTTATGCAAAATGTGTGCTTGAGCTTCCACCTATATAAGAAAGAGAATGAGAGATGGCATAAATGATCTCTCTATAGGAGTGTTCACTGTTTATCAACATTACGTGAAATTTATTTTGTTATTCAAATTTGCCAACCTTTAAACAAAATAACTCTTTGTTTCAACAGCCAATAGTTCTCTGGTTTGCACATTAATAACAATAGGTGACGTAACGAGAAATATCGCTATAGCCTGCGAGCAAGCTCTCTGGGGGTTTTTGGGGGTGGGGAGGCTCTTTCTCTTTTCCCCCAAAAAACCAGTGACATTTCAACATCCTAAAACATCCATGAGCTATTGTACCTTTCAATAACAGGCGACCTCTAAACTTCAAATCCCAACTGACCATTTAAGTTTTGTACAGCCATCCAAATTTCGTCGACAACCAACGGACAGATAAAAACAGAAACCCACAAAGTGGATCTAAATCCACCAATCACAGCACACAAACGTGACCTTTTGAACCTGTTGAACTGGTGATTGACGGCAGATCCCTAAGATCAAAATAAGACTGTGATTATATTTCTAGGATGAATGATAACATATTGTGCAGAGGCTGAGTGAAATTATTATTTTGTTTTCATTTCAGATGTGGATCATGATGATGGTAAGCTAATTATATGTGCATTGAAATACCCGACAGTGATGGTCATCTTAAATTGATTTGGTATTGATATGTTATTAATGTTGTTTCTTTGGTTGATGTTACTTTACAGGGTTACATCATGCTGAAGAAGCTAATCCACCTAATGCACCTGTGGTACCCATTGGTAAGTTAAAATCTGCATTAAAATATTTGACAGTGCCGATCACCTTAAGTGAGGGTGACCCGGGTACCACAGTGACCCTCCCAGCTAGGCTAAAACATAGCTCGCCTTTACATGGGCAGGCTATCATATAGGCGAGCTATATTTTTTTGGCGGGCTCTTGTTTGTTTTCAAGTCAACAGAAATAGCCCGCCTAGGAGGGTAACCCTGGGGTGACCGTTTACATGCATAAAAGATAGCCCGCCTAGGAGGGTTACCCTGGCAAGCAGACAGGGTGACCCGGGTAGGAGAGTGACCCTGTCTACCATGTAAACACGTCAGTGTGCTTTGTAAAGAAATGTATGAAAAGTTGATGGAACTTTTTAAGCGGCCACTTGCGATTTCCCAGAGGGTGAACACTTTTGACTGTATATATGTCGTTGCACTACCGTATACTGTCTACGATTTAACATTATTGTGGTATATGTATTGCTATTTCATTTTATTTGTTGTTGTTAAATTGCAGACCCAGCTGGCAATGTACCTCCAGTGAATCCTGGTAAGTCAAAGATAATGAATAGTTCCTTTGAAAGTTGCAACACATGACAGAATGACCACTTTCTATTTTCGTAATTTATTAATTGATATTAATTCTACTTGTTGTTTTCAATTTTCATTAGAACCACCACAACAGCAACAACAACAACAAAAGAGAAAAAGTAAGTTATGTTTTGCTATGAATGTAGGTCATTTTAAGAAACAGTTTATATTATTATAAAGTTTTCCAAAAAAAGTTTGAAATATCTTTCGAGTAGTAAAATGGCAAAAGTAAGATTTGGTTTATCAGAGTCAAAATGGATAGTGTTTACAAATTTCATTACATGTTGACCAAAGGTTAAATGAAATGCATATAAATTAACAAAAAAAAAGGTATATTATGACTGAGCATGTACTATCAAGGTTTGGATGCACATGGGAGATTTGCTAATACAATCCTTTGAAGTATAATAGTGCATAGGTGTGACGTTTACAATATTACCAAACATAGTGTTAAAATTTTTCTCTAAGAAAAAATGCTGAACGCACTCGTCGTCAGTTCGTTTGTCCACTAGCAGTTTTTCTTGACCTCAGAAGTATTCACCGAGAGAACACTATATTGTAATAATTAGTTTAGAATATAGCTTAAAAAGCCAAAATATTGCCATCTGAGGGTGGTGAGTGTGCACGCGTGTTCTATTATTTCAAGACATGCGTCTGTAAAAAAAGGAATGCACGTTCAGATCCAATGGCAGAATTGGAAGCTTTTAATCTTCCCTTTGAAAGCCTATTTAAAACTTTTGCGTCAGATATGACAATCTACAATACACCTAGTTTACCTCTCTGCCGTGTCAGCTCATGAAATGCTATATCCGTGTTGAATTCTTGGACACAAGATTGCTTGTTTTTACGCTTCCGAAGGCTTCCCGAGCAAACACACTGATTAATGCAAAAATATCATTATGGTAATTTAAACCCACGGGCTATTGTAAACAAAGCATGCAGAAAAGAACAATGCATTCCAGTTAATCGTGTATTTGTCCAGACAGTGCTTTGCACGTGTGAGTATTGAGGCAGAAACGGAATATTTTAAGGAGCCTGTTCATGAATATTTCGCGTATTTTCGGTATCAGTCGTCGCACTTTGTGCATACTATTTTCATAAATGCATACTGATGAGTGGAACCTGTCCCCTGCGACCTTAATAAATATTAAAGTTTTCCATAAAAAAAATTTGTAATACCTTTAGAGTAGTGAAATGGCAAAAGTAAGATTTGGTTTATCAGAGTCAAAACGGATAATGTTTACATGTATTCAGTACCAAAGGTTAAATGAAATGCATATAAATTAACAAATGGTATATGACTGTGCATGTACTATCGAGATTTGGATGGCGGTGCGCGCCGCTCGTAAATCTTGGGCGTTCGCCTCACAGAATTTAGCGGAAAATAGAGACTGCTCGCAGTCTAGAGATTTGCTAATACAATCCTTTGAGTGCATAGGTCAAGGTGTGACGTTTACAATTACCAATAATTATTAGAACATAGTGTTCCAAATTGTTCTCTAAGACAGCTTTGACAGCTATACTCTGATCCAGTTGTTTTATTACTGCATTCCACAATGCTAATTTTCTGATCTATTAATTTTCTTTTGCAGAATGCTGCTTTAACTGTGGAGGAGAGGGCCACATGCGGTGGCAATGCCCCTCCCCTCCAACCACCAAAAAAGGTGGAGGGAGGGGTGGCCGCCGCGGTGGCCGCCGGGGTGGTCGCCGGGGGGTGGCCAGGGGGGTGGGCAGGGTTTTGTGTTTAATATTTTTAGTAATTAAAGAAATGGTAAACATGTAGTTTGCAGCCATCACGTTATGGATGCATGTGGGAGGCTGCTAAGTACGAAAGAAACTTTTTGAGTGCTTAGCAAACTCCTGAGTGCATGCATAACTCGATGGTTGCATACTACACGTTTACCATTTCTTTAATATATGGACCGCTAGTTAAGGAGGCAATCAAGGTAAAAACTTTGTTTTTCGTGTATTTCAGCCATTTTTATTTATTATTTCCTCAAGTTTTTACAGTATACAAAAATTGCTGCTCTGTGAGGTCGGATAGTTATTAATTTTCAGAATTTTATTACGATTTTCCACAGGTTTATAATGAAGAAAAGTTAAAATTTGTAGTAATAAGTAATAGATGAACAACCAAACAGTCTGTTGACAACACGGAAGGCTCTTGCCCTGTTAGCAGACTCTCTTGCTCTCTTTCATAAAAATTCAACCAGATTGCCCCCTTAACTGCTCCATTTAACTTCTCAACATGTTGCTTTAACTTGAATTTCTTTTGTACACAACATTGTCTTTGTATCTCTTTTTTAACATTGTATTTCTATTTTTTTAACATTGTAATTTTATTAAAGTGATATTTCAACCAGATTATTGAACCAGTTACGTTTAAACCCATTTCTTGTTACGTGCCCTAAAGCCAGTGTGTCACATCAAACATTAGCGACCTTCAGATCTGACTGCGGGTACGAGTTTGAGTATGACTTTCGAATTTCAAAACCAGTCACGTTCCCAGAGCCCTCTCTCATGTCTGTTGCTGACCAAGAAACTGTAATGGTCTAGCAACCGATAAGTCAGTGTGACTTATTATTATCCCAAGCATGCAAACTAGATTTTAAAAGTCATACTCAATACAAAATCTTGTAATAGTACTCAGATCTGAAGGTCGTGAAGATTTCAATATATTGAAATTCAGCCAGAAACAATCAGCATTGATGCAAGGCTCCGGGAAATAAACCTATAAACTCTTTATTTTATTCCACAGAGCTTCGTGTTGGTGTCTATTGTTTGAGGCTGAATTGATTTTTACTATTCGAAAAATTATTGAACCCTCTTGATACACCTGGTTTTAGGTTTCTCAGATCTTCTGCAAAAATGATATAATTTTCTTGTTCCCTTAATTAAGAATGTGCACATGTTCTGCCTATCATGTGCTAAGCTTTCATCCATAATAAACACTTTTCTAGTGTACTCTTTGCTCGGTCTGTGTTAACCTGTTATTAACCGAGCTTGGTCGGTCTGTGTGGGGAATCTTCACCGAGGTCGTCAGTACAGACCAAATGCAGTGAGGTCTGTACCAAGATCGAGGTCAAGATTTCCTCATACAGACCGACCAAGCTTAATAATAATTATGGCCAAAACCCAACACAAAATAAAATGATAACCAATTTTTTTATACTGAAATAAACAACCACGCAGGCTTTGGAAAATATGCATTTAGCTGGCTTTTTTAAACTGCATGTTTTTTTTACTCTCATTGTTATTAAATACTGCTTTAGTTTTCTTTTATTACATTAACTTATTATAGAAAAATGTTGCAGCATCGAATATTAACTGCGGTTAAGTACTTGTTATTTTGGACACTATCCAAATTAGGATTAATTTAGACTGTGAAAAATTAAGAAATAATCGTGCACATGCTTGTAAGGGATTTTGGGCTAGCGATATAATTAACGCACTAATAGAAAGGTTTACACGCGATACTTGTAACTGAACAGTTTACGCGTCATGCTTGTAATGGACAGTACAAATCATTTGTGACGCTGTCATTTGTCCGTGCATCTCGGTCATAAACAAACTCAACTGTTATGTTTTTATTTACCAAAACATTTAACCTTTTTACTCAAATTTTGTAATAGTTATGATTATTGGTAACAGGACTTTGTGTCGTCCAATTCTGTTTTAATCATACTCGTGATTAAACAAATCAGACTCCCGCTGCACACTCGTCCGATTTTGTTAATCACTCGTATAATACAGACCAAATTGGACTCCACTCAGTCATATTACTATTATTAACTGCATGTGATGCGCTCGCACTAAAATAAGAGACTTTCATTTTGACATTCAACCAAAAATGACATCTTCCAGCAAGTCAATCAATATCACAATTAACATTCTTTCACACTTTATTGAATCACTCAGATCGAGATAATTTTAAAACATGCTCGTCAATTATATACAGCACAACTCATAATATTATTGTAGTTTTCGGCTGGCTGAGGAATGAATGAAGTGGAAAACATTCTTTCTCACACACAACTGCGAGTCTGGGTTCTAATGTGTTGAAGGATTTTAGGTTGCATGGCTTTGCCCAAGGTTCAATTTGCTTGTTGCCATCTGCCATTGCCTGACATGCCCCGGCCACCTGCCCTTATATGACTTTTTTGAGTTCAAAGTAACTCTTTGTAGTTGTGATTTATTTCCATTTTCTAGGTTTTTGGTTATTAGCACATTTGGGCATGGGTATAACGTAATCGTTTGCGTGCGAAAATAAGTTATATGCCAGTTCTGTCCTACATGTACATATTGAAAAGAAATGAATAAACCATGCATGCAAAGTCTTGAATTTCATAAAGAAATTAAAGAAATGGAGAAAGCCGTAGCTGCATGTGCAACCATCGACTTATGCAGGGTTCTCAGTTGAACACGTGTCACGGGTGTCGCTAATAAGTGTTTATACGGCTGTGACAGCTTCGATCACGACCAAAATAAACTTACTTAAACAATAGACTAGAACCATACAATATATTAAAGACATACCAAATAGGAAACGTTTTCCGTGTTTCCATAGAGTGATGGTGACACAAGTGAAGTTTGGGAGAACGAGAAATGCTGTGGTAACACGAGGCGCAGGCGAGTGTTTGCACAGTAATTTCGAGTTCGCCCAAACTTTCACGAGTGTTACCATAACTCTATGGAAACACAGGAAAACATTTTCTGTTCTTTGTCGTGCTACATGCTTGGCCAATTTGAAATACTCGCCCAATTACTCACTGAATTGTACTCCACTCAGTGTAATAATGGGCAGACTACTGTTCAAGTGATGCATTTGTACTTAAGTTAATTTATTTGCGTATAATATTATTGTGTCCATACAAAATAATGTATTTGGCCAGTGAGAATGTAATTGTTGCAGATGCATTGTAGAAAATCAAAATCAGTACCCCAAGGTATGCCTTTGAAAAGTCTGCAAAAAAATGCAAGATAAACATAAATTCTTCATTTACTTTTAATTTTCCCATAACTCTCCAGTGAAACCTGTATATAACGGCAATGTATATTAGTGTACAGTCAAACCTGTATATGACGGTCATCTGGCCATTTCCCGAGGGTGACCGTTATATACAGGTTTGACTGTACACTATAAAAAAATAACTCTTTGCATTTAACATCATGCCATTTATTGCAATCCATACATGACTGTAACTGAAGAAATAATTCAATAAAAAGAGAGAACATGTCAACACGAGTCAATGTGTAAGGCCATATTCCTATATATATTTAAGGGAGAAGTTGCAGGCATTTCTATTTTTGTACAAACATGAAAACGAGGCTTGTGAGGCCAGGTTTTGATTTCCCATAGAAATGTCTTAATGTTGCAGCCGTTAAACCAAAAATGCTCAAACTTCAAACAGTGCTTGGTAATAATTAAGCATCAATATCCTTGAAAACCTTTCCAGACAAAAAATTTCTGGGCGGCCATTTTATGAATTTGGTGTATTTACATTCAATTAGGTACAAAAAGTAAGAAAAATAGAACTAATTCTGGGATACAGCTTAATTAAAAATGTTGTTGGGTGCAACATATAGACCATGAATCATGCATAACCGGTCAATCTCAAATGCGCGAATGGCACAATAAGCACGATCTTCTTGCTCGGACGATCCTGGAGGTGATAATGCAACGAACAATGCGCCAGGGTTTTTTGCTTCAAAGTCGTGTCAAAAGTGGATGTGAAGCTAGAGTTGGTCTCGGCTATCGCGTCGAGCAACTCTTACGCTTCTCTCGTGCTCTCCCAACTTCCCGCGTGCATCATAACTCGATATACGCACGCTAAAGCATGAACCAATAATTGGTTAAAAATTAAAAATTATTGTTAATTTTTTATGTGCTTAACTCCCTGCATTGCCCGGGTTGGGCATTGACTGGTACATAATGCTTTGTTGAATTGCTCACCTGTATTTTCAAGACTTTATATCCAGAGATGAACTGAACGCCAGGTTTATTGTTTTGCTGTTTGTCACCTGTGGCAGTATACATACATGTACATGTATCACTGATAAAAAGAAGATGCAATAAAACATTAACCCTGACAATAGAAACCAGTACTTCTCTTCAAGATGATCATAATTTTCACCAAACAAATGAAGGCAAAAGGTGCACGCATGTAACACTACTTCGAAAATCATATTACATCAAACCTAAGAATGCATTTTCTCTCACCTGAAACTTTGTGTTTCCAATACAACTCTTCTGTATAGATGTAAACAAAATATTCAAATAAAATAATTATTAATTCAAAATAGTCGGTATTTTTTTACAGCACCCATTCTTGGGTGGGGTGCTTATAGAGTTTTCAGTGCATGCAGAGTGAACTATTGGAATGGTTGAGTTAGATGTTGTGCGATCAGCCACTATGTACATGTATCTACACTGTATGCCCACCACACAAAACGTGGAGCATTTGCGTTATTACCTTATCAATACATGGCGAGTATTTGTAACATTATATAACTTAATTTTAAATTTTAACAAAATTAATGACAAGTTGGGAAAATTTGATTTACCAGTTCAATCCTGTTTATACCTGTACATTCAAACTTACATGTAGGTGTCTACATACATTATTTCCCTCACCTGTCTCCAAACAATTGATCAGAACAGTGTACATCAATCAACATCCAATTTACTACACTGGTGTGTTCTGTTTTTTTCTGTATGGTCAATTTTGAAAAGAAAAATATATTTTTTAAACTCAACAATACCTCATTCATCCCCTTGCTATTACCATTATTATGAGAATAATTTTCGACACTAGCTATGTTATACATGTAATATTATTTTGTAACCCTGAACTCTTGTACATTAGTATATAATAGTAGAAGAGCAGAAAGCTTTTGATGTTATTATTATGGCAATCATAAATACATGGCTTTGGAACTGTTACCTTGCAATGCTTTGCGTTACTCAGCAGGTGCAATGGCTGTTCACGTTCGTCACTAAATGTTAACAGTATTTCATCTACATCACTATAAAAAGACAAGGAAAAATAAATCACACAGCAACTAAGGCATAATCAAGCAACTTTGAGAACATGAGAAAAAGTGTTAATTAGTTGCCAATTTTATGTAATATAAATATTCTAGTACTGTCTGGCTTTTGTTACATTTAACACTGTTTGCTATTGTTATGTACATGTACTATATGAACTTATATTATCCAACTCCACTCAGTAGAGTACAAAAACACGCAAAATGATATTTGTACTCCAGGAGACTGGTTAAACATGTTATGCGTAGTCCTCTTAGTCCTCGTAAGCGCACACAACGCAAAACATGGTTCAAAATCTCCATTTCAGGAAAGAAAAATGTTGGATAATAAATCTCTTATTTGACATTTCAGTGTGTAGTATCGCTGTACATTTTTACTCATCTTTTGTATTTTGACTTGTCCTATGGGCTCGCCAAAATACTGCAAGACTTGCAAAAATATACCGCAATACTACACACTAAAATTTCTAATACGATATATTTTCTTTTTTGAGCCTTCATTAAATTTATGAACGTATTTACTTTTAATTATTCAAATATTTGCTGACAGAAAGTGCACTGATTACAATGAAAAACGTTTTTATTTGATTACCATATAAACTTACCTAAATTATTTCCACTTGCCTTTGCTAAACATTGCACCTGTTACTGGGGTTGAATAGAATTAATGCAAGAATAGAAACATTGAAGTTTGTTTTCATTTTAAGATTATGATAACCATTTTGGATGCCTTTCAGAAACTACTTTGTAGTTGGCCAAGTTGAAAATTGTTTAGGATTTAACAAATAAAGAAGCCAAAACGATGTATTATACTGTCATAAAACACGACGTGAATTTGAGAACACAAGTGTTCTCAAATAACAGGAGTCATTTTATAACAGTATAATACATGGCTTTTGGCTTCATTATGTGCTTTAAAATATAGATTATTTTAATGCACGCGAAAGAATAAATCACAGCTTTTCTGTGTTTTATGCACTGATAAAACAGGATTTTTAACCAATCAAAATATAAAATTCACGAAGTCCAATTGGGTTACAAACATTGTTATTTGTTATCCACTGTACAGAATGATACAAATTTGCATGGTTTTTTTTTCAGCAGGCAACTTGCAGCTACATGTAGGATTGTTTGACAATTTTGTTATTATGTTAAATGTAATTTTGCTGCAGTTATAGAAAAGAATATTGAAGGATAATTTTTTCTGAATTTTATGGTATGGATTACCCAGCATTTCCAAGCCATCATTGCTAGCTGCCATCTGCTAGCAATATCAGTGGCTGCTAGCTGCTCACACCACTTAAGGGATGGCCTATTTTTGTTAAATTATTCCTAGGATGGCTCTAGCTGTCTGGTAAATTGTCTCTACATTCTATAAAATTCAGAAAATCAACTGGACAGAATGCTATGAATTTGCATATATTTTTCAGCAGGCAACTTGCAGCTACATGTAGGATTGTTTGACAATTTTGTTAATATGTTAAATGTAATTTTGCTGCAGTTATAGAAAAGAATATTGAAGGATAATTTTTTTTCTGAATTTTATAGTATGGATTACCCAGCATTACCAAGCCATCATTGCTAGCTGCCATCTGCTCAAGGTCACCTGCTGAGCTGGCATCTGCTAGCAATATCAGTGGCTGCCATCTGCTCACACCACTTAAGGGAGCTGGCATCTGCCACAGCCATCTGCTCACACCACTTAGAGGAGCTGGCTTCTGTCATTAAACTTCCAGCAACCTTCTCGAGGTCACCCACTCATTATTATATAATTTGCTGTGTAAAACGTGCGCTGTAATAATAATTATTGGTTTAAATTTTTAGAACTGTCCTTTAGTAGAATACAGACGGATGAATGAAGTCACGAATTGCAGGAAAACATGTGTGCCCTGCTCAAACAAAATTAATGCTTTGCGTTGCTCTGTCTCAAAACAGAGAAATATTTTCATCAAACTGGAAATATGACAGGAAATTCCATGTAAATCAATTAATACAAATTTTAAAGCGGCTATTCCAGCTTGAATAAAACCGAAGCAAGCATGATGGACTTTTAGTTCATTGTGAAATGAATCCGAGAAATTATAGTGGGATTATTGTTTGCAACTGGATTAATTCAGATTGAAACATTGGCTGAGTTGAGCTGCAGTTCATTTTAAGCCGTTTAATTTTCACACATTTGCAAACTGTTGACATAATTTTTATCGGCTTATTTTGCGTAAAGTCAAGTGAAAATCGATAAGCGAACATCTCGGAAATTATATAAAACAAATAGATTTCATTTGGCTGTTGGTCTGTACTCTAATAAAGTACTTTATTGGAGTACAGAGGCATGGTCAAATGGAATCTATTTGTTAAACAGATGGCATCTGTTACAAAGCTAAGTTACAGCCATCTGGTCGTAGGTCTGGTATCTGTTTCGAGTTTACATCTAGCTGCCATCTGCTCACACCACTTAAGGGAGCTGGCATCTACCACAGCCATCTGCTCATACCACTTAAGGCAGCTGGCTTCTGTCATTTCATTTTCTCGAGGTCAACCACTCATTAACAGATTGGCATCAAATACAACACTTACAGCCATGTGGGCCAGTGAACATCTTTAAACTTGATGTTACAGCAACATGTATATATCACCATGTACTAAAATTGTGTAGCAAGCTGACGAAAAAATACACAGCGATGCAATCATTTCACTCTTCGTGGCGTTGTGCAAGTGATGCAATGTTCAGTACTGGGCGCCTAAAGTAGGCACTGAGTAAATACCTGTTTCCTCCACTGGCTATGTTACTCGTGGGAACAAAACGATCAGGTTCCGTTGACTGAGGAAGCATGGCTGTGTAATGGCGGGCCAGGAACATCCCACAAATGGGATCTCTTCCTGGTATCTCACCGTGTTCACCTGGTGGAGTGTACAAAAGGTGCTGAGTAGTTCCTCTCACTCTGTTTCTAAAGTGGTCCTTGAGGTCCTCACTGTCAGCACTTGATAAATAAAGGTCTAGTCCATCTGGTTTCAAAAATGTGGTGTAGACATAGATGGGTCTATGGAGTGCAATAGAAAGAGCGTGCAAGTGCATTTCACCACCCCATGCACCAAGACGCAAAGCAATTGCCACTTGTTCATCAAAATGTAGATCGTCATGTTCATTCTGTCCCATCAAGTGCTGGAAATAGTCTTCATTTTGCACAAGTGTAAAAGCTGTCACCATTCGTAGGAAGGGCATCAACTCTGTGGTACCGCACAAATCTAGAGAAATCATGTGCCAGAGACAGTTACCATCAGGTGGTGTTTCAGTCAGCCTGTACCAATACGACAAGACAGGGTGGAGTTGCTCGTCCAAATCTTGTGAGAATCGGTTTCTACCCTCTGAGAATGTCGCAGGTTCCATCGTCCGTATGTTATCTACCATAGAATACATGATCGACTGATTAGTACCTGCAGTTTTAAGAACTTGTTTAGCATTGGCTACATTGACATTTGTAGGGGTAGTATCCCTTGGGTCGACTAACAATTGAGATGCAAGTGAATGCATCCTTGATGAATGGATCGTGCCATGCCTACCTTCATTTTGCTTTACCTCAAATGCTTTAGGCAGTTTAGGACATTTTGGCTGCGTTGTCTTTCTGGAAGCAGTAGCACTTTCTGTACTCTTGACAAGTTTCTGCTTCTTGTTCAAGAAGGTCTGCTCTGGAAGTTTAGGCATGGGAGGCCGTGAAGACCCTGCAGAACCTCTATCAGTGCACAGGTCCACACTTTCCATCCACTGAAGCAGTATCCTCTGACGGTCAGCCAGGTAGATGGCATGTGGATCAAACTCAAGCAGATGTAGGTCTTCCAAACGCTTCACTCGGCTCAATGCAACATAGGCTTGACCAGAGGCGAAGAAGTTGTCATTCATTAGAACATACACTTGCTTTGGTTCCATCCCTTGGACCTACATATGTAGGAGACAAAAATAAATATTTTCTTTACATCACACATGAAGACAACATCAAAGAAAGATAATACAGTGCCTAACAATAACAGTTGGGAGAACCCAGAATTATTTTTCAGACTACATTTACATGTATGTAGCTTGTATCACAGTGAATTATTCACTGACTGAATAATATCTTTCACATTGTGTACATGTAGTATCTACACCAAGCTTAAATTTTACCATAGTTTATTTACACAAACAACAAAAATGTATTTTTAATTACAGCTGTTGTACTCTTAGACAACATTGTAATAATTTCATTTCATGGACGTAAAAAAACTCATGATACATAATTCAAAAATCATGAAAAGTCAAAATGGTATTAATAGTAATAAACTAATGTTAAGTGTGTGTATGTAAAACTAATATAATTATATTCAATTTATAATTATGAATAAATTATTCAAATAATATATGTTTTTGAATTTGCAGCTTTGCTCCTTTGACAACACACAAATACATTCTGCCATGAAAATCCCTACATAGTACTTAAATAGCTGTCGGTCATTAGACAGTGGCCAAATAATCATGTATATCACGCATACCTTATGAACTGTCACTGCCCAGCCAAGAACCAGTGGAAACTGCTGTCGCACAGTTGTTGCAGTGCCAGCCCTGTGAGTCAAGTTTTGACGGAACCGAGACAAGGGGAGAAGTGTGCCCTCTTTCATGTGCCTTATAAATAGGCAATCACCCAGGATACGTTCAACAGTAGCCATGGTGCCATTCACCCATTTATTTTTAACATCTATGTTTTTCAGGAGGACTACTCTTGCTCCCACTTTGAGCACCAACTTATCCGGCAGGCGTTCTCGGTGGTACTTCTTCACTTTCTCCTGGTCTGTAGCACTCAGTGGGCTTCCATTGCCATCGGTATCTATAGCCTCAAAGACATGCTCCTCTCCTTCCATGTCCTGCAAGAACTTGTCATTCCAATAATCCCTCTCGCATCTCAGTGCGACAATGATGCAACCATTACTGAGATCAATCTCGTGATCACTGCCAACCATGCGTGAAGTGAGCGCCGACTTCACTTCCTCATCGACTATGCCAAACCTGACTTTGTTCAGCATGCTGGCAAATGCAGGATCTTCTTGCCTCTTTACCTCTTTGAGCATCAAGATGTCAAAATTCTGCCACAGCCAGCTGTCGTAAATATCCTTGTCAATGGCTGGAAGTTGAGCCGGATCACCGATCAGAATGACGTGCTTGCCTCCAAATGGAGAGCCACGCTTCTTTGGAATAGATGCCTGTCTGGTTATTCTGTCCATGGCAAGAAAAACGTTGAATTCAAGCATGGAGAACTCGTCAATGATAAGGACTGCAGTGTCTCTCACAATCTTGTGTTCTAATGTGCCCTTCTCCAGATAACTCTGACAGTTGATGTCCATTCGAAAAAAGTTGTGAACAGTGGTGCCACCGACAACAACAGCTGCAACTCCTGTCGTTGCCAACTTGGTGACTGCTATGTTTTCAACCTGCTTGATATGTTCCACGATGGCTTTCAGTAGGTACGATTTCCCAGTACCTGCTGGACCGACAATACATGCCTGAATGTGTTCACCCTTGGACAACTTTTCTGAAACCCACTCATAGACCTTTCTTTGTGAGAGGGTCAGTGTTTCCACCATGGCTGCCAAGTCCAACTGCTCCACTTTTGGTGCCATATCAGCCATAATGCCATCCTCATTTATGACATCACCTTCTGTGACTTCTACTTCTTGCTCTAACTTTGGTCTTGATTCTGACACTTCTCCCAAGAAATTTTCACAGGCTTCCCTTGATAGCATGTTGCAATCTACCAGAGTCTGTGCCAACTTCTGCAGTTGCTCCATTGAAAAGCCCCGACTGTTGGCTTCTTGGAGAGTACTCATTCCATCCTTTGTCTCGTCAAGAAAACCTCGAATTGCACATTCTTCCAAGAAAGTCTTTGAGAAGTTGTTCTCTGAGAATATGGATGGGATATCTTCTCTTGTCAAAGGCACATTCAGCAGCAGCTTTTGCTCATAGTACTTCTCCTGCTGTTCACCGGTAGGAATGAAGAACTGCCAACGTGGAATAGCCTCCTTACCGGCCTTTCTCTTCTTTATCGTTCTTCTCTTCTTGTCAATCAATGGCACCTCCTTTCTTTTCGAAGAAGTACTTCTAGCCTGCCCTGATGTATCTTTAGACCTTTTGCTTGGTGTTTCACTTGATCGTCTACTTTTAGGTCTTCCACGTTTACGGGTTTCATTGCATTTAGCCTTGGTAGGAACTGCTTCTGGTTCTTCCTCGTCAGAACTGGTATCATCATCAGTGCTCTCATTGTCACCTCTACAGGCAACACGATCACGTGGAATTCTGGTGGCTTGAGTCGCGCCGATCATGTAACGGCGAACATAGTCTGGATACAGAACATCTCGCAGCTCAACTGGCCTGTCAAGGTACTTGTCAAATAGTGTGTCATAAAACACATCAGTGGAGGAGGGATCTTCAGGTAGGTGCTGCTTCCTTTTCAAGAAACCATAATCAGGCTTCACTGTGGTCGGAAGGTAAATGACGGTACGGCTCGATCTGCAAATATTAAATCCCAGGAGGTTGTTCTCCACTTCTAACCTTCCCACTACACGGGTTCTGAGATATCGTTCGGGATCTGATGTCTGTTCTGGCAGCTTCATATCAAACGATGGTTCCGCTTTGGCAACATATTTTGCAAGGTACAACTCCCAGCCACCAGACGTCACTCGCTGGATGTTGACATGGGCACCCATCAAAAGCAAGATGGGTAAGTTGTATGGAACCACCCTGCTGTCTTCTTTACACCTTCTTCGATACAACATTCTCATGCCACTCTCATCAGGTCCATCACTCTGTTCAACACTAAAAGGGAAGCCATACTTGCAGTGATCGAGGACCTTTCCACCAGGCCCTTTGAAACATCTCTCTGGAACACACTTGCAGTGAATCTGGTATTTCTGGACGTACGAACGACAAACTTGAGTAAACTGGTCGTCAACATCCTCACTTCTGGGAAACTCAGCTACGACTGCATCCTCTGGAATTGTATCAGGCTCGCACCACACTACCATATGAACATGCAATGCTCCGCGTCGCTGATACTCGATTCTCCACCAGTAATCATTCACCCGACTTAGTGGACCATTTGCATCTTCGAGAACTTTCTCTCGAAACAGCTGGAAGCGCTTTTGAAATGCCACTACCGTTTCGGTGGGAAATTCCATCGCAGGATCTTGTGACATGTGTTCAGGCAGGGATTCGTCAAACTCGAGGCCTTCTGCAGTTTCTCCGGCTCCACGGGTAATGTGTGCCTGTAGCTCTGGCCATGCATCATTTTGAGTTAAGGTCACGAAGAAATCTGGTTTCCCCAACTCTCTACTCATCGCCAAGACATCAAGCAGACGACTACTCCAGTAGCCTTTACTACCTGGTATGGTATTGGGGACCTCCGTGCCATACACATCATAGGGGCTTTCTCCCTTAATCTTCTTTGATGTCAGTGGCTCGTCTCTACCAGTGCGTCTTGCCTTTCTTGCCCGGTTGTAATAGAAGATGCGACTCTTGGTGAGTCGATCAAACCAGAAGAATGCCCACTGGGGATCTTTACGCCAGCGATTACCATAGTTTAGAAGCCTGAGCTTGCAATACTCGGTAGGAGTTAAACCCAGTCCGTAAGCCCAGCTTCCATTACCATATGGGAACAGATGGGGCCACGCTTTGGCTTCAAGATTGGGATCCAGGTAGGTCACTTTCGTCGTGGACAAAATCTCCCTCTCTGCATTGGTGATTTCTTTAGGGGCTTTGCTCTCCGGATGCTGGATTCCAGCAACATCCTCGTACTCGTGAATTTGTGGAGCGTTTCTGTCTTCCGAAAATGGCACCACTAATGCAGCAGTTTCTTGGCCCAGCTGGTCTTCCAGTGATCCACCCTTTGCATCTTTCACTCCATGCGCAAAGGCAACAGACAAAGGATTCTCTGGCCTGAATCGATACAGGGTCTCGTAGTTGCTGAAGAAATTTGCATACAGCGGGTTGTTGGATCTAAGCCACTTCAATGCTGCTGCGATTCTCTGGTGCGATCCTTCTTCTTTCACTGGCTTTTCTTTAGCTACCAGAAAGCCGTACATTCCATAGTAGTGCCGTTTCAACTTGTGGAGTACGTTCACTTCTCCAGAAAAATGCGGCCACACTTTCCTGAAAGGATCGGCTCGCTTCAAGGTTGTGGAAAACAGGCCACAAAGGGACACCTGGCCACGCTCATATGCAGACTGCAGATTTCCAACTTCTTTCGGGACTTTCTGCAAGCCCGTTTCTGGATCGACACATGGAAGCAACTGACGAAGGCCTTTACTGCACAGCTTACAGGAATACCACTGCACGTCTGACTTCTCAAATGACAATGTCGGTGGATCATCGTAGAGGCTTACTACTGGGGCTTGATCGGTACCCAGTGCATCTTTGCGGATCAGGAACTTGTGGCCCTCTGACACCCGGCCAAAAAGCATCATACCACAGTTGTAACAGATCCCATCAAACAAAGGCTTTGCTGCGTGACGCTGACCAAACACTCGCATGGAATACAGCATTCCTTGGTCTTGGGGCATATTGGCATGCTCTGGTAACCAAGTCTTCTTTTGTGTCTTCTCGTCACCACCTTTCGGGAAGAACAGGGGTGCTGCAAGATCTTTCAGACTTGGCTTTGTTTCATCATATGGATTGGTTGTAGCTTTTGAGCTTTTGCTTTTCAGATTACATGCAAATGCTGTAGCAGTCTGGTGTTTGTTTACCTCATGACCATAGTTGACGTCATCACTATCCACCTTACTCTGGGAGCTGTTTTCATTATGGTATTTCCACAGCCTAACATGTAGAGTGTATTCAGACAACTTGCTTTCAGGATACAATTTTTTCCACTCCTGTAACATGACATTCATGTACGACACATTCTTCGTCATATCCTCCTTGATATGCAATGCTTCATTGTAACACTTCTCAAGATCATGCAACATTTCTGGTGTCCAGTCAGTCTTCTCACAGTGAAGATCTTCTTTGTCAGCTTCACAATGTTCATCCAAAGAATGAGCCAAGTCATCAGTAGCTTCCTTCTTTTTCTGACTTGTCTTCTTTTGCTTTTGGTAAGCAAATAACCGTGTTTGTAAATTTTTAGCAGAAAGCTTGCTGTTTGGGTACAGCTTCAGCCACTCTTTCTCCATGATCTTCATGTAAGGAATCTTGATATTCTTTTTCTTCTGTGCCTCTTGAATCTTCAAGGCTGTATCTTTACACTTCTCCAGATCTTCAAGCATTTCTGGTGTCCATTTACATCTTAGTTTACTATTGACTTCCTGACCATCCTTTTTTTTAGCTGTTTTAACATCTCCATCTTGACCATTCTCCTCACTCTCATTGTCAACTGGTTGAGCAATGTCCTTACCCTCAAGAGTACCATATTTTTGGAATAAATAATGGCGATCAAATTTACTTGTGGGGTGCAGTTCCTTCCACTCTGCCTCAAGCACACTACAAAACAACAAACCAGCCTCATTTTCTTTCTCTTTTGCTACTTCACCACACTTCCTGAGATCCTTCATCATTCGATCTGTCCAAAATGACTTTGGCATATTGAAAGATAATACCGATCTGGTAAATACAAAAAAAAAATAATGAGCAAATCATAAATGAATGAAATAACAAACGAATAACTTTTATTATTAATGTATCAATATTTATTATTTTGTAGACGAGGGGAGAAGACCCCTCAAGATATGTGAAAATGCCAGTTGATTACCATATTTACCCATGGATAGGCCGCACCTACGGATAAGCCGCACCTGGGTGTTGGGGCTCATTTTAGCTGGAAAAATATACAGTACAAAAATGAAGGGAAATTAGCAGAAGCAGAAAATAAATAAGTTTTTGCCTTTGAGACAATGCAAACATGAACATGCAAAGTCAATTACATTGAACAAATTATTTCACTGCTGAACTTTGCCAGTTTTCCACACACAATGTAAACATGGAACCGCTAATCGGCAACGAAACTACAGCTGTAGGATTAACCATGCACGCATTTGATTAAGGAATAAAACATCCATTCCTACATTGTATGTCTTTATACTCTGATAAAGATCATAGCCAAGTCATTTTGCCCCTGAGATGGCGTAGAGAGAACCCGAGCCGCAGGGGAGGGTTCTCTCAGCCATCGAGGGAGCGAAATGACGTGGCTATGATCTTTATTGGATTATTAAGACATAGAAAAGGAGGTTTTATTCCTTTTATGAAATTACTACAGGATAAAAATGCAAAGGAGCTATGTTGCAACAACTTTTATACACGGCTCAAAATTCTCAATAGCGAAATTATCCTTACTGAATCGAATGTGATTGCGAGTACAATAAATTTATGAGTGCGAGGGAATTTTCCAAACTTTTCTAATGTCAAACTGCTACGTTTTCAAAACTATAGTACCATCTGCAAACCGTAACGCTCCAAATTAATAAACAATTTACATGTACCTTTGTCTACATTTTATTAAAGACATTTTCACAGGAAGGCAGGCGAAAATCGGTGAATGAATCTGCCACGACTGCCAGATTTCCTCGCGCTCGCCTGTCAACTACGGAAATCAATATCCTTGACTTTACAATATTTAGCCTCAAAATCATTCAAACATTAAAACCATAATAGCCTATAGCTTACATTTTTTAGTCGGTTTAAGTCTGCTCGTAAATGCATATAAAAGCTGAATTTCTTCCAAGTGAGCAAGGCTTGAAATAACTTCTCGGGAGTGATCGGTCATGATGTCCGGTCAAACATATTTTTGATCGGACATGGCTCATTTTTGATCGGTCAAATATTGAAACCAAAACATCTGACAGGGTGCGGGACCGCACAATTCAGTCAAACTCGCACAATAAATCCGAAAAATCCCACACAATACTAAATTTTAATTAATACATAAAAAAACCCTGCGTTTCATGACTTTCATCCATGTTTTTTCAAGATGGCGGCTACGAACAGCACAACGAACAGCTAAGTCTAAGCCATGATTTTTACTAAAATGCAAACAGATGAGCAAGACAAGCAGATTAAACAGTTATAGGAGAAAATTGTGGTTGTATTTTCTTTGGCTAAGCGATTATACTAAAAATAATTGTTCAATGTCCAGCCAACCCTAGTTGACAATTTGGCAACCTGTTTGGAAAATGTAGTCTGCCAAAAAAATTTCACTCGCCATGGCAACCAAAATGGTCGCAGCGTGGAGCGCTGTATATGGTTAAAAAAGCATACGAAATGAACAAAATTCCCTGTAGTATTATTGAGTGAATCAACCTTTTTTGTGAATCGAGCTGTTCCTGTACGAACTAGCAAAGAACAAAAATGGCAGGAGCTACTTCTACATGTACTCACAAAATGGAGTAATGGAGTAATTTGCATATGGATGAAAACTCATTGTGGCTGTCTACCAGACATCATTCTCTTTTCAAAAATAGTCTAAAGGCAATTTTTTTTCAGCTATTATATGGACAATAATCCACTCACACACTTAGAGGGCCCTTAATCGATCGATGGTACAGTAGGTTCCTGTGTAGCCAATCATAATGTTTTATTGTGGCTTTGCCAATACTGAGATACTGATACTAAGTTATGATAATCATCATTACTTACAATTTTTCATCCAACAGGTTCACACTTTTACATTTTGTCACTCACCCTTTTCGATAATTTTTGACATGCCATGTTATATTCTATCACATTCTGAGGCTTCAGCTAACACGTTAAGAAAAGCATGTCCATCAGAAACATCTAAAGCCCTTTGAATAGTTCTGGCATCATTGCACGTAATTCCATCCACAAGGCTAAAATACCGGTATATCTGAATTTCTTCTGCTGCTAGGTCACTTCCTGAACCAATAGGAAGTACTGATAATGTTTGAGAGGAGAGCAATGAATGCTGAAGGTCATTAAAACTTTTGTCTGATAGTGCAAATCTGGGGCGATGCACAGTACTATTTCTCCACTTTAGAATAACTTCAAGGCAGTTGCTATTGAAGTCTCCTTCCCAGTCCATTAGTTCAATTTTTCCATTCCATTTCATCAAACTTTTCACCTGGTATTGTGATTGAAATTCCTCCAGTAAAACTGGAAGACCAAGGTTTCTCAACATTGTGCATGTCTTTTCACAAAAACCTTTCTTCATACACTCTTGACCTCCAACAGACCACACACTTATCTCTTGGAACTCATGTTGCGTTAATTGAATGAGAAGTTTTGCATTTGTGTCATAAAATAAACCATAAATTCCATAGAAGCCATAAATGTGAAATTGTAATTCCCTTGGTATTGTGACAATCGTTGTTAACTTGAAGTTAACCTTGGTAAAAATTGGTTGCAATTCCCACTTTATGCAAAATGATTGCATACGCAGTTTCAGTGGAACTGGAATTGGTAACTGTTCAATCTTAGAGAACATAACGTGTCTTGAAATTATCTGGTTCTGTTCAATTGCCTTAAATACAGTGAAGAATGATAGTTTCTCTAGTGTCATCACCGCCATCTTTAGCTTGAGCTAACTATTTGTACCAGCGGTGCGAAGTTACTTCGTGATTGCCAGGTTCAGCACTGCATTTATCTGATTGAATAAGAAAATGAGTGTAAGGGGAGAAGTGTCAGACAGGCCTGGTTACAAACTGCGTGTTGGTATAAATTAAAATTCATAACAATCAAGCAGGCTCGCAAAATAACGCGTGCGTGAGCTACAATAGCCACAAAAATGAGCCGGCGATCGGCGCGACGGGAGGGCGAGTTGAAAACCGAGCCTGCTACGATCACTGTATTTTTTCATTTCTGCCCCGGAAACTGCAGGAATCTGGGAAAACATTGAAATAATTTCACAATAAGCGGCGCAATGTCGCTCGTTTATATGCCAATGAAAAAAACCGCCGCAGAAGAAACCCTAATCTTCCTTTGGTAAGAAATTACTGTCGGATATGTGGCTGTTGTTTTAAAATACCGTATGGTGAATCAGTCCGCCAAATCTTGACACAAGCCTTATTTCAACCGTCGAAACAGAAGGGCCTATTAACAGGGCTCGAAATTGCGACCGAAATGACATTTCATCCTTTGCGACTAAAAGTTCTGGTTTAGTCGCCACTTTGCGACTACGTTTCTCTACGATTTAGATTATAAATTAAAAGATTAAAGTTTAAAAACAATTTCTCTTGGCTTTCAATGCAGTCATATTGCTCCATCTCTTTGTCTTGCTGTAAAAAATCACCTCTCGACTTCTGAAAACTTGGAAATGGCTGGCCGCGTTGAATCGCCCTATAATACAGTACAGGGCGCGGGAATAGCAGCACTTACACGCGCGTAAAATGCGTGCAATATGGCGGCTTTACGCGCGCGTTACACGCAAAATATGCGCGAGTAAAATTTTACACAAACTTTTACACGCACCTCAATTACACGTGAATTGCGAGTATTTCTGACGAAGGATCAAACCTTTTGTTATTCATACACGCGAAGTGCGAGTATTTCTTCACGGAGGAAAGTACATAAGCTGTATAGGCATAAAATGTTATTCGGTTTGACGTTTTGGTTGTATGTTTCACTTCGAATTTTAGATCATTTGCAAGTAAATACAAAAAGTTGTTGTCGAGGAAAAGGTCTTACATCTCTTCATTGCTAGATTGGCCACTGTATTTCTTTCTGGAAAGGAGTTTTGAAATTAAGGTGGCTAGAATGAAAGTCTCGGCTTCGCTCACGGTACAGTGTATTTGTCTCGGGATAATTTTGCGTATTCGACGACCGACAAAATTTATCGGGATTTCAACACTAAAATTGGATTTCATTTTTCGCTGAATTATTTCGATACTGAAAAACATTCAACGCAATCTACTGATCCGAAACTGAACAAAATCTAAAATGGTCTAAAATTGTTTTGATGCTTCGAATGAAATTTGATCCCGTTTCAGAACTTGTTGTCTAGCACGTGACCAAAATCTGCCCGATGTTATCGGCGGTGAAATCTTGATACACGCAACGACGGTCGGCCTGATTTCGTGAATTTCTTTAAACACTACACAGTTCTAAATGACAAATTAGCTTCAACATGGTCTGTCAATGCACTGTTCATTTTCTTGGAGGCGGACTGTGGATGTAGTTCTTCGACGTTTCAACGTAACGTTTACAATAAACATAAAGTGAGGTTTTTTTTGTAATTCATTTCACATCAACCAACCAGTTTTTGGAGGCGGAAAGAAGGCACGAAACGGTGGTTTTAAATCAAGCAAGAATAAGTGAGCGTAAAAGTATGGATACTGAAAGTGAATAGCATTCAGTTTACAAAAACAAAACAAATCTTCACGAAACACAAGAGTCGAACGATGTCGTGTTGTGAACATCGACACGCGTACAGGCACATGGAAGTTAGAGCATGAATTGCCCGGAAAATTCCTGCGAATAAAAACCTTAGAAATCTAGCTTCTGCGACTGAAAGTCAAGACCCATCTATAAAATAAACTGACTTTACCGTTGTTGTGCCAAGTTTATACCGTATTTATACAAGTCGTTCAATTTTCAAAATTTCCGTTCACAAGACAAGAGCTCGAATTGCTTCGGAGTTTCCTGTCAACAACGTACACCGTGGTACTTGTTTTGTCTCCCGATAAAAAATACACGCACTTAATGAGTTAGACCCAACCTCTGCGTGTAAATTTTACACGCACTTTCTGAGAAATTGCGTGTATTTTTTTACACGCATTTGCGTGTATCTGCGTGTATTTTTCTATTACTCGCAGGTAACGCGCGCGTAAATTGCGTGCAATATGGCGTCTTTACACGCATTTTACGCGCGTGTAATGCTGCTATTCCCGTGGCCGGTACTGTATATGAGTATGTCATGTATGGCCATGGATGGTGTCTCTGGTAATGTGGCTATCCACCATGTCGATTCCTTTGTATTTGCGATCGTATTTGCGATTGTGTTTGGCTCACGTTAGCTACAAAATTGGAAAGTCTTAGCCCTTTCACCACCACGCATTTTGGAGCAAAAGTGGCTGGGACACCGGCACCTTTTGAAAATGGCGGCTTTTTGCCAAAAAATTGCGTATCGATATTTCAAATGAAGCTAGTGCACATGTTAGACATCATGTTTAACTAAAACTAACATAACTTAAGAAAACATTTCACAAACAATGAATGTACATGTACATGTACTAAAACAATAGGATTTATTTCATTCAAAAAACTGATAAAAAGCAGTGAAAATGCTGCTCTACTCTTACATGTACCACATTTGGTTAAGATCATCTAAATGCATCCATGTCGCACTCAAGTAAATATATTGTCCTCAACGTTTCGCCAAAAGGTAACAATAATAATAATTCTTATTATCAAATTAACAAATAGATTCCATGTTGCCGTGCGTCTGTTCAGTAATAGATCACAGATGACGTCAAAATGTGGTAAGAACAAAAAAGTGGCCAACGAGCCGCTGCGGCGAGTTGGTCACTGATGTTCTTACCACATTTTGACGTCTTCTGTGATCTATTACTGAACAGACCCACGGCAACATGGAATCTATTTGTTTTATATAATTTTGGAGATATTCGCTTCGGATTTTCACTTGATTGTACACTAAATAAGCCGATAAAAATTAATGTCAACAAACATCGAGTTTAGGCCACAGTGTTTTCATGCACTTAAAATAAAACTTTGTGAAAACTAAACGGCTTAAAATAAATTACAGCTCAACTCAGCAAATGTTTCGAGAAGCAAATATTTAGAGACTAACCTCTATTCCGTCCTGATATGAGGAAAAACAATCTGAATTATTCCAGTCCAAACCCCGTTGCAAGTCGCTTATATTAAAACGGCGAACGATAATCCCGCTAAATTTCTCGGATTCTGTTCACAAATTATGAGCTAAAAGACCATCATATTTTCCTCCAAGTTCTAGCCAAGCTTGAACAGCCGATTTAATATTCGTATCAATTGATCTACATTGAATTTCCTTCGGAATATTTCGAGTTTGATGAAAAGTTTTCAGCTCTGTTTTGAAACGGCGATGCGAAGAATTCGTGTCGTGGCAGGGCGCGCGTGTTTTCCCGCCACACGTGACGTCATTCGTGCGTCTGTACTCTAATAGATAACAGTTCTAAACCAATCACGGCGCGAGTTTTACACAGTGAATTATATAATAATTCTTATTAGTTAGTCTCATGCAGGGCTGTCATTAAGTTTTGAGTCACCTGTTGCGTTGATCTTCACACCCGTAACAAACTTGAATTATACCAACAACAGGCAAGTTCACCCGTAACATCAAGGTCCCATCAAGCACACTCAGCCATAACAGGTATTACAGGTATTGCTGAAATGTGTCACCGATGCAATATTTGGAAGCTAGCAGATTGCGTTTCATTTCATTTAATAATTATTGTAAACAGCACTCTCAAAAAAGATTATTTCCACAGTTTGAACACAAGCTTGTCCCAAAAGTAAAATGTTATGAATGGCGTATTTATTTTGGCAGATGCATTACAAAGTAATAAATTGATCATTGATAATAATAATATTATTATTAATGGAAATAAGATGTGTTACAGTTGATTTCTTTTATAAAATACAAATTTGATCTCTGACATTGTACATGTAGTTTCAGTGAATAAACCGTTGTGTGGCTTGTGATTGCCAAAAATCTGATGTACTTTATAAAGTCCTAGCTAAGCAAAACAACAAACGCAAACAAATTTGATGCATTTCTCAACGCATTTTGCAGCACCTGAACTACAGTGTACGGTACACGGTGTAACCCCAATTTCTCTACCCCCTGATTTCTACAAAACCCTGATAACTCGAACCATGGACTTGTTTTCACTGTAATTTTACTCCTGTACACTGAGTTCGCTGAACAGTCGAATTATAAACTTCAATACGGTCAACTTTGTCAATGCGCTGAATTGTCCAGTTAAAGGGTCCCTCTCAACCAGTGTGCATTGCGCGCTTAGAGGCGCTTGGCGGCCATCTTTTCGCTTATATCGAAATTACAGTCCGGCTTGTTCTGAAGCTTTTCTGCGTTGAACGCAAGATTTTCGGCCCAGTGCGTTGATATTTCATTTCTATATAGGTGTACTATATTTCTGTGGCTTATTTTAAATTTTGAAACGAGTTTGTGTGGAAAAATTGGCCTTTGTTGTGGTCGGCCATGTCACGTTCGCCGGCAAAGCGTGTCAAGGTTGGCAGGCCAGCGAGGAATGAAAGAAACAAGACGATTCTGTTGCGAGAGAGCACTTTTAATATCTGGAACCAGAAGAAAATTGATCTTGGTTTTCAGGAAAATACCAACAATGAATTCGCGAAGTTTCTCTTGGATAGCTATAGGGTTGAACGCGAACAAGATAGTGCTGTAATGTCAGTGGCGATCGGTGATGGAACTGAGGACAAGAGGAAGAGTACCACAGCGAACAGTGAGTATAATTTTGTTTTGAGTTGAAATGTAAGGTTAGGATTGCTCTTCCTGTGTTCCCTATCAGGGGATTCTTACACTTTAACATGATTTTTGCCTGCAGATTTTTCTTGGACTCAAAAATAACAATGAAACATGACAATGATACAATAATTTCAATACCACGTTTCAGGCAGGAGATCGCTTTTTCATTCATCAACTCCAGCAAGAGCTGGAATTATGACATCAATGGCTAACCTTTCCATGTCCCCTGTTGTTCCAACCAGCGTAGTCAATGCAAGGTAGCTAGGTTTAAAAAAAATAGTGTTGCTTTAGATGTTTCTATAGTGACCATGTATATATTTCACTATACTTAGCACTGTAAAAAGGCAAGCCCCTTAGCTTTGCAGATTAACAATTAATTATTTAGATTAGATTAGATTAGACCAGTCCTGACATATCGAAAATGTTAAAAATATATCTTTACTACAGTGTAGCTTCAAAATAAGCAAGTACATGTACTGTATAAACCTCACTCTCATCTCCTTCAGTTGTTCCAGCACCACCCCAGCATCTTCATTTGTAATAACCCCCAAAGAAAATATCAAACCTCTCCATACATATACAGTCTCAAAAGCCATTCTTATATTTTATATTGTTTACAATATTTATTTAAATGTTATTATTGTTATTAGATTATTTTTTTTTTCCTGATTTTACTGATAACATACCATATTGTATTGAAATAGGAATGACCCAGGAATACCTGAATAAATTGTTGTTGTTGTTGATGTTGTTGTTTGTATAGGGTGACATGTACTGAAATTGGTGTTGCCACTGGTGATGTATCTACATGTATTATCAGCCAAGCTATAAATAAAGTTAATCCATTGTATGCTAGTGTATCGGGACATCCGTTTGAAAGTGAGGAGATACATGTAGATGAGAGTTTTGATAGGTGGGTTTTTTCAATATTATTTTGTCATGACGTACATGTACTGTATTTTTAGAAATACATGACGTAGTTAATTACACTGTATATAATCTGTTTGCAGTTCCGATACACAGTCCTCTGATGAGAGTTCTGATGAAGATGAAAGTAATGAAACAGAATATAGAAGTGATGAAGAAACAATGTCTATGTGAGTCTTTTTACAAAATACCCAAATAAGTTTTACATTTTCTTGCATCATATGGGGCTGTTACAAGTGGAACCAGAAACTCATAGTAAGGGGTTAAATGTGTAACTGTCCCTTAAGGTGGCTGGTAACGGTTTACAGCCCTTGCGCTTTGATTGATCGATACTACCATCTTATATCAGTTGATGTTAAAATAAAGGTGTCAAACGATTGCCTAATCATCGGTGAACAAGTTATGATAATATTTGTGACATAATAGGTTACCATAGCAACAGTATTACCTGTCAAAACCCACTTATTTTTAGCTTTAAGTTCTCATAACTCAAAAACGAGCCCAGTGACTCCCATTTTTTATAATTGAATAATGATCAGCATGTTAAGATACAATGTTTTGCAAAGTTTAAAAAAATTCTGCGGAGGGAATTCAGAGCCACCTTAAATTTTCGCATTAGGTCATGGAAATTCATTATCATGCATCAGTACGAATTCTGAATGTAATTTGCGGTAATTACCCTTTAAAAGTTGAGACCTATTCATGTCAATTTCTTTCAGATATGACGAAGAAGACGATAGCAGCACAAAAACTGCCTTTGAAACATTTTTTGCCTTTGCTGACAACAGCTGTTTAGACCACAGTCAGACAACACATTCTTCGGTAACAGTGCCCCCAGAACAGCTGGTGGAGGGTAACAGTGGAGAGCCAAGCGGTGAACCACAAGATGAGGCAAACCAGAGGCCAAATGTTGAAGATGCTCGTGTTAGGTTAAAAGAAAAATTGTCAGACGTTTTTGCAGAGCTGATGAAATGTGATGAAGAATTGGCCAAATATGTTGAAATGGCAAATGAGGAACGAGTAATTGTAGAAATGACCAAAGTTCTTGACCTTTTTAAGGGAAAGTGCCAAGTGGAGGGATGCTCAGGTGAAAGAAAAGTTATTCGACATAACATGGAAGGAGGGGTGCTGTCTGTTTCATATAAATGCTCTGAGGGACATGCAGGTGTTTGGCACTCCTCTACAGTTCTTACAGAAAAGAGAGGCCAGAAGGTGTTTGTAACATCTGTATTGTTGTCATCAACAATCCTTCTAACAGGAAATAATTTTGAAAAGGTGGAGCTTTTGGCCAAAATGTTGAAGTTGGGCTTTGTGTCAAGTTCAACATTTAACCGCATACAAACATTTCATGCTGTACCTGCTGTTAAAGAGCTCTGGAAGAAAATGAAGGAAGAAATATGGCAGACACTTGAAGAAGAGAATCTTGTGTTATGTGGAGATGCACGAATGGACTCGCCCGGGTTCTCAGCCAAGTACTGTGTGTATGTATTGATGGACCACTACCTCAGTATCATTACAGATCTGGAGGTTGTGGACAAACGTGAGGCAGGGGGATCATCGCCTGTCATGGAAAAGATGGGTCTAAAGCGGCTGATGGAAAGAATCATTGGACAATTAAAAATAAAAGAATTGGTAACAGATGCATCCGCTACAATTATGAAATTGCTGAGAGATATGAAGGGTTAGTTCAGAACAACTTCAATAATATTAATGAACAAATTTTATATCACAGTGGAACCCTGCCTTAAGAAAGACCACCTCGTTTTATATGACCACCTCATTAATACAATCACTAGAATCTTTGGTCCTGAACAAAAGTCCGGTCAGTCATTTCCTTATTTAAGTACCCCTTTAATATGACTACCCCGTTAATACGACAAGATTTTGGTGACCCATTTATGGTTGGATTGACGGGGTTCCACTGTACATGCAAATGAAGGGTGTGCTGGAATAAGGGCATAACGACAATATAATTCTATTGTTAATTATGCCCTTATTCCAGCATGCCCTTCAAATGCATTCTGATATTTGGTGGTCTTACAGTAGTTACAACCTGAAGCCAAACATTTATCAATGTATGCATGAGGAGTGTAATAATAATTATTGCTTTCCCCTTTTATGTAACACCCCTTCCCCCAAACTTGGAGAAGGGGGGTGGTAGGTGTGTTGGGGGGGGGGGGGGAGATGTTGGGGAAGGGGAGAGACAAAGTGTCGAATCAAAATACCCTTCTCTAAATACATACTGAGACTTGCATCATTATTTGAGCAAAGTAACATGTGACAGGAATTTTATTTTGTGCTCATTTTTAGATCAGAATCCTGAAACCTTGTCAGAATTATTTCACTCACTCGATGTCTGGCATAAATCGTGCAAGCTCACAGCCAAGTTGAGTTCTGTAAGATTGTAATAAAAGTTTTATCTACTTGTGTTTTATCATTCAGTGAGAACTTGAATATACATGTATATTGAAAGTTACATGTACTTGATAGGTTTGTTAATCGTTTGTCTCACAATATGGTCACTTGTTTCCGATGTTGGTGTTTTTATAATCTTGATGTATATGTTGTGGTTTAAATTTATTTTTGGTTTAAAATTTTTCAAACCAGTTGATTTGTATTTTCCTTTGTTTCAAATTGTGGTAAAATAATGAATTTTAGACAAAGGAAAATAAAAATCAAACTGGTTTGAAAAATTTTAAACCCAAAAAAATTTGAACCACGACATAAATTATACAATCATGTTTCTTTTATACTAATGTGACTGCTGCTTGTTTCTTCTGTTTGCTTTGTTGTAGGCCGCTAAGACAAGAGGTTGTGAGGGGATAAAAGAATGGATAGAGCCAGTCAGAAACCATTTTTGGCATTGTGCTGAAAATTGTGATGGGGATGAGACAGTGTTAAAGGTGGGGTTTGTTGATTGTAGCATGCCCTTGAGATTAATTATTTTTTTCCTACTAGTAGATGCTTTATTTTTACATATTTGTTTCAGAATATGTGGCTAGGAGTCATGCATCATGTGTGTAATGAGCACGAATGGTCTGATGGACAGTGTAGCCATGGGCCCCTGACATCATTGGAGGAAGGAAAACAGTTTCTTGAAAAGGACTCAAAAGCTGCACAAGCTATGAGAGACATAATTTATGACTCTCTATGGCTGAACTCCTTGAAGTTTTATGTCTTATTCAGGTAAGGAGATGATTTCCCCAATTATACAGCAAGTTTGTTGAGTATGAATTTGTTCAGTTTTTCCCATAAATTTCTTAATGTAGGAAATTAATTTTAATTAATGTAAATGCTACATAATATTGGCCACTTTGGACGTAAAAAGGGGCCTGATAACAACCCAATATAATATGATCAGATAATGTGTGGTTTCCTTGTCATTTATCTCTCAGTGTGTACCCTAGCAGATTAAATGAACAAGCACGTGAAATTATGTACCAAAACCAATTTGCCCCATTCTAGGAACTCGTTTTAACCCCCTCCCCCCCTCCCAATTTATTGTCTCCAAGGTGGCAATGTCATGGATGAACACTATGTAACCCCAGTGTTCGACTGTTTGTGTTGGATGGAGTCCAAAAAAGTTCTTTATTGTGGTTTCATTTCAGGCATACAAGCAAGTTAGAAAGCTTCAATTCCATGGTCTTGAAGTATGCTCCAAAGCGGATAGGATTTGCGTAAGTGCAAAGATGATTTCGTATTGACTTGTTATATTAGGGATTGGTCAATAAATACAGTGGGAGGCAGGCCAAAACAAAAAGGGTGTGGTTCATCGGTTTAATTCAAACCATTGAAAGGGTGGGTCATGCAGTTTTGATCTACACATGAGGGGGGTAAGGTTATCATATTTATACATGTATACCAAGTCATCATTTGTAGTCATCAGTATAAATTGATAAATGTCATAACGTGAGCAGTTTTAGATGTATTTTATCTAGCCATTTCCCAGATCCAGGGGAGGGTCAGGGGGTCCGGACCTGAGTGTTTTTTTTTTTTTTTTTTTCCGTTCATCATTATCTATAGCAAAACCATCTTCAGTCAGGATCCTCCAAAATGCACTTTTCAGAGCCTGAAATCTCAAACTTTTTCTTTGGAAGTAGTAGTAGTAGTAGTAAATCTTTATTTAAGCAGGGTGGCACATTCAGCTCTAGGCTGGTATCCATAGGGGCCCTGCGTCTAAGGAAGGCCCCCCAAACACCCCCAATTGAAGGAGAAAGCCCCCCCTAACCCCCCCCCCAAAAAAAAAACCAACAACAACAACAACAAAAACATACATTATATTTCTACTTCACATTTTCAAGTAAACCCTGGGACCCCCCTATCAAAAATTCATGGGTCCGCCCCTGCATGAAAATATAGCAATTTAATGTTTGAGAGCAGATCGTATTTTATAATCTGGTGTTATATATCAAAATCCATTAACCTACCACTGATTATACAATAAATAATGATTGGCCCCTTCATGATTTTTTGGTGGTCATGTAATTTTCAACCCTCGATCAGGGGTGGGTCAGTCAGTTTTGAGCCAAGAGGAAGGGGTGGTCCACATATTTTCTAGCTGCCACTTTTCCAAATGCTCCATTCCTCCCCCCTAGTGATAGACCTCTGTCTGACACCGGCCTGGTCATGCATCAAAACTACTGTCATTATTTATTAATTTCATGCCGCATCCGCTAAATTATGCACAATTTAATTTGCAGGAAGGAGTGGAGTGCACTTTAAGTGATTAAAGCATTGCTATTTTATTCTGTAGATATGAAGTTTTCCTGGCCAGAATCCTTCTTGCAGCATTGGACCATAACTTTCATGCTTTTCGAGAAATGGTTGAGGGGCGATACAAGAAAGTGTATAGCAAGCGCTCCAAGAATTGGCACGTTGTGCCAATTAAAGAGGAGAAGCTTTACCAATACTGGGGAACTCTCCTCTGCAACATACTGAAGAGACGTGATGATGACCAAGAATGCATAGCTCGTCATGTGGTGGTGTCTCCCTCCAACCCACAGAACCTGGCTCCCACAATAGGCATGCGTGAACCCCCTGCTACAAAAGATTTGGTTGAAGCCAAACTTTCAAGATTTAAAACCAAAAAATGAAAAAATAAGTATGTCTGAAAGTTACAATTAACAAGGGTCAGCACAGGTACCCCAAGCTCAATGGGTGTTTAACAGACAGAGGTGGTTTAGGGTTTCTTTTGGTCTCCTGCACCATGAGAATAAAATTAGAGACAACTATAATATTTTGAATGTATCTATCTTTGCTTTCTTGAAAGAAAGTGCTTCTATACATTGTCTTTCTAATAAAAGTCATAACAAGTACATGTACTTTGTGTTTTACTGAATATTAGTTACATGTATTTTATACAGTTTGAAGACCATAATTGTCTTTACGGGGAGTTTAACACCAAAGAGACTAATTTGATTGGAAACCGATGTTGTAATTACCATTATTGGTTTCTAAGGAAATTACTCTTTTAGGTGCACATACAATCTAGTTCCCAGAGTCCTCGTTACCCTTGTCCAGCGGCGGAACAGGCTGGGGGGAAGCGATCTGCCATGACAGGATTCTTGGACTTTCGGTTCCACTGCGCATGTGTTTGATTGATTCCATGTTTCAACAAACGGAAGTCCAAGATTGTTGGACTTCCGGTGTTACTGTGCAAGTCAAATGGATCAACTCTATCCCAGAGGTCCTTGTTTCCCGTTCCGCCACTGGACAAGGGTAACTTGGACTCTGGGAACGGGATTGGTGCATAAAAGTAACATCAAATATTTATGAAAATATTTTTAAACAATTTATGATCTTCTAAATCCTAGGTATCGACCATCCAAAGATGGGTACGCTTCTCTTATAACTCTGACGACACATGCTGGGCAAACTTTTCTGTTTCCCCGACCCAGTTTACGAAATCGCCATAGTATAAATTGTCTGTATGCAGCTTTTCGAAAACTATTTGATGCATAATCTGGTTCTTCCACCCTTATGTCGCATCTTGCATGTATTGCTACTGTCAACATCTCCCTGTCAATACAAATGTTCTGAAATAGTTCATAGGAGGTCAAACACACACGTTTTCCACAACATTTGTCTTCTTCTGGTGTTGGCATAGGTCTGCACACCCCACAGGTACACCAATCTGGTAGTTCAGTTTCAGGTGGACCTTCAGGGTTTGGATCATTTTCACCTCCTGCTGCAATCAAATTCTTTGCGTAATCTAGACTTCCTCTCCCATTACTGAGCAACTCGAGAAGCAAACGATCCTTTTCCTCCGTCGTGATTGTTTGGATGAAGGTCTGAATTAAAAGAAATGAAACATGTTCACCTCTCGCCAGTGATGGTAGGGATGTGGGGCCTGAATTATTGTACCAGTATCTTGTTTTGTGGGTGAGGTTTTCAAAACCATAGCAGGAACTTACATTTTGAAAAATCCATTCTTTATTCAAGTTTCAATAAAACATAATAAGTGATTTTGAATGTGAATATGTAGCTATAAAGGATCTTTATTACTGATACCAAAACAAACCTCGATAGGTAAGAAAAATAATCCCATCATTGTTTTGGGGTCTTCTTTGAAAGTAGAAGCAATACCTTCTTTTCAATAACAGAGAAAAAGACAGGACAATGGAACAACACAACTACTTTAAAAATAACTGAAAGAATATTCAAGATGAAAAAATATTCATGATTTTATGTTTCTGCCAAGAAATATACAGTGCATGTTTCTGTACAACTAGTGTGCTGCTTTTAAAACAAGTATTAAAACACATCTGAATAGTTATAAACTTAGAAATATTCAGAAATTTGACCACTGTTTCTGATTCAAGAAGAAATTTCAGGTTTGTAAAGTTATTGTTGTATTGTAATCAAATGAACATTTATATCCTACATCTAGCAGTATTGCAGTGATAGCCTTTCTTACCCCAATTTCCTCTCTAGACTTCGCTGCTGCGGCTTGGTGTCTATCAAATGCACTGGTAGGAAGAAGAGCAACAGCAGCTGGTGTATTTGATGAAGTGATATGTTTTTTGTTAGAGCACGGTTTTGCTATTGGACCACAATCACAGTCGACAGAACAAGGCAAAGCATTGTCACGGCAAGGGCAACCTCTTGTCTTTCCAGACTTTCGTCGGCACGTATTCTTGCAATGACATATCTACATGCGAACAAAAATTTATAAACGTCTCTATATATATATATAAAATCTGTGAAACTGAGTAGTCACAGATGCGAAAGAGATACGAGAATAAAGCACGTGCTTTCGAGTGGTGAAACCAAAACATTATACACACTCAAATAAATTACCACCACCTACCAGGATTATAGCCATTTATATTAAGAAAATGAACTATTTAAACCAAATCATTTTCGCAGTAAAGCGGATTTTCCACTGGAGAAAATAGGACAAACGAGTTTCTACTTACTGTGCGGTTTTCGACGGCATCGCGAACAGGCACATCTTCTTGTTGTGGCATATCATTATCTTCCTCTGCAATAACGGAGCCATATCTATTGACAGCTCTTCCCGATTCTTGAAATGATGACATGATGTTCACTACTTGTTAAACTGCTAAACTTTTCGTGTCTTTAAAAGCCAGCAGGCAGGTAACAAAATTTCCGCGCAGTATATCGCGAAGGATCTCGCACACTCGCATACCTGGTTCTCGCTATGGTTCGCATCACGGCTCCCGGATGAAAACAATAACACACGACCGCAATGCACACTGGTTGAGAGGGACCCTTTAAAACTGAATGTGAACAGTAAAACTACTTCTAAATAATAATATACTGAAACCTCTACACACCAAAAGTATAAAACAAAAAGCATTGGTGTTCTGGCTTCATAACAAAAAACAGTATAAAAGTAAAGTTATGGTCTCTTGACCATGCACTACGCCCTACAGTTTAATACGTGTTTTCTGAATTTTCTCGGACATTTCAAGCAACGGTGATAACAACAAACCAAAATAATGAAACACAGGTAGATCAACTACTGTACATAAGTTGTCCGTACGCATTTGAAATTCTGAAAATTTGCTCGAAGAAAAACGGCTTGCAATATTCAGTACAAATAAGTTCAAAAGGCTATAAAATCGTTCACCTGTAATCGTCATACTGGAAAAAATGTTTCGCCTAATCCAGCCATTGAATTGTGAAGACACAACATATTTGATACCCGTTTCAAGCCATTTCAAAGTAATGTTTTGATAATTGAAGGACGCCAGCAATTTTCAATGTAAAAAATACGCCATACAGGCGTAAATAACCTGAATGGTTTCCATATTTTCACTTACTGAGCTCAACTTTTGGACTGGTATTCCTGCTCGTTCTTTCTCAACTTATACAGCAAAGTTTGAATTCCTTCTTGTTTCGCGTTTCGTTTCTAAACTGAAACAATGCAAAACAGCCGTGAAGTTAACGATCAATACGTCAACAAAGGTGTAAAAATTTCTACCTGCCTAGCGGGAGAAAATTTAAATAAGCTTAAGCGTAATCAAATTCAACGGAAAATGAAGCTTACCGCTAGCGGCGCTGATAAGCTAAATTACGCTTCGCCAAATATATATAAAATGAAACTCAAGAACACTTAGCTTTCTCTTGGCCAACAGGCGACTACTTGAATCTGCACTTTGTCAGCTACACGATGGACTTTCTTCGCTCTTAAGCAGCAAAAAGATGCTAGAAAGCGAAGGAAAATTTCTTCAGTCGACAAAACACTTTCTTTAGACCAAGAACTAGCGAAAAAATCCGGCGAAAATACGCCACTGAGCTGACGCGACCAGACGCGGACCGGCAATGGCGGCAAAACACAGCCTCATTTTCATGTTTTCTCGTTACCAGGCTCCACGGCGCTGCTAAATTATATGCCTGAGGGGTATGACGCGAATTTAATTTTGCAAAACAGACAACGGCAGTGGAAAGAGGATGCTCTAAAACCTCTCATAAATTTCTCCTTTTGGTTTTAAATTGAAAAGTGGCTGAACAGGAGATTGAAAGGAGCCAATCCAAACCGTTTTGTGTGCGGTTCTTCCCTAATATTTAAAAGAAAAAATAATAATCGCCCTTTTGATAAACCTTACATCAATATCTACAACTGACAGGAATAAGGCGCTGTTTTATTGAGCATAATGTACTTTTAAAGCAATTTAAAATATTCGAAGCAATCTGGTCACGTGACTGATGACGTCACGTACGCAACGTGTTAAAAAATGTGTTCTTCACATAAACATCTATCCACATGTAGATTTTGGTTGCTATACACCTTACGCTTTATGAGATATCGCAGAACAAAATTTCCACATATTTTTGCACCCGTGTATAGCCCCCTTAAATTTAAAATGCCAGATGTCACCTGGCCATTTTAAAATGCCCCATTTCAATATCTTGCTATCTAGATTGATTGCTTTTCAATTGATAGCGGCCTGTTCTCACAGTAAACAAAAACGCATTTTCGGGCGTGGTCACGTGACTAATGACGTCATCACACTAAGTTTGATATGAGAGTTATTTTATGGTAAGTGTTATTACCTTGTGGTGTTTCACCCTTCTGGGCCTCAAATTGACAAAGTTATTTGTCATTGAAAAATTTCCAGTTGCAAAGGACTCTGGGAAGGTTCTTATTATAATTATATATTGCTTTTATAATTATTGCTTTTATTATTAACCAACATTAATAATTATTTCTTCAACAGGATGAAACCAATCCCAGAGATGTTGTGGCAAGGAAGCAGATGACATTTCCCTTCATTATTTTCGGTGGTACCCTGGAATCTCCAGGGGAACTTCACTTAGCAGCAGGGGAAAACATTCTTTGTACTTTTGAAGGCACTTTAGTAGAGGCAACTCTTGCATTATTAGCGGCCTACTATGTGTTTATGTACAACTATCCCAAAGGCCTTGGAAATTTTTTTTTTGTATCTGCAAAAATGCATTTTGCAAATACAGGATGGCAAAAAGCTGCCATCTTCCATCATTACTTTTGTCAACTCATTGCACGAAAGCAATGTTTCACTAGAGACAAACTGTGAGAGCAGAACTACGTTACTCACAGGACGGTGTGTGAATCCCTATTTCTCGTTGCAACAGATAATCTCAACGCGCTTCTGACGTTATCCAAAGCAATGTTCATGACCATGACACAGTCTAATGTAATCAAAGTTTATTGAAGCGAAGCGTTGTACATAACGTGACGTTAATATTGAAGCGTTGTCGTAGCGGTATTAAAGAAGCGATGGATCGAAGCGATATGAAGCGGTAAATTGAAGCGGTTTCGAAAACTAAGGAACAATAACGAAGTAAAAACTACAATTAGACTAACTAAAACTATTACAAACTTAAGAAACAAATGTTTCGCTGATACAGAAATATAAAACGCGTAAAAGTATAAAAGGTTAACAAACTTACATTCTGTGTCCGCTTGAGGGATTTCACGGTAAAAGTTGAGCCTTAAAACTTGATGTTAACACGATGATGCGTTGACTAGAACTAAAGGTTTTCCTGAACACGTTACAAGAAATATTACCTAATACAAAGGATAGTGGTTCTCTTTGTTTCGTTTATCGTACGTGGGCAAATACATCCGTAGAACTAACCACAAAAACCGTGATATAATTAATACAAAGAGACTTTAAAGACTGGAAAGGAAATACGAAAACCATAACATATTTGGCACTAACACAAACTAATAATTAGTTGGTCTCCAGCGAAACATTGCTTTTGTGCATTGAGTTCATGCAGTTCAATGCATATATACCATTTGGCTGTGCGTTTGTAATTAAGTAAATTCTTTATTTAACCACAATTAAAAAATCAGCAGAGCTGGTAGGGTCGTGTATAAAAATATAAAAAGTATTTCTGTACTCAAAATGACATCGAAATGTGACAATAACTAAAAGTATGCCACGAGACACAGTCATGTGTTGTTCTTGTCATGTTTTGATGTCTTCTGTACATCTATTAGAGTACAGACCCACAGCCAAATGGAATCTATTAATTTTGATTTATACAATTACAGAGATGTCCGCTTCGCTTCAAGCTTTTCACTTGAATATACGACTATAAGCGGATAAAAATTCTGACAACTGTCAGTTTATAGGCCACAGTATTTTTTTTGTACCCAAATAAAACTCTGTGAAAGCTCCACGGCTTACCTGGTAAAATAAATTGTACAGCTTAAGTTTGCGAATGTTTTGACTGGAACACATTTTAATTATTATCCTGATAGTATTCCTGCTGCAAGTCGCTTCACAGCGAACGATAATCCAGCACTAATTTCTCAGATTTTCTTCCCAATGAGCTAAAGTCATGATGTTTGCTTTAAAATTTGCACCAAGTTTGAACGGCCTATTTAACATTATTTTTGTATTATTGATCTTCATTGATTTTCCTACGAAATATTTGTGCTGGTGCAGGGCACCCGTGTTTTCCAGCCATTCTTGACATCATTTGTCCATCTGTTGTACTAAACCAATCACAGTGCAAGTTTTATACACAGCAAATTGTATACTTTTTGGATAATTAATAATTTTGTATCATAATTATTTTTGTATAATTTTTGAATAATGTGTGTATAATAACAATTTGAGCCATGTATTGCTTTGATCAGTAGTCAGTTTAACTTACTCATTTAAGAAGTTATAGACAGAGGGTAATGTCTTTATTTAAATTGATTATTTTAATTTTACTCCAAATGTAAAATATACTTTTTTCATATATTTTACCTTGAGTAATATTTTAACTCACTGTCTGAGTAAATTTTAATGTTACTCAAAATATAGAGTACTTTTTACTCCATTTATGAGTAAATAGCTATTTTACTCAAAATAAAGAGTTACTATGAATGCATTTCTCTTGAGTATTTTTACCTTAAGATTTGAGTTAATTGTACTCAACAGCTGAGTACTTTTACTCGCACTATTGAGTAAGTTAACTCATCGTGAGTAAACCTACTCAAGTTCTTGAGTATTATTTACTCGACATTTCTGCTTCAGTCTACTCTCTATAATGAGTCACTGTGAATGCAATGATTTACTCAGTTTTTTTAGTTCGTTTTACTCGGCTTTTTTTGCTGTGTACATACATGTAATTTATCAACATTGTTCCTCATGAATTACTGAGTTTTAATTTTTTTTTAATGAAAAGCATAAAAACTTGTCATTTTGTACAACAACATAATTATTGTAAGGTGTGTTATGCTCACCATGTTTGACAAAGTTCTACGGGGGAGAACTTGGTATTTGAGAAAGGCATCAAGAGCATCATAGTATGCCAACCCAGAGATGTACAGCTCGCCAGTACCTGCCCCGCTTTTTTATGCTTGAACTTTCTTGAGTTCCTTATTATAATAGAACAAGATGTTAAAACAAGTTAAATACATTAATCAAAATTGTAACAGTTTAAAGCTGTTTTCACGTTATACATATTCTTCGTCTCGATAAATATTCAGCAGATTTTATGATATTTGTAAAAATATAATACTTTCATCTGTAGCTTGATGAAGGGGTTTTCAATTGAAATTCAAAATTTCGTTTTGGATTTGCTTTACTATGTTCTGTAATTGGTTCCGAGGAACAGTCAGAAGAAGCTCGAAGATGACGCTATATATATAACCGACATGTTTGACAGAGGTGGACCGAGTTTGGCAGTGATGGCTTAGGATATTTCGAATTGCAAAAGGTAATCCGTCAAGAATATCTTGTGTTTGTGTGTGTGCAAGTCAGTTTCTTATACCTGGGAGTAATTATTTATTTCGTTTCCAGATAAGTGAAGACAAACATTTGGTTGATCTTGCCTCGAAAAGACCAAACGAAAAGCAATGTGGGCTTTTCGGTTGTATGAAACGTGGGCGCAGTGGAGAAAAGGGTATGTATAACCCTAGAAATGAAACATCTAGTGATGATCTAGGGATGAACAACTGGTAAAAGTTTCGAAAATAGTGCAAGGCCAGGCTAGTGAGGATACAAGAAAAGGGGAAAATTGGGCGGCTTTGCCAATTCCAAATGCTTTGGGGGCAATTACTTTAAATATTTCTGGTGGAAATTGTAATTTGCTATTAACAACAACTAAAAAAAGTTTGTAATCGTCAATTATAGCTGATAAATGCAAACAAATTGTTGTATAACAAGTGGTAGTAACAATAAAGACTATTCATTGTTGATTTCCCAAAGCTTGCAGAGTCGTCGATAGTACACATGTCCGAGAAACACTGAAAAAATCACCTCCTGTTCCACCTCAGTGACCACAATAATGACCCGCCATTCCATTTTAGTGAGAATAAAGCTGGTTTATTGAAAATAATAACTTGTTCAAGACAATAAAAAGGTGCATTAAATTCTGATACTTGATACTCGTATCATTCTTGAATACTTCAACTATTTCCCGTTTCAATTCACAATGCAGTGCATGCACTCTATCAATTCACATCGCATTCTAATTCAAAACACTCAACAAAAGTGGATATAGTCGCGAATACGGAAGATAAATTCTTGAAGAATGACTATGATTAAAACTGCTCAATCGCTCTATTTCATTCTAGACATGTTCTAGAGCATCAAATATTTTTACGGAAGAAAACAAACTTTACTTACCGCCTTTTAACCCCAGTTTCTCGGCCAGCTCCTCCATTTTCTTTTGTTTGTTTTTTGTGTCTTTATAGGCTGGGGATGAAATGTACCACAAAGCCGGACAATTTTGAACCTCGTCAATAAATTTATATGTTGCTTCACGCTCGTCCGGTCGCTCATCCATCATTTTGTGAAGTCTCACGCAAATCACGTGAATATAACGCAAATTTTGTTTGGTTGAAAGTTAGCAACAACGTTTGCCAACACGAAAAAAGTTGGTGAAAAAGTTGGCGAGAATAGAGACAAGTTCTATTTGTCGCCAACAGTTTGCCAACATGTTTGCCAATTGTCGTTGTATAGTTCAAACACACCAACTTGAGTTTGCCAACATGAGTTTGCCAACTTTAGTTTGTCGTGTTTGAAATGGTCGGCCATTTACCACGCAACTTGAAAGAACCACGAAAGAACTACCGAGGAACAAGATGTGCCGATGAAAGTTTGACACAAACAGCTCCTTTACGAGCAACTACCGGTCATAAATGCAATGATTAACAACAACATACTTTCAGTTTGTTATATATTTATTCAGTAACATCCTAAGACATTTTTTATGAATATTAATTAGGCCGCGAGAACCCCAATCGCAGATGGTGGCGTAGATAAGCCGCACCCCCGATTTTGAACCCAAATTTTGAGTAAAAAGGTGCGGCTTATACATGGAGTTTTACGGTAATATATTATTATTTTTCTTTCTCGTACACTCTATATACTTCTGGTTAAAGCAGTGAGCCAAAACTTGCAAGTCATTTGCTTCAGTTCATCTTCCTCTCTGACAGTGGGTTTAGGTTTCCAATTGCACAGTATCCATCTGGTGCTTGTACTGCAACTGACGTTTTCAACCTCTTCTGGGAGGGAGTTCTCAAGATACTAGAAACAGGATTCCATGAGTATTAGTGCATTCTTGATGGGGCAGAAGTTAACCGCCAGTTTGTAAAACTTCACTTCAAAGGAGAAAATAATGCTGTGGAGAAAAAAATCACTGCCCAGAACCTGTACACAGGGGAACCTTTTGTGTTCATGATGGATTCAAAGGTACATGGAGATATCAAATACCAATTAAATAAAGATGCTCTTATTATAGTTCATCAATCGATTCAAGCAATGTCATTGATACCAAAATCTGTCAAATCGGATAGTCAAAGCTGAATAACTATTTTGAATAAACTGTAACTTACAGCAACTTATTATAACCAAATACAAACAGGACCTTCAAACAACAAATTCTGAAGTACTTTATTCAACCATGAGATGAATGTCTGTTTAAAAATTTCAACATTGATCAGAATGGGAAAAACATATTAATCTTATTTTCGGCAGGAATATTTGCAGGTTGCAGGTCAACTGCTAACCCATACCCCAACAATTAGGCTAACAAAACTAGGCTAATCTTCAGTTAGAATTTGGCTAACCTTCAGTTGGACTAATTTAGGCCGTTGAAAAAACTCGGATCGGACCGGATCGGACGGGATTGACAAAATCAGGCCCGGATCGGATTGACAAAACCTGGATCGGATCGGATTAACAAAACCCGGATCGGATATGGGATGCCTCAATTCCCGCCAAAATGATCACGTGACATCTCGAGCTCAAGATGGCGTACAGAGAGGTTAGTAGTATATCTTACTGCACTGTTTTTATACTGTTTAATTTCCACAACCAAAGACTACAAATCATTTATGAAAGGTGGTAAGCTCCAAGTGCATTATGGACCAACGCATTACCACCTAAGCAAAGAGAAGAATGCATAAAGCTGAAAAATGCCGACTTCGATCCAGTTACAGATCTAGTGATAACGGCAACAGATTATTCTCGCCTCTTGCGTGCACACAAGCAACTAGATGAGTTTGGAATTGGCCCACAAGAATAGAAAGTCTTGTTCTTAATTCAGAACTTGTCTTCCAGTAGTTCATTAATTTATAATTATTTCGCTTGAATTGTTTTTGTCGGAGGTGAAAAGGACGTGTTCAGGTTCCTTGCCCGAGCTAGCCGCCATCCTTAGGTGAGTCAGGGGGGATAAACGATATTCCCTTTGCTTCATTTACGCTGAGCAAACAAACACTTTGTGAAAAAGTAAAATTGCTTATTAAACGTAAAAAACTAGTGAATTTAAGCAAAGAAATTGGGATATTCAGATAAAACCCGGTTAAATCTGAAGAGCTCGCTAACGCACGTCTGTAGCCCGCTAAAGCACATGTTCAGCCAGGTCTTAATTAACTGATCCGATCTGGGTTTTGTTAATCCGGTCCGATCCGGTCCGGGTTTTGTCAATCCGGTTCGATCCAGTCCGATCCTGGTTTTGTCAACAGCTGCTAATTTAAGCTAATTGGGCTAACCATGACGCCATTCTCTGCCCAACCGAATGTGTAATGTTTCTAAAAGTAGTCTCAACCTGCAAAATATATCTGCCCTCTTATTTTGGCCCTGAACATTGATAATTTAATTATGACATTATTTTATTACTGTTAATTTGCTGCTAATTGAATCCCTGGGACAGATGAAATTCATTCAGTTCTGATCTATTTAATCGGAATGTTGATGTAAGAGTAATCTTACAAATTGCATTTGGGCTCAAAGAAATGTAAACTGAGTCCAAACTGGAAAAGTAGAGATGGAGCCACTGTCGATAAACTATTTAAGGTGCTTGTTCCAATACTCCAGATTTTGGTATCACCACTATAAACTATAAACTATAATCTAACTATAAAACGTTTGCCATAAATGAGTTTGTGATTTGCATATCCTCAGGCAAGTAGGCTCGAGTCGATTGTGCTAGCATAATTTTTGGCATAATTTGACAAAACGAGCATAATTTTTAGATTTTTTGTCAAAAAGCAATGTTAGCATAATTTGTATTTTGAAGACCGGAAGTGCTAAAACCAGGCTCAAATATCCCTTATCGTAATGATAAATTGACTTCAGACATAAAGTAAGCTCTCCAAATAAACGGTCGGCGATGTCTAGGGCCTAGTTGGGATAGTTTTTTAGTTTTTTGGGGGAAGAACCGGAACCGGAAGTCTAGAAAACCTTGTTCCCAGTCCCACTCTCATAGGTGTGACAACGTGACAAAATGGCGTCCGCCACCCCCGAAGCAGATCCCGAGAACTTTCAGGTCTTGCAAGGACCCAAAAGAGCTGACATTGCTAGAGATTGGATACTTAAAACCACTAAAGCAGCATACAAAGTCAGGGGAGCAAGTAATCCAAGGAATGTTCCCCTACATGATCGAGTAAACCAATTTCCTGACGAGAATTTAATTGTCAAAGGAAGTTCGATTTTTTGCAATGTTTGTAAAGAGGTTGTGTCGTCCAAAAAGAGCATTTTGAAATCTCACTGTGCCTCGCAGAAACACGCCATTGGAAAGGAAAAGTTAAAGAAATCCAAGTTAAGAGAGCAAACTATCGTCCAGGCCTTAAGTCGAGAGAAAAGCCGTCAAGACAACACGCTTCCCTTAGATCAACAGGCATACCGCCAGGAGGTAGTGGAAGAGTTTTTGAAGGCCGGGATCCCAATCCAGAAAATAGACAAGCTACGTCCTCTATTAGAGAAAAACGGTCATCGTCTCAGTCACAGCTCCAATCTACGGCAGTACATTGCAATTGTTTTCAAGCAAGAAATTGAAGACATTAAGAAAGAACTATCTTCACAAGAGGGAGAAACTACAAGGGACGTGTCAGTAATATTTGATGGGAGTACCAGACAAGGCAAGGCTATTGCAATAATCGTTCGCTTCGTTGATGACGACTGGGTAATAACGCAGCGTTTGATAAGAATTGATATCTGCTCGAAATCAGTCAATTCCGAAGAACTAGCAAGGGTTCTAAACGAAGCGCTGTGTATGGAATATGGGATCAGGGGAAGCGCTTTGCTTGCTGCGATGAGGGATGGAGCAAGTGTTAATCAAGCTGCATTGAATCGGATAAGATTCATGTTCCCAGAGCTCTTTAATGTGGTTTGCTTTTCCCACACGCTCGATAATGTGGGCAACCATATAGTTATTCCTACTCTGCTGGAGTTCGGAAACTTATGGATTCACCTGTTCAGCCACAGCCATAAAGCAAAGTTAGCATGGAAAGACCTAACTGGACGGGCCCCCAAAACGTACAGCGAAACGCGCTGGTGGTCGAAGTGGGAAGTCTACAAGCAGCTGTTGGAACAGTTTGGGGACGTTTCCAGATTTCAGCAACAAGCCGAAGCTGACAAGATTGGTCCAAACATCGTGTCGCAGCTTCAAGCCATTCTCTCGGATCCCTCGGATCCGCAACGCCTTATTAACCTCAAGCTCGAGTTGGCTGTGACCGTTGATGTCGGGGAGAATTTTGTCAAAGCCACTTACTACTTGGAAGGAGATGGCCCCCTTGTATTTTCTTGCTACGAGAAGTTAAAGGCTGTTGCCGAGGCCTGTCAGGTTCCACATTTTCCGAATGTGCGCGCCGTTGCTGCCGATATTGCAAGTGTAGATCCAACTCAGGTCGTTGCGGTTCTAGAACAGAGAGCCAAGGCTTGTGTACAGCCAGCGATACAGTGGTTCTTGATGAAGTTTAATGTGGAGCTCTATGACACAGTCTCTGCCTTCAAAGCTGCAAGAATCATGTGTCCAGTTGCTGTTCAATGGTTGAGGTCTACACCTGCATCAGTGGAAGCCCTCAGGCTCTTTCCATTTCTCAACACTGATGTGATCATTAATGGTCTCATCAGGGAGCTACCACAGTATGTCGCTGCTGCACAAGATGTTGTTGCTGATCGCGAGGAAAGGAAATTGGAGTGGTGGAAGACGCATGCCGATCAACTTCCTAATTGGTCCTCAGCCGTGAAGAAAGTGCTCCTAGTACAGCCATCTTCTGCTGCTGCAGAGAGGGTTTTCAGTATCCTCGCAGCGTCCTTTAATGATCAACAATACCATGCACTTGCTGATTACATACAAGCAAGTGTAATGCTTCAATATAACAAGCGTTAAAACACAGAGCTTTGTATAAGTCGTTATCGCATATTATAGTTCATTGCGTTGCTGTAATAGCACCGGGTTTCAGCCCGCACAGTATTACTTATCTCATCTAAGAGATTTATTAATATAAGAGGTTAATAAAACTCACCTTTCTTACTGTTTTGCCCATTTTTTGTCGAGCATAATATTGAAAAAAAGTAGCATAATTTTGAAAAACGAGCATAATTTGAGCATAATTTGGATAAAAAACGAGCAGTGCTACTAGCATAATATGCCAGTTTTACTAGCACATTCGACTCGAGCCTACAGGCAAGTCCTACCTATGAATCAATTGCAAGCTTTTGAAACCTCCATATAGTTTGCCCTGTGAATAACATCTTCACCCTCTTACCAATTGCCAATTACACTATACATGTCTCACATACATGTGCAAGTACCCTCTTTTTAGTTACATATGAATTGACAATTTTCTATTTACTCAACAACATAATTTAAAAAAAAATAAAGAACAACATCTTGAATGGATCAGGTATCCGGTGTCTGACATTCAACGAGAGGAAAATCACCTGGGATTAGTTCTGGAATGCATACCATTATGATCAAGGATAATTTTCCACGTCATTTCACCACAAGCTTACAGTAGATCATTTCCAGCTGGATCCAGCATCGAAGATGAGAAACCATCTTGCAGAACATGTCCTGGACAGGAACATGCTGGCTCTTATGAAGGTATGTCAATAAAATTATTCAGTGCAGCTTGGTGTATAATCCTAGAATAATAAGAGAAGATTGTCAATGACTGAAAAGTATGTAGTATATTTGCAAGATGAAAATGACAATGACATTATGGCAATGTATGCACTTTAAAGTCACTGTGCAGTACTGCTGGAAGTTAAACATAACTGTTATTTTTTTAGGCATATAAAGGGCACCTAAACAGCAAGGGACAAGATGGCAGCAGCCTTGATTCCACTATTATGCTCCTGAGTCACACATCCCATGCAATTCAACTTTTTAATGACAGGCAAACTATCCAAAGCCTGAGTGATTATCGTTTGACAGAATTAAAGAGTTCCTGTTGTTCTTAAATCAATGGAAAGCTGAGGTGGATACAAATCAAACACCAAATAAATTGATCTCCAATAAGTTATGGTTTGATCATCAGTCAATGATTCTTGGATTTCATTCTATTATTTCCATTAAATTACAAACATTTCCTAATGCCATTATTAAACCTGCCATTGTCAATCAAGATTGTTGTGAAAACCATTTTTGTCAAGTAAGGGCATGCAACGGACAGAACAAAAATCCAAGCTATCACCTTCAGGAGTCTGCACAAAACTCTATTCGATATGGACAGACTACAATCAGCAGGAAAAGCAATGCAGGATTGGCTGGTATGAAGAGGCACCAAGAAGAAGCACCACCAAGGAAAGGTTATTGGATCCCCCTCCCTTAATTTAGACATTAAGCCTGAAATATTCTTCCCCTCCCTGGTCCAATACACAAATATAATATCACCCACCTCCTCCCTCCAAAAAAATTCCCCTCAATTCCTACTCCCCCCCTTACCAAATAGAAACGATGACATCAATAATTATTTAATCAATACCATTTCTTAAACATGATTTAACAAGAAAGTGTTTTATAACAAAAAAGAATACTAAAAGGATTAAAAATTGTTGCCCACATATGGTCAAACCTTGTCCCTGACCTGACCTAAGCAATTTGAACCTCAGTTTAAGGCCACTTTTGAATTAAACATGCCATTTAAATAGTAATAAATTAATAATAATAATAATAAAGAATTTATATAGCACCATTTCTCAATCAATCAATTTTGGAATTTTCAAAACAGCAAATGCACTTTATTTCATTGCAGGAGACAAAAGTGAAATAGAAGTAAGAAGTTACGAATTGCAGTGTTAATGATCCTATTCACTTAAGTCTGCTACAAGGTAGTAGTTCTTCCGTACTTGTGTCAATACCACCCTGTGAATCAGGCGTCTGACATTGAGAATATTATCCCCTTTGTAAAATAAACCACTTAGCGTGAAGACGTGATGACTTGTCATATGATGCGCGTAACGGGAACCAATTTTCATCTTTTCTCCTTAGTACACCTGATAAGCGTACTAAGGATTTACCAATTTATATAAAGGCTGGAATAGTTACTTTTTCATCTTTTCTCCTTATACGTACTAAGGATTTACCAATTTCCTTAGAATATTTACATACAAAATAGGTCTACTGAAGCAGGTGTGTAGTGAGAAATGAAAACTGTACACGCTTGTTAACTCTCTGGGGCGGTAGCAAAACAACGGGCCATGTAGAAGGAGAAAATTCATCCTTTTTGACCAACTGAAAAGGATCACCTGGTGTAATCTCTGAGGTGTAGATGGAGTATACTTCTCCACTAAAAAAATCTTCAGCTGCCCTTCCAAGATATGTTGCTTGATGTGATGACTCTGTCATGCAGTCAGAAAGAGTCTCTAAGAGGTGTTATGGCTGCTGGAATTTGCTCACTGAGTGTACCAGGGAGAACAGGCATTGGCAAGTGGTCAGCAGTGTTGAAGGAAAAAGTGTTTGAAGATCTGTTCTTCCACTGACTTTCCACTTGTCCGGGTGTCACTGAGCTCTCCAATTCTCCTTTCAAATGGAAAGCACCACCACGCTGTTGGAGGACCCCAGTTCAAAATTTGATCTGGTAAGTGAAGAACCATGTGGTAGTTGACAAAGATCTTTGCGTAGAGTTGGTGGTGATCTTGCAGCAGTTTCTCCAGGTGGTTGATGTCATTTTGGTTAAGAGGATCACGAAGCACAATTTCACAGGCCTCAGCTTGAGTGCATACCATTTTGTAAGCATCTTTGCTTACCTCTTTCCAGAGACAGACTTGTGGAAAAGTGATGATGAGATTCTTCCACTGCTGGGCAGTTATACCTCTTCCTGACATTTTATGAAGCATGGTCCATGGAAGATGCCCAACATCGTATGGCAGTCACATAGCATTCATTCTTTCCTGCAATGTCTCTCGTCCATTGGCGGTAATGAAGCTCTCATCTCCAACTATTATAGCATTTCCTACGTCCACGACAAGACCGAGAAACAAGTTATGCATGGGTAGTTCTCAACAGTGTTGAAATGTGGGAGGCGAGATAGTTCGGTGTACCTGACACCACTTACCTTTGCTATGGCATCTGCAGCATGTTTGCTGGAAGCATTCTTGTATTTGTCCATTGCACCCCTTACTTCCTTGTCATTCCTCCTTTTTGGCATGCTCTCTGTCAGAAAAGACATTCTTCCAGCTGTGCCAGGCTCTCGTTTTGCAGTCTTGTGACACTTGTCACATGGCTTATTTGCTTTATGACGTAGGAACTGCGAGATTTCCCTTGACGTAGGAAGGTCACCCAGGACAGGTAAAAGAACAGCGAACAGCACGGCTTTTTAAACTCTCTTCATGCCTGACAATTTCCATTCCCTTGTATAGTACGAGAAGATCGTTGACAACGTTGAAATTACTGATGACAGTGAAAATAGCAGTGCCAATGGTGACTTCATTGGTAAGAATTAACATATTAGGGCCACTATATTTGGGGGAGGGTCACTATTTTTTTTGCGCCATTTTGGGGAGGGTCATTGTTTTCAAAATTGCATTTAGGGGAGGGTAATGATTTTTTAAGCCTAAATCTCTACCAAGAATCTCAAAGGATTTTTATATCAAGTTCTCCTTAATTTTGAAAGAAGTCTGTCCTTCTTCGTGTTGTCAGAACAATGTGGTTGACAAAATATACACTTCAATATTCAAATGCGGCCAGTATTGAGTTGTTGTCTCTTCAAAGACTGTATTATGACTTTGCTTTTCTTCTTTGCATTATTTGCTACGTATTGTCATTCACCCTTGCAACAGTCAATCATTTCGTCGATAGTGCCCATTTTTAGTGTGCAACAGCTATTTTAAAGGGTAATAGTTTCTGTTGCCACTCAATTTACTGTCTTGTAAGTATCATGACCAGTTTCATGGCCAGAGAGGCTTTTCACCTTTGATCATGGGTGTTTTTCATTGGTATTATTGATTACTTTCCATCTTGTTTGACATTAGTTATAGACTGTATTTTTAGTGATTGCAGAAGACCTAAAGACCTCCCTACATTGCTCGCATTAAGAACGGTTGTTTCATGGTGTTGCGATCACCAATAGCGTAAAAGAAAACAAACAAAAGATGACACAAAAATACAATGAATCACAAACAATGGTTTCCACAACACCAAGAAACATCCCTAAGGCAGTGCGTTTCATTTTTTAGGTGTCCTTTCAAAGGGAGGGTCACAATTTTTTGGACTCCGATTTCGGGAGGGTCACAATTTTTTGGCCTCCGATTTGGGGGAGGGTCAAAATTTCTGAGCCCACTTCTTCAAAACTTTAGTGCCCCCCCTGTAAATAATGACAGATCCCTAATGATTATGATTTTTAATCTATATGTTTGGTCATTTTTACCCCACTAAATTGTGGTGTTTGTTTTTAATATAATTATACTTGTAACACCTTGTGGAAATAAAGTAATGGTGGTATATTTTCTTTTTTAAAAGTTGTCAACATACTATTGTGTTTCAAAAAATTCTACACTGTTAGATGTTATGCCCTTCATTGCGTACCCTTTCATTTTTATCACAGAATGAACAGACTGAACTATAAGGTTTTAAATTTGCAGAAGTTTATCTCATGTATGTTATGTCACATAACAGATTGCTTGGAGAGTCATGCAGATCAAGATGAATCGCTAACATGTGAGGAGGTACCAGCAGTTACATGTAATCAAGACCACCCAGAAGCAGAAACAGGACCAGAAACAAGTCAAACCAACAATAAGGAAGGAGATAAAAAACTACATCACTATTGTCCAGTGGATTTGCCACATTCTTATTAAGTTAAAGTTAAATTATAATTGTTCAAATACTCTTTTTTTCATTGATAATCACTGTTATTAATTTTATTCTTGCCTTGATTAAGCATCATCTTCATTTATTTTTCCCCAAAACGTTAAATGATTTAATGTTGATTTCTAATTTAAAAGTCTTTAATGAATGTGAAATTACAGCAGTCTGTCCCAATGCTAAATGTAATGGTATTTATAAACTAACAGAGATAATTGTCAAAAAGCGTAATGGAGAAATTGTACCAGCTGTTTGCAATAAGAAACTGTTTGGTAAGCCATGTCGGGCAGAACTTTCATACTCTGAAAAGCTGTCCTTTGGAAAGAAGAAGTGGGTCCCTTTTAAAAGGTTCCTTTTTTACCACCATCTAAGTGGATTAATTTATTTTTTTTAAACAAAGAATTCCTAAACTTAATTGAACAGCGACAAGAGCCGTCTGATGATGCTCTTTGCGTGACATGTGGGATGGGAGGGTTTTAAAAATGTTTTTAAAGGATCCAAGGGACCAGACATCGCTTTTAGAAGATAAGCATAATTTAGCTTTGCTACTGTATCTTGATTTCTTTAACCCTTTTACGCGTGCAATTCACTCCAGTGGCATTTTGTGTATGACAGTTCTTAATTTGCCAAGATGCGTGTGCCATCAGAAGAAGTGGGCAATGCTCATTGGTATTATTCCTGGTCCTGAAGAAGCACAGTGCCATGTTAATACTTTCCTTAAGCCGGTTGTCTAGAAATCAAATAGTGAGGAACAACCAATGAAATTGGGATATATAAAACATTATGAAAATAGTTAGATGTATAAATTGATCAGAGGACCTAAGTGCTGTTACGAGATTTATTATGCGCCTCGCCCCAGGCCATCATGTATGCATAAATTAGCATAATTAAAGTTATTTTGTGCTCCAAAATGGCGTGTTGATGAAACATGGTGTCAGAATTGCGTACGTCTCTCGTTGAGTAAGAAAGCCTCCACGAGTTTCGTGACCGACCCACACGCCGGAAAACACATCCCTGAACATCTAGTATACAGTAAAGCAAGCTACAAAGCCTGGATGATTCTGTGAATCGAGGATTCGAAAGGATTATATGATGGCCGCGAGCAACTTCCCGACTCCAGCACCGATGGACATGAAGGGGAACCTCGCGCACAACTGGTCGTTTTTCCGATCCCAGTTTGAGAATTACGAGATTGCTGTCGGTCTGGATAAAAAAGATGAAGCAATCTAAGTCGCTACGCTGTTATCCGTCATGGGCAAAGAGTGTTTCCGAGTATTTAAACACATCGAAATGGCGGATGGTGACAGGAAAAAGATCGACCCAATTTTGCAAGCGCTACAGGCGCATTTCGAACCAACCCGAAATGTCATTTACGAGCGCTACAAGTTCAACACTTGTGAACAGAGCCAAGGTGAAACATTCGCACAGTACATCACGAAACTTCGGCAGTTGGCATCAACATGCGAGTTTGGTACTCTCGAGAACGACTTGATTCGAGATCGGTTGGTGTTAGGTACCATAGACACGAGTGCATGGGCCAGAATGCTTCGAGAACCCAAGCTAACCCTACAAAAGGCGACCGACATGTGTAGAAACAGCGAAATCACGAGTTTACAGCTACGAAATTTGAACAACGAGAAGGTATCGGAGGTAAAATATGTCAAGAACGACAAGAAAGGAAAGAAACCGAAAGGCACGCCCCCAAAGCATCATGGGTCAGAATAAGCGAGAAAAGAAATGCTCCAAGTTTGTACATATTGTGGTGGAAAACATCCAAAACAGGGAAAGCACTGCCCAGCATATGGTGTAACTTGTACAAACTGCAAGAAGATGCATCACTTCGCCAAAGTCTCTGCTCACTGCACCCCGACGACTACAACGCATGTTGCTGCGCTTGCAGAAATACAATTTGAATGTGACTTACAAAAGAGGCAAAGAAATGTATTTAGCCAATACACTCTCCAGGGCAGCTCTCCCACAGATGCCGACAAGTGACGCTACACCTGGTGACCAGATCTTCAACATCTGTGGGCAGACCGAATTTGAGGAGGAGATTGAAAGCATCAACCAAACGGACTTCCTGAAAGTCACAGACAGCAGGCTCAAGCAGATACAGCAGCAGACAGTACAAGACACAGCCCTGCAAGTCTTGAAGTCCACCATCCTATCAGGCTGGCCAGAGACCAAGGAGGAAGTGCCAGTGATCGTTAGAGAATACTGGGCATACCGTGATGAGCTGACAGCCCAAAATGGAGTTCTGTTCAAGGGATCAAGAATTATTATCCCCAAGTCCATGCGTCCAGAGATGTTGGTCCGCATACATTCAAGCCACTTGGGAGCCGAATCATGCTTGCGTAAGGCCCGAGATGTCCTTTACTGGCCAAACATGAGCAATGAAGTACGGGACATGGTCGGACAGTGCAGTGCATGTAATGAGTACCAACAGTCACAGTGTAAGGAACCTCTGATAACTCACAAGATCCCAGAATGCCCATGGAGCCGTGTAGCAATGGACATTTTCACCCTGGATGGTGAAGACTACCTCATCACAGTTGATTTCTACTCCGATTTCTGGGAGGTTGACACTTTGCCAAACATGACATCAGAGACAGTCATAGAACGGAGCAAAGCACTCTTCAGCCAGTATGGAGTACCAGAAGCTGTAATAAGCGACAACGGTGGACAGTTTGCGAGTGAACAATTCACAAACTTTGCCCGCGACTGGGAGTTTGAACACATTACAACCTCGCCGTATCATAGTCAGTCAAATGGCAAGGTAGAATCAGCCGTCAAAATTGCCAAGAAGATAATAAAGAAAGCTAAGAGAAGCGGACAAGATGTCTGGAAAGCAATCCTGGATTGGTGAAACACCCCAACAGAGAACATGGGTAGCAGCCCGGCGCAACGCTTGATGTCTTGTCGCACACGCACTCTTCTGCCAACCGCAAACCGACTACTGCGACCACAAGTTGTAGAAGAAGTAGCAGAAAAAATCAAGGTGCGGCGTCAGAAAGCAAAGCACTACTTTGACAGAGGCTCAAAGGAGCTGCCAGAGTTGAAAAGTGGGCAGTCTGTGCGAGTAAAACCATCACCATCACAGAGAGAGAACAAATGGCGACTGGGTACATGTGTGCAACAAGTTGCTCCACGGTCCTACATTGTTGATGTTAGTGGGCGTGAATACAGACGGAACAGGAAGTTTCTAAGAACCACTCTGGAACCAGTCCAGGAAGAGCCTGATACAGTGGAACTGAGCACTCCAGATACACCGGAACCAGAAATGGGACTGAGAGCCCCTCCATTACCTCCAACCCCTAAAGAACCTGGTTTATCAGTCCTGGATGAACCCAATGTAGTGGAGCCACTGCGACAGACCAGAACTCGGACGGTTAGACTACCGGAACGTTACAGAGACTTTGTTTGTTAAGAACTGTGTGATCCTGGACATTCGCTATGGACATTGATCATCCTAGTTCCAGAGACTATATTAAGAACTTTTGATTTATGGACATTTCTGATATGGACATTACTCTTCATGAATGTTCCTGACGTTGTTGTTACGAGTTTTAGACTGAAGTACTTTCTCAAATGGACATTGAACTTGTTGCTAATTATTATAAACTTGTCGTTCTGTTGCGAGGGGAGATGTTACAAGATTTATTATGCGCCAACCCAGGCCATCATGTATGCATAAATTAGCATTAATTAAAGTTGTTGTTTTTGTGCTCCAAAATGGCGTGTTGATGAAACAAGTGCTAGGGTCTGTTTGTTTACCGATCATATCGATGGACCATAATAATAATTATTATTTTATTGGGCCGTTATGGTTCAGGTCCCAGTTACATAAAACCTCCATGGAAGTGCTCACTTACGTAAGTAGGACAGTTTCGAATATGTTATGGGTACACTTACGGGTGTTGCATAGATACTTAGCACTCTCATAAGTGTCTGCATTAAGGAGTAACTAACGGGTGCAATAGCACACTTGCACGATGATGTCACGCATGCATTGCATTATGGTAGTTGTAGTCAGGGAGATTATAAAACAATGGCGGCAAACGAAGTGTGCAGAGATGACAAAGATGTCAATGAAAATAGCAAGCCTTTTCGAATAATTCTTACAGAAGAAGATATTCCTGGGGCGTCTTTAAACGGACGAAAACCTGAACAATTAAAAAACGATGAGTTGAAGCGCTGGTTGAAATGCAGAGGGGCGAATGTGTCTGGAAATTGCATGCAGCTACTTCAAAGGTAAACATTAAGCTGATTAAATTTGTGCAGTACTTTTTACCACTCATGCTTCTTTTGATATTCAATTGTCGATATTTTGCTTTTCAGGTTGAAAGACTATGTTTCTACAGGACTAGATAATAAGATAGTCAATCCTGATGGGGGAATGCACTATAATAGGAAACAATTCGAGAAGGGTACCTGTATTGGCATTGATCGTGACAACAAACCAGTTGAGTGGCCAAAGGAAGGCTGGACCTTAAGCTTAAACAAAGCACCGGAATTTCAGCATTGTTTTATATTTTCTTACCTGTCTGGAGGAAGAAACACCGAAGAAAAAAGGCGAGGGGCATTTACAAATTTTACTTGCCCACTGTCAACTCAAGGGACTGTAAAAATAGCTGAAACTTACTCAAAGAGGATATCTGTGTCACCAAATTGTCATGCTGACCCCGTAAATCACCAATATAGTCAGTCTGTCCTGCTGCAACTTGTTTTCCACTTCCTTCATACATGCAGATGTACAAAATATTAATAATAATTATTTCACATCTGATTCTAATACAGAAAGAAAATACAGTATTTAAATCAGAGGGTCATTTACCAGTCTTGTGTGTAATTAACAGAGTTCTAATAATTATTATTATATTTTCCAGGCAATCCTTATATCTTTGCTAATATTGCAATACTAATGATGCGCACAGAATAACCTTGAGTAACCATGGTTACACAAGACACAAATGAGGGAAATATTTCATAAACATAGAGACATGTTTTAGAGCATGGATGCTTTTAAATATACACCTATTTCAATTAACTTTGTCAGATAGAAAGCGTAAAGCCTACAAGACAAGACCGATTGGTAGTCTGGATATTCATTAGAATTTGCATATCGGTGGAAAATAAATCTGCAAGTTTTTTTTATTTTCGGACGTGATGTATTTGGTTTGCCCCGAATTAGATAATTTGATTTTCCATGTTTTTTCACCAGCTGATTCTGCTAAAATTATGTAAAGTAGCTTACTTCTACAGGTTTAAAACAAAAAGGAAACGTTAGAAATAATGTTTTTCATTTTACTTATCATTAGTATTCGGTGCGTGCAGCAGTTTTCTACTTTTACCCATGCTACCTTTCGGTCTTGTCTTGCCGGCTTTGCGGGCTTTTAAAAACATTTCTATCCGACAACGTTAATTGAAATAGGTGTATACCAACAACTATCTGCTTCTGAAGGAAAGTCTGATTTCCAGTCCCATTTAGAAAGTAGCACTGTTGATTTTGGTGCCTTAATTTCTGTCATTGTGTACGGTACATTGGTAAAATTGCCCATAAATGTGGCAAGCCTTTTGAAGTAACGGTGTTTAGCTTCATAACGCATACACCATGTCCTAACCATAGGGCCAAATCTGAAAAACAAATTGATTATAATTACTAAGGTAAATGTTTGATTAATTTAATCATTGCCACCTGTGTAACATATCCATGGTTAGCTGTTTACAGCAAAGACGGAAGGAAGCAAGACTTACGATGATGTACAAAACTATGAATGGACAGATATTCTTAGACCTCCCGCCCTATTTAAATCCAAAAGAACGGCAGACAAGGCAATACCATCCTAAGAAATTCATTTCGCTTAGTAGTAATAGTAACACATACAAGAACAGTTTCCTAGCAAGAACAATAGCTGACTGGAACCAAATACCGGCCTCCGTGATTGACCAGGCCTCTATAGGGACCTTCAAAGCAGCTCTTAAAGCGCATTTTACTAATCTAGAGTAATTATATGATTTTTCATGTTTGAGCACTTGCACCAGAGCACGCTTATTAAGTTTTATGATCATCTTACCATATTTTATTCAGCATCTGTATTAGCACGATTAATTTAACATGTATATTACACTCGCACTAGCACCGCACATCTGCAGTGATGGGCTAGCCCCTTTGTGGATTAACAATTTAGATTTAGATTAGCTGTACACATGTGTACCAGGGTTATAACATTTTGTTACATGGTTATTTTAAATTCTCTTCAATTTCTGCAGTTAATTATAAAAATTACAATTTCTTTGGTTGTGATTGGTTGAAAAAACTCCTATTTTCCACTAATTTGCTTTGCCAAGTTGTTATCGGACAGTTCGTTATCGGACAGTTTGTTATCGGACAGTTTAATAAGCCAATCACATTTAAAGTTCCAGTTTAAATCAACCAATCACAGCCTTGGTTAAAATAACCATAGCAAGAGTATGAACACTCTCTCTGCAAAATGGTTAATTTTTTTCCCTTCCCCTTGTCCCTTGAACAATGACAGTAATAGAGAAGGCAATGATGATTTTGTTTATCCTATGGCACAAATGTTTTTTGCCAAGAAACCAGACGAGTTCTTTCATGGATATCTTGACAAGTTCAGATGAATTTCAGCCCTCCACTACATCGTTTTAAAACTGCAAACAGAGGCAAACATCCAGCCGACTTACGGTGAAAATCCGCCATTGTTCGACAAAACACAACAACAACAATGCAAGTAGACCAGTCTCCTTTCCCACTTGTGTCGGATGAAGAAATTTCGGAAATAAATGAAACGGCAGCCTCCTAAAACACAGCTCGAGCAACCAAAACATGAATGACAGTATGGGAACAATGGTGTAAAGCGAGAAACATTGATGTCAACAATCCAGCTCTACAAAAACATGTGCGGCTGTCACTTCTCCATCTGCTCCATAAACAAGTCGTTTGCCAATGCACAGTTCGGTGTCAGCTCCATCAAATCCAGCAGCTGTGATGAAAGAGAATACCTGACCATCAGATAGTTCTAATCCAGTCAGTGAGTTTGTTCCTTCGAGAATCCAGCACCATTAAGCTTTATGCCGTCTTTGCACAGCATGGCTATGAAACAGAATATCTCTCGGCGCCATTTCAAGTTTACAACAACTGCGTGTTCAACACGAAGTCAACCGAAGACCGGCCGAAAAGCCAAGGAAGCGAAGAATCATTGACTCTGACTCCGATTAGTTTACAGACTTTACAGCTTCGAGTCAGCTTGTAAAAATATTGTACTTTGAAAGAAAATCTGCCTCGCTGAGCGTTCGTTCAACAAAATTTTGATAAGTTGTTCTGCGCAGTTCTCGCATGGTTGCGTATTTGATTGACATCTATTGACACAAAGATTTCTTTTTCGCGAGTTACTTAGCAACCGGCAATCTCGCTATTTATAGAGCAAAAAAGAATAAAAGAAAAACTTGACCCGTTGACATAATTTCCCTTCTTTTAACACTTTTCCTTTCCTCAGAAATTGTAATTTTTATGATTAATTGGTAATTAGACTTTGTGTCATCCAATTCTGTCTGTAATCATACTTGTGATAACAAATCGGACTCCCGCGAAGCACAGTCGTCCGATTTTGTTATCACTCGTATGATTACAGACCGAATTGGACTCCACTCAGTCCTATTACCATTACAAATTGCTTACTAAAGGAATTCATTTCTAGTGTATCTACAACCAAAACATTAATACAAAATGTTATCATGTAAGTTAACACAAAATTAATCTACATACTTAAACATGTGAGATGGATAGTGTACCAAGTAGTGCATCTTAGGAATGATTGATCTGCCAGGATAAACTGAACAAATGAATGGTGGTGTTCTTCAATAAGTCCCTCTAGAACACCAATTGAATGTTCTGTTGCCACTGGAGAAAGAACCACGTCTGTTATTTCCAAAAGAATCTGGAACAGCTGCCAGTGCTCGTCATCCTCCGGCACAAGACTGCCGATCAATAAAGGAAGAAATCTTCCAAAGCACCACATTTGAGCAGCTGAGACATAATGAATAATAAAAACAGCGCTTTGTTGACAAGCTCAATTAAAAAAATAAATTAACAAACAAACCGAAAAATTATTTAAAACTCACTGGGTGATGGCGATAAATGAATATCTGTGTTAGTTTTAAACCCGTAAATCCGGTACTTATATTGCCACATTTCTTAAGGTTAGGTTACAACAGTTACTGTAAAGGCTATTGTGGTTCTTTTCAAGTGTTTCAATTTACTTGATGTTGCTACTGTAAAAGGGAAACCTGGGCGGAAGAAGCAACAATCAGCAACCAGCATTGTTCCAGCTATTCCAGATGGAGAAACTGCTGAAACCCCGGAGGAGAAAAAAAAAACTTCTACAAGAGAGCTGCCAGGAGAGTTCTTCTGATTTGAAGCTCCTTCGTCAGTTAATGAATAGCACCTTTCCTTTGAGGAGAAGGGAAGTGCTGCTGACAAATGTGAGAGTATGGAAGCTTTTAAAGGAATACCCTCCTTTAGAAAGCAGTACTGGAAGTGAGGTAAGCCTCACATTATCTCAAACGGTTAACTGGTAGTGATGATTGTAGGTGCACTGAGTTTTAATTTAAGTTAGTAGGTACCGTATTTTCTCAATTTCATACCAGGTCCTGAATAAATGCTGGGTTCAAATAAACGCACTCGGAATAAGGCATATCATTCCAAGGCTCTTGAAACAACATGTAGATAACAAGTCATAACAATACCCCTAGCCCTAACAAACAATAGATCTTAAGTTATAAAATAGAACTATTTCTCGAACTCAGCGCGCTTGAAAAAGTGAAAAAGCTAAAGATGATAAAATATGCTTGAACTGGAATATTTCGTTCGGATCAACCGAAATTCTTCAGCCAGAATAAATTGAAATAGATCTAGTGTTTATAAGACACCAATGAAAATAGAGGTTCCATATTCGACCCGGTTCAGATGGTCATCATTGGCATCAAAGGAGACATGATTACCGCCAAGAACAACCAGAAGATCCAGACCAGGAATTACGCGGATTGGAAGCTACTTAAAAACGGGTGCAGGCAATCATTCCCGTGTGACGAGTCTGATATTGAGGACGCCTTTGTTCCGGACGCAGTTCCAGCTGATGAATGCCGACAAGGCGCAGAGCAGCCCAGCGAAGACCGCGACCCAGAGCAAAGACATGTGACATGCGACCGGCCCCGAAGAAAAACCACGTCCACCAAGGACACCAGATATAAGGACTTTATTTGTAATTAATACCAAAGAGACTGCTAGTTAACCAGGAACTAAAGGAACTTACTAAATAAATTTGACAACAATACAATCATGTCATTCTTGACTTGATAGAATATTAATTTAACAGATGTTGGGGCTTAAGACTAACATACATTTTGTACTGTGATACAAATGTACTTCTTCCTTAATAACCTTTTTCATCTACATGTCTACTTTTCCCTACTTGGTTATCGATGATATTGTATCTTTTTTATAGATTAGGGCTGAGCTGCAGAGAGTTCTTCGCCTAGATGATTGTTGCAAAATGATGAAAAATGCCTTCCTTGACACTTAGAAGCCAAAAGTTTTAGTATTTCTTAAAAATTGTGGAAACAAGGATGTGCGAAACATGTTGCTCACCCTAGAAGATGGTGAATTTACTGATGAGATAGGTAAGCATTAGACAGTATTAAATTTAAAATGTTTTATTCTCTATGCTTTTATTTTGCTACTTGTTGACAATTTGTTGAATACAACAATATTCGGTTTGTTATTCAACAAAATTGTCAACAACTAGGATAATAATTGTCCTGTTCAATCTTGTGGAATATTGTCTAATTTTAGCCAACTCGGCCTACAGCCTCATCGGCTATAAATACAGTATCAGGCAATATTCTGTGCCATTTTGCAGGATAATAATTGTTGAAAAAGTAATGGTTCATACATATATGGTACCGCCTGAAACTATTGACCCATTTACCGCGGTTTTGCCTCGGCCAAACTGCAGATCGATGCCGCAGTCTCGCCTCGGTAATGACGCGGCATGCCGAAATTTTACCCCAGTTTCACCTCGGCTTTCCGCATTAATGGACGCGGCAAGCGATGCCACGGTAAACGGTAAGCCGCGGTAGAGTTTGAATAGGCTATTGTTGCTTTTGTTTTCAAGTTCATTACTTTCAATAGAAAAATGATTTTGAGATTATCATCACACCTCGAGCGGCGTGATTTTGTCGGCGTGATCGAAAGCTTTCGAGAAGGCTTGTCGGCTGGTATGGTCGGCGTGATCTTCTGTGTAATAAAAGTATCAGCAAATGGATTTTGCTAAACTATAGACTACAAAATGTGGAAATAAACTTATAGAAATCTCGCTCGCTTCGACGTCGCGGCTGGATAAAATATCCACACAGATTACAATCTTGTGGAATGTAAACAAACAAGCCTGCCACGTTTTCGCGGACTATTTTTGCCAGGTTTAAGGTTTATTTCCAAGTAAATTGCTTTCCGTGAAAGAAGAAAATATTATTTTCTATTAATCTTTCGGTTTCTATGAGTGAAATATACTATGTGTTGTAAATGTTTTTCGAAGGAAATGCGCTCCAACTGGCTTCGCACGGACGTAAGCAGATTCAGAAAAAATATCATCCAGCTCCGAGTATCGCAAATCTTTCTTGCCATGAAGGCAAAACTTCTAAACAAAATAAAATGATATGTATAAAAATACGGGTTAGAAGTATAAACGAAAGTTTATTTTTACATGAAAGCGAAAGTTTCCAATTATAAGAGGCGAGACTTTGTGTCGCGTTCTTAAACAAACATTTTGTCACGCATTGAACATCCAGGCGAGAGTTTCAGCGGCGAATTTCTTCCAAGCGCGATGCTTTTAATTTTTTTGTTTCTGTTTCCTGAGGTGAAATTATTAACTTCAAAGTATTCTATACAGGATTTAAGACCAGGACTCTGTATCAAATTTATCTCCAAGCTTCAATGTGCACGCGAATGAACAAACGAATTATGTTGAAGGACTGGAGGTCAGATTATAAACGACGCTCGATTTCCGCCGTTAGCGATCGAAGAGCCGTACGGCCGACAATTTCAAAGTTTTCTTTAAGAGGTTAGTGAAACTGTTTGAGAATAGCAATTAATCAGTATTGTTTCTTCTTGTCACCTGTTACGATCTGTTACCGCGACTTACCGCGGTTTCCTTTACCGCGGCGTTCGGTCACGATCGTCGAGGACAAGGTTGAGGTTTTCGTCCCACCGCGGTGATTTCGCAGCAAAACCCTTCGGCAAAGACGAGGTTTCGCCGCGGCGCGGTGGGTCAATACTTTCAGGCGGTACTGTACATGTACATGTATGTGTTAATCAATAACATTTTTAGTATACAGTAGGCTTACAATAATATTATTTATTTCCACACTAGACATAGACCGATTACATAAATGGCGCCGAATTTTAATAACAATACTTAAGAAAACCTAGCTAAGCCTCACCTTGAAGGGAGAAATCCTTTGTCTGGAAACATAAGCACGAGGCCAAGGTTTTCTAAAGTATTTTTATTCAAATTTGGCGCCATTTATGCAATCGGTCTATGGTCACTTGTTAGTTTGATTTGAGACCTAAAGTTTAAAATTTGTATTTTTTGATTTGCAATTTTTATAAATATTTATTTTAGAAATGGAAAACCGTTGCATAGTGGCTGCTCTACCACTTGTTCTGGGGGAGAAGGAGACAGCAAAATACCAACCAGGAGTTAACTTTTGGAAAATTGTGCCTGTAAGATCACTTTGAATGTTTACTGATTTCCAATGTCGTGAATAACATTATGTAATATATCAAACACGAGAGACAGTGTTTCATCAGGATATCCAAACACCGAGAATGGAGTTGAAAATACGACGTGCAGCGGAGTATTTTTGACGAAATTCGAGGTGTTTGGATAGCCGATGAAACACTGTCTCGAGTGTTTGATATATCTTCTCAATCGAAACAAAAACTAAGGAGTAAACGGAAAAATAAAATCGTAAAAATCTATGCTAATTAAGACCGGGTTTCCAAACCTCCGACACGGTTATGATTTCCTTTGTTTTAACTTGATGAATTATTAATGAGTTTGAGAATGAGTGTTAATTGATGATGCTTATTGTTCGCACAAGGTAAAGTTTTGTCAGCGGAGCGGGCAAAATGAGCGGCGCAAGCCATGAGAGAAAATAGTCTTTCAGAACTCCCCACCCCAGACTCTTTTGTGTGCTTCGTCGCTTACTAATTTTTACTTTGCGCGCCAACAAGACCGCCAGCTACGCAGGCTAATGCTTATTTAGTGAAAGTTACAATGTACAGTTGTATCTTTCCAGCTTGAAGGAAAACCAGTCCAGAAAAGATCTGCCACAAGTTGACATAATTAATATTTGAACAGTGCAAGCTCTGTTGATACATTTTTTGCATTTTCCCATGAATTCCTTGCATTGTGTCAGAGGCGATTATACAAATAATCTGTGAACAGCGCAATAACTGCGCAATAACTGCCGACACATTTACCATTTGATTCCCTTACATTTTGTTAGCCTGTAATTTTACCGACAAATAACCGGACACAAAAATCTATAGTATAACATAGTAAGGATCAAGCACTTTTCTTGTAAAATTACAAGAGGAGATGGACCTTAATTAATAATAATAGTAATTAGTGAGCTCACTAAGATAATCGAATACTACTGAGAAAGAGGAAAAAACCGCAGTAGGTCTAAAAATCTCTTCAGGGGTTCAGTATTAGACCTAGGTTAAGGACCGGAAGTGATCAACACGCCGGGGAAGGAGAGTTAAACCGCGAGGGGGACTGGAACCGAGTAAACGCACAGGTTTGTTTCGGAGGGAATTTTGATAAATTGTTGGAAAAGAAGTCCTTGAACCACATGTTTCGAACTATGGCACCGTAGCAGAACCCGACATGCCTGCATATTGGCTTTCATCTTCACAGTAAGTACTCTAATAATTACTTATGAAATGTTGCTTACGTGATTGTTTTGGCCCGACGGACCGGCTTCCAAACTCTCCATTCATCTGTTTGAGCAAATAATTTATAATTAAGCTTTTGTAAAGATTTTAACAAGGTTTCCCGAAAAAACCTACATATGCTCTATAAGATTATCCAGCAATCTCACCTTAGAAATTGACTGTAGCGACGGATAAAAAACGCGGCCGGTTTTTCAGTCGACTTACTACGTAGAGCGCGTAGAGAGTAAAGTTGTAAGCTAGGTTTTGACGACATTAAAATTTGAAATTTTGAATTTTTGCACGTCATATAAGCTTGCAATAACGGAAAACGTATACCGTTATCTAGTCCATCGACCGACGGCTCTGTAGACTTGCTGTAGTAATATTTCTAAGAAAAAATTGGATATTTCTAAGAAAACGGAAGAAATGAGTACTTATCGACTTGATCAGTGGACGGGACTAATGTCTAAGTCGTATGGATTGGGGAAGAAGTTACGGAAAGAGCTTTTGGATTTCAGTGATCTATGTCAGATGGTTGAGTTAAAAACCTTTGAACTATACAAACTTGATTACAATCTTGGTGAGGAATTTGTTTATAATGATGATGAAAAGAACTCTAAGAAGATGGAACAAAATGATAATTACATCTCAGCAAGAAGGAGATTAGTTCAAGAAAGGGAACAATATCTGAATGATGTAAACAACATTGTGGACAAAAGGAGAGATTTACTGAGTGGAGAAATTCTGGAATTACGACGGAAAGTAAATAAACTAAATTCAAGAAATCAAAAAAGGTCTTACATAAGGGGAGCTAAAAATCATGTGCAGGACATTAAGGATTTGTATGACAATTATGACAAACTCGTGCAAATGAGGATTGAACTGTTGGAAACCAGGGTTCTGGAATTAATCAGGAATTTTCGATTACAGAGACTGGATGATGAGGTGAGAGAGGAGAGGGAAAGAAATCCAACGAATTATCATAATTTTACGGAACAAGGAATTCCAATCAATGTGGAGGAGATTTTGAAACGCAGTCCAGGTTTCATACCTAAGGATTCTAGTAAAAGCGCTGAACTTTGCGAACTTAATAATGTGAGGGATAACTTAGAGGGAATTTTGCTGAATTATGCTAATAGTGTTTCTGCTCGAAGGGAAAGGGGAGGGAGGGAGTTTGCTCCATCCTCTAAAAATATTCTTAAAAGAAAATGTGCTGGTAAAAAACAAAGTGCTAAGATAGTTTGAAATAAGAGGAGGAAAGTGATGGATCATTTTAGTAATCCGTATTTAACTGTTAATGATAAAAAATTATTGATGAATGGATTAGAATTAACAGACAGGGTATTATATTCTTTGAAGGGTAAAGAATTGGTGGAGGGGACAAAAATAAATGAATTTGATTTAGTGGGAAATAAAGGGAATTTATTTTGGAAGGGAAATGTTATAATTCGTGAAAGTGATAAGAAGAAGGGGTGGTCAATTAATACAGCAGAATGGTACCATAAAGAATATCAAAGGCATTTAAAATCAGGATTTTATGAGTATATAGGTAAAATGGAAAAATTGGGTGAAATTAAACTATCTTGTAGGGAGGATTTGAAAAGAGTTTTAGACATTAATGAGGGTGGTATAAACCATGAATTTAATTTCTTTTCTAAGAATTTGAGCGATTATGTTTTACCTAGTTTAAATTTAATGCCAAAAGTGCACAAGTTAAAGGAAAGGGCTTGTGCAGGAAACGAACATGATTTAGTAGCAAGACCAATAATTATTGTTACTGGTTATGGTTGGTGTACTTTAGAAGCTTCTAGATATCTACAGTTAACATTACAGGTATACTTGGATAAGTTTAAGAATTTTTTAGAAAACAATGGTATAAAGAGCACAATAATTAATAGTACAAAATGCATTTATTTCAAATTTATCTGAAGTAAGGACTGATTCAATTGATGGTAATTGTTTCGCTACTTTTGATTTCACTGAGTTATATACAAACATTTTATTTAGTGATGCTGAAAAAGCATTGAGAAGTATTGGGGGGTTATTGCAAATACAATCTACTGAGATTGATTTTATATTAGAATTGTACAAATTTTGCAATAATTGGAATTATTTTAATGTGGGGGGGGGGGGGGTAATTTATTTAGACAGATTAAGGGTGTAAGTATGGGCTGCTACTTCAGTAAGGAGATTAGTGATTTAGTTTTATTATTTTCTGAGTATAACTATTTGCGAGAAAATCAAAATAGCAATTTAATTTTATTGAATCGTTATGCCGATGATGGATTTTTGTTTTTCAATACAGATGATATCTTAAGTATTAAGCAGGAATTGTCTATACAGTACATGTTTATTAAGGTGACTCCGGAGAAATGTCGGGTGCACTCAACTATGACAAACTTTGGGACATAACTTGTTCGGCTTTAATGCGATTGCCATAAAACTTTGGGAAAAATTAAAGCTATCAGTCAATCATAGTATGATAAATTTGATTTAACTAGGGGAAAATATTTTTAGCGATATTAGCGCTTAAGTGGACAGCACTTTTTGAACAAAATCGCACCCAGTGAAAAATTTTGCTGATAGATTTGTGTTAAATTTCTAGAATGAGCTTATAATGACTTAATACATACCATCACCAAGTTTAATAATTTCAGGGCTAAATTTAGATGGCCTTATTACCTCCGCACTTCTGCTCCAAAGATTTTGCTGGAACGCGTATAAAGAGGTTATTCAGCGGAACGTTGTGTAATACGGCTGGGTATTTTTACGAGTCAGTTTTTTAGGCTAGAAAAAATAAACACTGACGAGTAAAAATGCCCAGCCGTATTACACAACTTTCCGCTGAATAAATTGTTTATTATACGACATAATATCTTTCTTAAAATATAGGCTTTCAACAGTGTTTTCCGTAGCGCGCGGTCAGGGGGACTAAGACCCGTGTAATAGTCTCATATTTGCTCTCGTCTTTGTGCGTATTCGCACTCTAAAATGCTATATGTCGTATAATAAAAGGTATGTATTAACTATTAAGTCAATATAAGCTGATTACAGAAATTTAACACAAATCTATCAGCAAAATTTTTCACTGGGTGCGATTTTGTTCAAAAAGTGCTGTCCACTTAAATTGTAATATGTGTACACATGTACTGTAATACTTTATGATGAAAGATCAGGACAGCATGAAATAAACTGCTGCACATGTATGCGTCTATATACTACAAAGTATTAATACTAAATAATTAATACTAAAAATCTTGGAATTGTTGTCTTTATTATAGAACGATTCAGAGATGGATGCTAAACAAGAGGTGGAGATGACAACTGAACCTCGTCTTATTTCAACTGGAGGATCTTTCGATGACATACAATCATTGGTGAATGGAATGAATGATTGTATGTCATTTCAAGAAACTGAGCATTTTAACTGCAATCATAACATTAATTGCCAGTTATTATGCATTAAATGCTGACTACCCAAAGGGCCTGGGTGGTCACAGTAAGTTATGTGTTTTTATTTTTAGAAAATATTTTATTGCCCGAGACAAGAAAGAGTAGTGCTACACAACTACCAATTGGTGTCGAGACAGTAGTGGCACAATTAAATAATAGAGTGGCATAAGGTACATAATAATAATTATGTTTAGCTGTTTAGCTGTGCCACTAGTGTTTCAATGTCAACTGATAGCTATGTGGAGTATGTGCAGCATTCTCTCCAGTGTTATCGCTAATTTTTCTTGAGAACCAAACTGGAAGAGTATTATAAAAGTTGTTTATGTTGTTAGCTGAAAAGAACAAGCACTTGTTTCAAAGAAGAGTTACATAAAAGTATATTAAATAAAGTTGTAACCAAAACTATTTGTCAATGTGATGTATTTTAAGCTGTTGTTTCAACTTTTTAAAAGGGTTAAAACAACTGATTATTTTGGGGTTAAAATAACTACTTTATTTAACCCATTTTTTTAGTTAAATTAACACAAAGTAACTTAAAAAAATGGGTTCTCTCAGATGCACCCTGGCTACCATTTTAATTAGTTAAATTAACTAGTCAGTTTTTACAGTGTACCATGAACGCATCGGCGAGAAAGAGAGCTGAATTTTTTTCTCTCTCCAAGGAACAATGGCCGCCGGAGAAAATTGTTTCAAATCAACAAGATACTGCACAAAGGCTAGAATGTTGTCTTCATCGTCGCGATACAAACTGAAATTGAAGGTTACAAAGGATCGCCTGATTCGGATGGCCGCTGACCTTTTAGCATGACTCGCGCGTGACATAAAAAAAGAACGCATTTCATAGTTTGAGTGATAACGTGAACACTCAAAGTTTGAGCTTGTGGGCATACAGGTTTCCAATTGACATCCTGAAGAAAATTAATGAGCCATACGAAAAACTCTCATCTTGGCAGATCAAGCGTGCAAGAGCTCACGCAATGAATGCACAATCCAAGAGATCCCCTCACAGGGTCAAGGAAGTCAAGCATCCAGTGCGAGTTGACATGCTAAAAGTGGACTGAAGACGAAGTAACAAAACTGCTAGAAAATGCAGCAAAGTTTGGAACGAAATATTTAATGGGAAATGCTTGTAATTGTACAACAAATGCAACTGAACGAGCACTATTTATAAAAAGAAGCCTGAAACAATTTACGGAAAGTCCGGAAACAATCTGCACAAATTCGTTCAAAATGAGTGAATTACACTACAAAATATGTAAGCTTAGCCTATTCAGTATTGTTACCTTGTATTTCGAAGAGGCTTGTTAATTCCAGCTGGACTAAGCTGTTAAAATCAGCACATTAAATATCCATCAGAGACGAAGCATTGAAAACAATACCACAGTTCGTGAAGCGTTGGTGATGGTACAATCAAAGCCGGATCACTTCACAGTGAAATTATCTTGGAAGGTCACTCTTTTTCTCTCCATCCATGTAGATATTGACTCTTTCCTTTGCTCTTTATTTCAGTGAACTTGGCTCAGTTTCGCTCGTCTGAACTGACACAAATTCTGCAGACGTGCACGATTTGCTCACCGTATAAACAACCCGTTCAGCTGTCCATCAGTTCAACTTGTAAAATGAAAAATGTTCAGCTCCACATTTGCACAATTTTCCAGAATATAGGAAACTTTAGAAGAAACAGCGAATATTAATCCGAAGAAAATTCAGTCTAGCAGCTCTATTTTCATTCAGCTTAAGCTGTTTACTGAACAGACCGAAGACAGCGCCGGTCGCCAGACATTTGCCGCCATTTTCATACAAATCATGCTTCATTTAATCGAACTGAAAAATCACTCAGTCGATTTACAGTCGTTTAAATTGTAATACCGAACTTTTCACCTAACGTTACTAAAGTTTTTAATAAAACAACTATTCCATTCGGCCTTGTTGGATGCAAGATGATTATAGCCAACGAGGAGTTGGCTATCTATCATCTCGTATCCAACGCGGGCTCATGGAATAATTGTTAATTGTAAACATGTTGGAGCATTGTTATATACCATACTAGACTTCTGTGAAAGTGGACTAGAGCAAATTCCCCCAAATACTTCATGCACAGAAAAGCAACAGCAGTGGCACAAACCAACACAATGAACCTCGAGCAGGAAGTAGAACACAAATTTGCCAAACATGCTCTTCATGTTAATCATGATTATTTATCTGGTAAAAGAGATGAAACTGAGATGGAGGCAGAAGCTTCTGAATGTGACTTCCATCATCTTTTCAAAAAAGCTCCAGTTTATTGCTCAGAGGGATGAGTGTGAGCCACTAGATATCATTTTAATTCTGACTCAGTCATTTCCCATTCTGTAGTATTTTCTGGCATAACTGAACCAGAGCCTGAAACAGAAATAGCTGTCACCCCTGAAGAAACCCTAATCAATGCAGCTGATTTGCCAGATAGTAGTGACCTTACAATACCTATTCCCTCACAGTGTTACCCAGATGACTTGGATTTAACTGAAGAAAACTTTAAATCAGTTTGCAAAGAATACATGAAAACCATTAAAATAACTGAAGATGATATCAACACTGTTCAGGAAAAAACAAGAGGCCAATCTAGCAACTTTGAGTGGTTTAAGTACAGAAATGGTAGACTAACTGCATCAAAATTTGGTGAAATCAGTAAGAGAAGAGTAACTACACCACCTGATAGACTTGTACGGGATTTATTTCAGTACAAAGTGAGGCCAAATCTACCCTTTCAGTGTAAAGTTGGGTTGGAAATGGAACCAGTCATCATAAGTAAATACATTGAACATCAAAAACGCAAATAGTCACAATGGCACCACTGTGAAAGAGAAAGGCCTTGTTATCGATAAGGAGAATCCTATGCTAGCCACAAGCATTGATGGTGAAGTAAATGATCCAACAAATAAATATAATCCAGTCGGAAATATTGAAAAAATACAAATTATTCCCATCAAAGTTAAAGGAACAGGTGGATACAAGACAAACAACATTAATAAGAACCCTTACAAAGCACCCCAATAATTTTTGCCTGGAGATCACAGAGTCTGGACTCAGACTCAAACGTAAACACTTGTACTTTGCACAAGTTCAGGGGGGTATGGCAATAACTAGGAAGCCCTGGTGTGATTTTATCATCTATACTTCTTTCATGAACCACAAGGATATACATATTGAGACAATTTATTTTGATCCAACATTCTGGGAAGCACTCAAGAAGAAGCTTCTTGACTTTTATCTATATGCGGTGGTTCCTGAATTACTAACTGGACATGTGAAGAGGGCAATCCCCATTTACCCAAGAATATTTTCTTATAAATAATTTAAAAGAAAAGATTCAAATTTCTTCAAGTTTTAGAATTTTGTGTACAGTTTTAACATAGAGGGCAAAATATATTACTGAAATCTGTTTGGTTAAGACAGAGGGCAGTTTTTGTTAATTTTGGTTTGCCTGGGGCAAAATTACTCTGAAGATTCCCAAAGATCGCCCAAGGACTTCCAAAGAGGACAAAGTTTGAAGACTTCCAAAGATTTCCGAAGATTGCCTGATGTCTTCATCACACTAATTTTGCCCTTTATGTTATTAACAAGTAATCGCATGATGCCTCGTAAAATTAAGGATTAATATCACTTGTGTTTTCAGTATTTGCAAATTCCCCTCGTTGTTATGCGACACCGGCAATTTCTGCAAATTTGTGAAAACACGCGTGATATTAATCCTTAATTTTACTCGGCCCCATGCGATTTAATACCTATACCAATTATTAAATACCAACATTTCAGTTATTGGCTCGATTAACAGCCGCTGTTCAGGCAAATGAGCCTGAGCTTCTCAGGCAGGAACGAATCAAAGACTGGACCCCAGAAAGTGGAGCCTAATGTAACTACTGAATTGAACCATTCTTTTGTCAAGTTAATTCATGCATTTTACTGTCTGTTATACAAAGGAAATACATGTATCGGCATAGAAAATCAAACCAAAACTCTTATGTAAACAATATTCCTGGCAAAAACATAATATTAATTTTTGTAAGAAAAAACATTTGGGTAAAAAGAAAAACTAACGGAAAGCTAAAAACATTAGATAAAAAGAGAATGATATTAGACACATTAAGATCGAAGTTTTTTCTCAACCGCTAACCTCAAGATGTCACGTGACCCTGCTCTTGCCGTAACGTCAGCCGTCTGCGGTCCACGTTTCAACGGCAAGATCCGCCTCTAGAGGTAAGCCATTTCCCGCAGAGATTTTCTGCTGCTTAATCATTGAAATGTCACGTTCAAAGCCTAAAAGATGTTTCTTTATCATCTCCAAAACTAGAATTTCTGGTCTTTGGGGCTCCGTAGTAATTTTCGTAACGGATTTTGCCATGTGATTCAGGTGACACGAGAAGAATGAAAAACAAACATGGCGCCGTTCTTAGCCTAAAAGAACAGCTTAATTGACCATAAAGGCATACCGCAAACGGCAAACGGCTAACTTCAACCTGCGGTTTGCGGTCTGAAGTAAACTTCGATCTTAATGTGTCTATTATTCTGTCATGCAGTGACACAAGCTACTCGGAAAAAAAATTGTGAGACTCCTACTCCTAGTCGCTTCATGACACAGGAACCGGAGTTAAACGCCAGCCTGATACCGATGAATTACTAACAGAGTGTAGAAATATTGCTGAAGAAGAATTTATACTCTCCTTCGATGAGTTGGGAGTAAATAAATCCAGGTATCGAACGGCAGCGCTTCAAAATACAATTCACAGACTCATGGATGTTCTCAAGACTTCTGAAAGCGAAATGGTAATGTACTCCATTGTGTTGAATGTAGATGGAATTAGTGGAAGGATTTTTAAAACGATCGATTGTAAATGACTGCAAAAGTTTGAATTCGCTTTTTCGTAAACAGCAGAGACGGTGGCATTCATAGTTTTGAAAATTAAAATATTTTTATGCTTTTGAACACGTTTCTTCAGTAGTTTCGGCTTGAATGAAAATAAATCTCAATCAAAGTTTCTTTCAAGTTTGATTTATTTGTTCACCTTTAGCCGGGAATTTTAGCCGGGTTTTTAAAGTGAAATGAATGAACAAACCAAACCAAACCAAAATATAGACCGACTTTTTATCAGAGTATTTAGAGATATTGTTTAGATTCTTTAGTACAAAGTCTTTGTGCTTTCGCGAGTTTCGAAAATAGCGCACGGTAGCAAATAAAATTTTACCGTTGTTTTCAAGTTTTGTATTGACATCTATTTTTAGATATTTATCAAGGCCGATTCCTAGTTGGAATAAACTACCTGTACCCATAAAAGTGTACTAAAGAAGCTAATTATTTGTCTGTATTTACTTCGCATATGGTTTATTTTTTCAACTCGTACATTTCGCTCAAATGCCATAAAATATTGAAAAACAGTAGACACAGACACTTGTCAAACTACATTTGCATTGTAATTCGTTAAGAATATTAATTTTGTAACCATTTGCCAAACGTTTGAAATTAGCATGTTGCTATCTTGCTCATTAATTGTATAATCCTTTTCCAAACTGTTCCTGTTTATTGTTGATAACCGAATCCATTATTCATTATTGGTGAAGAAAAGGATAAAACGGTATTACAGGGCACAACGACAACAACTCCAGACAAAGGCTTCGCCCGAAAAGCGCAGAAAAGGGCGATTTCAAAATCGACGAAATCATCAAACAATGGTAAGGTGTCACAGTAAAGCCACGACCTGTAAATTATAACTTCAAAGCTATTTCTTGACCCTATAATAATTATTATAAAGATGAAAGAAATACAAAAGATATAGGCTTAAGCTAAGTTAAGCAAATTAAAAACACACTGATTGGCTGTCCAGCTTACAGGATCCTTACCAGATTGATGCAAAATGTTCCAGGTATATGAAGCTGCACTTGAGTTTACGTTCTATTCATGTCCTTTACTTTTTTCTTTTCTCTCTCTCTCTCTCTCTCTCTAGATGTAAAGTTCTCCACTTTTGTAACCTTTTGTCTCCTTCAATAAAAAAAATAATTTTTGAACTTAGAATTTCAAAATTAGTCGTTCTTACACGCTGTTAACATGTAATAAATCGTTTGACTGAATTATGCTTAAAAAGAAAAAAAGCCTGTTTTTTAACAACTGGTTGAACACGAAAAGGGTTCAAAAGTGCCATGTCTAAGGGTAACGCACATAAAAATAGAGTAAAACCCAATTTTCTTTCCCAAGAATGGATAGATGCAACACTAATACACGCTGGTATGTTCACTCACTTTCCCTGTTGATTTTAAAATGGGTTTCTCAACATTCGAAGAAAATGACTTGGAATGATAAGTTACTTCATGTACAGTCAAGTTCTGCATTTCAGTTTTAGGTCAAAAGTTGACATTTTGAATTTGCAAAAGTCACTATGCCCAATGCATTTACAGGATAAACGTGAAACTTTCATATATGATAGCCTTGCAATATGGCATTATGTTGGCAGAATTACAGTTTTGTAGCTCAAGTCGTTTTTCTTTTATGCTCATTTTTTTACAACACGGTTTGGTGTTCATGCGTGGTTACGAAAGTGCCAGATTTTGCAGAACTTTGCTAGAAATTCTAATGTCGAGAGAAAGGAATTTATTCTATTCGAATTTAAATATCCCGTGGTCAAATCATTCGGTTTAAATCCATCTTATTGTAATAGTAATTTCAAGCTTGTAGCTTTGAAGGTAGTGCTGCTAGAGATACTTTTCTCACCAGTCACACATTGCTTTTTACTGAGGTCTTGCGCTAACACTGTTACCTGTGATGTTATTAACTTTCTAAGAGGCCCATTTTCCAGAAATGAATAAATAACTTTCCCATCTCTGACCTGGTGTCTGAGGTCATTTGGTGTTTCTGTAAAATCCCTGACTCCATGGGCAACTATGCAATGTCGGGTTATCATATAACGTACCAACTGAATAAAATAAATGAAATGAATAGTCCTAGCTGATCATTCAAAACCAATGAAACTGAATCGGTTGCGACAATGGATCACTCGGACAATTCCATTATTAATAATAGGTAGAAACCACAGAATGTTTTTGTTCCGTATTAAAAGTTCCAGTATAAAGAGAAAATGTGCATATATTTATTTGTTTTGGTTAAAAAAAAAACCCACGACAGATAAGGATAATGCCCATGGCACAGAGACCAGCAGTTGGTCCCGAGAAGCATATCTTCGGGCGCATTTTCCTCCGATGTGCTAGTAAGCCAGAAAAGGATTTTTTTTCTACCAGTCACCCGATTTCGTACCACGTCATGCATTTTATGTGCATTTACAATTGAGCATTTTAGGGTCACAATTTGGAAATTTTATACGGAAATTCTGTACGTGCGTACCCTTGTTCATATAGTTTTTTTGGCCCTTTTCAACTGTGAAAAAGAGACAAAGCACAAGAGAAAAAGCATGGGTGCGTGCGAACTCAGCAAATAATGGAACATGTACTCAAGTGAGTAAATTTCGTCCGTCAATTTCTGAAGTATTTATGTTGTGGTTCAAATTTTTCTTTGGTTTGAAAATTTTTAAACCAGTTTCATTCTCGTTCTCCTTTGTCTCAGATTATGATAATGAATCTCAGACAAAGGAATATAAAATGAAACTGGTTTAAAAAAATTTCAAACCAAAGAAAAATTTGAACCACAACATTTATCTTATCTTAAGGTCCGATGGGCCTTCTTCGGACATGTACTGAAAAGAATAGCGAATTGGTAGCTTTAAGGCTGGTTGTCACTTGCGACATTCACAGACACAGTAACATGTCGATCATTAGCACCTTTTGTTAGATCAAATAATGCTAATAATCGACATGTTACTGCGTCTGTGAATGTTGCTTGTGTTTGCTAGTGAAAACCAGCGTTATAAGTTAAGATTTGTAATCGTATATGTTTTAGAAGAAAACATAAAATCCTGAATCTCTATTCCATTTTTTACGTCTGCATGTTTTCCTTTGTTCCATGACCACTCACTTCTTCTAGAAAATCCATAAATAATATTTAACAGTTTTTATTGATTAAGCAAACTACAACATCCACTAATCCTGTACGTTAGTGACAACAATAAGCAGAAGTTCACCATAATCGTTGAACAACTTTAAACAACAACGAGGGAAAAATTATTAAACATTGTGACAATTTCCCTTTTTCGAAATTCTCAACTTAGTAGTTGTTTCATACTAATAATCAATTAAACAACTACTGTCTTCATTGAATATCCACTATAAAAATTAAATTAAATCACTTGAAATCTCATGCACATGTACATTGGAATAGGAACTAAGGAACAGGAGCTAAACTATGCCATATAATGTATGGCTCTAAATTTAACATATGAAATAGACTATATATGAATACGGTAGTCCTCTTTTGTCTTAGCTTAGGGATAGTGTAAATCTGAACATTTCCCAATACTTGGAAGTAATGATGAAACAAAGCGTCTTGATCACTACTACAAATGAAACATTGTCATTGTTGAAATGCTACTTTAAAAAAATCTAATAGCGCGCCTTCAAAACATGTGACAACTTCATCTACAAAACATATAACGGGAACAGGAACTGTGTCATAAACTTATTCTAATGTCTTGCTTAAGTTAGTTTGTTAACTCCAACTTTTCGCGATTGTTCTCGCTCTCGCTTTTGTCTCCGTTCATATTTTATTCTGTTCACAACTTGGACCACATTGTAGTCTTTGAACAAATCACCCTTAGAGCACTCAGATAATCGTTTGATTATGACTGGCTTGGAAATTGGCTTTCCATCATTCACCATATCCGGGAACAGTTCCACCAAAACTTTTGCCTGTGAATTACTGAATAGACCTTTAGACTTGACAGTGGTATCAGTCGCCGATACAAAATCTGTTGAGTGACTGCTGCTGTTATCGGCCATGTTCTCGTTGTTAGAGGCAAACATTCTGTCTACACGATGGTTCACTGTTTCCGTTTCTTCGGGCAGCTTTGTCAACTCCATACTGCTGTCAGTGTTACCTTTGTACCGCCATTCTGCCCGCACTTTATCATACACTCTCTTTGGATCTTCTAGGCAAAGAACTGGGTTGGACTCAATTTTGTCTCTGACACAAGTCATGCTGACACTCTGTGCTGAGATTTCTTCTTTAAATAAAGTGCGCAGAGCTTCAATTGAATCCTCATTCCATGGAGAGCGAGATGTGGTTGCACTATCACCTTGAACATCTTTGTTTTCTGCAAATTTGTCAACTCCCTCTTCGGACTCTTCCTCTCGGACTATCGGACTCTTGGACTTCGTGTTTCTCATCATACCGTGAAGTGTTTGGGAAGCCTTTACTGACGATTTGTTCTTATCAAACACCCTGTAGTACTTCTCGGCAGTTGATTCTCGATGAGACATTAGGTCTGCAAGGTGGCTGGCAATTTCCTTGTGCTTATCGTGACATTGCGTAACTGCACTTTTTCGATACAAAGTGTGATGAACACGACCCTCAACTCCAGCCTTCTTAAATACCGACCCCAGGGCCTTGGTAACTTGGCTTGACTGCAAACGTTTCCCATTCCATGACAAAAACATTGGCTGTTTTCCTTCCAAGCGGTCATCTGGCAATGGCAGCTTGGAGCGCATTTCCTCGAAGAAGACTTTAAGATGATTGTACAGGTGCGCTGTCAACACTACTACACTAGGACCGTGAGTGTCTACAGTTTTGTGATGGAGCACTCGTACGACATGTCGATCATCTTCCATACTTGCCCGCTTAAATTCTTCAACAGTCATGTAAGCAACTACCCCGGCCCTGTTTGCATTATCGATCATAATCTGAGCTATCAAGTAGTCCCTAACAAGAGTGTACATCGCCTGTGTTATCTCAATAGAATGAGCTCCACATAGTCTTCCTATAATGATAATAGCATCTCGCACAGCCTGGCTTTGGTCAAACTCATTCACTTTTTCTGGAGTTATCAGGCAACTCAAATCCTCTTCCTGTTTCTCCCACCTTCGTCTTGTGCCACTTCGTTTATACGATGCAGACCATTTTTTCAACTTAACACGCAAGGCAGTGACATCATCTTTGTCATAGTCAACACCACTTGGCTTGTCTTCCAATAGAAACGAACAGTAATGCTGGAGGCTCATTAAATAGGATTTGATGGTGGCAGGGCAGTATGTTTCAGTGGCATACCGAAGAAAAACATCCCTTATCACTTTCGCATCAACTAAAGATGCCAAGCATCCACTTGTGATGGAGATAACTCGTTTCAATTGAGACCAATGTTGATGGGCAGTTTTTTTGTCCTTTTGCTCTCCGTCTGGAGACAGCAACCAGTCAGTAAACTCGCCCAGTATCTTAGATTCAGAACCAAGGTCTTTAGTCTTTGTGATGGCAGGACCAGCTGTTTCTGGCAGATCATTTTCTGTAGCAAATGCGTCAGATCCACCCCCTTCATCTCCACGGTCAGGCGCTTTGGAATGCATAGAGTGCTCACCCCCTTCATCTCCACGGTCAGGCGCTTTGGAATGCATAGAGTGCTCACCCCCTTCATCTCCATGGTCAGGCGCTTTGGAATGCATAGGGTGCTCACCCCCTTCATCTCCATGGTCAGGCGCTTTGGAATGCATGGAGTGCTCATCCCCTTCATCTCCAAGGTCAGGCGCTTTGGAATGCATGGAGTGCTCATCTTCTGAATTCTCATGATCGTTCGTAAACTCTTTGTCTTCCAACGTGAAGTTGCTTTCTGGATTCGTAGCTTATTGCTTTCCTCTTTGATCCTTAAAAATACATGACTTCTCTTCGCAGAAACAACCTTTGCCATGGAAAGAGCCTTTTTATACTTTGCATCATCTCTTTTTAATTTGTGTCTTCTCTGTAGATGCTGTGGTAGTCGCTCTGTAGACACCATGCAGCCAGGCAAAGGACATAGTTTTCTCTTTCGATGGGGGTTCTTGCAGCTAGTACTTTCTTTTGGTTTTGGTTTTGCTCTGCGATTTCCAGCAGAAGCAGTTTCTTGACTGGTAAACTCGTACTCTTTTCGCAACTTGAAGCGCGATAGTGCTGTTCGCGCATATTCTTTCTTCCAGTCATGAACATTTCTGAGGTGCTTCGGCAGGTGAACAACCTTCGCGTTACAATGTGGAAGTGGGCATGGCTTCTTCTCTCGTTTTCCAGCTTTCTTACATGTAGCTTCTTCTTCCTCACTTCCATCACTGTAACTTTCTTTGTCTTTCTCTTCCCTCGTATCTTCTTCCTCCGCTGTTCCAGGGTCCTCTTCTTCTTGGTTTTCTTCACTTTCAGCATATGTTGAAAAGAGATCAATATCTTCTTCCTCCGCTGTTCCAATGCACTCTTGTCCTTGGCTTTCATTACTTTCTGCATCTTTTGAAAGGCGATTTTCAGTATTACGGTAATGACGGCCCTGTTCATTTGTCCACCAATGCCGCAGAGCAAACTGTCTTTCCCTGCACTAAAGATAAACAAAAGTAAGACAGTAAGAAATAAATCCGGCACAATCTCACAATCTAAAACATAACAGGATAGAATGTCTCCCGGCCCCAACAAAGTACAGTAAAGGGTACAGTACCAGGATACAGTAACTTTAACCGCATGCATTTTAGATTTAAACACCTTAAGCAGTAGCAAACCACAAAATTTCACTCCTAAAAGATATGATGATAATCGTTGTCACTTTTAATATATATCAGTCCCTCTGGGGTTTAACAGGGGTTCCTTGAATTCAGTCGATTATATATGAATTTTGTACCCTAACAAACGTATTAAACCCCCAGAGCTGTTTGCTACAAAGGTCGTTAAACTAGGTTGCAAGGACTGAAATATTTCCTGAAGCTCATTTTGTTTATTTGCTCCATTTGTTTATTAACAGGAATCGGATCAAAAATGAAATATTTGGAATGAAAAATTAATGTACCCGACAGCAGGAAACATGGTCATTTATAAGGGTAATGTCCACTGTACTAAGGCTGGCTGTGCGAACTACAGACTTAAGCATGAGTACCGTATTTTCTCGATTAAATGTCGGGGGTGCTTATTTAAAACTCTGCTTTACATACCCAGCGTTTATTTGAACCCGGCGTTTATTCGGGGCCCAGCATTTAATAAACATGGGTGTTTTTCATCATTTTTGACAGTCATGTTTTTTTGCTGATTTTACGATGAAGTTTACTGAATTATAGGCAGATTTTAACAAAACATTAACACAAACGTCCACTAAACAACACCAAAAAGTAATTGCGAATGCTGTACTTAGTGGTTGGTTGAATGTGGAGTGCTCAAGCAAAACTGATCAATCGAACTGGTATACCCAGGTGGCTCGTGAACCTAAATTGTTACACTTATTAATCATAGAGAAGCAGTTACAAAAGACCAAATTCAAATTAATGCCGCACCTCAAATAAACGCTGGGACCTCGATTAAAAGTCGACCTGATAAACCCGGTGTTTATTTGAACCTGGCGTTTATTCGGGCTCTGGCATTTAAGCGAGAAAATACGGTACGTTCTTGACGTTATCACTGACAAATAGACTGTGCAAAGTAAGCAACAATACAAAAGATACTTGTATGAAGCTGAAAACATTAAACCCGTTGAAACAGGAAGACCAATTCTGCAGGTAAAGAGTACTTTAATTATCCTCTTACATGCAGACATCTATTGCACAAGGAGCTTGTTGTTCCACAAGCAAAACCAGCAACTCAAGTGAAAGAAATATTAGGGAGTACTTGAAAGGTTGTTAGAATTCAGGTTCAATTCAATTCATACATCGTTCGTTTCTTTAAAATTTCCATTTGTAAACATCACTATAAGCGAATATCTGTAGTGTTTTGCTAGCAAATGTTAATTTCAACTACATGTAAACCTTCTTTTAACTCAGAAAATGGACATAATAAATAATCAATTTTAAACAGATGTTTCTTGAGGGCAGCTGACAACTCACTAGTAGTGTGGGTTTTCCAACAAAATAAAATAAAGTTCATTGATCCATTGCTCTATTTAGAAGTGGCTTTATGCCTGCCTGTATAAAGGTTGCTGAACAGTTTAATCAACTTAGCCATTGTGCTTGAACAATGAAATAAAAAACCGAGTGTGTAGTGCTGCTAGTTGCTAGAACCGGTGTGTCAAATATAATGAAAACCGTTTCGGAATACGAGCCATCCACATGCAAATGTCATTCAGAAAGACAAATGTACTTCTCTACAAATATAATATGTGAAAGCTGGTTAAGTTACACAGTCCTTCAGAATAATGTCTTGGAAGTGAATTATGTCAATAACACCTAGAGGGTGCTCTACCAACTGAGCTGCGACGATCATTCACTCATGCGACGATCATTTATTCATTTAATTCAATTTCCGCAGTTCACATATATGATGTCATTCATATATTCATTATCACATTTATCACTATCACGGGTCTATAAACTCACAATTGGCCTGCTCCCAATGTGTGGCTTCATAGCTCAGTTGGTAGAGCATCACACTTGTAACGCGAAGGTCATGGGTTCAAATCCCGTTGAAGCCAGAATTTTTTTCTGGCTTCATTGCAATTGCTTAAATTGCATTCACAACTGCGACAATCATTTATTCATTTAATAGTTGTATATACAACTACATGTATGTTTAATTTCCATATACAGCTGTAATATAAAAAGCCCAAAAGACATACCCTTTCAGCTGCTTTGGTGTCACCTCTACGCAATGCTGCCATTTCGGCCGTTTTCAAATCAGCAAGTCTTGCCTGTAGGCCATGATAATCCATTATGATAACTTCAGTGTGTCAGTTTTTCATGGTCGTAACCTACATGTAAGGTAAAAAAAGGTAAAGCCGTTAGGGGCCAAACTGACCCACACTGCCGGAGCTAATCCCAGTTTCTGTAGCATGAAGCCGACTAGTAGTATTGCTACTCCCCCTGGGTGGGATGCTAGTCCAACGCCAGGTTACCCCCCCAGCATTTTGTTGCCGGTACCCATTTATACTCCTGGGTAGAGAGAGGTGCTGTGAGAGTAAAGTGTCTTGCCCAAGAACACAACACAATGACCCAGGCCAGGGCTCGAACTCGAACCGCTCGGATCGCCCGTGCTGTGCACTGCACTGCACGTTCCCGAACCAGGTACTCATGATAAAAGTGCTCAACAACAGAAGATACAAAACTAATAATATCTAATAAAGAATACTTATTCTTCCATCACTAAAATGGATACATGTAATGAACTATCATCATCATCAATCCTTTTATGCGCCAGTGTTGCAAAGGGCGTGGTAAAGAACTATATGCTGCGCTTAACACAAATTATAACAAATAATTGTGCACATGCATTGTGATTGGTCCTTGTCTAGCTATGATCAATTTTAGTACAAATGCATAGGCAAGGTGATAGTACAGGTAGTGTGATACACTACTTTTTCTAAAAAAATGAGGGCCAAATGATCTAACAACATAACGCTTGCTTATTTCATGTTAAAGGTTCGGTATATGTGCAAGCTTATCAGATTTATTGGTTAAAAAACCCCACTCGCACTCAGAAATTACATAGTCCAAGCAAAACGACAGATGACCAAAATTCACTGACAATTTCAATGGATTACAACCGATTAAATAGTTCGTGCTGAACAATAATTTAATTATTTATTCTGGTTTTCAATGTCGACATTGCCTGCAGTCAGTGTAATCTGTTGAAATTTTCTGTGAATTTTGTTCATCTGTCGTTTTGCTTGGACCAATTATTATTATAGTATGTGATTACTGAAGTAAAAACTGTATTTCTTGTGAAACATGAACAACTTTTTTACATTTCTCATCATGGCAAAACATATCTGGGACAGAGTAGGGTCAAATGCCCGGAGGGGGGGGGGGGGGGGGGATGATCGCGCTTGGAATTGACTGATACATTAATCTAAGATCTAATAATTTATACTAATCAGATAATCTAAATTGATTTAAACACAACACAGAGGATCAAAATTCCTTAATTTAAACTACATCCAAAGTTCATATGAATAATGTTGCAGTCTGGTGGTGAATTCATGGCATGTTAAAACGACTGTAATGATCAAAACTCCTCATTTAAACCCACTGTGAAGCTTATTATCCCCCTGTATTATCTCACTCCATGCATGTTATTTTTGTAATTATGACTGAATAACAACTATGTATCACCGACAAGCAATTTGACAGCTTGAATTGACGATACAATGGAAAACGATATACATTTTATCCGAAAATACATTACTCGTTGACAACACTAGGAATTGAATGTGTCCATCGAACACGTGCTTTGTCAGTGAAAACGTAACATAAAATACAAACAAAACTGCATAAATATAAGCTAGCAGAACATCAAATATGCATCAAATATTTTTAGCGCTATCTCTTATGAATGTCAGTAGAACAGCAGGGTAAGATTGGCCTCGAAACAAACGCAAAAACAGACACAAATGCACTGCTTACCTTCCTTTGCCTAGCCGAAGCCGCCATCTTGGATTATGATGAAATAATTATCGCCCCCAGTCCTTCTCCTTTGCGAGAAACATAAGTGCCACACTCAGATTACATAAGTGCCAGAAAGTTACAGAAGTGCCACAAGGTACAAGAGTGCCAGGATACATAAGTGCCACAGGTTACAGAAGTGCCATTTGAGGTTACACAAGTGCCACATTGGTTACAAGAGTGCCACATAAAGGTTACAAAAGTGCCAATACATCTAGCTCCCTCTCTCTCTCTCTCTCTCTCTCTCTCTCTCTCTCTCTAGAAGAAAAGTCGGGCACTTTTGTAACCCTTGTCTCTCTTTGCGATAGCTTCAACAATACTGTATGCGACGAAATGATTCAAAGATTGACATAACCATCAACATGTAATTCCAATGCATACAAGTGGTCAGTTAATACCATTTTAAAATGACTGAGTTAGCTGCTGATTTTCACCTGAGAGGTTACAAATGTGCCCGATTTTGTGGTAAGCACTTTGTTAAGAGCTTTAAATCTGGTTTCTTGGCCAAAATGTAGCTATTGCTTTACCATTTATATGCCACACGATTCTCTCGATTACCACATTAATTTAAATTGGAGATATCACGGCCAGAAAAAATCTGCCGTGTAAGTGTTTGACTCTTCATGCCGATGAGAAGAATCAAAGATCGGAAAAAGCTCCTTTTTTGTTTCTCGAGTTTGAAAACGTTATTTCACCATTTATAATCAATCAATCTTGCTCAAATTTTTACAGACATAAAAGCAATCATTCGGCAATACAACAATGTAAAAATGAGGAAAATCGGCTGATTTCGTAAGTTTTTATGAAGATTTAAAGTTATCCTTGTCTTAAAAGCGGCAATGTTACAAAAGTTCCCTATTTGCTAGATGTTCCAAATGGTAGTTTCGGCATATTTTTGCAAGAGATACCTAACATTATTACAATCAAATTAAACATTAGTACAATAGGAACAGGTGATCAAAAATTCACATTTGTCCTTTTAAAGGGAAGGGATTTTTAACTACGAAAAGGTTTTATAAACACCAACGTAATTAAGCGCAAACACAGATAAGTCTATATGAACGCAATAGTTGACAGTTTAACTTAGCGCATGGGCAAATGATGTAGTGCAAATGCACCAGTTACATACTTTATAACATAAGCAACTCTTTCTCTACATTTTACATCACACAGCTTAGGAATATTTTCAAAACTATGCGCTTAACAATCACGCGTAACAAGGCCCTGGATAACACTTTGTCGTGGTTTGTCCTACACTTGTACGCACTCCCTTCACCTGTACGCACCCCCTTCACCTGTACGCACCCCCTTCACCTGTACGTACCCCCTTCACCTGTGCGCACTCCCTTCACCTGTACGCACTCCCTTCACCTGTACGCACTGCCTTCACCTGTACGCACTCCCTTCACTTGTACGCACCCCTTCACCTGTACGCACCCCTTCACCTGTACGTAACCCCTTCACCTGTATGCACCCCCTTGGATTTTTTTTTCATTTGAAGCCAATCAACTGATGTGTAAAGTGTAAAGACCAATCTCGTTCCCAGAGTCCTTGTTATCATTAAAAAATCGAAGCCTGCAAAGAAATTTCCAAAACTGTGCATGCGCAAGGAGGGATGGGAGGGATGTACGTTAGTAAGCCATGTCACAAACGAATGATACCAACTCAAAGCAAAAAATATTTGCATCATACGCGATCGGCGATGAGAATCATGGGAAGATTATGTGAAGATTGCGTCAGTCCACGTGTAGTCAGCCGTGAGTGAAGTGGAAGACATGTACAACATCAAACATTGATCATTCAAGGTAAGCTTTTTTGTCAATTGAAAAGATTAATATACAATCGATCGCCCAAAATATCGATTATTCTAATGATATTTTGCTTATGAAAAAGCGATCTCACAGGCGTCGGCTTAATATAAAATCTGCGATTGTGAAAGTTGACGCCGGCTTGGTTTATGATTCTTGCGCTGTCGGTTGTTGCGATCGCTTGAATAAATCTACTGCTGAAAAAAACTTAGGAGTTAACCGATCGCAGATGTGCTATGGATTGGTTTCATGCAGTAATTTTAGCGATGGTATTGATCTGAGACAGTTAAATCAATTTCCATGTGATCGCTGTCAGGCATAAAGGCAAGGTCGCACAACCGCAAGAAATAAAACAGTGTTTGTTTTAATTTTTTAGAATTATTATTTGAAACTTACAACCCTACTTGTACAAAACAATTAAATTATCAACTATAGACTACTTATAATACACATCTGCAATAATACTATTATATGGCTGAGTTTGTAGCCGATATAACGCGCGCTCTGATTGGGAATTTTCAGGGCGGGATTCTCCCGAAGAAGCATCCAAAGACATCTCAGTGGTGCTGGGTCCGAAGCGAACATTCTCAAGGACAGATATTTAATTTGAAAAGTCCCGAAAAGCAGCGAAACGAAAAAACCTTGTAAACGAAGCCGGAAAAGAAAGCCAACAAAACAGCCCAAACCATTCAGCTGGTTTTCTTGCAAAACATTTCGATGAGTCACTAAAACAGCTGCATCAACCAGTCAGGCGGTTTTTGCCGGTGCAAATATTCGAGAAATGTTTTTTTTTTCATGGCCCCGTCGCCAGCCAAAGAAGCGAGTCGAGTTTTCATTGAAAGTGCCGAGGAAGATTGAACACTAACACGCAGTTGTTTTTAGTGACAGCCTTGAGCTACCTGGATCAGGTCCGTACTGCTACGACCTCGGGCCAACATTCCCCAGTGCGGCCTCGCGCTCGGTGAATAAGAAGTAATTAATTTACATTGACAATATAAACTCTGAAATTATCAACTGTAGACTACTTACAGTGTTCAAAACTGAGTGTTCTGGTCACGCATTCTTGGGCGCGCCAAAATAATTTTCGTTTTTTCCACTTCTGTCTCGGACAACCATACAGACGCCCATACATAGAAACCCAAATTTTGTGTTGACTGGTATCAAATGTCTAGGTTTAAAATTGTTAAGTAAATTATTGTCTTGCTATCTTAAGTGCTTGTTGTTCTTTCTGCATAGGTAGTTAAATGTCTTTTCAGTGGCTTGATGTCAATATGGATGAATTAAATGTAAGTATTTTCTAGACAAGCCAGAGTCTTAAGTAAAGATCTGATACATTTAAGAGTCGAAACTCTGATCCCAAGCCCTATCAATCCATGGAAAGTAGTGGAATGTGCTCCAATTTTTAATTAGATTGAAATTTAAAAACTCGTCTCCATTTGACCTTCGGAACGGGCAATTGGGACCATGCTGAAATGGTATTTTTTTTGCTCTTTTTACCTGTTACGTTTTATATGACTTTTGGGGTACTTGGGTACTTATAGTTGATTATTGTTTTCAGCTTTTTAAATTTTCTAATGCTTCCAATGCCACATAACAATACCCTAGATATAAATGTTTTGAATGCATAATAAACCTGGATGCAGCATGTTCTTTACTATGTTGTGGTACAAAACCTATTCTTTTGAGAAAGACACGCCCTTGAGCAAGAAGTGCCAGATATTGAATTAAATCATATCATCATTATATTGTTATTTACTATTAAACATGATAATTAAGGCCTTTTTATTGATCCTCTTTAGGCCAGTGAATTTGTAAAAGAAATACATTCTACTGAGGCTGAGACTGGAGTTTCTGTAAGTTTACTTTGCAGTGATTAGTACAGCATGGCGTTAATGTTGTACGCTCCGATTAAAAAATGTATTTACTTATTAATTGTTTAGGAAGGAAGCAGTGACGAGGATGAGATTTACAAGAGAGAAAGTGATGATAGTAGCTCTTCAGAAGAAGATTGTGACAGTGAGGAGGAATCGTCGGACTCTGCAACCGACGTGAGTATCAATCACTGAGTAATGTTGTATTTTCCGCTAGTGATCAGTGGTACATAGCATTTGGGCCTGGTGGGTGAATTTCTCAATTTTTGAACAACGTGGCTACATGCTGCAACATTTCGCGCAACATTTCGTGAAGACGTACGACGATTTTGGTCAGCAGTTACACATAAATGTGAAACTTGATTGGCTGAAGATTGAAAGTTGCGTCACGCCATTGCACGCAATGTTGCAGATGGTAGACGCACGATGAATTTGTTGCGCGCAATGTTGCAGAAGTAGAATCTCGTTCTACTTCTGCAACATTGCGCGCAATATTGTGCGGTGCAACAATTTCAGGGGTGGCCACACGATGCAATTTAGCCATTGCTCGCAATATTGAGCGCAATGCTGCCTGCACCGTGTGTCCTGGCCTAAAGTGTAGCTGTATTTAGTCAATTCACATTCAACTAACTGACGATGACAGTTCAAACTGTCGAAACATGTCTTCCACAAAAATCAAAAGCGTTTTGTTGCTTCTTAAAATTGACCGATCTTGAACTGATGATCTGAAAAAAAGATCATTACCGGGTTTAATACATACATTGAGAATAACTTTTTGTTTTTGCTCTAAACGTTGTCTAGGATCCAAAAAAAGGAACAAAGGAGAAAAAAGAAGATAAAGTTGGTCCTCCCAATAGTACAACAATGCGGCAAAAGAAATCTTGTCCTCTACCTACATGTGAGTCGGTCGTCTACCATATCCCCCGTCATCTAGAAGAAGTTCATGGTTGGACAAAGGCACATTCCCGAACTGCTCTGGGACGATTTGGTTTAAGGAAGAGCTACACATACTCGGAGCCCAGCAAGATTCCCAAAAAGAAAAAGAAGACACAGGTCGACAAGGAAAAGAAGGGAGAAAAAAAGTTAAAGGACTACCACCATTATCGTCACTGTCCTGTTCGCGGATGTACTTCGCTACTTAAACGCCTTCCCCCTCATTTAAAGAAAGTACACAAACTAACTCCAGCATCCGAAGATTACAAAGAAGCCATGTCACAAGTTAGAGGTCCTGTGAAGGATTCACACCGAAAACCCTATCACAAAAGACCTAGGCCTACTGAATGTGATGATCATCCGTTGCCACGTCAGTTTCCTTCCAAAAATGTAGAGGTGATTAGCAGTGAAGAAGAAAGAGATGACGATGAAAGCTTGGTACAAAGAGATGACGATGAAAGCATGGTACAAAGAGATGACGATGAAAGCTTGGTACAAAGAGATGACGATGAAAGCTCGGTACAAAGAGATGATGATGAAAGCTCGGTACAAAGAGATGACAATGAAAGCTCGGTACAAAGAGACGACGATGAAAGCTCGGTACAAACACCAGACAACGATATGCCTAATGAGCTTGTTGGTTTTGAAGCCTGGCTTCAATCTGCCGATGGTGGGATGTTGGACGAAAAGACCAGTCGACAACATACTAAACAAGTCTTCAAGCTCTTGAATGCAATAGATGAGAAGCAGGAACTGCCGTCGCTGTTTGATGACCGCCTCATAAATGACAGGTTTCTCAAGGGCCATGCAAACAAATCGTACACTCCGAAAACGACTCAATCATATTTAATGAGCCTTCGACACTTTTATTCATTTTCTTTAACCGGTGCTGTAGTGGTAGCTATTTCCAAGGAGAAGATAATTTCACTGAAAGATAAAGTCGCACGGTGGTCCTCGTCATATAGAGTGGAATCTTCCAAGCGCCATTGGGAGAAGATGACACAGGACCTTCAAGCTCTGATAACTCCTGAACAAATAAACGGGTTCGAAAAAAGCAAAGCTTCAAGAGATGCGATTTGCTTATTAGGCCAGCTAACCGGCGCTCACAACGTGATCATAACACAAGCTCAATACACGCTGATTCGTGATTTTTTACTTGTTGAAGTCTCAATCGACAACGCCAACAGAGCTGGTTCTCTAGCAAACATGACTTTAGCAGAACTTAACAGTGTGACAAAACAGAACGATGAATTTGTCGTTCTTGTGAAGAAGAACAAAACTTTGGCCACACATGGCCCAGCAAGGATTGTTTTGAGCTCAAAGTTGAAAAGCTGGATAAACATTTTCGCCCGAGAGGTACGTTCGCAAGTTGCTGGTGCAAATGATCGGCCAGACAATTGTTTATTTCTTTCCTTCAATGGAGAACCAATGGCGTCAAGTCAGATCAACAAAGCAATTAAGTCCATCTGGAAAAAAGCTGACATGGAGGGTGCGCCAAATTCTACCCTGTTTAGGAAATCGGCAGTCTCCAAAGTACACGGCTCTAATGAAAGCAACGAAGCGCGCGAAAACCTAGCCGACCTGATGACGCACAATATGTCAACGGCAACCAAGTACTATCGATTGCAGGAGAAATCAAAGTCGTCTGTTCTTGCATCCCAACAGCTGCGCAAGATAATGCATCAAGAAGCTGATGACGAAAGGTTAAGCCCAACCAGTTCAGTCGAGGGAGAAACGCCGAAAGGTCCTGGAAGCAAACAGTTACCCCACGCAGAGCGCTGTGATGCAGATGATGACAGTTCAAGCCTTTGCAGTCCATGGGACAAAGAAAAGGAAATCTTAGTCACAAGTTTGTTTCAGGAGGAAATAAAATATCGAGCTGTTAGCATGGAAGTAGTGAACATGAACTGCTTAAAGATGAAGACCCCAAGAGAATTCTAGATAAAGTGCGAGCACAGTGGCGTTTTGCGACCTCTAAAGAAACAGAGTCCCCCCCTTCCCTCCCTTGTGAAAAAGAGACACTCGCTCAAAGAGTAGAGAGATCTGTAAATTCAAGTGATGTCATGACAACAACAACAGAGGCAAGTGGCATTCGCAACGTCTTTTCTCCATCGGAGCTTGATGCCTTAAGAGTTGCTTTCAACGATATGATCTCAAAATCATGCTGCATCTCTAAACTCAAGATAAAAGACATTCTTCAAAAGAAAGACTGGGAAAAGCAATCTTAAAGAAAATGGCCTTAGACACCGTTGTTAACAGAATAAAATACGAGAGGCGCATTTCAAGGAGCAAGGGACTGAAATGCTGAGATGTTCTCGACAAATGTTGTTTGTTTAAGTTTTAAATACTGCCTTGAAGGAAGCACACGAAAATGCTCATGTCGTCGTGCCTTGAACTTGTTGAACTTGTTGTGCTTTGATTGATCGCTACTGTCATCCTATATCAGTTGATGGCAAAATAATTGTATCAAACGAATGCCCAATTATTGGTGAACAAGTTATTATCATCTGCTCGATATAAAAGGTTACCATAGCAACATTATAATCTGTATAAACCACCCTTAATTTTAGCTTTAAGTGCTTATAACTCAAAAACGAGCATGTGACCCCCATTTTTTATTTTTGAAAAAGGTACAACTTTTTGCAAAGTTTAAAAAAAGTTCGTCGAGTAGGTTCAGAGCCACCGTAACGTTTTGAAAATTTAAGGTGGCTCTGAACCTACGCGATGAAATTTTTTTAACCTTTGCAAAAAGTTGTATCTTAGCGTGCTGATTATTTTTCAAAAATAAAAATGGGGGTCACCGTGCTCGTTTTTGAGTTATAAGCACTTAAAGCTAAAACTAAGGGTGGTTTATACGGGTTAAACTGTTGCTATGGTAACCTTTAATGTGAAGCAGATGGTTATAACTTGTTCACCAATAATTGGGCATTCATTTTATACCATTATTTTAACATCAACATTATAGGATGGCAGTAGCGATCAATCAAAGCACAAGTGCTATAAACAGTTTTCAGCCACCTTAAGTGTCTTACCGTTTCAAGTAAAGTTGTTGTTATGTTATGCAAAAAGAAATTATTATTAGTGGTGAATTGAACTTTTTAAAATTCCATAGACATCCATTTACAAATCAAACGTTGCTTTTAATTCTAAGTTAGGTGTCTTATCTTTTCAATTGCTAAAGTTGTTGTTATGGTATGCGAAAATGATGTACCAGATCTTCGTTTGAGTTGCCCCTGGAGTAGTTTTAGTAAACTTGTGACATATATTATGGACGCTACTAAACGTTTTCCCCATATGTTTAGTTTTTTTTAGTCTCTTTGCCAGAAGTAATAAGCAAAAATCACGACGTAACATCACCTTCGGAGCTTAAAGTTGCTATGTCACGATGTTTTAAGTCATTTTTGTGAAGTGCAAAATCACCTTCAAATTGAAGAAAGCCTCAAAATAATAGTTTCCTAAGGTAGAAAAACACCAAAGAGGTGATAATATACCAAACAGGAACAAGGATGGTTGATGGCAAACTTGAAAAATTGGCCATTTTTTTCAAGATTCGCCATTCGTGACGTAGCTCCTTTAAGCTTCCATACGGTAAAATTAAGCTGGTAATCAATAAATACATTTTTTTATTTTGATTATATTCCACACGAAAATACAGATTATTTGCAAATTCATCATCGTTTAGATATTTTAACTCTTGATCACCATCTGAAACGTAAAAAACAATAATTATTAGTATTTTAAAGTTGTATAAAAATTATGTACCTATGGCTGTGGTTTATGTCTCGAAAGTGATGTTGTATTTTCAAGATTTTTTGCATTAAAAAGTGTTGTTGTTTGCAGTCATCTTTTTCTTGGTCGTCCGGGTAACTAAGTACAAGTATATAATTAAGTTCTTTTAGAGGGTGAAAAGGTCGAGACGCATTAGGAAATGGGATAGAATCGAAATGTGTCTTGACTTGTATTACTTTCTCGAGATATTTTAACAACCGGCAAATAGAAACAACTTACTCGCCGATAGACGAAATATGTTTTCTTGGACATGAGTGTCCTTTTATATTGAGTTGACAATACCAACACCTCAGTTTGCTAGTTGTGTACGGGAAGTAAGCTTTGGATAAGCAATTTAACGTTGCCCTAGTCACGTTACAAAAGTTCCCTAGTCACGTTACAAAAGTTCCCTAGTCACGTTACAAAAGTTCCCTAATGTTACAAAAGTTCCCTAGTAGCGTTACAAAAGTTCCCTACGTTACAAAAGTTCCCTATGTTCGTTACAAAAGTTCCCTATTTTCGTTACAAAAGTTCCCTTTCTTCTGGCTCTCTCTCTCTCTCTCTCTTACCGTTATTGTGGCTGTAACTGTATTAAAAAACACACCTTTGGAATAGCGAGGCAAACAGAATTTTTACTGTAGCTTTGCTTCCCACGATCCGATCGATGACGTGTGTGTATTTAAAGCGCATTTGAATAATATAGAAAATGCTCTATATAAATACCATTACCATTGTTAAAAACGTGGGTTTTGATTGGTAGATTTTGATCCTCGCTTATTTCCTGAGAAGTACGCCTTGATAAACTCTTGACCTCTGTTTGTGTGCGGAATGTCTCCATCATCTTCGGTTGTCGGAGTTCACCATTGAAATCAAAGGCTCTCATGAAGCAGCAGAGTACCTGACGTTGATGGTAAAGGTGACAATGCCAGTGTGGAGGGTGCCAGTGTGACACCAAATACCAGTCCCATTGCTAACATAACGAAGAAGATTACAGCGGAAGCAATAGGAATTGCATATTATTTGGTGGATACTTGCCTTAAACAATAATTGTGTAAGTAATAATCATATTTACCAAAAAGTTAAAAGATCACATGCATGACATCAATCAAAGACAAAATGGAGGGATTACATCTCGGTAAACTATTATACTGTAACTAAAACCCCTATTAAGAGGCCACCTCTATTAAACGGTCACAGCCACCTTTTTTGAAGTCTTGATGAGGGTTCACATATTATGTTTACAGCAGCCACTAAGAATTTAATATGTGTAGTTAACGGATGAGAGGTACCCACTGATAAAATCATTCAAACACACATTTCTAATACTCTTGATACATGTGATTTCATTGTCACTAATTAATATTTTCATATTCTGTTCTTGCCATGACTGTGAAAACAGATATTACATCTTTCAAAATTTTAACCATTTACAGATGTACCTGGTAAAAACATTGATTGTATGTAGACTTCTTTTGTCAATAGTTCCACTACACCTACATTCTGACCTACTACAATTTCCTGTCAGTTTGGTTTATCCAATAACCCTTTTAGTGACCTAATTAAGATTTACACACTCACATATCCACTTATAAATAATCAATGAAATAGTTCATGTTAAATTTTATCCATAATGTACAGCCTGTAGCATTTTCTTCAAAAAGTATACAAAAAGTTATCATGTTACTTTCCCTCAACAGGTACCCTGAATGACAAAGTGCATATCACAAATCCTGCACCCAATGGTTCAGATATAAATGAGGAACACACATCTCCCCCTACTGGGATAAACGGCCTGTTTAAAGCAGTGATATCTTCACCTGGACCAATCGTGAGCTTCAGCCGATTAAATTCAAAAGGTGTTTTCAGAAGACATGCAACAGATGACATCAGTGGCAAACACCTGATGCAACAAGTTGCTGACCAATTGCCTGAACTTGAACTTGGGAATGTTGAACAGTTCACCATTCCTGGAAACAAAAGCCAGGTGAGATTTACCTCTTATTACCCATTGGGTAACTGGATTAAACGTTGCCAAACTCATTAATTATTCAAGATGTTATTAGCCAACCAGAGCTCCCTATTTGGACAGTCACGTCAATGAATTTAGAAACCCATTGAAACAACAGTTGAAAACTGCATGTGTTTCAACTCGGTTGAGACACGTCTGCTAAATGTTTCTTAATCTACCTATTCATAATAATGCCTTTTTAGTTATAAGCAATACTCAATGAATGCTTTTTAATAAAATTGATAGATAAGACCTCAACGCCCTCTCATTATTTGCACCGCAAACTTTTATGTGATAATAATTATTTGTACCTTCATTTCGGGTTCCAAACTTTTCAAATTTACCTTTATCCTGGTAAAGCCTGCGCTTTGTGCTTTGAACATGTTATCTCGTGTTTGGAAACCCAATGAAACACTTGCACTCGTGTTTGAAATATTACTTTACAATAATATGAAATGTTTCTCCATTACTACTACCAGTTCAAAATGTAAGGCCTTAATTGTCCCGAAAATGGATTTGAACTATATTAAATTTCTCAAAATATAACCAAAATAAAATCATTCATAACCAACAGTAAAGCATTCAATTGGTTAATTGAACAAAAATCATTAAGTACTGTGAATGGCAATTTTGACGACTGCATCAGACATTTTGCAGAAATTACAGGAAAATGACAAATCACAGGATCCAAGTAGCTTATGTCACTAACATAATAATATATTTCTCATTATCTTACTAGTAATATCTTGCTCACAATTTGCTCTCCTTTTTTATCATCTATAGGTGTTTTTCTTCAAAAAACAAGAACCCCCACAGGAACAAAGCCAATCGATTCAATTTGCAAGGAAATTGGCAACAGTTGGTATCTCCTTGCCAACATATTTGACACTCTACACCAAAGAAAATGAGGAAAGGTTAGTCAAAAAACTCATTAATTCATCTGTTATTGTGTACAACCAGGGGGGGCAGAAGACTTCTGAAATTTTCGTACCTGAATCATCCAACAGAATATGACGTCACATCCGGTAAAAAATCCCCGCAATGCTCGTTCGGCGAACTACAGAAATCCAGTTTCGAGTAGGCATGATTTCTTGTTTTTTTTTAACCTATGGTTTGGTTGCATTTTATACTGTGGATATAAAGAAGTTGCAGAGATATTGCTTCGACTTTTCAGCAAAAATTTCGGCAAGAGTTGTCGGTTGTTTGAAGTAATTACAGTGCATGATTGAACAAAATGGGGTGGCACAAAGAGACCAAACTTCTCATCACTTTATGTATAGTGATTAGAGGCGAAATTTTCTTCTTCTGGCTAGCCTTTCTTCTTCTTCAGATTGTGAGGTTACCCTGCCTATTTCTATTATAATATTGTTTTTATATTTCCACAGATGTGAACTGAAACATAATTGAACAACATTGAATAGAGAATGATAGCATTGATTATACTTCAGTTGAATATAATTAAGGTTTAGTGTGAACAGACTTAGCAATATCTGTACATTGAATAAATATTGGAATGCATCCTGTAAAATGCTAGCCTGTGAGAGCAGCCAGTTTTCTCGGGATCTTGTTTTGAAACTCGAGCCGAAAATTACGTCTGCGTTCGGTGCGTTCGCAGGCTAGTAAAATGCTCATTTAGTAAAGGAACAAAACTGTTCTTTTTTTAATAAAAAATAAATGGAGCCTTCATACTTCTCGTAATTAATAGCCAGTTGTACCAAAGTGAACATTTCACGAACCTCGTCTAGAAAATAAAAATATGTGGAAAAATGTTATTGCTATAGGTCTTCCTCTATGTCCATGACTGTTGATTTTGTTGATGTTTTATGTACATGACTATACTAGCAGTATGCTGAATTAATACTGCTTGTAAATACCAGAATGTCAATAGCCCACTTTCGATATATTAAAAATTATTTTATTCAGCTTGATAGTGAGGATTAGAGGACACAAACAAAATTAATTAATTAAACATGCTTGTTTAATTATCCTTTGTTTGTGTTCTCTCAGCCTTGCTAGCAAGTGGAAGTTTAATATATCGAAAGTAGGCTATTCAAAGAGTGTGAATAATATGAGACTGGTGTGAACACAGGTCGCCCAAGCTAAAGATAAGAGAACAGTGTCACGGTATAAGCGGTATTGTGTTACAACGGCTCGATTTATAAGGGTTTGTATGGGAACGCAACGGTTATGTTTTAGAAGATATAAAATCGAATGTTTTGTGAATAAAAACGACTTACCCTGTTGCTGTGTTGTATTCTTTGTAGTTTGCCAGCTTCTCAGGCCGGTTTGAGGCGATTTAGGCGAGTATTAGTTTTCGAGGTTTTCCGTTAATATAAATAGGGAAGGTCGGAAAGAAGATTTCAAATCCAATCACTCGAAGATCGATAAATTCCGTTAAAATGCTCAAATCGCCTCAAAACTTCCACCAGTGTAATCTCCGATAGCAAATGTTCCCTCTGGTTGTATTTTCGGCTTCCAAATGCCGTTCTAACTGCAGATAAACTTCATCAGTTTGACACTCGCGTTTCCTGATACCCGTTGGACGTTTGAACCACACACAAAATGGCGTCATGTCGACAAAATCACCCTACGCCGGGGAGGGGCATGGACGTATTGTCATCCATACAAAATGACACTGCGGGGCCCGAAGAGGTCGATTGTCACTTGAAATCGGAAACCAGCTCGTGAAAATTTCCTGCCTAAACGTCGACCGCTAACCGTGACCAACCGTCACATTCCAGTGAGGAATGAATCGATCCGTCCGTCTGTCTGAAAGCAGATAAATATCGGACTAAATCAATGTTTTCGAAAATAGCAAGCAGAGAAGAAACATATCTAAATCTATGGAGATACTCAACAGCATAGAAATTGCTTTTTAATCCGTTCGGCCTGAAGAATAAGGCTTTACTTCTAGTTTCGAATTACATGTGCGTTAACACAAAATAATGTCCTGAATGACAAAAATAAATTATTTAGAGCTTTTGTCCCAAATAATACACTCTTAGCCATACACAAATACCCATCGACAGACTAAAAAAAAATGATTTAAAATATGTTCCCAAAAATGTAACGGCAGCAACAGTTTTTCTGTAATGTCGGCAACACAAATCTTTGTTTATGGAATCAACAAAAGTAGGTTTTTTATCGTTTTTTCATAGCAGTTAGAAAATTAATTATGGTAATGCCATAAAATATCATGCTCACATTTTGAAACTGAAATAATAAGCACTGCAATGCACTGACTCCAGTCAGTTTGTGGAACAAGAGCTTAATGTGCGCTGAGAAGGAAGAAGAGGTGAAGGGATCCCCATTTCTGTTCTGAAAATAGAGAAATAATGGGAAAAGAGTTGGGGTGAAAGAAGCCAATTAAAAACCCTTGAAAAATTACTGCGGGGCAAAATTAATTCTCAAAAAGGGTGGGCCAACGTACAATTTAAACAGTAAAAATGTGTACCATTGCCAAATCAACCCAAGCAAATTCTCGAGGAATTGGCAATCAAGAAAATTCACCCAAACTGGGGTGAGTGGAATGTGTATTTTTTTCTAATCATCCCTGGCTGGGCCACACTCATTCACGAAGAATAAGCGTTTGGGTGAATTAATCTCTGCAAAGAGAGAAATGACTTCTGCATTAACTTTTCAAGGGTGAATGCCAGGTTTTTCAAAGTTGTCAACATTGGTGTGGAGGTGAATGTGAGCTATTACAAAGTTCTTTCATATATTTTTGAAGCTCATTCCCACAAACTTGAGTGTATTTCTATATTATTAGCAGTGTTAGTGACCAGGGATTTAGGGTTAGGTTAGTGCATTACAAGGATTTTGCAATACGTATGAAACGTTGCATAACATGAGAGAGAACAACTTTTCATACTGTTTGAATTGTTTATTCAAAATGTACTTGTTACAGTTATTCCCGTGTTGTTTTTCATTCCTTAGAATGAAAAGAAAAGGAACTTATGGCCAAAGAATTCAATAAGTCATGTTCTTAGTGCAAAATAAATCCAACTACAGTGGTGCTGTGATCAGTGATTCTGTTTACAAAACCAAAATGTCTCATAAGGAGATAACTGTAGTATTACTCTAATTACACACCACACAATTGATTAAATAATCACATAACATACCATATACATGTGAATACATTGGAAAGGCCCAATTATCAATTTTATAAATTGTTAAAATTTCCGCAAAATCTAGCGTGTTTTCTGCATAATCAACACATTTTTACGCAAACAAATTCCCGAAAATTCCCACATAATGTTATTTTTTCCGCACCCTATCCTGTTTAACGGAAAAATTTCACATAATTAAAGCCGACAAGACAACACTTTTAAACAAGAGATCCAAACTCATTTCCAAATGCCACCATGAGAACAAATACTATTTAAAAAACTTCAAAGTAGATCCTACATGAACAAAATAGGACTATAGAATGCTAATCATGAACACAATAAGCCTACAGAATGCCATTATAATTACCATAAATATATTGTACATATATAAACAGAAGGTATATTTTCATCGCAATAAAGCCTATCTGATGATCGCCGCAGGGTGTGAAACTCAGAGTTTCAGCGATCCTATGCATCCTCTTTGATTTCTCCGTTTACTATAATTACAAATAATATATACATTAAGACTAATAGTTTAAACACAAATACAATATACCTGCTTTCCATGAATGCCATGTATCTACACTAATATCCAGAATTATTAAAGAAGCCTATGCAGCCAGATTTAAAGCTAGTGAGAGTTTGTGCTTGCCGCAGTTTGACGGGTAGACTATTCCACAGCACGGCACCACTATAGCTGAAGCTGTTTTTTAGAAAGTTGGTGCGGGACAGTGGAATAGCTAGCTTGCCCTCACAGTCCCTTAGTGAACATCTAGAAATTTCACTGCGGTCAGTGAATTTTGATTGCAGATATTCAGGGGCAAGACCATTTAGTGCTTTATAGACCATAGTAGTTGCTTGAACTTTCCGTTGAATATCTAGTTTTTTCCAACCAAGAGTTATGAAGAGATTGTCAGCACTGGCATCATAAGAAGAGAAAGTCAAAATTCGTGCAGCGCGATTCTGTAGTTTTTGAAGTTTAGTGGCAAGAGTTTTGTTGCAGTTCCCCCAAATTACACAGCAATAATCGAAATGAGGTTGTACTAATGCATTGTAAATGCATAGCAGTGTTTCAAACGGAACAAAAGATCTACTTCGCTTCAAGATGCCAATGCCAGAGGCAATCTTTTTGGAGATTTTATCGGTGTGTGTGCGTCTATATACACACCAAGAGATTTAGTAATTCAACTTGCTTTACAGAGCGTCCATCAATAGTAAGAGATTGAGAGAACTCAACTTTTGCCTGGATCAATTCAATTCGTTTTATTCACACTTTTTTCAAGATTACAGTAACAATGTACATAAGGAATTAAACGGTTGTTAATGGGAATTTAACACTCGAGTCATTCGAGAAACTATGGAATGATAAACTGTATCCCAATCTGCGAAGGGAATTTAAGCAAGATTTTCAGTCACTCGAAGCCTCGGTGAATGCCAGCCTAAAAGTCGCAAAGTTTCTTGGCCGGCAAATATGAACTCAGTCTTCAACATGAACTCAGTCTTCGACTTATTGAGAGTGAGTCACCAACGTAAGATTCGAACACAAAACAACACAGCTCGCTAGTCACCAACGTAAGATTCAAACACAAAACAACAGAATATTTAAGCTGCCGTCCTGTTGAGATGAAGTCAAGTGGGCCATTTTACCTTGCACTGATCCAAAATCCCCAAAGCAATGTTTGGTTTAAGCGCCAAAACCTTGGAGTGAATGCAATTGACAAAATAATGAAGTCATTGGTTAAAGATACAAAACTCCAAAACTCTTCAAAAGGGCTGACAAACCATAGCACAAGAAAAACATTGGTAAAGAAACTGAGATCCAATATTGTTCAGCTCTCTATGATCATTCGTGTTACTGGCCACGCACAGGAGCAGTCTTTGGATGACTACGACAAAGGTAACGAGACCGAGCAACGGCACATCTCTCACATCATCAGCAACACAGCCAATGCCATGAATCCAGGCAGCTCTTTTCCTCCTCAAAAGAATCTCAGTGCAGCTCCAGCTACAAGTTCCACCTCCACCGGTGCTAGCCACAATCAGCGTCAAAAGTAGTTGAGACAGTTCAGTGATAAGAGTGACTAGTGGATATATTTTGTTTCTATCATAGAAAATGTTGTGTATATATACTTTTAAATGCACCCCCTCCCCTGGGGGAGAAGGGGTTAGCATAGGGAAAAAGACCTGTAAAAGATGTGAAAACTCATTTAACGAAAAGTGTCTTAACACTTGTCGCTGATTGTCCGAACGACAAAAGTATGTTTTTTGTCCAAAACTAGGTGTAATGAGACTTATTTATGCCCTAAATTATATTAATTTACACTTTTACTAAGGTGATTGACGCATCATTACGCTATTAATTATGATGTAATAAACAAAGTTTGAGTACTAAGAAAAACAATGCAAAATGGTATTCAAGGCCAAAATTGATCCTGAAACATGGGCTTACTTCCAATTTGTAAGTCAATTGAACGGTGTGAGGACAGACGAGATTATGAAGAAATGTAACATCTCCCATGCATCTTTATATCGTATCCTTAAAAAGGATAAGACGAAAGTTAACAAGACGGAAGTGCTAGCAAAAAAGACCATGGGGCATCCGCGAAAATTATCTGCACACGATGAGCGACTACTTCTCAGAAATATTTCAATTTTAAGGAAAGAGGGACATTTTACAGTTAAATGGTTAACGTATGCCGCTAAAATAAATCCCAAGACAGTGTCTTGCAGAACTGTGCAATGATTTCTCCAAACAAAAGGGTTTCAATACCTACAAGCTAGGAAAAAGGGAGTGCTTACAGAAGCAGACGAACTGAGAAGGCTTCAATTTTCACGAAAGGTAAAGAAGGACTATGATAATGGTTTGTGGATGGAGAAATTACTTTCTATTTTGATGGCGTTAATTTTGTACATAAATATAATCCTGCCGATCAAACGCGCGTTCCAAAAGGGCGCATTTGGAGAAAGCCACATGAGGAGCTCACGCGTGGTTGCACTGCGAAAGGATCACACTGCGGGTCAGGAGCAAGAGTAGCAAAATTCATGGTTGCCATCAGTTACCGAGAGGGAGTGATACTATGTGAGAATTATGAACAATTAAACGGTGTCTACTTCAAGCATCTCATAGAGAGAGAGTTCGGAACATGTTCAATAAGGCTAACAAGAGTGGTTCAAAAACATGGGTTCAAGATGGCGATCCAAGCCAAAATAGTGTTTTGGCTTGTGCGGCTTGGTTTAAAATCAGGGCTAAGCTTCTCGCAATTCCACCAAGTAATCCCAACGTCAATCCAATCGAAAACAGTTTTAACATCATCAAACGGATTTTGGACAAGGATGCCCTTAAGAAACACATCACATGAAACTTTCTAAGAGTTTTTGCGCTGTGTAGCTGCTACTATAAAAAGCTTCGATAAGAACATTATTGACAAGACAATCGAAAGTATGAACAAAAGGATGGATTTAATAATTTCCTTGAATGGAGGTAGAATGAAATATTAATATGTTGAACATTGTTATTTCATGCACAATAACTGTTTATTCCTTGATAATTACATTCTTGTTTCTGTATATGTTTGCGTGACATTTTTTAGTAATGCAGTTCATTATAATGTGACATTCGTCCAAAGCTTGACATCTGCTGTGATTTCGAAATTGAAATGCAGTTTTGTGCTCCTATAATTTACAAAACATTCAAAATCAGCTGAGTCACCAAAGAATTCTTGAGAGAAAGAATGATCTAATACTCTGCAATTTGATATGGTTACTCGTGGTAACTCGGTGGTTACTTGTGGTATATTAAATTTCTAAACATCTTCGATTTGATCCTCAAGTACGAGGCGTGCAAAACACTTTCCACAGGGTGGAATTTCCTTCTGCTTGGCCTGTGGAATCTGCACCTGGAAGGTTATCGTGACCCATCTCACGGACATCATCTCACTCTCTCGTCGATTGCTCCATTTTTAATAAACAGTATCGGATTCTTTCCCGTTGCAAATATTGGCGTATCCGAGTTGAAGACTATGTCTTTGGCATAGTGTGATTTTGGAGCAGGTAAGTGTACCAGTTGACCTTCAACGCTCCATTTAATAATAACAGGACACCATCGAAAATCATTTAAAAATATACATTCAAACTTCTCAGCACCAACCAATGCAAAACTTGTGCATGCTGGATTTGTAAATGACATTTAGTGGATTAAATAAAAAAGTTTTCCCACAATTGGCTGGACCGACGATCATTAAATTTCGATATTTTCCGTGTCCTTTATCCAACAGTTCAAAAACAGTGCGATAGAAAAACAGAACAGACACCCCATTTTTCTCCAATACTTATTTGGCGCATTTTTTTCCCCTCGGCCTTGTCCCTTTGTTTGCTTTTTAATGGAAGGTTGCTCAGGATCATATTCATCACTATCTGCTGTGACCTCTACTGTGTCATCGGATAAATGACGCTTTCGTTTAGGTTAATTATTGATTTGTATTACGCAACGCGATCGTATCGTATATCAATCCTCGCGACCTCGTGCTCGAGTTAGCTTCGTTGAGATTATCGCTCCAACGAGACACCGAATCGCTCCAGATCCAACGCCTTCAGTTGGAGCTGCAACTCGCTCAACTAAAACTGGGAAGCGACCCCACACCATTAAGGCAATCCGCCAGGCAGGAGACGGACAAGGCAGGCGAAAAGTCCCTCGGCGATCTCAAGGCGCCTCAAAAGACCATCGCTCCACAGGAATGGCCACACATCTTCGCGCCAGGTGAGCCAAAACATTTCAATGAATTATCTATCACCAAATTTTCCGCGGGCTATATCGTTATTATTAAAAACTGTAAGGATTCCACGCGTTTAGCTCACCTCCAAGATCATTTTTACAATCTAATGGTGCTTGCAGGCTCGTACAAGTGGTCAGCGGTAAGGGCTTTCCATTACAAGGTCGTCCGCTGCATCGAAATGGGTCTTGTGTCCTGGGGGGAACTCTTTTGACGCTTTGAAACAAGCGTTCTTCCTACCTACCGCTCTTCTTCCCGACCTGTCCGCTAAGGTCGGCACCAAGCCTCCAGCAAACAAATCTTCCGGTAACACCCCTTCCCAGCCAGTTATACCTCGCAACCAAATTTGCGATGCATGGTCGTGGTACGACGACTGTAAGACCGCGGAATGTTCCCTTCGCCATGTCTGTATCGTGTGCAAACGTGATCATCAAGCCGCACATTGTCCAAAACGGAAATACCCCGTCCCGCAACGCCGTTCCGACGTACCCACACAGGATTGACTACAAGCCTCCCCTAGCCCGATACCAGCCCCGTCCACCCCTGCTGTTTCTACGTACGTTTCTCACCACGTTGAAGCCGTACAACCCTTACAACACTCCTCTTCTTCACCTCGATCAACCGCACCCCGCCCTGATTATCCGACGTGTCCTCCGAACAAGCAAGATCTCACCCGCCATTTCATCACGCTCTACGCCAAACTCCAGCAAGTCTCTGCGCCAAATGCCTTCTCCCTGCGTTTGCCAGTTCCCTCTGGTCTTAAGATTCCTGAATGGAAAAAGCGTTTGAAAGATTATCCTGACTCCACCCTTTGCGATTTTCTTGCGTTCGGTTGGCCAGTTGGGTATGCTTCTCCAACTCAACCCTCGTCCACTTATGTTAACCATGGTTCAGCCACTGCCGCGCCCGAAGTTATACAGGCTTACCTTGACAAAGAACGGAACTTAAATTCCCTTTGCGGTCCTTTTGAAGTCAACCCGCTCGTTAAAGATCTTGTTGTCTCCCCTCTTCAACTAGCATTTAGCCGTACAGGCAAACCTCGTGTTGTCGTCGACCTCAGTTTCCCATCAGGATCCTCTGTCAATGCTGGTATTCCAAAGGACACTTACCTCGGCGCCGCCTTCACTCTCCGCCTTCCTGGTACCGATGCATTTGTTGACCTTATTCGTCAGACAGGCCCGGGTTGCTCCTTATTAAAAAAGGATCTAAGTCGCGCCTATCGTCAACTACGCATCGACCCCCGCGACTATCATCTACTCGGTTTACAACATGGCAACCTCCTCTACTTCGACGTCGCCCCACCGTTCGGGCTCCACTCAGCGGCCATGATGTGTCAACGCACAACCTCCGCCGTTTCCTACATGTTTCGTTCTCTTGGATTCTCTTGCACGAACTATATCGACGATTTCGGCAGCGCCGCGACTCCTGATGTAGCACCTCAGGCCTTCCAGGCCCTCTGAGATCTCCTTTCTACCCTCGGACTAGATTTCTCTCCTGACAAGGACTGTGCTCCCTCCCTGCATGGTTTTTCTGGGTATCTTGTTCAACACCATCGACATGACCATGTCAGTTACACCTGAACGCCTCCACGAATTACTTTCTCGCTGTCAAGCCCTCCTGGATGTCGGCGTCATTTCCCGTCGAGAATTGCAGTCGTTGTTGGGTGTCATGTCGTTCGTAACCGCCTGCGTTCATCCAGCGCGTATCTTCATGTCCAGTCTTTTAAACACTCTCCGTGCTAACCCTTCCTCGCACGTCTACCTTCTGAACTCCGAAAACAAATCAGATTTACGGTGGTGGTGTTATTTCCTTCCCAGTTACAACGGTGTCTCACTTATCAAGACCAGCCCATGGCTGCACGACCCTCTTTCCTTTTCGACGGACGCCTGTAGTTCCGGTGCAGGTGGTTACTTCAGGGGCCATTTTTTTCACACCCCGTTCCCTTCGCACATTTTGCAGTTATACGGCCACGATATCAACATCTTGGAGCTTCTTACCATCATGGCGGCTTTGAAGATTTGGGCCTCGGCTCTTCGCGGGCAACGTGTCATCATATCATGCGACAATGCAAACAGTGTTCTCGCCCTTAATTCTGGGCGTTCTCGCACTCCCGGAATGCAGCTATGCCTTCGTGAGATCTGGTTCCTGTCTGCCGCTTTCGATTTTGAACTTCGCGCCGAGCACGTCCAGGGCGCTTCTAACACCATCGCTGACCACCTAAGTCGCTGGCATCTCTCTCCAAGTCACATGGCTAATTTCGAGGCTCTTACTTCCGGCGCTTTCACCACCCACGTTCCATGCCCTCCTGAGTTCTTCAACTTCGACGTGTCCTTCTAAATTGCTAACGTACTTCTCTTCGCCTTCCCCAGGTCCTGGAGTTGCTGTCCATAACATGAACGGTTCTCCGCGTTCCTTACCGGAACTTAACGCGTTGGTCAACGACATCCAAGCCCAGGCTTACGCCCCTGGCACTATGCGGAATCTTCGTTCCCAGTGGAGATCCTTTATCCTCTTCTGCCAGGAATACAATTTGGTTCCTCTACCTGCCTCTTCAACAACCATCTCATGCTTTCTCGTCTACCTTTTGCGTCGAACATCTTCCTTTCGTTATATTTTGACCTTCGTGAATTCAATTCGCCTCCTTCATTTGTACCACGATTTCCCTTGTGATGCTTTACATAGCTTCCCCGTTACTTTGACGACTAAGGGACTGAAGCGCCTTTTAGGAACAAAAACTAACCAGAAATCTCCCATCACACTGGATCTGCTTCGCCGTATTCGACTCTTGCTGGACACCTCCATTCCTTTCCACGCTGCCATCTGGTGCCTTTATCTTGTGGCTTTCTTCTCCTTTCTACGCAAGTCCAATCTTACGGCCCCATCCGTCCATGTTTTTGACCCGGAAAAACACCTTACACGCGACGACGTAAAGCTCAACCCCGAGGAAGCACTTCTTCGCATTTGTTGGTCAAAGACGCTACAGCACCGAGAGGGTATTCTCCTCGTTCCTCTGCCATCCTTCCCTGGTTCTGACCTCTGCCCTGTGGCTGCCATTCGTCACTACTTGAGCTTGGTTCCTGCTCCACCCCGTTCACCATTTTTCTGCACGCCCCTAGGGCAGGGACATTCATCACTAACTTTCTCCTCGTTCTCTACTTCCCTCAAGAAGATGGTCACCGCCATCGAATTAGACCCTCAAAATTTCTCGCCACACAGCTTTCGTCGCGTGGGAGCTACGTACGCTTTTCAGGCAGGAGTCCCCGAACATCTCATTAAGCTCCATGGTGACTGGCGTTCAGACGCTTATAAAATTTACCTCTCTCTGCCTCTATCCACCCGCACACGGGTAGCGGACATTATGGCTGCTGGCATATTTCAGCCGAACGTTTAATTTTTCGGGTTTGTGCGTTAGGCATTAATGTCTCTTCCGCGTTGTCCACATTTTTTTTCATTATTATATTTCTCTAAATCTCCTTATCGTTCAATTTTTTTTTTCCCTTCCTTTTCAACGTTTGGGCCTATCAAATTTCTTGGGGACAATCATTTTTTTTAGAATGAAAATCAGCGATATTAAAGTCGAACGACGTTTCGATGACTCCATGTCATCATTTTCAAGTTCAAAATACATAAATTATATAATTGATTATATATGGGAAAAATTGTGTGAAAATTAATGGAATTTAGATGTGTTCAGAAAGTATTCAATTGTTATGTAAAGAGTTTGGCGCGAATGGAATCCGACTGCGTGTTTCATTTTTGTAATTTTTATTAAACAAGTTTTTTAGCCCAAACGTCTCGTCTCCTTTGTAATGGTGTTAGAAATAATTTGTATTTTTGATTTCATCAAATTCCTACTTTATTTGCAATAGATGCCATTGTAGTTTTAGGCGATTTCAAATTCCCCAAATCTGGGTGACCTAAACTCTCAATAAACTCTTTGTCTTCTTTAGTGACATACTGCCACGCACTGTAATAATTTCTGTGGATGCTTTAGAATTTGAGAAATTTTCTTGCTGGGAAGCCACCGTTGATTTTTGTCAAGCTTTATGGCCATATGGTAATGAACTCCAGATTTTGCATACTGTTCCCGGGCACAACTCCATTGAACTACATTGGCCGGCGTATCGTGGAATGAGTACACAACCACATCAACAAAGGATGTCCTTGTTGGAAATCGAGCCAACTCAGCTTGACTGTAAGTGATAAAGTAGACTTTCGAACAGTTCTTGTGTCCAGTTCTCCATTGCTACAGGTAGGAGTCTCATCATAATCGCTTTGTAATTCGTCTTCCGGGCAGGAATCAACTGAATTATACACTTTTATGAAGTCCATCTTTTAAGACCATTTGAGAAAACAAACAAACATATGTTGTAATATTTCGCAGTATGACAAGTGCGCCCACTATATTGTTTAGTATGCGGTTATTCATCTGTTGGATATGTTTCATGGTTGTCTAATGAGATTTACGCTTTTTACGAAGTGTTTATTCTAAAATCTTTATTTATTTTTTATTTTTTTCCAAGTCATATTTGGTGATTTTCTGGCATTTCTTAACAATTTAGAAATCCAAAATGATGGATCAAAAACGGCAGATTTTGTAAATGCATAACATCATTATGACGTCATAATCAACACATGGCTGTCAATAAAATAACATTTTTGGATGCTTTACACACCATATACTCAGGCTACTTAAGGCATGGTTTTAAGACATCAGAAGTACCCCCGGCAGAGGAATGAAACATCCTGTTTATTTGTCGACATAACTAGTTTCATCAAACCGTAAATTTAATCTGACGTTTATTTCACTAGTTTAGTCGGATGCAAATGCTTTTGTGTCACGTGACATTCCTTTGTCTGTGACGTCACAAAATACGTTTTGTGAAATGGGGAAAGGTTATGGGACAAACTTTGCTGAACAAATGTTGTTAAACTGTGCAACAAAATAAGTAAATTGTGTATCTGCCTTGTATACTGGTACTTTTCATTTATATTATAAGTTATTGAATCATTTATCATGTCACGTGACCTGTTTCTTCTAATTACGCAATTCCTATTTAACATGGACATGCATACAAGGCTATTTCATGAAGATAGTCTCAGCTGAAATATATTAATCATAGAAATGATTAAATAAAGTTTACTTTCTGTACCCCATTTAATCCGAAGATTTTGACCGTTTAACAATCATTCTGAGTCACGTGACCTAAATTTGAAAAGTGAAAGTTGTTCATATTGTTAAGGATACTGATAAGATTGTTCCCTACAAATTTCGGAAAGATTGAACAACAACTTCCCTTTGAAATAAAATATGTCATATTAACAGGCAAACCATGCCTTAAGTGGCCTGAGTAAGTTTCATTTTCTTCGCATGAATACTTTTCAAGATACATAGTGGGGAACTATGTGCACCCCCCCGCCCCCCTTCCCTCAGGGCACAAACAAAACAAAAAAAGCCCAAGCAGAATAGGGCTAACAAAGTTATGCTTACATAGAGTAGGTTTAATATTCACATGGAAATGAGGTGTTTTCTTTTCTTCTTTGTAGGTTGTTTTCGCAACATGTTACGCCAATGCTTAGATCCAGAAGGTATGTTACTACTCAAGCACATTGATGCCTGAATCAAAGACTTCCCACTTTTACTGAAAAAAGTACTTTATTTGATATATTTATGGTAACAAGAATGGCAATGAGATGAAAGAGAGAGGTGGCATTCCCTGGTGAAAATCTTTTAAATATCTTTGAAGATCCTTGAATATCTTTAAAGATCTGCAAAGACCTGTAGAGATCTGCAAAGATCCTTAACGACAAGGATCTTTTAAGGATCTTCAAGGATTTCATAAGGATCTTATAAAGATCTTATGAAGTTCCTGGCAAAGTTCGTGGAAATATATTTTCAAAGATCCTTCAGGATCATCAAAGTTTTGATAAGGATCCTACAGGATCTTAAAAGGATCTTTTCCAGGATCTTTTAAAGATCTTTTTCAGGATCCTTAAGGGGGGAGAACCTAAACTACAAGGAACCACAAAAATGTTGCTAAGGAAATCTCTAAACCTCCATAACTTTGGTTCCTGGACTCCAGTGGGCATCAAACGTTGTAGTGTTTGTTCAATTCACGTTCCCTTTAAATATTTTGAACCATGCCCATATTTGGTGTGTCACGTGACCAAAATGAAAAATGTCTAAAAACTCGGAAGGATTTGATCGTTTTCAAATTATTACTTTAGAATTTGCTGAAGAACGTCAATATCGACAACTTGTAGCATGCGTTTGATGAAATGTACAATATTTCGGAAGTTATAAAGCTTTAAGAGTGTTTCGCTGAGAATTCTGATAGAACTTATATCCCCGGGGTATCCAAGTTTTCTACAAACATAAACTTTTTCTTCTTAAAATTACATTGAAAACTGGGAATAACTCGGAAGCTAGAGTTTTTTTTGAAAAGATACAAGACTTCTGCCCCATGCACAGTAACCACACATAAAGATAGTCAAAGAGTCATTTCATTTTACAAAATTTAGTAAGAAGTCTTACTTTACATAATACAATTGTTGGTCAAAAAATTACAACTACAAATTGAAAAGCCTAGCAACACTCGTCTTCTGTTTAGCATCATTCCGAGATAATTACAACTACAAATTGAAAAGCCTAGAAACATTATTTTTATTCTGCTCGGTTTTGTTTATCGCCGGCTTTCCGAATAACCAGGTGAGCTTCAAAGAACTAGTTACCTAATGTTGGTCGAGTCGATCGTGAGTTTGCATACGCATACGGGTTTCGGCTGTTTACGTCCGCTCAATATGCTAAACTTTGCTCAAAGGCTGGAATTGGCGAACATAACAAAAGATCACTCGAAAAATTCACAATGAATTTTCGAGTAGAGCGAATTATCGCTCGAAATTTCAAAGCGAATTTTAGAAAAGGGCGAATTATCGCTCGAAAATTCGAAGCAATATTTCGAGCAGGGCAAATTTACGCTCGAAAATTCGCGTTGATTGAAACAATAGACGTCACGAAAATGTGGCAAATTATCGCCAAAATTTTGTTTGGAGCGATATTTCGTCGAAAAGCCAGGAATTTCATCGAAATTCACTTGCATTACTTTTGCACAATACTGTATATATTTTTATAGGGAATGATGAACAGTTTGCCTTGGTACTTTTTTTAGAAGATAAATATTCTGTTTTCCATAAAGGCAGAATACAAGAAGAGCATTATGCATACAATCAGGTTGTACATGTTCTTTGGGGAAAAGGAAAAACAGCACAGCACTACCCTGCAAGACTGATCTCATGCGGTAATTGCCTTAAAACATCTGATTTAATACACTTAGTATAAAGTGCCTGTTATCTTGTAATAAATTATACACATCTGCTTAAACTGAATTGCTACAATATTGTGCCGACTGGACAGACATAATCATTTTTCTATTGAATATCAGTAATACATGTAGCACACTGGCATTGTGTCGTTCCAGAAAATATCCATACCCCCCCCCCCCCCACGGAGGGTCATGGAAATTCCGAGGGGTAGGGGGGTCTAAAAGTGATAAATTTCCGAAGGGGAGGGGGTACAAAAAGAGTTTTCTTTCCAGAGGGTTTCCTTTCTGAACAAGCACATCAAAACTTACGTACTTTGTCTCTGTTATCGGAGAATGAAACAAAGCCAAATCAAATGTTCTGACCATTGAAATAATCCCAAACATCTTGTTCTTTCATGCATCTTTTATTTTCTTAGTTTACCGCCTCTCAAAAACTGTCTCTTGAAGTACGAACCTCCTAACCGAACCGTATCAAAATGGCCGACCAAAACTCCTTCCCAGTCCCCTGACCGTTGTTTCTTGGAAAAGCCAGGTTGCTCAGCTTTGTTACGAATGCGAACGATTCCTTCGTCGAGTAAACGCTAGCAATGGCAGAATCTCTTGAAAACAAAAACATAATCAGACTTCAAGACAAGTAAGTTAAATTTTTGATTGGAAAGAAAGATATTCTTTCTTTTTTCGGAATAAATTTGCGATTCACGTTCATTGTTTGTTCTTTCTGTAAGCTGTGTTAGCCGTGTGCGTGTTGATGAAAGTGATCGAAATAAATGTTGCGCTAACTGGTAAGCTTTTGTCCCTATTTTTCAAGTATAAAAAGGGTTTTAATTTCCAGGGGGTAGGGGATTTTCAGATTAAAACTCATGGAAATTCCGGAGGGTAGGGGGGTTCATCAAACACCCGCTGGAATGGAAATTCCGAAGGGGTGGGGGGGGTCCAAACAAAATAACCCTCCGTGGTGGGGGTATGGATATTTTCTGGAATGACACATTCCTAAATTAGCTAGCTGCAAAGTTCAAATAATTGTCTTTGGGTTATTAACTTATTATAGAGGCACTCACATCATGTGTAAATGTGCAGAAAAATATGTTTTTGTTGTGTTTTTTGCTATTACCTTTTGTCCCAGGGAGAGAGATGACTGTGAAAAGGAGACAATGGACCTCTCTTTCCCAGTAGGAGACAACCTAGATGATAATGATGGCAGTAGTGCTAAGCACAGAAAAATAAAATGATAATTTTCTTAAAGGGAGTGTTTCACGGTTCGGCGCATATGCCGGCTTATCAACTATATCCATTTAAAAAATCCAACTCACATGCACTTCTCGATACTTCAGTAATCACATACTATAATAATTATTAGTCCAGAAAATTTCAACAGATTACACCAATAATGTCGACATTGAATACCAGAATAAAGTGTTGGTCTGAATTATTTATTCCGGAAAGTTATTCTGGTATTCAATGTCGGCATTCCGCTCGGTGTAATCCGTTGAATTTTTTTGTGAGTTTAGTCATTTTTCTTGGACTAATATTATAGTATGTGATTACTGAAGTGTTAAGAAGTACACTGTGTGACAAAGTTGATAAGCTGGCACATACGCCTAACCGTGAAACAATCCTTTTAAATGAGAAATGATGAGCCTAAAAGTGTGAACGCATTTAATTAATTAATTAACATTCTTCTGTGCATGCATACTATCCAATCAGAAGCTGAGGATAGCTATCTTCGGCATCTGATTGGATAGTATGCACGCAGGTGGTCGCACTTTTGGACTCCTTGTTATTGTGATTAGAAATTATAATCACTAAAAGATACTAAAAGTATGCACTGTAACATATCATTATCTAATTAATAGACATAGAAATACAGGAGGAAGTACGAAATGGAAAGAGGAAGGTACGAGAACTATACACAAGTACCCTTGAAGAAAAGTAAAGGTAAATTGTGCAGTTTTGTTCATTTATCAACCCAATCAAGTCAGCCTCATTACTGTTGGAATATGGCTTTGAATCTATCTAACAATGATATAAAGGTGTTGACTTTCAATGGTTTATTATTTAATCCACAGAAACTAGTAAGTCTGCTAGTGCCCCATGGCAAGGTATGTGAAAGTTATAGATAATGATTAGTACAAAAAAGTGTTTGTTTCTGCATAGCACTCAATCAAAAATTAGGTATATAAAAAATTGTATGTTTGGAGTGCTGATAACTGATCTGATATAAACAGTCAGACGTTTTGGGGATAACCCTTTCATCAGTGTGAAGGGGTTTGACTGTTTATATCAGATCAGTTATCAGCACTCCAAACATACAATTTTTTTAATATAGATAATGATTAACCATTTGTATTGTACCTGGATTTTTTTCCAAAATTGGCTAGCAAACAAATGGTTTCTGCAACGTTTATTTCTTGGTTTAACATAACACACTTTGGTTTTCTGTAATGAAATTAGTTTTCTATGGGGTGGGGGGATTACAATGGCCCCATGCCCAACCCTCAAAAGGGATTTGTTATTTAACTGCTCTGTTTTACATGTGGGACCTTTTTTTGCCAGTGCAATAACCGATTATTGGTAATCACTGCATTCTAAACCATCGGACCAGGACACTACAGTGTTACACTATGGTATTACACTCTCATATTTTATATGTTCTCTTGACCTTACATACATGTATATATGGTAAAATGACATTGTAGCTGAATAATAAATTACCCAGTATTTGACAGGAATTTCAACATTTTCCCCATGTTGCTGACTGTTGTAACCCCAGAAGTACAAAAACATGGGCAAGCCATTTGCTATGAAATTGATGTGTCACCTCTCATGTGAAATCGTACACTAACGGCTTTCCGTTTTAAAACAGAATTCCATTCACAAGCCGTTCCGAAAATATTTGCATCCGTTCAAACACTTGGGTCATCCGTTCAAAAAAAATATATCCGTTCGAACGGCTTGGGTCACCCGTTTAAAAAAATCTCTATCCATTCGAACGACTTGGGTCATCCTTTCGGAGTACACTGCCCTGCGAGCAGAGTCGCTTTCAATCTTTCTAGGAAGATCGAAAGCGACTCTGTTCGCAGGGTAGGAGTAAACATTAATGGATTGAAATCTTTTGGCCGGCGAGGTTATTTCTTATCCGACAGTGAATCTACAAAGACACCAAAGCGTAAACAAAATGTGAGTTAATTAATAATTTTATGCAAGGTCGTGAAATTTGCACGGCAGATCAACCATCGTTTATAAACTGATTTCGGGGCATTTTCAAATGTAACCGGCTTTCGGGCCCTGCACCACAAGCCAAAATCTTACGGCCAGCGAGGTTATTTCTTATCTGACAGTGAATCTACAAAGACGCCAAAGTGTAAACAAATGTCGCGACACAATCAATGAAGACTTTGTTTTTTCGAATTCGTTGATTCACAAGTTGACCATTCAAAAGTCTATTGACAATTTACAACTTGCGAATTAATTAATATGCAAGGTCGGATCAACCATCGTTTATAAACTGATTTTGGGGCACCGGGTTTCGTGAAAATAATTAACCCAGTTATCTCTCAAGTGCAGTGTTGGCATGCAGGAATGCACAGGGAAATTTAGGTTTCGATTCAAAACATTCATAATTTAAATTCACAACAACATTCTTGGCGCGTGGCGACATCGACATGTCGCTCTCGCAGGCTACGTTCAAGTTCCCTTGATTCCTTTTCCTTTGCTACAATTTAATGTAATGCGATAATGATTCAAGACTAGTTGTTTCGCAGTCTTTAAATTTCAATTCAAAAGATTCCAGCATTTACGCTTCACACATGCAAAATGTATTTGTCAACAACCGATTTCACATTCTCGTTTGCGTAGGTTTTGTTTCCTGTTCAGTGATTCATGGTTTCCCGTTCAAAATTTTACATGAGCCGTTCAGCCGTTCATGGCTATCTGTTCGATATTTTTCATGAGCCGTTCGGTCGTTCAGTATCATCCGTTTCAAACGGCTTGGTGGCTTGGTTCCCCGTTCGATAGCCATGCGTTTCACGTGTTGTACATTTTCGCGTCAGGTCACATATTTAGTTCTTTGACTGCATAACCTGTAAAGTGCAGAGGAAAAGCAATAAATTTCTCTTGGCAAATAATGTTTGCAGCAGTACATCTAGTGAGTTTTTAGAATTCCTGACCTGAAGTACTCATGGTTTGTGTCTTGTTAAGTTGGATCTGATAAAGAGGAAAAGAAGCTGAAACAGGCTATGGAAATCAATTCCCAACAGGAATTACTGAGGTAGTTATAAATCTACACTTGGCCAGAAAAGTGATTTTAAACCCAGACATGTAATTATAATATTGGAACAGCATAAAATCCTTCTTGCAACCTGTCACTGATAACATCTTAATTATATAATGTAAAAAGTAGGCTCACTCAATGTTAAAAGATGCCTAAGGGAGAATTTTTTTCAGATCTTTTACAGCTTCTGCAAAGCAAGATACTGGCCCCCAACATGTAGGTTTATTATATTTTTTAAAAACTTACTCTTAGCATTGTAATAAAAAGTTTCCCTGGATTGTTTTTACCTAGCCTCCTCCGCAGGTAACTCCTGTGTCTCCGAGGTCTGGGGCAAAAGAACGGGCACTGGGGCCAAGGCGAGCGAAAAGCGGAGTTGCCTGCCAAATCCCAACGTACTTTCTACCGTCTGCACATATCCGCCACGCATTACAATTATTTGATCTTAGCCCAGTGGGGTAAGTATGAGTTTGGTTGTAAAACAATATGGCGTCGATGGCCGATCTGGTCGAACAGTTACGTGAGAAACTAGCAGCCATAAAGCCGCTAGATGAAGAAAATTGTTTTACATTTAATGTGACATGGTCTTCGTTTCAAACCTCCTTCAAGGCAAGTACCATAAAGGAGGCTGCCACCAAGTACAGTTATGCAAGTGACTGAGTAATTTCAAACTGTATGAAAAAAACAGTGAAAGTGCATAGCAGATTTGAATTCTGAAGAAAAAGAAAAACTCAACCACCGGCTGTTTTGAGGCACTGGAATGGTTTCTTCTATCTCTCGAGGCCAAGAAGTGAGGAACATTTTGTTGAATTCCTTACCTTACAGAAAAACGTTAATTACTGTACTGTAAGTTTGCTTTATAGCAAATTCACTTATGTTGAAAAAAACAGTTTTGATCAAAAACTCGAACTCTTCTAATTTGCCAGTTGAGTTTTTATTTTCTTCACAGTTAAAAACAGTAAAATGTCAACTTGCTTACGATGAATAAAACTCATTTGGTTCATGAGGTTTGGTTTTTCTCTGTATACAACTATGGACTATACTTCCACCAATATGATTCCTTGAAAGCCTTCACGGCCTTGAGAGGTTGAAGAAACCATTCCAGTGCTCATTAACCACACAGGAAATCTGCAGTGGTAAAAATGATTACAACAATTTATTAAAGATCAATTTAGATAAAAGAGCCACTCTTTTTTCAAATGGTTAGTATAGAAAATAGATGTGGATATATGCTACGTTGTCGGTTATTTGTCTTGGTATTGAAAGACACTTCTATACCAATGGCTTGGAACTTAAGCATAAACTTCAGAAGAAGAGACTCAGAGAAGCCAAAGGAAGTTTCTTGTGTGACTGAAGAACTTCAGAAGTGGTCGGAGGAGTTCAAAGTAGAAGAAACACGAGCAATTCATAGTTTGGGAAAGTACCGCCTTGCCCCAGTGTACGACCAATTCCAAATTGACCCCACTAGGTGGAATTACTGGAGCCCCGAAAGGCAAGTCCAACATGTCAACAGCTTCCGTGAATTTCTTCCTAAATCGTATGACTCGTACACAAAGCCCACTTCAGCTGGCCATAAGACCTCAAAGTCAACTAAGAGGAGAGCGGATCTGCCAGAGCCTGAGATTTTTGCTGATCGTATACCGAATGTCAACCCACCCCTGAAGAAAACTGCTTTGACTCCCCTACGCTTGTCAACAGTTGGAGAAAGCTCACAGTGGCAGGTAAGATTAATCCATACTGATTATTTACACAAGAGTACTTTTCACTGAACATCGAAGGTTTCATTTTGCAATGTTTTTTGTTTTGTTTTGCAATGTTCAAGCATTATCAATGACTTCTGAAAATCTCTCATAATGTCAAACAAATATATCCAAAGGTGACGTGTCTCAATCTGAAATTACCACCGTTAGAGTTACTCAGGCACATTTTAACCCTATTCTGCCAGGCAGAAGTATCTCCTTAAAGTATTTGCGCTATAGTAATGGTGTTCTATCCATTGTTTTAGTTTAATTTTATGGTTAAGTCTTCCCGACCTTTCAAATTGAGATCAAAACCTCCTATGAGTAACTCATGACACTTCTTTTGTAGTTTCAGTGCACTAGTGGTAGTAATCCAATGATGTAAATACATGTGTATTTATTTTGACTTTTTGAAGTGATGCTCGTGATAGTGCCTCTTTAAACACTGCCACAAAGTGTACACAAGGTGTTTTTCATGTAATTTAAGATGGAGGACCTCCCTGAAAACCACGTGACAGGAGCCTCCTCACTATTATTATTACCCGCTAATTACAAAATTTCAATACCAATTCCAGGGGGGGAGGGGCACTCCCATATATACGCTATATAGGTAGTGCCACTGGACAGGGTATGATTATTGACCATTTTGGTCTCGAACAGGGTATCATTTTCCCAGAAGTTGGCACGAAGATCGGTTAATTGCTGCCCGCATAGGGCAGCCTCCTAATTCTGTCCCAAGACTCGATTTCAGGATTTCCGTCTGCTGGAAAGATTTCTGGATGTTTGTTAGCAGTACCCAGTCCCCTCCACGTGAAAAGTCACATTGGTGACGAGCATTGCACACTCAAATTTGCACGAGAAGAGACAATTTTTGTTTTTGGGATTTCTTTTGCGCACTCAAAGAGATGCTGTTTTGAGACGCTCTGATGCTTGATTATAGCCGATTTTGGTTGTTTTGAGATGCTGTTGCACACGCTCTTGCACAAAAGGATCTTGCATGACATTGTTTTATTACCAAGCCGCCTTGTTTCTAGCGAACATATGAACTGACCTTTGCGAGATCCAAGTCGTGTGCTCCTTTTTTCTACGATTTCACGCACGCACGTTGCATTGGTTTACTTGAATCACATCGACAATTAAATATTTGGACACGTTGCATTGTGTTCACAATTGGTTTACATGTACTTGAATTGCCTCGAAAATTAAATATTTGGAAAGCAAAGACGAAACTGGCTGTGACATTGTAACAAATGTGTCTGTCACTACAACCAGATGTTGGCTTTGAGCTTTGTTATTATAAGGTTATTTTGAGACGCAATTGCACAAAAGGATCTTGCATGACATTGTCTTATTATAAAACCAACGATGACAATGAAATTACAAATGTGGCAGCACTTCACTTCCAGTATGGTACCCATAGTTCATACTCTGGAATATGATGTTAGTCAGAGAAAACGAAACATGTAGGAGTATTAAAGAAGCTTTACAACTACAAGTTTGCAGTGCTGCTTACTAATTTAGCCTTTCGGGTTAGAAAAAAATCCTTAAAAATTATCTGGAACAGGGTAACTTTTTTTAATATTTAGTCTGGAAAAAGGGTTGCAAAATTAGCGTTTTGTGGTCTGGTACAGGGTAAGGGTTTTTATAGCTCAGTGGTAGACCCCCACACAATTTTGGGGAGTACCCTCCCCCAGGGGTATAGATAACACACTTCCTGGCAACAAGCTTTGTGTTGACATTACTTAAGTGATATGTCGGAGCACCCTGCAGAGTTATTTCTTTCAAGATGTCTTGTTTCCAGTGAAATCTGTAATAAAGCAAGGCATCAATGTTTGCAGGTTCTACTGTGATATTCATAACTTGATCTAAAACTGGTTCTAGTCAGACATCCAGTTTCTATCGATATCATGCAAGTACATGTCACATTTCAGGAATATAATTAGATCTTCAAATTTTTATAACAGAGTATTTTATATATTTCAGTCACTGGAAATGCGAATTTCCGTATGACGCAAACCACCTTCACCATGGTTGGATTCACCCAGCCACAGGCAGCATTGCCAGTCATTCAGGATCAACAAAACAATTCCAAGGGGTTCACCTCACGTTTCCTGTGGCTGTTCCCAGAGCCTGTATTCTGCCGAATGAGAGATTCAACGTTAACTCCAAGTCAGAGAATTTAATGAACAACTTGGTATGACCACATTTGAACTATACCTTCTCATAGGTTGTCACAGCTTCCTCGTCCTATATTAAAATCATATCAAACCAAAACAGGGGACCGGGGAATTTATGAGTTTGAGCTAGAGTTTTATCAGCTCGGTTAGCCTAAATAGCAGACTTCCTAAACGCGTTCAGTCAAATGGTAGCCACAAGAGGAAAACCAGACGAAGGAGCTGAGAGGGAGCTCAGAGAACTTATTCAGTTAATCGACAAAGAGAAGGTTGTGGATGACTGTGCAAACAAGGGAATCAAGTGGAATTGGAACCCACCGCTAGGTTCACACTTCAGAGGAGTGTCTGAGTCACTGATTAAAGTAGCCAAGAAGTCACTGTAAATGCGAACTTCCGTTCCGTATGATGCAAACCACCTTCACGATGGTTGGATTCACCCAGCCACAGGCAGCATTGCCAGTCATCCAAGATCAACAAAACAATTCAAAGGGGTTCACCTCACGTTTCCTGTGGCTGTTCCTAGAGCCTGTATTCTGTCAAATGAGAGATTCAACGTTAACTCCACACGAGTCAGCCCAAGTCAGAGAATTTAAAGAACAACTTGGTATGACCACATTTGAACTATACCTCCTCATAGGTCGCCACAGCTTCCTCGTCCTATATTAAAGTCATATCAAACCAAAACAGGGGACTGGGGAATTTATGAGTTTGAGTTTGAGCTAGAGTTTTATCAGCTCGGTTAGCCTAAATAGCACTCTGGTTAATTTGCATTAATATACACGTGAAAAACAATACAAAGACAGTACTCAGGAGAAAATGGACTCATTATGACATCATCAATGTTACCCTGACATGATTATAGTGATACTGAACCAGTTGACACACCAAGGAAATATCTGTGTTAGCCTGTTTATCGATGTTAAGTAGTAAAACAATGTTTGCAATTGCTGTAATGACAGAGACGTTGTTGTGCTGTAAAGGTCACCTGGAGCAAGATATCCGACGAAAGATGCGAGATCTTGGAATTGGTCTGGTTCATGAGAAACTTTTCTTGGAGGACATTTTTGGTTCTGAGGCTAGAAAAGAGCTTGGCCTGGTCGAAGCTGCCAGTCGCGACAAGTTTGATGCTGTCCTTGAATCTCTTTATCCCATATGGACAGAACGTGAAATGGAGGCCAGGCAGTTATCCAGTGAGGATTGCATTCAATTTTATCCATACTTTCTAAACTACATTGCAGAAGACATGAAAAACATGATGATTGCCAGTGTGAGAAGAAAGGTCGGTTCTGATGAGTCGATGAACAATGGCATAAAGACACGTATGGAAAAAAGAAGCTCACTTGGCCTGAATGCATAGAGCAACTCAAGGCAATGTCAGAGAAACAAGAACGAAACATCGACAGAGCATTAACAGATGAAGAGGCATACAAGATTCATATGCTGAATGTCGGGCACTGATAGTACCAGTGGAGAAGTGGCTGTCAATGTCAAAGGAGCAAAGGGAAAGGAAGTTGAAACAAGTCCAAAAAATGACATTGTCGGAAGCATTTGGTGTTAGGGCCTCGGGAACCAGTTCTACAATATTAGAGGCAGCGTCAGAAGGCATGCCTTCTTCATCTGTAAGAAACCAGGGCAAAGTGGAAGACATGGTGGACGAAGAAGCCTATCCTCTCCCAGGGACAAGAATGGGTTCCATCCAAGGATAATAGCCAACCAATTGCAGTCATCAGAGGCCGGATACACAACTGGGATCCAGCCAAGGGTAAAAACCGTTGAATTACAGTCATCAGAGGCCAGAGACATGGATGGGTTCACGCCAAAGATAACAGCCAACAAAGAGCAATCATCCGAACATCAATACACATACACATGGTTAAAAGACACAAGAGCCTATATGTGCTACGGATGTGACCATCCACTCAGGCCTAAACCAACCGACCTGATTGATGTTTTGCCCCCCCCCCCCCCCCCCCACACCTTTTGATGTTGTCTTGTACCGCAAAGAGTTCAGAATGTACAAAACCAAGGCGGGCGCTCTCACCTATTCAGTCCAGCCAAAGAATGCCTACTATCACCTAAAGAAAGCATGTGTGGTTAAGAAAAACAAACAGGTCACAACGGAAGATTTGTGTAAAGCTTTTTGGTCTACAGAAAAGTCATATGGATCAATTGCGTAAGGAATTCGCTTTTCATTGATTATGGACTGTAACTAGAAATAATTGTAAGCCTGGGTACTGCTTATTATACAGATGAATTGTTAATGTGACCGGTACTACTGTAATGTGAGACCAAGCGATGTCACGCGACACACAGAGTTTCATGTTCCAGATTTTGGATTTAGATTCATTTTGACTCTCGTGTTTTCAGTGCTTCGTAACACTGTTATGTCAGATATGAACTGTTCGTTTGGTTCACAAGAATCACCTTGTAGTTCTCTCGGATCTAGTACAACTGTTCTGCCACTGGATGCTTGTAAACAAGACGTCACAGCTCACTTACTTGGTCTTGGTGTGAGCGGCAAGCGAGGATGGTGATCTCAAAGTCCAATAATCACTGAGAAGGAGCTAATCTTAAACAGAGCGGGGCGCTTTGATTTGTCTGAAGACAGGGTAGCAGCTATGACCATCTGTCCAAAACATAGAAGAGACCTAACAGGCGAGGTCGTAAAAGTACGACATGTTGCTATCCATTGCACAAAGGTCAACGCAAACAGGTCAAGGACCCACGCCATGTAAATTTCGCAGTATCAAAATAAATATTTGTATTACATAATGCTGTAGTAGCAGTAGGTTCGGGTGAGTACTATTCATTTGAGAATCGTCCCATCAATCTTACTTGGGGATATCACCAAGCTCTATGAGTGTTTACATGAATTTGTAATGTATAAATTAAGCGCTTGCGTCACGTTAAAAATTTGAGCACCTCAAATCGACCCCAAAAAACACAAGACACAAGTAGACACACGAAGGAGTTCAGGTGAGTAATTTTACCTTCAAATAGGAAGCGTTTTTTTCCCTGTACAAATCCTAATAATTTTGCTATTACGCAACTGTTTATATCGAAAATATAATATATTTTCCAAAATATAAGAAATGGCTCAATGAGCTGATGAGACCATCAGGACTTGATGCCAACCAGTATGAAGAGACCAATAATTACACATAAGCATCAACTCAACACCTGTTATCAGCTCATTGCATTGAACATACAAAAATTAATTTTTATACCTCAAAGCCCTTCCGTATACAGTCAACTGTCTCTTAATGGACACCTCTATAAGACAGACACCTCTGAAAGACTGAGACCTGGTGTTGGTCCCGAGATTTACATTCATTGTATCCCATTTGTAGCCAACTGAACAGCTTAGTACATATGCTGTCAGTTGTTCCAAAGCAATCTGCAAGTTATACATTATGTCAAACCATGGTTTAATCAAAATAATTCATGGCTAACAATATTAAATTTATTAGTCAGGGCTGGATATACCGGTTCAGTTTGACACACTGAAAAGCAATATTAATATCATGAAAAAACAAATTTATCTAGTTTAATCTTGTCAATTAATTTATTGGCAGGTCAAATAGTTATTTTTGAAACATCCCATCATCCGTACTAATCTTTGATTTCTTTTGTAACAACAGGGAACTGTACGGTTTTTAATGCGGCAGAGGATTTACAATACAAGATATTACCAATGAAAAAAAGGCCAGTGAGCAAAGAGCTGGCAGCACAGGCTGATCAACAAGACCAAGAAAAAATCTACAAACAACTGGAGGTAGAACTAAATGTAACAACAGGGAACTGTACTGTTTTCAATGCGGCAGAGGATTTACAATACAAGATATTACCAATGAAAAAAAAGGCCAGTGAGCAAAGAGCTGGCAGCACAGGCTGATCAACAAGACCAAGAAAAAATCTACAAACAACTGGAGGTAGAACTAAAGAAAAAAAAAGGAAGTCTGTCTGCAGTTAGACAAATGATGGGGTTGACCTTCAAAGAAAGAAGAAATCAAATAACCCAGATAGAGGATGCAGATCCGAGCAGAGTAGTGCTTCAAAATTCCCCTTCTTGAACCAGGAATTACCTGTAAGTAGCTGTCATAGTTTAGCGCATGATCGCACACTCGAGCATGCTTGACTAGAATAAAAGATGTCTGTTATGTTAACCGCTTGTTCATCCTGAATTACAACATGGTGTCAGAAGTCAGATAGCGAATCCAGAAACCAAGCCGGTTCCTTGTCTTCGTTCAACGTTTTGATACTTCGATTTCGTCCCTGTTCTTCGTTCCATTCGTTCGCCTTTGAACGCCACATCGCAAGCAAACATGGCAGAACTCGCCGGACTACCGATCCCCAGAATGGACTGGTCTTCAACCGACGCGCCGCAAGCACTAAAGAAATTCAAAAACCTCTGTCAGCTCTACTTCTCTGGCCCACTAAAGGAGAAAAGCGAGGAAGAGCAAGTCAGCTACCTCTTAATTTGGTCAGGCGAAGACGGAATCGAGTTGGTTTCCACGTGGTCGCTAACAGCCGATGAAAAGAAAACTCTCAGCACATACTGGGAAAAGTTCGAGGATTACGTGGCGCCTAGAAGCAATTTCAGGCTTGCACGCTACAAACTCCGCACCCTGAAGCAGGAACCTGGCGAATCCGTCGATTCATTCCTCAAAAAGGTACGGATTCTAGTAAAAGAGTGCAAATATACGAACCCCGACGAACACATTATTGACGCTCTAGTCTTCGGATCGAACAACCCACGCGTTCAGTCAAAACTCCTCGAGTTTGATGCCACTCTAACCCTTAACAAAGCAGTGGGCATCGCAAGAACCCTAGAAGCCACAAGTAATCAATTACAGGACATCAGAGGCAGCCAAACAACCACAGTCGATGCTCTGGGACAACAACATGGCCGAAACACAAGGCACAGGGCACCCAACATGAAAACACCACCAGCACAAGGTCAACAAGGCGAGAGATGTGGAAATTGTGGCACCTTCCACCATCCACCCCGAAGATCGTGCCCAGCATATGGGACAAAATGTGGGGCCTGTGGCAAGTTTGGCCACTGGAAATCTGTGTGTCGTTCCTATCCAAGGGACAAAACCAGTTACGAGCCATCCAGGGATGGGCAGTACAGACCACAACAAGGCATACATGCCATAGACAGGAAAGAGCCTGGCACCGAATATCCAACAGCACAGAGTACTGATGCTACACACATGCAGGACACCCCACACCTGTACTTCCACACCCTGTATATAGACAGTGTCTTTGAAAGAGATACTCAAGCCTTGTTACAGCTAGAAGTGGATGCAGGTCAGAACATCATGCCTCTACTGTGCAAAATCGACACAGGAGCGGAAGGGAATGTTATCCCTGTAAACACATACAAACAGCTATATCCGCAGTCAGCATATAGCCCAGACGGTGCACCCTGCGGTCTGAGTCCTTCTAACACAACAATTACTGCTTTTGGTGGTCACACTATACAGCACTATGGCACTTGTGAACTTAACTTATCACACAACGGCCACTCCAAACCGTACTCCTTTCATGTGGTGGACACAACTGGACCAACGATCCTGGGTCTCCCTACCTGCAGGGATATGAAACTCGTCACCCTCAACTACAGCCTCACCACTGCCACCTCTCCACAGGCAACAACCCCTATACAGAAACCCATTGGTGATACAGATGCAAAGAAGGAGCTTCTCCTCCAGTATGAAGACTGCTTTAAGGGTATTGGCTGTTTCCAAGGGGAGTTTCACATTACCCTGGACCCTACAGTTCCACCAGTCATCCACCCTCCACGGCGAGTACCCGAGGCACTACGTGAACCACTTAAAAGGAACTTGATGCCCTTGCCCAGCAAGGCATCATAACCAAAGTAGATGAACCCACTGACTGGGTTAATTCATTAGTCTGCGTTACAAAGAGCAATGGCACACTCCGGCTGTGTCTTGACCCTAAAGACCTCAATCACGCCATCAAGCGGCCACACCACCGTACACCAACACTGGACGAGGTCTTACCAAGGTTGAGTGGCGCCAAATATTTCTCTATTGTGGATGCCCGCAGTGGATACTGGAACATCCAACTCGACCATGAGAGCTCCTTGTACACAACTTTCAACTCACCTCATGGCAGGTACAGATTCTTGAGGCTCCCATTCGGCCTAATCTGTGCCCAGGACATCTTTCAGAAGAAAGTGGATGAAACATTCGGTGACCTCCCTGGTGTCACTGGCATTGCCGACGACATAGTCATCTACGGGTGTGACCAAACTGACCATGACACAAACCTGAGAGCTGTCATGGAACGAGCACGTGAAACTGGCCTCCGCTTCAATGCAGACAAATGCAAGATAAGGTGTACTGAAATACCCTTCTTTGGAAACATCATCAGCGACAGCGGCCTCAGATCAGACCCACAGAAGATTGAAGCTATCATTAACATGGATCCTTCAGCGAGCCTTGCTGACCTACAAACCTTTCTTGGCATGGTCCAGTTCCTCAGTCGTTTTGTACCCAACCTAGCGTCTCTATCAGCTAACCTCTGGGACCTGACCAAGAAGAGCAGCGAATTTCAGTGGGGCCCAGAACACCAATCGGCCGTCAACGAGGTCAAAGAGGCAGTCAAAGTGACCAATTCACTCCAATACTTCGACAGTACAAAGCCAGTCACCGTCCAAGTTGATGCATCAATGCGTGGTCTTGGCGCGACTCTCTTTCAGGACAAGGGCCCTATCGAATACAGAAGCAAGCTTCTCACTGAAACAGAAACCTGCTACTCAAACATTGAAAGAGAAATGCTAGCTGTTGTACACGGCCTTGAGAAATTCCATTACTATGCATATGGCCGACACGTCACTGTCGAAACAGACCACAAGCCGTTGGAGGCGATATTCAAGAAACACCTCTCCTCCGCTCCACCACGCATTGCAAGAATGATGCTTAGAATTCAAAAATATGATGTGGAAATAAAGTATGTTCCAGGAAAGGACATTCCAATGGCTGATGCACTGTCTCGAATCAGCCCACTCCCAGGCGACACAATTGAAGGGCTTGATGTGTCAGTCCATGAACTACACCTCCACCTGAACGCCACCCCAACAAGGATCAACGAAATTAAAGAGGAAACAACTAAAGATGAAACCCTCCTCTCACTCCGTGCAGTCATCACGCAAGGTTGGCCCGATACAAGATCAGAATGCCCAGCGCACCTACATGCATATTGGAACTACCGTGATGAATTAACTGTCGCAGATGGCATCATCTTGAAGGGTACACGCATCCTTATCCCTAAACGCCTACAAGCTGATGTGTTGAAGCAGCTACACTATGCACACCAAGGTGCAGAAAAGTGCAAACTCCGTGCCAAAGGATCGGTGTTCTGGGCTAACATAAATCGGGACATTGAAGAAATGGTCAAATGCTGTGCCCCATGCCAACACAATCAAAACATGAATGTGAAGGAGCCCCTCATGCCCCACGATGTTCCTCAGAAACCATGGCACACTCTAGGATCTGACTTGTTCTTCTGGAACAACTCGCCCTATTTGCTATTATCTGATTACTATAGCAAATTCCCACTAGTGAGGAAGTTGGACAACATCCGATCGGATACGACAATTGCCCACCTGAAATCCATATTTGAGGAGCACGGCATCCCAAGCAAAATCATCACTGGCAATGACACTCAGTTCACTTCCGCCTTATTCCAGGAGTTCAGTAGCAGCTATGGATTTGAACACAGAACCACTAGTCCATACTTCCCACAGGCTAATGGTTTTATCGAGAGAACGGTGCAAACGGTAAAGAATCTCCTACAGAAGTGTAAAGAATCTGGTGCAGATCCTCATCTTGCTATGCTATGCCTGCGAAGCACTCCTCTTGATCACAGCATCCCGTCGCCAGCAGAACTCTTAAACTCAAGAGTTTATCAAGCCAATCTACCGGCGATCTCCAAACCAAGCCTGTCCCTATCAGCAGATGGTGACATCAACTCCAAACTCCAAACAAGACAGGAAAAGCAGAAGTCACAGTATGACAAAACTTCCAAGCCCTTTCCTGCAATACACCCTGAAGACCCAGTGCATGTTCTCAACCCACACAGCCGAAAGTGGGAACCAGGTGTCGTCAGGTGCAACACGCAGGCTCCTCGCTCATATGTTGTCGACATGGCAAACGGCAGTATCCGCAGGCGTAACCGCCGCCACATTCACCCCACAGGAGAGAACATCGCGTTGCAGAACAGCAGCAACATGGAAATTGCAGAGCCTCCACTAGTACTGCAACCCCCGACCTGTACCACTTCACCGAGCACACTGTCTAGGGACGATATCCCTACAAGCGAGCAGACCACACCAACATCCCCGGTGCCTAGCCCCGCAACCACAGCAGGACCTACGACCGGAGAGACCACACTGCGCCGTTCCTCCAGGGTGATCAAACCCCCTGTCAAGTTGAACTTATGAACTGAACTTAAAACATTGCATTATTTCTTGTTTGATCTTATTAGCTTTTCTTGTGTTTACTTTGTTTTATTTAGTTGTTACTCCTTTTCCTTGTTCGGAAAGAGGGGGATGTCATAGTTTAGCGCATGCGCATGATCGCACACTCGAGCATGCTTGACTAGAATAAAAGATGTCTGTTATGTTAACCGCTTGTTCATCCTGAATTACAACAGTAGCAATATTGTACAGTATTGTTATAGGTTTTCATTACATCATATATTAACCCATTTACACCTCAAACGCCCCTAACCGCCCGTACAAAATGGCACCTGGATTCGCTCCTTTCCCCACTCCCCCTTAGAATTTTTTGTGTTTTGTTTCCATAGAGACCTAGCAAGGTAATAAACCAATCATTTGCCGTCTTTTGCGCAGATTTTAACACGTGATGAGAGGCTCCACGAGGTCTGGATTTTCCAAATTCGCGGTGCCATAAAATTCCATCGAACAATGGCTAATTGTATTGTGTGGTTCCAGAAAATATCCATACCCCCCCCACGGAAGACAACTGGAAATTCCGAGGGGGTGGGGGGTTAAAGGCCCAGGAATTCCGAAGGAGAGGGGGGGTTCACGCAGAGCTTGTTTTCCAGAGGGTTCCCTTCTGAACAAACACAACAAATTCGTAAGAAATACTTACGTACTTTGTCTCTATTTTCGAGGAATGAAACCAAGCCAAATCAAACATTCTGGCCATTGAAATAAACCCAAACATCTTGTTCTTTCATGTATCTTTTATTTTCTGAGTTTACCGCCTCTCTAAATGAGAAAAAATGTCTCTTGAAGTTGCAAGCACGAACTGAACCGAACGGGATCAAAATGGCCGACCAAAACTCCTTCCCAGTCCCCTGGCCATTGTTTCTTGGAAAAGCCAGGTTGCTCAGCTTTGTTACGAACACGAACGATTTTCGAATTTTCCTTCGTCGTGCAAGCGCGTCTTGAAAACAAAAACATAATCAGACTTCAAGACAAGTAAGTTAAATTTTTGATTGGAAAGAAAGACATTCTTTCTTTCTTTGGATTAAATTTGTGATTCACGTTCATTGTTTGTTCTTTCTGTAAACTCTGTTAGCCGTGTGCGTGTTGATGAAAGCGATCGGATTGTAACGTAAGCTTAAGCTTATATTTTGCGTAACTGAGTCTTCATTTTTTTAGGTACAAAACCTTTTGGAATTTCCGAGGGGGGTAGGGATCCATGTTTAAAAATACTGGAAATTCCTGGGGGGAGGGGGGGTCATCAAAGACCCCCTTGGAACGGAAATTCCTGAGGGGTGGGGGGTGAAAACCAAAATGTCTTCCGTGGGGGGGTATGGATATTTTCTGGAACCACACATTGTAATTGATCCGGCTAGAAATATTGGTGTGATTTTGACTCTAATATGAATTTTGAGTGTCAAGTGTCTAGCATATGTAAGGCATCTTTTTTTCATATTCGCAATGTATCTCGCATAAGAAAGTATTTAAGTGTGGAGAGTACCAAGATTTTAGTTCATGCTCTCATCACGTGTAGGTTGGATAATGGAAATGCTTTATTGTACGGACTTCCAAAATATCTTATTTCAAAACTTCAAGCTGTTATGAACTGTGCTGCCCGTCTAATTTTGTGTAAACGGAAGTATGATCATGTTACTCCGTTGTTGATCAAGCTTCATTGGCTCCCTGTTAGTCAGCGTATTGTTTTTAAGATCCTATTATTGACATTTAAAGCGCTTAATGGACTTGTGCCAATGTATATAACTGATCTGTTGGACAGATATGTGCCATCACGATCTTCATCTAGAGGTCTTCTGAAGGTTCCTCGGTCCAATTCTAAGTATGGCGACAGATCCTTTTCCGCTTGTGCACCAACACTTTGGAACGGCCTACCTGATCATTTGAGACTTGCAGTGGACCTGCCTTCTTTTAAGCGTGATCTTAAGACTTATTTATTTTGCCAGTATTTTTATTAGTCTTTTATTAGTTTTTACCTTGTGACGTAGACTTTTACCTTGTGATGTAGACTAAATTGATGTAACAGCGCCTCAGAACTTTAGGATAATGTGCGCTATATAAGTGTATTATTATTATTATTATTATTACCTAGAGCGACTGGAACAGTATTTTGTGGCGAACAGCATTCCAGCAGATTCTGCAGAGTCGCACAAACGACGAGCGACCCTAATATCTGTTATCGGCTCAGTGCTCGAAATTAAAAATAAATCCAAGTTGTCCTTATGCCAAATGTCGGACAACCAAACCCCCGACTTTGGTTGCCCTGATGACTGCTTGGTTGTCTGACCTATTGCCTAATTATGGGTTTTGACTCAATTTTCACAATTCTCTGAAGTGCATTCATTCAAATAATAAATTCACAATGTTTCGCACAAAGTTAGTATATATGTACACCGCTGTGACTACTTGTTTACTTTATTCAGTGTCAAGGTTCAATACTTATAACATGTCTGGGTCCAGGGCTCAAAATGACTAGTACGGACACCCGCTATTACAGACGAAGTCCAACCCTCCCCCGGTGGAAACTATAGAGGTTTGACTGAAAATTACTCCTGCTATTGCAAACTCTTGCAATTACGGACTCCAAACTTAATGTCCCGAGGGTGTCCGCTATAACAAGAGTTGACTGTATTGCCAAGCAAGCTTTTGGGTACATTTTTAACTGCAATCTGGCCAAAAGACTTTAGCAAGTGCTTTGCAAATGTGTTCTAATTCCCTATTTACATGTCAGGACTATACATGTAGTATGGACAACTATCAATCAGAGAAAGTTGTCTGGTAGGAGGTAAATAAACTTGAAGATTTTCCAATTTTTTTCAACCCAAAAGACTCCAGCACTTGCAATATTCCTGTATGTCTACAAAAACTCTAGTTTCTCTCATATATTTCCTGGATATACTCCATGGACAAGTATTTAGCTTCCATTGCAGTTGTGTATCTTACAAGGAAAACAACCAACTAACCTAGCAACATCAATGCTTTCCACAAACGAATTAGGTGATTTACTTGATATAATTCAAGGTTTTACTAGGGTTGAAGTTGCCACTGGATCCCCTTTCAGGAATACAGAACAACAACAATAATATTCATTTGAACAATGAAATTAATGTTCAGTGAAACAAGCTTGCTGGTGAAAGCAAATCAATAATCTATAAATGGGAAGCCAATAAAGTTCTTGGTAACAAGCTATAAGTTTTCTTTAAAAGAAAATCGCTTCCATGTATTCGAACAAGCATATATAAATCTTTACATTAAGTACACTGTATATGTGTATCTCTGAGTAGCTCACCTTCAAGATGCCGCTGTCGTTTAGCCGAAGAAGCATCTTTCGATTTGTCGTCTTACTCCGATGAGTATATGATGTTATCTAGCCAAATCCACCGATGGCCCCTTTGCCAGATCTGATCAGGTTTCTTTTTGGAAGCGTAGCTACTTCCAACTGGACGACCGCCATAAGACAACATCGCAACATCCACAAAACGTTTCTCGAAGAGCGATAAAAATATCCCACAGACCCTAACGTAAGTGAAATAAACAAATACCTGATCCTACATATACCAGCAGCATTTTCCTTCGCGGCCCTTTGCCATTTTTATATTCACTTCCAACTTCCCCAAAATTATATAATCAAAAATAACCACAGAAAAATGACTTTAAAATAAAGCACTTTGCCCCAGCTCTCATCCTACCGCTTTAGCTGGGCAACTCCGCTGAGGCTTTTAGTCACACAGGAAGGCGAATTTAATATTTGGCCGATTACGTCATTGGTTGAATAAAAAGTGGGAATGAAAGAGGCTCAACATTGAGAGAGGTGTGGAAGAAGAAAAACGTGACTTCCTGAAAGATCAAAGAACAAATGGTGATTTTTTGTTTATTTATACTGCTCTTAAAAACTGTTATTTGATGCGCCCAAAATCATGTTATTTTTGTTGTATGTGCGAATGAATTGAATACATTTGGGGATGGGCCACTTTATTTTTGAGGTTGGGTGATTTTTCTGAGCACAAAACTTTTCCATCTACAAGGTTGCGAAAGAATAATATTGCAGTTTTTACTTGTTAGATATTTTTTTGTTTGGCTCATTGTGCATGATTTTTCCCCTATTATTCTGTGCCTGAATTGTGTTTGGTAACTGTCAACCCCCACTCAAAACTAAAATGTGGATAACTTGATATTTGTTCAGTCCTAAATATTAGACATTTTACTCGGCCAGCGACAAAATGCTGGGGGGTAACTTGCGATGGACCAGCATCCCATCCAGGGGGAAGTTACTCCTAGTTGAAAACCAGTGTGGGCCACTTTGGTCCAAGTGCGGCTTTGCCACAATGTGAAGGATTTATTATATTTGCAGGGATTTTGATTTTAGATAATAGGGGCTGGGGCTTTTGTTGGACATTTATTGTATTCGTACACATCATGTTTATTGCAGCTACTGGAATGAAGAGTAACATGTGGTCAACAGCAACCTTTAGGATAAGTGAGCTTTTCAAATAACATGCTAAACTTTCCAAACTGCCTGTCATAGTATGCAGAACTTGCTACTGTTGCATTACGTTTATTATGTCACGTTATAGGAACGTGTACCTAGAACATTACCTTATAAGGGCATATGATTCAGGTCAGAGCACATGTACTTGGAGCCGAGTGATACTATTAAAGTAATAGAGTTGGTTACACCGCTCTCCTCCTACTATTTTCTGACACTGCCCTTTGTTCCACAGATCACTGATTAAGAATGGGAAGTAATAAAGGATCATTGTTCAAGTAATTTGAAACAATGAACAAAAAGTAGATCGGAAGAAAACAGAGGCAGTAAAGAGAGGATACGATTGGGTGGGCAAAAACAAACGGTTTTGCGCTTACTACTGAAGTGCTATCCCCCCTTTAACTACAATAATACTTTGTACTTGGCACTCACAATGCCTACACCACCGCATTCCCCACCTCCACCCATCCAAACATCTACACTGCACTCAGCCTCCACTCAAATCCACGTCTTCCTTCTGGATCGGATTTCGAGTGAAAGCAACCAAGGAAAACACATTTCATAGCCTTTTATACTCTTGCATACTAATTTTAGGTGTGACCCCCTTGCCTAGCACACTTGTTTATTCTTAATCAGTTCTCGTGGGACAATCAGGCAGTTTGAATATTAGCAACTGCAGTGCCATCCTCAGAGACCCAGGGGCAATTAGTGGGGGTGAGGAAAAACATTGACAGAGATTAAAGAGCAAGCAAAAAAGGAGATCGAGCGAGCTAGACTTGTACTTTTCTTTGCTGCTTTTTTTCCCCAACCCCACTAACTACCCCATGTGTCTCCGAGGATGCTAAATTATTGTAATCCCCCAATTTAATACTGTGTGATGACAAAGAAATGACAGACTTTTGAATGATAAAATAGCTGTGTTTAATTTTCCTGATAATTTTAACATTTCTCCAGTAGAGATAATACAATGTGATGGTACTCCTCTGTATCTACTAATCTGTATAAACTATATATGTGCTATTAGAAAAGGTATGCGATTTTAAGTTCCATGTGGAGGCTTGATGGGCAAATTTACAGGAAATGGTAAATGCGTAAAGGTTATCGGCCTTTAATTGTTTCCTACAACATAATATTTATTTAATATTTTTTATTGATTTGTAATAGCAATTGCTGTATACACCCATTCGCCTTCTGCATATTCTTCCTTAAAGGACCTGAGCCTTCTTCAACTGCCCTGTGAGAAACAGGTGAAGAAAAATATAAACGAGCAAAGCACAAAATGTGGAATAGATGAAGAGGCCATCAAAGAGGAGGTAAAAAAAATATGCTGAATTTGTAGAAATACAACAAGAGAAGATTAAGCTAAAACCCCTTGATGAAACAAAAGTGCAATCAAAAATCGTATTTAACATGTCAGGAAACAAAGTTATTGGATTTGCTATGTCCCCTGATGAGCTGCCATTCATAAATGACATTTTTTCATCCCTAGATGAAGAAACTGACAAATTATGTGTTACAGTATTTGGAGGGATCTGACATCCAGCTACAGCATTATAGGCCCTTACTTCAACTGTGCAAACGTCCTGAGATCATTCTTTTCTCTGACTGTGTGATGAGAACACTCAAGGTGTTCTCATCATATCATTTCTGAGTAAAGGCGATGGTTTGTGATGGTGCAGCAACTTATTCTTGTTGAAAGTTCTTGCAGAATACAAGGGCACACAATTGTCACTTGAACATGGAGTCAGCATGGATTGATTCCTCCCCAAGATGACATTTGCTAACCCTTATGATCCTGAACAGGATAATTATGTCTTTATGATAATATGCCCTTCTCATCGGGTATATGAAGGAACATCATTTATACAATAATAATTACAATACATATCCATATCCATTCCTTTTCATAACTTTATTATAATATTTTTAAATATCCATTAAATTAAACCAATTTATTAAAAAAAAAACATTGAAAATAAAAGAGCTGGAAAAGAAGTTTAAAGGAAAGCTTGAATCTGTTAAGAAAGAATTCCAAGAGCTTAAAGATGACTACAACGTCTAAATCACGTCAAGGAAAACCTAGATGCAAAGATAACAGCTGCACATGAGTATGCTGTACAAAATGAACAATATTCAAGGAAAGATAGCGGCAAATATTTGGCTTAAACAAAGAATGGGATGAGGAAAACTTAGAAGACAAGGTAATCATGATGGTAAAAGAAAAGCTTGATGTCGATTTAAAACAAGAAGACATTGACATTGTCCACAGAGTAGGGAAGATGGAACAAAATGGAGATGCAGTGATTGTGAAATTTTCATCAAACAAAACAAAAATGAGAGTAGTCATGAAAAGAAGAGTCCTTAAAGGAACAGGAATCACCATTGCTGAGGACATCGCACCAGAAATGTCTATGATTTATCAGTCAAGTGCCTGTGGTATATTGGTCAAGCATCAGTGGAGTACTGGTCAAGTGCCTGTAGTATAACAGAGAAGTGTCAACGGTTTATCAGTCCAGTGATTGTGGTATACCAGTCAAGTGTCAATGGTATATCAGTCAGGTTTTAGCCCAGTATATCAGGTATATCCTGTCAAGTGTCTATGGTATATTTACCCTTCATTACGTTCAGTCATTGTTTACGCTTCTTTAAATTTTTTTATGCATCTTTATTCCGTTTACGAGCTTTACCGTTTTCGGGAGTTTTCGTGACAAATAATAACTTGCAATATTTTATTTAGAATGGATAAATTGAGTGTTGTTACCATAGTGTGGTGGTTTAATTAATTTAATAGTTAGGTAGCTTGTCGGACTTGATCTGAGACTTGAGCAGTCCGACTCAAGTAGCCGGTATGCATGGAATTTCAAACAGCGCGCTTTCGCTCGTTTGCGTTTCCAAAACAAAATGAAATTTTTGAATAAGAAAAGGTTAATTCCCAAAGGAGAGAAATTTCATTGTACAGCAACCGTGGACGCTTGGGTAATTAGAATGCATTTGTATTTGCAACGGTCAGATTTAGTTGAAGAGCTCTTGCTTGTTTGTGCCGAAATAGGTCAAATAGAAATCCTTCTGTATCTTGTAAGAGTTTAGACCAGTCAATCAGCTTCGTAACTGGACAAAGGTAATTCGTAGTCAGTTGATTTAGCTGCGACTGATTTATTCGTTCTGATTTCAGTGATTTTGTCTCTTGATTTTGTTGAGCGAGCGAACGAATGATTCATTGGAATTTGACATGAGCAGTTTTGCCTTCTAGTTTTGGGTTCTTTCGTGGTTCTTGTGCATGTGGAGGATACATTAACTAATTTGTAATGCTGTAAGTTTAATAACTTGTGTATTTTTAGGGATACTGTATATCGAGCGAGCGAAACGGTGAGGCGGTCGGCAGTAAAGCTTTTGTATGCGATTCCGTGGACTGGACACATGGATAGTGAATTTCGGACCAACTCAAGATAATATGTGATACAAATACACTACACACTTCAACAATAAAAACTGAAAGATAACATTGTGTTGGTGATTTTGTTGCGGGTCAGCGCGGAGATTTATCAACAAAATATTGTGCCGTGCACATACATGTGTGACAAGACACAAATCAAGAGTACAATTGCCAGGAATTGTTCAGGGTTTGTTCAGACACTTAAATCTGCGAAAATACCACAGTTATGATTGACAAAAACGAAATAACGCCACAAAATAAAAGCAACCACAAAATGGTAAATAGCCCATTAACGATACTTTACTAACGCGTAAAGATCTCCTTTCTGATCGCTTTACAGTTGTCGTAAAATATTGTAAATGTTCCCTTTACGATTTTTTACAATACGCATAAAGATATTGCGTTTTATAGTCTCTCTCCGGAGTCTTTACGTACTATCGTTTCCAAACGTAAAGACGTTATTTACGAAATTGTAAAGAAGTTCGTAAAGATGCGTAAAGAAGATCTTTACGGAAGCGTAAATTTAAGATTTCATGCTGTGGGTATATCGGTCAAGTGTCAGTGGTGCATTGGTCAAGTGTCAGTGGTATATCTGTCAAGTGTCAGTGGTAGATAGAAACCAAGATTGAGCCATCTAATATTGTTTTAGCACAACCCAGAGACCGATCTATTCAGAAAAAAATGTTCAGTAAAAGTAGTTTTATTTCTAGTTTCGGTTTCTTATTTCAGCAATTTTACTTGCATGTGCACTCCTATGGCACTCTATTGAAAGGTAAGGTAAGATGGTGGAAATTCTGACCATAAACATTTCATTTTCAAACCATAAACAATCACAGATCGACAACGACGATTGGAAAAACGTACCTTTTTGGTATGCTTCAATGGCCTATCAGTCTCGTTTGGTCTAGCCTTCAGTATATAAATAAATACAAACCATGGCTCGACCAAACTCGCCTGATATGCCGCCGAAGCATACCAAAAAGGTACGATTAGGTATAATAATTATTATTATTGTTTTGTGTTATTGCCATAGGGCCTTAAATATGATAACAAACTCGCAATATGTTGATATGCGATTCTGAGTTGTACAAAAACATTGCTTAACAAAAATACACCTGTTTAAGTAGATATTTGAAACAAATTAAATAAGATTTTGAAATGACTGTATTCAACAACTGGGTTATGTATATTTTAAGCTATAAGCTTACTTAAGCTTATATAAAAGTTAATAAGACTTTATAAGCTTAAGCTTGTATTTGAAAATTGAGGTTATCAGTTAGGATAGTTTCTCAAGCTAACAATATTTTGAAAATATGAAATTGATTTAAGCTTATTGCTACAGTGGAATCCCGATTTCTCAAACCTCCAAGAGAAACCAAAATTGATTCAAGAAATAGGGGTTTTCGAGAAATCAAGGGTTCGAGATATTGGGATCCACTGTACATTATTTAATAGAAAGTATAAACGCCAAATCCAGCTATAAACCTAAATTACTTAATAACGCAGTGGAAATCTTACATGATGTTTTGACAAGCTCCTCGGCAAATTTTTCACAAAGTTATTCTGCAGCAAGCACTTCTCAGGACGACACAACAAAGCGCCACAAAATGGATGGCAGTATCTTAGCACCACTCCGTTGTTGACATTGTACCCAGCGGTTGTTAACGCTGCGCATGCGCTCACACATCTTGTCTGTTCCATGCGCTCGCCTTTGATCGCAGTTGGTTTCTATTATTCCTTTTATTGGCGTGGTGGCAGCACTTAACTCACGCCTCAAAGTCACTAAAACAAGTGTGCACTCAAGAACCTGTGACATCTACTCCATAACGAGGTGAAAAAGCCGTAATCTCAGGTGAGCGAATTCTGAACTTTCCAACATGGCCGCTTCTCCTCGAGCACCCAAACAGTGGCAATTAACAAAGAACGAGACTATTACTTCGCACGAAAGTTGGCGGCATAACTTGATCTATGTCCTTTCCCTCAACAAGAGCTTTGTTCCCTTCCTGGAAGCGACTTGGCAGAAACAAACCGCCACCAACCCACGTAGGGGCCTTACGAATGATGGCACGGCAGTTCCCGAAGCTCAGCGACTCACCGCCGTCCAAAAGAACGCCCACCTAGAGTTACTACTCGGCCAGACAGCCAACTTCTGTCCCATAATCTCCAGGAATTCTATCGTTAAACATTCAACTTCCCTGAATGACATGGCAGAAAATTTGCCAACAATATGGTTTCCAGTCCACTGGAGCACACTTTCTAGACTTGGCTGGCATAAGGCCATAAGCCTACAAATAAATGAGAGACCCGAGGATTTGTTTCAACGTCTTATGACCTTCTTTGAAGATAACCTCCTATCTGTTCACGGTGGCTTAACACACCATGGAGACCAAGTAACTGCCGATAAAGACCTCTCCCGAATCTAGAGAACACTGTTGTTGTTCTCTGGCTCCAGCTGATACACCCAGGCCCACCTCTATTAGTGAAACAAAAGTATGGTTTGGAATTGCGAAATAAGACCCTGGCTTCACTAAAACCCAAGATCTCTCAAGCTCTCGGGTCCCTCCTTGATGAGTTACGTTCAATCGAAGATACCAAAGCAATGCGCATTGGCAGTACCATCCCAAGACGCAACCCCAGCAGTGGTCAAGGCCAACCTCAACGCCATCCCTTCTCGTCCTGCATCCTCTGCAAAACCGCAACCCAAACCATACAGCCGTTGTGCCAGGAGAATATATTCAGTTCAGTACCCCTTCTGACTCTGATTCCGACACCTTGTGGGCCCTCAAGCCTCGGTTAGACTGTTTTTCTAACATGCCATGCAAACCAGGAGATGCATGGCCTCCACCACAGCAAATCTTCTCCGTGGATCATGTTGTACGCGTCTCCAACACGACTGACTCCCCTATCCTTCTGAAGAATTGTGAGCAGTTGTGCGAGGTTCGACACCCTATACCTGTTGATGCCTCTATCTCTACTGCACCTACCACCACACATAGTGCTTCTCCTCCTTCTCCAGCCAACCTGCAAGCCCTTTTCAGCCCGTGTGATCCTTGACCCTGACGGGTGCCTAGATCAGGACACTTGTGACAAATTCAAAGCTATCAACCTGGAGTTTGATGATGTCTTCAACCCCACCATCTCTAAATACAATGGTGCAAGCGGCAAAATCGAGGCTGCTGTCAACATTGGCCCCACCCTTCCTCCTCAGCGCAAAGGCAGGCTCCCACAGTACAACAGGAACATATTGGGGGGGGTGGGGGGGGGGGGGAGGGTTCTGTTATATCGCTATTGTTATGTTTTCTGATATGATTTTCTTCATTGATTATCTTTACATTGTTAAAATAAAGAAGAATTGCACATCTTAGCTACTCATGGTGTTTTCCACTTTTTTGTGACTTGTTACCTGTGACCTGTGACCCATGACCCGTTACCTGTGACCCGTGACCTGCCTACCTGTTACCTGCATTTTAGCCCTGCAGTCTATTGGCAATTTGGTCACGCTAAGAAGCCTTGTTTCGCTAAATACCAGGTGGCACACTTTTGTTATTAAAGGCCTGTCCTCCTAAATATTTCTTGTTCGATAAAGTAAACAGCAGTTGCAATGACAGTGAAAAGAAATGAGCACGCAAAGATATTCACCGATCTTATCAGAAAAGTTTCCTAACATCTCATCATTTTTTGTCGATATTTGCACTATGTATAAAAGAAAGCGTGACGCTTTACATTTTCGGTTCACGTGCATCAGGTTTGGCGGGGGGGAAAAAAGCGAGACACTTAACTGTTCCAGTCACATGTATCATTTTGGTGGGAATTTCATACACTCTACCTCCAGCTAGAAGCATGGAGTTAAAGTATCCATCTTTTGGTTCGCTTTCCCCAGTTTTCATGGGATGATATTACTGACAAGGAGAGATTGGTAGAGGTAGTTTTGGATGCATGTTCACCGCCAAACGATATGATGGAGAGATAGTAGTTGTGAAGAAGCTTCTTTGACAAAATGACCGTGAGACACGTTTATTTGTGAAGGAGGCTTGGATTCCTCGATTCCCTTCGCTACAAACACATCGTCGAAATGAAAGCTGTCTGTGACGATCCTCTCGCAATGATGCTAGAATACATGCATGCTGAGGATCCATTCATGCTGTCTTAGGTAATCCTCCAAACAAATTCGACAATCAGAGAAGTGAGGCCATGAACAATGTCCGCCAAGGAAGAAGGCATGAGAAAAGAAACTGATCAGGTCCACATCCATGAGCTAATAGAGGAGAGAGTGGTGGAGGATCAAAGAAATGAGTTGGTCAAGGCCATATTTTGCAGATGTGTTTCAAGAGAAAAGTAGTATCCCTGTTACAATGGTCTCAAATGACCACTTGATCAGCAAAAAGAGTACACCAACAAAGTGCTCTGCATGAAACCAGGGAACCTGGGTTCTTTGGAGTTGCAGCAGGCTAGCTCACAAGCATCTCGGAAATCTGTCCGTTTCCCTCAGCAAATGTAAATTGGCAGAGCTTCCCAGTGCTGTTGTTAAAGATTAATGCCGGAGAAAAGCCATCCAGTAAGCGACCAAAGGGAAAAAAATGTCCAAACAAGGCCAATTACAGAAGAGGTGGAACCAAACAACTTAAGTCATCCAAAGGCCCCACGTTACACTGAGTATTTCCACAATGACGGGCCCTTTTATGCGTGTCTCTTGTGACATTGCTTTCCCTTGTAGAATGCAAATGGCTCTGTATTGGCATTCACACACAAGGAACGTTGGGAGTACCCGGTGAAAGACGACAAGGGTTAGATAATGGGAAAGAAAACCACCAAGCGAATGACCGATTGCTTCTATTGTTTGCGACCACAATGTGTAATGAAACGCCATCCACACTTCTGGGAAGGTCTCTTTCATATCAAAGACAAAGATGAAAAGGACCTCAAGGAAAGCCAGAAAAAAATGTTTGCTAGACACTTTCCAAGTGAACTTGTAGATTTGTGGTCAACTGGACTGCGAGATTTTTCCTTTAAAACTTCAACAGTATTGCCCGAAGTTGACACACCCATGTTATAGTGATGGAGGCGGAAACCACGTAATGCTGCCAAGTTATTTGGTACCTTCCACTCGTTCAAGTAGCATTTTCAAAGGTTAATTTTATTTAACTCATAACTTATTGAAGCTCAATTAGCTTCTCGAACCACTCGAAATGGTACCATGATAACTAAAACTGTGGGACTTTCAAAGTTATTTGAAGTTAACGTTCCCAGCTAAGTGGTACCTTAAGTTGTGTTGCGCTTGAATGTTTAGCTAAAGAATGCTTTATGGAATCTACAAAAATCGTTTTATATAGGCATGTTTTAATGTAGTTTTTATTGATCTTTTGTATTCTTGAATTGTTAGTGCAATTTCAGCATAATTTTATTGAAAGGCTGTCTCCCAAAGATATCTTGTTGGATAAAGCAAATACCGTAAAACTCCATGTATAAGCCGCACCCGTAGATAAGCCGCACCCCCAATTTGGAAGCTCAATTTTTGGAAAAAAGATGAGACAAGTTGCGTTTGGTAAACAAACAAGTACAGTTTCAGAACACTAAATGATGCGGTTGTTACAAACTTTCACATTTATTAACTCTTTATACGGTCAAATCTTACTTGTCATACCTTGTACGTTCAAGATCACCATGTCTTGAACTTAAAATGCCCTTTTGTTTCGATTTTTTCTGCATTGTTGCTTCAAAACACGTTCAAATGAAATGTACGAAGCGATAGCTTGGTAACCAAGCATTTACAAGTAGAGAGAAGTCTGGGCACATCGCCGTGGGATCATAAGAGTTTGCTCAGGGGGGCCAAGGATGTCTTTTGAGATGTTTGGGAACTTTCAATAGCAGAAAACTTGAAACAGAGCAATAATTCAAAAATCCAGCGGATAAAGTTGTCATGCAAGAAGTAAAAAACATTGAAATGGTTGGCCATTTACCACACAACTTAACTTGAAAGAACCACAAAAGAACTACCGAGGAGCAAGATATGCCGATGAAAGTTTGACACAAAACAGCTCCTTTACGAGCAACTACCGGTCATAAATGCAATGATTAACAACAACATACTTTCAGTTTGTTATATATTTATTTAGTAACATCTTAAGATATTTTTATGAATATTAATTAGGCCGCTGAGAACCCCAATCGCAGATGGTGCTGTAGATAAGCCGCACCCCCGATTTTGAACCCAAATTTTGAGTAAAAATGTGCGGCTTCAGGGTGCAAAGAAAATCAATTTTCCAGCTTGCCCTTCGGGCAAGCTGTAACTAGGATGTACTAGCCCGAAAGTCATTCTCACTAGCCCCAAAAAATTCTCACTCGCATGATTATGCAATTAATTAATCAATTAATTAGTTAATCAATTAATTAATTAATAATTCATTGAATTAATTAATTATTTATAATTAGTTAATTAATCCCGTAATTTGGTAAGTTTTTATTAACTACCAGTTGGTAAGATACTATTCAAACACACAAAACGTCGACAAGGAAAGTTGTCAGCAACAGCGCTTGATTGTGCTATTTACCACCAAAATAATTATTTGCCGCCAGAAGGCCTTCAGTTTGGCTCTCTGTAATGTCTGTTTGGTTTGATTTACCTCCAAAGTTACAAACTGGTTTGCGGGTTTGTCCCTAAGAAAAATATTTGGCGGTTGATGAAGAAATTCAGCAGGCTGGCTTGTGCCTATCACCAGAGACACAATCCATTGGCATACACAACGTATTTCATGGTTTGCACTGCTCGCAATGCATTATGGGGCGTTTTACAAAATGGCTGTCTGCTGAGTCAAAAGAAACTTTGTTGACGCGTTTTGGCCGATATTTATCGTGATGAAAGCAAAACAAGACCAGAGAAATTGTTTTTTAACTTTAATTTATTGTGTGACTGATTTTATGGCAAATGTAGAACTGAAAAAGCGGGTTTTCCTGCCGGGCGAGCACCGACGGTAAGTTTATCACAAAAGCTGCGATAAAAATGCTCCGACGAAAAAAAAAAGATCTCTTACATTTTGTAAGCTTGCATTACTTCTGTAATTTAAATTTCCTTACTTTTAACACAAACTAAATGCCCTCTAAAAACTTTACTTGCCCGTCGGGCAAGCAAAAGATAGAATCCACTAGCCCGACAGAAAAATCCACTAGCCCCGGGCTATCGGACACGACTTTCTTTGCACGCTGGGCTTATACATGAAGTTTTACGGTACGTAAATCTCACGAATTTGGTCGCTCGCATATGGGCCCAAACGTGAGCCAGCTTGTAGGCTATTCTAGAAAAAGATCGGACAGCAAAATTCCAAGTGGACATTAAGGAGGGGGGGGGGGGAGGGAGGGTCTAACCTAAACGTCCAGTGGACGTTAAGCGGGGCACTTGGAAATATGTTGACAGCCCCTTACAATAATCCTGGGATAACCGTTCCTTAAGATATTCTCTACAACAGCTTATTGAAGATATTTTACTTCATGTTGCAGAAATTACGACACCCTTAAAACGTGGAGAAACTACACCATGTAGCTCACAGTCGTGCAAATCTGCAAGTGGTGAAAAAGTGGAACTGAAGATTTCTTCCTCAGGTATTCAAGCATGCATGTTGAAACAAAACCGAAAAAAGGCACCGCATATTGAATTTATATTTGTTATTTTCAAGCCATGGAGAAATAATACATACTTTTGTGGAGTTTTTCAAAATTAATGCAGTTGCTTTTTGGTGGAAAATATAAGGTTAATGTCTTATTTTATTATGATTATCACATCAGGGTACATTGTACTAACTTTCCTTGTTGTTTTTCTTAGGAACAACTGCTGCCGATCTACATGCAAAGGCCGACCAACTCATTCAGCAGGTGTCCTTAATGATGCACCAAATTGACCAACTCAGTGCTGCTGTTGCAAAGTTTGCAAAATACAAAGTTTCTATCAAAAAGCGATATAAATCTATAGATGATCCAGAAGACCGACCATCAGTGGTTAAGATGCCTCCAGCTCCAGCCTTTGCCCCAGCCCCAGCTCCTGTTGCACCATTTTTTTCTTTAACCGCCATGTCACATCAAGTAAAGAAAGTCAGAAGCCTGCCCGTCCAGAAACAGACTGGTCAGTCAGCAGAGGACAATACAATGTTGATCGGATCTCCAAGCAGGGGTCTACGTATCAAAAAATTAATTTGAGCTACTCCCTAAAGCCAGCACTCTGTTTGTACATGTTTGTTTTCCACGCCCAAGCTGTTGAGAAATGTATACACCTAAATCAAAAAAGGTTGCTGTCGTCGATTGGTGTTTGGCATTTGGTGTTTGGTCATTCATTACCCCCGGTGCATTCTGGGGGAAGACTATTGCTTGGCGGCGCTGTGTGTGCGACGGCCGTCTTGGATCGCAGTATGCCTGCACCATACTCCCAAGATCTAAGGGATCTATGGTTTGTGTGGAGCCTCGGGCTATCAGTAGAAGAGGCTGCGTTTTATCTTGGTGTCTCTACGTGGACTGTTGAGCGATATCTCACAAAGCTTACCAATACTGGCGGTGTTAGTACGAAGACTTTGGGAAGGCCTACTGGAAAACTAAAAGAGCTTCTCGTGTTAGAAGCAATATTAAAGAATCCTGACAAGACCTATTCCGAAATCCTAGATGAACTTTATAGTCACAGGTTCTGACTTTGCTTGCTCCACACTCCATTATTATTTCAAAAGAAATGGAATTACACGTAAAACAGGTGGGATATTTCAAATGATAGAGTAAAATATAGTAAGAATTTTAATATTCATATTTGTTAAACGTGTTAGAGCTGATGTCTTTTAATTAGGATATCCAATTAACTTTTCTGCAGGTACACAATGTCGCATTACAACGCAGTGAAGTACTGAGAACAGAGTTCTGGGCCAACATCTGCACCTTTGACCCAAGCATGCTAGTTTTTGTGGATGAGAGTGGATTTGTAAGTTCCATGTCGAGTAATTTGGTAAAAATATTTTCCTTCCATTTGAGAACAAATAATAATTTAAGCTGTGAGTTTCTATGCTTTATGGCTAAGTTAAGCCGTGAATTAATAACGTCAAGTGTCATGGATGTTTTCCTTTCTTTGTAGGACAAAAGGATTGGAAGAAACTATGGACTAAGCTTTGCTGGAACGCGCGCTGAAGTTATCCGGCCGCACCAAAACTGAGGCCCAAGAATATCAGCAATTCCCATTGCGTGTACGGAAGGATTACTAGATATCGGGATTTATCGTGGGAACGTGGACGGGGCGACATTCCTAGCGTTTGTACAGAACCATCTTGCCCCTAGCTTGATGCCATTCAATGGAATCAATCCCCGGTCGATAGTTATAATGGATTCGTTTATTTGAATATAATTTTGTTTTGTTAAAACTGCAAATTCAAGGTGAGGTTGAAACTTACAAAGCAAACATACTTTTCTATTAATTATTTTCTTTATCAGATAATGCAGCTATACACCATGTAGCAGACGTAGTGCATGCCATACATACTACTGGTGCGTTACTTGTTTTTCTACCGCCATACAGCCCTGATTTCATGCCATGCGAAGGAATCTTCTCAGAGGTGAAATTGTGGATCAGAGCAAATGATGCTGCTTGGAGAGCATGCAACGAGCCAGAGCAGATGGTCTTCGAGGGATTCCTAAACGTACCTCGTACCGATGTCCGAAATTTTATTCATCATGCAGGATACACATAAAAAACAGAATACGAAAGATTTTGATTGATTCGTTATTTATTAAGCCAGTGATTCCACTGTAAATGTTACTGTAATATTGTCAAGAAGCCATGAAATCCTCTTTTCTAACAGCCTGTTTATAGTACAAACTTTAAGCTTTCACAATAAACTTTATTTGATTTACTATTTGTTTGTTTGTTTCTGTTTTTCATTGTTAATTACAGTGATTCAGGTTTAGGGCGGTAGCCTCAAAATCGTGGAAAAAAGAACAACATCTCTCGTCTGACTTATCAAGATACAATATTATAGCTCTTCTAGCTCTTTGATCAATTTCTCTTTCTGCTGTAGGAACTGTTCCTCGGTGAGGATGTCGCTGTCTTTGAGTTCTTTCAACTCTTTGAGTTGCTGGATAATTGCTCCTCGAACTTGCCCCTGAAGAAATGAATAATTAATCAATCACCACTCTGAATAAGACCTCTCTTGAGCATTCGTGTAGACCAAATGTTTACAGGTACTAGTACGGCTTTTTTTATTTCCTAACCGGAAACTTGCTCAACAGAAAAGCTGTATGGTTTTGGGACGGTATTCAGAATAAATTGCCTTCAAGTTGGCAAAGTTAATGTTCAGTATACAATTTGGCTATGATTTTTTTTACAGATAATGCCATACGGTTAGCTGGTATTTCGACTCTCGTTTTATAGTGTAGAACATTATGTAACTGTTTAAACCTTTTTAAATTTTTTAATTAATTCAGAATTGTAATGTCATACCTTATTCTCACGACCAGTTGTCTTGGGGTTATCATCTCTACTGTTCCTATTCACCTTTCCTCGTTTGTCTGACGTCCCAAAAAACGGAAATCTTGGTAATTCTTCTTCGCTATGGTGACTACCATTAACCTGTAAATGCCAAATAAAAAAATACTATAGACACCATACCAAAAATTATGCAAATTTGTTTAACTTTTTCTCAACAGAAGACACGGGCGGCCGATTTGTGTATCCAAAAAATTGCACTAAAAACAATTTGTAGATTTAAACACTATCTAAAAAGCGTAGCTCCCGGTTGGCGTTGCCCATTAAAATAGAAATCAATTTCTCAATCGAACTTCTCCCAGCTTGGAGACCGATAAAAAGTGATTTAAGGACGTTTATTCATGTTCCAGATTCCACTTGCTGTTTCGTGGTGTTGGGAATTAAACAAAAGTCACAATTGAAACTGAATAAATTAAGCATTGTCAAGCAGGCGTTTTGAAAAATAAATCCAACAATTTACACTGAAGTAATTAAGCATTGTCAAGCAGGCGTTTTGAAAAAAATCCGTAGTCTTCCGACAAGTTTTCAAACTCTGGCTTTCGATAACTTTGGCGACTGAAACCGGAAAACTATCACATAAACATTAAATGTAAAAATAAATTCTGGAATCTGAACAACTTAAATAAAACTCTGAATAATAACATTATGGTAATTCGCCAGCGCTGAAGTTCCGCTAAAAATAATAAAACAAAAATTGGCTCCCAAATTGGGGTAAGAAAAAAAAACCGACTCGACACAGCTGCTTTGGTATTTAAAAAAATAATATAATTACGCTGGCGCCCAGTAATTTTTGCACTTACCAGCATTCGGGCCCATACTTTAATTGGAATTCGGGAATTTTCCCACCGTGTCTTCTGGTCAGGCGCTCGAGAATGCTGTCGTAACTTTTCTCATCTGCAACCAATGGCAAATAAGTTTGTTGTAGTGTTGTTGCTAAAGAACAGCTATTTTGATTCATGTATCATACAACAATAAAACTAGAAATTTAATACTGCAACACTTACCGTCAAGGCATTGTACTTTTGGATTGCTGCACCCGGGAGCGCAATCGTAGACACTGGAAGGGACTGCACGTTTGGGAGCTTTCTCTTGGGCATGAACAACCAGCCACAGCAACACCCACCCATCTTTCTTTAAAGAGAGTGCTTTTGCCAACTCTATGTCACTAGTTATTCGAAAGCGCGTGCTTCTCGGCGGTCCGTAGTAACCCAGGTCAAAATTTGCCAATAATTAATCACCAAACACCAAACACCAATCGACGACAGCAACCTTTTTTGATTTAGGTGTACCTTGCCATGAAGTGGGACGATTTCTCTTATTTGAAATTTGATTTTGTCCTGAATAGGCTTACTGTACTTTGCAAAAAACAAAATGGAACGAAACCGAAACAAGAAGCTGTACACAGCTTAAATTTAGGCCAACAATCCTTCACTCACTGCCTATCTCAAGCATGTTGAAGGCATGGCTTTTCTTTTCTTTTCAAGACCCTCCACGAAGCTCAAAAAATCTACAGTGAAACCTCCAGTAATGAGACACAATTGGGGCAAGGAGAAGTTTCCGCTTAATTTAGGTGTCCCTTTAATAGAGGTACAATGATGCAAAGATTATACAAGCATTAATTTTGCCGGGACAAACATTTGTGTCCCCTTGAAGGGGGTGTCCCAAAGTAGAGGTTCTACTGCACGTCAATAACTATCGTGTTAAAAGTTTGAGTCATCAAAAATTTACTGAAGAAAGCTTATCCTTGAAAGTCTAAACTTTTAATTGGGGTAGTCATGTGTCTTATGACGTCACAATTTGCCTCAAAATCAAACGACAACACAACATATGTTCATATTTGCATAACTGTATAGAAACATATAATGTATTCTGCCCAGAGTGAATTAAATTTTCATTTTATTAATATGAGTTAAAAATACTGCATTACGGAAACAGCACTCTGCCCCAGCTCTCACCCTACTTCTTTAGCTGAGACACTGTAGTAAAGCAATAAATTTCTTGGCAACAAAAAAGGTTGAGGATGATGAAGACGAGCATGAAAGAATCATGACAAAAATGACGGAGGAAACAGAAGATAAAGAAAAAGGAAAGAGGAAGCATATGCCAGAGAAGGGAGGGATCTCCCTACAGTGAATCAAGAAAAAGATTAATTCAAGCAAATAATTTAAGCGCTAAAATGATCCTGTTGAGTAAGCAACTCAACAGGGTCATTAACGATTTGGACAAATTGATTGAAATAAGATCACTAGGAATCAAACCACCAACCCACTTTTTTCTTTTCTTGTCCATTTCTAAATAATAATTTTGTGTTCATTTTAATTGTTTTTCACTTCATCATGGCCTTGTTAAATTATATTAACAAACGTTTTGTTTCAAATAAAACAATTTTAAGTAATGCAGCTGCTAGTTTGCCAACTGAGAAGGAGGATCTCAATGACAGAGTAGATTGACTATTCAGAAAAGGCATGTCTGCATGTAGTGACATTGTGCCACCAACATCACTGAGCCACAATGCAATGCCCTTTTCAGCGAGGGGCAAGTGAAAACATTACATCGTCTGTTTAAGGACATGCTGCAAACCAGTCCAATTTCAAAGAAGGCAATCCTTGAAAAACTCTCTTCTGATGCCCAAAGAAAGGAAATGGTAAAAGCACTATTATTGCAGTGCCACAAATAGTTAACCGTATAAAGTATGAATGCAGACAAAGGAGAGAGAGAAACAGGACTGACTGACATTAATCCCAGGTGTGTCTTGTACGGTTGCCGTATTGTAAATGGCTTTTCTTAAAAATCTGTTAGAGTGGATTTCTTTTAGTTTGATTTCTCTTAACTTATTACAACTAAGTTGTATAATATTGCATGTAGGGTGCATTTAACTGGCCTTATTCTGGAATTAGAATACACATCTACATGTAACAATCACAACAAATCTCATAAATCAAGAATTTAGAACCACTAGATTACATGTTACAATTTACATGTTTATTGAATTTCGTACATCAGCAAGGATTATCAAATATTAGACTTTAAGACGCGAGGTCCAGGGAAAATGAAGCATTGAGTGGCAGAAGTTGAAAAATCGATTTCCGTCATTTTTTTGCTCATAAATACCCATTAGGTAGGAAAGATACCTGATGTAGTTTGTTTCCGCCAGAAGCCGTTTTCTTTTAAGAAAAATAAGAATATCGGTTTTCGTTTTCCGACACTCAAAATGCTCAAAGTTGAACCCTGAAATTCGCTACTATAAACTATCCTCGCGTTCGCAAACCAAACCCTACAGAGAGCTTTGGACACTTTCTAACGACAGAAAAACTCTTTTTTCATCCACTGGATGACAATTTTTATGGCTGTAGCAAAATGTACCATATTGAAACAATTAAAAAATAAGGGAGAGGTATTTACAATAACAGAAACTCTTATTAGGTAGACATTTTCAATGGCATAATTCATCATGTGGTATAACTCCAAATTTTCTCAATCCTCGCTTAATCGCACCTTTAAACATTAATCTAAAACATACCTGAGAATTGGCTTGGGTTCTTTAAGGCATTCTCTTGGAGACAGTATATAAGTCAGCCAATATTTCGATGTACCGACCAAATTAACGTATTGACGGGTCCACATTCTTTCGTTCCGAAACAAAGCGAAGCAGCTATTTAAAGCCAAATATTCTCTTGTTTCTCCTTTCTTGGTGATTGTCTTTTATAATAGTCCTTTTCTCGCCAAAAAACTGAGAGCCAAGAGTCCACAGAATCGATTTTTGTAGCTTCTCCGAAACGTATAACTCTTGCTTTGATATATTTCGTGATTAACGTGACATCCAAATATGCAAATGTGTGTAGATTGAGTCTGCGCAGTCGACTTCTTTAGTCACGGAGTCTGGGTAAACGCAATATAATTCTTTCCAGATAATTTGCATATTTCACAGCAATTCAGTTCATGTCTTAAAAAGTACTACGATTATCAGTTCAGTAAGGCACGCAGCAAGTTTGAGGACAGAGTTTCAACGTCAAAACTACATTGTTACCATGGACAACTGGTTCGGTTTCTAATGATAACATGACAGTCATTGATGTCACTAGCGTTTGGCGGGCTCTTGTGGCCCGAAGCCATCATGTTACCATTGGAAACCGGTCCAGTTGCCCATGGTAACAGCATAGTTTTTGATGTCAAAACCTTTGTCCTCAAACTTCCTTCGTGCTTTACTCAACTGATAATCGTAGTCATATCTCAAAACTATTCTCACTGTTTATTCTTGTATTCCAGAATACAGCCAATCAAATACACCCCTTTGATAAAAGTAACCACTAGCCTGATGTTTTTTTTTACTTTTTAAATTGCAAGACGAAAAATCAAGACTCCGAGAGGGCTTCTACTTAAATTTTGCTACTTAAAATTATGTTCTGAGAGACCATTCGCCACCTCTATTGTTGTGATTGGTTTAAGTTCTGCATCAATTGAAGGGTCAAGTCAAAAAACTATGCTAAGTGAGCAAAGTGCGTTTGCTCACTTAGCATAGTTTTCCACTTGACCCTTCAATTGCTCTGTTTGGTTAGTCTGCATTCTAAAAAAAATTGACCTGCTGTATTTGCACAGCTTGGTGGAGAAACTCGAAATTAATATGATACTGCAGGCACTACTTATGGCTTATGCAGTTCTTTTTCCTTGATTTACATGATACCACCTGTTTATCTACAGCGCAGATTTGCAGTGTTTGTGGCAAAAATATGCATACTTAGATGTTTTTAGGGAAAGCATTAGTTCTGATACCCACACCCCTTCTAGACCCTCATTTTAAGCGACGGGGGTAAAGTAAGGTTTCACACTCGCTTAAGGCTCAATTTTAGTGCCTTAAATCATGACCTTTTTCAGAAAAATTGCTCTGTTTCAACAATATACACATTTTGCGATGCACCTATCGAAGATGCTAAACATTACTTTTTGTACTGCCCAAGTTTTGCTGCTCTGCGCGTTATTTTGTTTGCCTCCGCTGCACACTGGTTGGGAGATGGGTGGCTCTTAGCATCTGACAAGAAAAAAATTGATTGGCTTTTAAATGGTGTGCCTGCTATCGACTTTCAAATTAAGGTAAATTTGTTCAAATCTGTTCAGTCCTTTATCTCCCAATCAAACCGCTTTTCTTAATTTTTTCCATTTTTTGTGTGATTTTGCTTGTACCTGTCCTTTTAATTCTTTTTTCTTTTGTTATATTTGTCTTTATCTGATCGTGTGTTATTGTAATAATTGTGAAACAACGTAAGCTCTCTAGATGAGCATCTGCTCTTAGAGCAAATGTTGAGAAAAAATATTGTTTAAATAAAAAAAATAAAAATAAAAAATAAAAAAGTACGGTTTTGCGGATACTCATAAATTAATACATAAGATTATGAAATTAAGAAGTTCCCTTATGTCATACAAATATGGAGCCTTAAAGTCAACTGTTTTAACCCTTGGACGTATACGCAAATATCTTCCCTTACAGTGGGACGGGGGAGGAGGGGAGAGGGGTAAGTCTGTAGGAAGCTCCATCAAGTGTTTCGTTGTGTTTGATCTTTTAACCTCAATTCATCTTGAATGCATGTAGATAGTGTCTTCTACAAGATAAGGTAGTCACTTGTACTTCCCTTCACTGATACGCACTCCCCTTAACTTGTACGCACTCCCCTTAACTGATACGCAACCCCCTTCACTTGTACGCACTCCCCTTCACTTGTACTCCCCTTCACTTGTACTCCCACTTCACTCCTTATAAGTTAAGGTTATTCCATCGAAATAGAAGTTACACTGGGAAGTTTCTGAAACTTTCCCTAGTTGAACATTGTGATGTAATGTTTCAAAATATAGAATAAAAAGAATAGGTCACCAGCCCCACGAAAGAGATATAATCGACTAAAATACCTCATAATTCCTTACAAAATCAACCAAAAACACGTATTTTTTCACGTTTTCAGTGATTATTAATTTGTCTGCACTGAGAATTGGTCTATACTCCTTGTATAGAAAGAAGATGATTACTAGACTTAAATATGCGAAAAAAAATGATAGGTCACCACGCTCGTTTACGAGAAAACGATCATTTGCCTCTCTGGCGAGCATAGCCATAATGAAAAAGCCGCCATGTTTTTAATGTGCGCGCGCTAATTACGCGTGAAATTATGCGCAGAAAGGATGCGCAGTGCAATACTAAGGAATGACCTTAAGTGTCTTACCTTTTCAAGTGGTAAAGATGTTGTTATGGTATGCGAAAATAAATTCTTCAAAAGGAAGATTGGGGCAAAGAGATCTTGAAGAAAGCGGCCTTGGACACAATAGTTAACTGCGTCAAATACGAGAGGCGCATTGCAAAGTGCAAGAAACTAAAATAGATCTTCTCGACAGTTGAAGGAAGCCCAAAAACACTCATGTAGTCGTGCCTTGAACTTCTTAAAATTCCATAGACATCCATTTACAAATCAAACGTTGCTTTTAATTGTAGGTTAAGTGTCTTACCTTAAAGTTTTCAATTGTAAAGTTGTTGTTATGGTATGCGAAAATGATGTACTAGAACTTTGTTTGAGTTACCCCTGGAGTAGTTTTAGTAAACTTGTGACATATATTATAGACGCTACTAAAACTTTTACCTATATATTTAGTTTTGTTGAGTCTCTTTGCCAGAAGTAATAAGCAAAAATCACGACATAACATCACCTTCGGACCTTAATATTCCATACAGTAAAAATAAGCTGGTAAGGTAAGAAATACATTTTTTTATTTTGATTATATTCTACACAAAATTACATATTATTTTCAACTTCAACATCATTTAGATATTATTCCTCTTGATCACCATCTGAAACATAAAAAAATAGTATTTTAATGTTGCATTCTAAAAATGCAATCAGACTCCATCCGCGCTAAGTTATTTACATAACTTAAGACTCCAAAAAAATGCCAATTATTTTCACTAATTTATATTCATTTCTCAACTAAAAATTTTCACTCTTCCCTTGATAATGATGATAGAATCATCGAAACGTTGCAATAATTTTTTGTATTTCTACTAAAATGCTTTAGCAAACCTTTAGTCATTGCATTCTAAAACAAATTATGCTTATGCAGTTTTTCCCCCCTTGATTTACATGATACTACCTATTCATCTATAGCGCAGATTTGCAGTATTTGTGCCAAAAATCATGATTTAAAAATTGTGCAAAAGTAATGCAAGTCAATTTCGACGAAATTCCTGGGTTTTTGGGGCTTTTCGACGAAATATCGTGCCAAACGAAATTTTGGCGATAATTTTGCCGCATTTTCGTGATGCCTATTGCTTCAATCTGTGCGAATTTTCGAGCGTAAATTCGCGCTGCTCGAAATATCGCTTCGCATTTTTCGTGCAATAATTCGCTCTTCTCAAAAATTCGCTTCAAAATTTTGAGCGATTATTCACTCTACTCAAAAATTTGTTGCGTATATTTCCATCTGTTCACCAATTCCAGCGTTTTCTAGCAAAGTTTCGCTGTTCAGTTGTACTGGTGTGAACACAGCCAAAATCCGTATGCGAATGCAAACTCACGATCAAATCGAAAAAGATTACATTCAATGCGTTTTGCCCTTGTTATTCATTTTGCCTTCAATTTATTTTCTTATGCTCATTCTTAAAGTGACACAAAAGACGTCGGACAAGTCAAACTGAAATAAACATGTGTGTAAACATGATCAATTTGAATCGCTTGACATTTGACTGGAATTCACGCACGAGATGCCGATTCACCACAGTAATGAATGACAAAATACTTCTACATTATAAACAATCTTCAACTTGTAAGTTTATCATGAAAACGCTAAAAGTTAAATATCATGTCTAACCTTTCACCTTTGAAATTAGCGCGAAGATGCTGGCACGCTCGGGTGTATGTAAAATCAGGAACACACCCGGAACACCCTGGAACACCTCGGCATCCCTCCCACTCGACCTGCATCCTCTGGTAACCATGGAGATCAACAGCAATTCTTTGGATCTTCCATGATGTCTAATGCTGGTTTCCTTCCTATTGGACCGGCATCACTTCGTAGCCACAAAGATAAACAGCCATTCCCTGGATCTTCTCTGGTTTCTGCTGGTTTTCCTCTCGCAGGACCTATGTCGTTTGGTGCGGGTGGTATGTAGCATAGGCACAACAGTGATTCCTCTACTTGGGATAGATCTTTTGACGGTGTAACAGCCCAGTCAAAAATGTGCCGGCAGCCAGCGATTTTGCCGCCTACAACGAAATATCTGCCGCCTACTTCACACTAAAGTCAGGGATGTAGATAATAGCCGGGAGCCGGTAAAGTCTTTAAAATGGATAACTCTTTCTCCTGAATGTTTTTAGCCAAATATTTTGTAACTTTTCTGACCGTTTATACCTCTGTTATCGTCTTACCGTAGGTAACACGACTGTAAACACGCATTAGCACGCCATTTTGAATGATGATCGTGTTTGCTCAAGGCTCATTGACCAGCGGTGTCTCTACGTCGTGTATGCGAAATAATGTACGCCAAGCTGCGTGAATGGTCAGCAGTCAATGCTCTTACAGTTACAAACAAGATGGTGTCTAAACGAGCTCGTGGCGACGATTCCACTGCTATAAATAAATTAAGTAAATAGTTTAACAGAATCAAAGGCACTATGTGCCAACTCGTGAATGGAAAAGTAAAGAAATTAATTAACATAGAAATATGCAGTAGTACCGGGTAAATGTAAGTTGACAGTCTCGTCCTCGATGTTTTTGAGAATCGAGTTTCGAGTTTTGAGTCTCGATTTATTCCTCGAAACAGAACAATAAGATTCCGCGCGGCATTCACGCAAGCCGGTGTATTTCGTATTCACGTCCAAATCAGTGTTGGTCGGGAGGGAAACTCAAACGAAAAGTCTTTAATCGTACTCATCGGATATTCGATAATCCCCGGGCGATAATCGCCAACTTTATGGGCCGAATATTTTTAAAAACAAGGTTTACACAGGGTTTAACAAAGCCATGGCCTAATACGATTTTAAACTGACTGGCCAACCTAAATGTATATATTTAAGCTCATAACCGTACAGTAAACGTTAACCCTGTTTAGAAGGTGTATATAAACACAGACTAAAAAAAACATTTAGCGACTTAGACTGACCTGCTTATAAGTTGATTTAGACCTCATTAACTAACTTTTTAGACGTCGTTTAAATATTCGGCCAATATGTTCGAACTGGTTTGAGTTTTATTTTAAAGCATGTTGCTGTTCATGAAATAAAATATTTCAATCATTTCAAAACATTCTGATCTTGTTTGTGTAGTCTGTGCTTCGCACGCACAATATAAATTAATTGTATATGTAAACATTCATTCGTCTTCAGTTCTGTCATACACGAAACTCTTGGAAAGAAAAATACTTCAGTTATCTATGAAGTTGTAATTCTTGGACTAAAATTAGCTACAGTTAAATTATCAAAAATGGGTTTGCTCTCCTATTAAAAAACATATGAAAATGACAGGTAAATCTTAGTTTTTTGTCCCCCGTCACGCAACGCTTCCTCGCACAGTCGTTCCGATAATAATATTTTACAATTATTTCAACCATTCATGCAACTAAAATAACATACATGCATATGATAACATCGTCCATCGCGCTGACTAGCTAAGAGGTATTTAAGACTTAAATAAAAAAAATAACTCAACAAACGATGCGAGTCCATTCGCCAGCGCCAAGGAAATATGGGGGGTGAGCCAAAAAACACTGTCGAGCGTCTAAATAGATCCATGAATAGAAAAGATGAACATAGCCGCTGAAACCAATCCTTTGGTGAGTAAATCAAGCCACTTCCAGCTCAAAACAACAGCAACTCGGTGAATCTCATTTGAGCCCGCGATAGTCGTTCATTCGTTCAGCGGAGCAAAAGTACAGGTCTGTCGCTCCCGTGGGTGTCCCCCGTGAGTCAAAAAAAGGAATCTTGCGTATCGAAGGTCGCGAGATCGAATCCCGGTGGAGGCACGTTTTTTCCCCCCCCCCCCCCCCCGCAAGTATGAGAAACACAGGTACTAATATCAGTTCGCTTTAAATATATACGCTGGAAAAAAAGCATTGAAGGGTTTTTATAGTTCAGACGCAAGCAAAAGAAAATCATAGAATTCCATAGCGGTACAAAAGAAAATATAGAATGATTCAGATAAATTATATTTTATTCATACACTTGGTATAAAGAAGATACAACATTTAACATACTTAAGTGTGTTCCTAAGTCTTGAAGTCCGCAGCTTGGTTTTTAAAAGTTTCGACAGCTTGAGTCTTCATCAGAGCTTGAAATCGATCGAAGAACTTCAAACGTGACTCACTTTTAATATTCTAAATGTCTCCTCTTTGGGCGGTCGAGTATTATTTAGGGTTATTTCTTTCAATTTCGAACTCCAAAAAGGTGTCTAATTGCAATTGTAGGAGTGAAAATACCGTGTTGAAGAGATCCGCGCCAGACGCCATTTTGTTTACTGATAATGCATAAATTACCGCACTACGCATACATTATTGTTTACAACTTGTGGCCATCGACCGAGGGATCGAGCGAGGGATCGAGCGAGGGATCGAGCGAGTGAAATTTGTCCGCTATACGCTATAACTTCGTTCATGCTAAGCATTCACTCGTTAAAAAGGATTGAAGAGTTTGATTAAAATCTTCGACTTCATCTTCAACTTGATTACAATCTTCGACTTCATAAGGACTTGTTTACATTCTTTTGACTATTAACTTACTTTAACGCCTTGAGCACCATTATCGGCTGCAAATGATTGCGTTTATATCAAACAACTTTGTGTTCACACTTTCTGAAAGCAACTGAAACATTTTTTCTTGCGTGTAGAAAATGCCAAGACAACTGATTCAGTTACAATTGAGCCAACTACGGGTCCCTCCACTCCAATTCAAGTGACAGCTGATCCAGTTCAAATTGAGCAAACAACCTTCACTCCAGTTCAAGTGACAGCTGATACAGTTCAAGTTGAACAAACAACCTCCACTCCAATTCAAGCTCACCCTACTCACGTGTCAATGTGTTCAGATCGTGACAAAATTTTCCTTAATGCCAACGAAATAAACACTTTGTTATTAAAACTTACCAAATCCGACAGTCTTCCAGCAGCTGTTCATAATTTTGTTACTTGCACGGAAAGGAAGTGCTCGAGTTTGAAAAATGAAAAAGCAGCATTCAAGACCGGCGGTTTACAAGGATAAGTTTAAACATCACTGGCTGTCCAGCAGCTACTGGTGGGCATGCTTTGCTGAAGGGGAAGTACAGGGGATGTTCTGCCTGCTTTGTCTGAAACACCATCCTAAAAGCAGTCTTAATAAGACTAGTAATGCTTTTATTGATGTCCCTTCAAAGAGATATAAACTAGCAGCCCTCAATGACCACAAGCAGTCCAGAATTCATGCTTGAAGTATTGAAAGTGAACGCCTTCAAAGGGTGTCCACTATTCACAGACTATGAGGAGAAAGTGAAAAAGGAAAGTTCTGTCCTTGAGCAAGCATTCTCTGCTTGCTACTTTGTCATGAAAGAGCATCTTCCCAACACTAAGTTTATACCTTTACTTGAAATGATTGAAAAACAAATTGGTGTTTCTGAACTTAAGTACTTTGCCCACAGATCGAAAGGATCAATCCATATCCTTATTTGCTTGGGGAAAGCTGTAAAACAAATGTTGCTAGAAGACATGAAAAGGGCCAATTCCTTTGGACTGTTGATCGATGAAGCGACGGACATAGCGACTCTGTCCCAACTACTTTGTTTCATTCAATATGTGACTCTATCTGGGTGTCCTGAGGTCCAGTTCTTAGCAATACGAAACCTGTTAGACGAATTTGACTTGTGTAATGCAGAAGCAATTGTTGAAACAGTCCTTAAGGTCTTTGAGGAAAGTGATCTAGATGTGTCAGAGCTGAGTGGCTTAGCTACGGATGGTGCAAGTGTCATGCTAGGTAAGAACAATGGTGTAGCTGCCAAACTCAAGGAAAGAAATCCCAAGTTGATAAACATACACTGTATATGCCATAAACTGGCTCTGGCTTGTGTTGACACGGTTTCAGAACTAACTTATATCAAGTTAATTGAAACCACCCTACGCCAGCTATGGCAGTGGCTTGAGAATTTGCCAAAAAGAATGGCAGCCTTTCTGAAGGTACAGGTCAATTTGAAAAGAGCAAAGAATGTGACAGACAAAGCAACCAAAGTCATTGCAAGAAGGTTGAAAAAGGCATGCAGTTCATGCTGGCTGAGTTTCGACAAATCTGTTTTTGCTGTAAAGCAAAGAATTTGAAAGCTTGTTGCAGACTCTTAACATGTTTCAAGATCGTGATGCAGCAGCCTGTGGGCTTTGTCCAGAAGATGAAACAAGTAAAGTTCCTAGGAACCATCTACATCCTTGCAGAGGTATTGCCCAAATTGTCAAACTTGTCCAAAGCCTTCCAGGCAGGCAAGTTCAATTTCTCAGCAATACTGCCTGCCGTTGCACACACACCAAATCGCAGTTTGAAGCGATCAAAGCAGAAAGCGCTGCCATGGATGCCCTTGAAAAGGACATTGATGGCATCGGATTTCATTGCTACAGAAGTGAAAATGTCCAGAAAGGATGCAAATGAACTTGTCAGCAGGGCAAGTACATTGACAGCCTGATTAAGAACATTGCAAAACGTTTTGAATCTTTGGAAAGTAATGGTGTCTTGTTAGCTTTTGGCATATTTGATACAGTTGTAGTGCCTGGTACCGATGATGCCGGATTCAAAGCGTATGGAAAAGACAAGGTGAAAGTGTTGGCCTCCCACTTCTTCTCTGCAGACGAGGGAGCAAATGACAGGTTACAGTCCCAGTGGAACCAAACGAAGTACCACATCAATGAGAACATCAAGGCAGCAATCCCAGAGGAAGTGAGGAATGGCAAGAGTGGCAGCTCCACAGCATGGTTCTTGTTCCAACTGATGAATAACAAGTGAATTATCAGCCATTTTTTGGTATGCTGCTTCACATTGCCGAGGTCGCCTTGACACTGCCAGTCAGCAATGCATGGCCAGAGAGGGGGGCAAGTGCAATGAAACTTGTCAAAACCAGATGCAGAAACTCGTTGCAGAATGATATGTTGGAAAGTCTACTAATGGTTTTAATAAATGGCCCGTCTATGAAAGACTGTGGCCAAGTGGTGAAGTTAGCCGTCAAGATGTGGCTAGGGGAAAAGAAAAGGAAAAAGCTTCCCCCTGTGAAGGTAATAAGAGTTCCTCTTGCCATGGACAATGCCGAGTCTGTTCAACAGGAACAAGAGATCCAACCAGAGATTACAGTCATTCCACCAGCTGTATCCATCCCAGAGGCTGCTTCTTCTGCAGTTGACGAGCAGGCAGTTCAGGAGGAAGTGGCTGAAATTGGCACTCTTCTAGATCTGCCTCCTTGCAGTCCTGACTCAGAGTCGGACAGTGACTATGCAAGTTACTGTGAATTTTAACCCATTTCAGCAGGATTCTTATTTCGTATGTTGATATTGGAAACATGTAATCTCTTTTGTCCATAGCCTAAGTCTGAGTCTAAGAGAGACAATGCGATATTGCCAGTTTGTTTCGGCTATCCTAACACTTTTAGTGAACACAAACTTAGGACATCTGGTGTTTTAGTTTACCTGACACTGCAAAAGATGACATTGTCACTAATTTCAGTTTGCAATTTTGTCTGGAATGTTCATTTACTAAGTTTCCCACACTTTACATTGTTGGCTAGTACTTGCTTAAATATCTTTGCTTTTCCCAATAAAGCTACTGGTCGAAAATAACCGGGATTTGAGAAAAAAGCTCTTGAGTAGTGTTATCTATAAGCTATCTAATAGGGGCTGAGTTTACCCCCAAAATGCGCCAGATGCAACCATTTGAAGCCAATATTTTCAATGTTCCTGTTTTGCTTATTAACTGAATTGTGGTATTTATTCTTGTATGTAAGGAACATAAAAGACACAAAAGACTAAGTTTTTCACAGCTTTATTAACAGAAAAACATTGATTCTTGCTTACTGAGAACAGTCCAAAATGGCAATGAGTTAACCCCTGAAAATCGAGGAAAACGCATTTGTGAGAGTCTAGATTTCAAAATTTTTCTGGGGGGGCATGCCCCAGACCCCACTAGTTTTCGGCCTTTTCTGCCTACTACTCAACCCATATTGCCTACTACTCAGAAACATTTTGACTGGGCTGGTGTAACATGTCATCAGTCCAGTGAATCAGTACCACTTTGGCAGTCCAAACCGGGATTTCCGTCTCCAACCGCTGGCGTATTTTGCATCTATCTTCTCCAGTTTTGCCACGCCACGCGCAAGTGGCAAAATGCTATGGCTGCCATCAGGTCCTTAAACTGGGAGGGCAAATTCCTCAGGCTCCCAAAAACTTAGTTATAGTTACTAAGATGAGAAGGGAGTATACTTCCCCATCCAATGGTGAGAAAGCTTTCAAAGTGTCTAATGTTTACTTTCATTGTCGTGTGGATTGCGTCAAGCGCAAACAATCCCTTTTCGTACCTACTCAGTGTAATATTCCCTCAACCATTATCCCACACCTTTTACCATTGCATATGCTCTTCGCCAGGGTCTTCTTCGCACCCACCCACCATCTTGAAAGTGGAGATGGCCCTGGGGACTAGGTTGTGCCTAAGTTAATATGCATTTTTATGCATAAATTAATGTTTACAGCTGATTGACGGACTAATTTGCATACATATCCCCAACCGCTAAACTATTTAATGCATTCTGCATTAATGAGTAAAAAACAATTCGTTCGTGGAATGATGGAGGATGAAAGATGTCAGAGGTGGATTGCAGAATGTCGCTGGGAAAGCCTAAATGTCACGAGGCATACTCGAGTTTGCTCAAAACACTTCAAAGGTGGCTTAGGCCCCACAAAGACAAACCCTATTCCGACCATTTTTGATTTTCCAAAGCATCTGCAGCGAAGTGAGGCAACGATCACAGTGTGCCTAGAAACCCAGGGAGAAAGCTACCCAAGCAAAACATTCGGTTGGTTTAACGTTAAACTTAATGAAATAATAATTAAATAATGTTTGAAGTACGTGTTTCTTATTCCGTTGCAGGTTGTACACATGTGTATCCCAATGCAAACGGTATCCTTCAAGAGATTTATACACCTTTAAAGACTCCTTGTCGTAACCTTTCTGATTTATTAATTTATTAATCTCCCCAAGTGAAGTTTGGTGCTTCTTCAGTCAGAATGAATATTAAAGGATTAGGAATGTTACCATGTTTTGAGATCAACTTCGCATTTACAACATCGCTGACTGACTCAGCGCAGTCTCCCGTCAATTCCAAGTTAAGTTTTTGTACAGCGCAAGCACTGTAAATGTATTATTTTTTGCAATTTCCTTGCAATTTTTTGCATTGCATTTCTTTGTACAGCGCAAGCACTGTAAATGTATTATTTTTTGCATTGCATAAATTTAATGGAAACGCACTTTCTTGACCTGTAGTTCTCACGAATGAGTAAAACTATTTTGCTAAACATGATGAATTTAGTCTGAATGCGTATACGCGATGAAATGTTAGAAAACCTACTGATAAAACTGTAACCATTTAATGAGCTCATTAACGCGGCAATTAAGAATCAGAATCAGCATAGAATGATGATGCACTTAAAATGAGTGACTGTTCAGAAGGTCTGACATTTTCATCAGGGGCACAGTGACAGACCTTGGAAGAGAGTTCATTTTGATCGGAATCAAACTCGAGGACTGACGCGAAAACGTGAAATGAATGGTAATTTTACTCGGGGAGAACTCTCTATCGACACGTTTCTGACTCCGGTACCACAGCTGGCCCTACGTGCCTGAACAGTAAAACATCAAACTATGTAGATTGTAACCGTAAATTAGAGAACAACAACCGTCAACTTACATTGTTTTTCTTTAGCTCGAATCCGTGCAATTTTGGTCACAATGTTGAGGACAAAACCAGCTTCCGATAACAAGTCTTTTCTTGTGAGCAAGTTAGTTTCTCATTCTTAAAGGAGAACAGAACTAAACAACAATGACATTTCTTGAATTTGGTCTGCACGCACACGACAGAGTGCAGCCGCACACGAATGATTTTAAATTTAACGGACGAGTGGTCTTTGTACAGCGCAAGCACTGTAAATGTATTATTTTTTGCAATTTCCTTGCAATTTTTTCCATTGCATAAATTTAATGGAAACGCACTTTCTTGACCTGTAGTTCTCACGAATGAGTAAAACTATTTCATTAAACATGATGAATTTAGTCTGAATGCGTATACGCGATGAAATGTTAGAAAACCTACTGATAAAACTGTAACCATTTAATGAGCTCATTAACGTGGCAACTAAGAATCAGCATAGAATGATGATCCACTTAAAATGAGTGACTGTTCAGAAGGTCTGACATTTTCATCAGGGGCACAGTGACAGACCTTGGTAGAGAGTTCATTTTGATCAGAATCAAACTCGAGGACTGACGCGAAAACGTAAAATGAATGGTAATTTTACTCGGGGAGAACTCTCTATCAAAAGCTCTTTCCGTAACTTCTTCCCCAATCTGTATGACTTAGACATTAGTCCCGTCCACTGATCGAGTCGATAAGTACTCATTTCTTCCGTTTTCTTAGAAATATCCAATTTTTTCTTAAAAATATTACTACAGCAAGTTTACAGAGCCCTATGGACTAGATAATGGTATACGTTTTCTGTTATTGCACGAGCAAACACAAGCCACTTCCAAAACGTATATGACGTGCAAAACTTTCAAAATTTCAAATTTTAATGTCGCCAAAACCTTGCTTACGACTTTACTCTCTACGCGCTCTACGTACGTAAGTCGACTGTAAAACCGGCTGAGATTTTTATCCGTCCCTACAGTCAATTTCTAAGGTGAGATTGCTGGATAATCCTATAGAGCATAAGTAGGAATTTTCGGAAAACCTTGTTAAAATCTTTACAAAAGCTTAATTTTAAACTAGTAATACGTGACTCGCAGGTCCTCGCGAAGCTTTTGTTGCCTAGTAACGGGCACGCCTGCGATTTGATCTGCAAGGTTTCCAAGAATCGCTGCAAGGTTTCTGAGAATCGCCGGACGAACGCCGTGTGTTTGCTATGCCACCGGATTTTGGTTTCGATTGGAGTTCGCTCGTCTCTCGATATCTGTAATAAATTGTAGCGCTCTTGTACTGTTTTCCCCACTTTTCGGTCCGAATGATCTGAAACCACCTCGCAGTTTGTAGGTAAAATCATCTTCGCAATATCGGATCGGCGAATTGTTTCAGACACAAGTTTACAATGAAAACTAAGCCATATGTTGATCGTACTTTGAGAAATTCTTGAGTCGTCGTTCATGTTCCTGTTCTTGATACAGGATTTAATAAAGCCGGGGTTTTTTTTGTTCTAAATTCTCCGCACTATTAACGTCCAACAAAGTCACTTCCCATATAAATTCGGTCGATAATTCGATCGATAAACAAACTTGGAGTAATTCTTGCGGCTCCTGTTTCTACAGTTACGTCTACACAGATTACGTCGAAGTCAATGTTATTAAACAAAGAAAAGGAAAAAAAAAAAAAAGAGAGAACGGCCCGGATTCGAACCTAAATTAAAAAAAAAAATTAAAAAAAGGACGCTTTAGGATTTGAACTGTCGCCCTCAATCCTGAAGATCAGATTTAAAAGTTAGCGCCTTAAGCCATTAGGCCACGAGCGCGTGTGACGTCATGACATCCCCCAACTCCACAAACAAACAAATAAATAAATAAATATGACCGTAAAGGCCACACGAGAATTGCTCTCGCGTGAGCTCTTGGGGGACAGAATTATAAACCCCGCTACGCGAGGCCTTCGGCCTCGCTTCGCGAGGAATTATTTGCTCAAACAGATGAATGGAGAGTTTGTGGAAGCCGGTCCGTCGGGCCAAAACAATCATGTAAGCAACATTTCATAATATACCGTAAAACTCCTTGTATAAGCCGCACCTTTTTACTCAAAATTTGGGTTCAAAATCGGGGGTGCGGCTTATCTACGGCACCATCTGCGATTGGGGTTCTCAGTGGCCTAATTAATATTCATAAAAAATATCTTAAGATGTTACTAAATAAACATATAACAAACTGAAAGTATGTTAAGAAAATTGAAGGGCCGTAACCAGGATTCATAATAATATATAAAAAACGTTCTCTAGTTAAAAATTTTAAAACTATACGCTTTCGACAACCGTCCTGTTGTCTTCAACGGATAAAAATGTGAAGAAAGCGAATGTGCGTACATGATAAAAAGTAAAAAAATTAGCATACGCGAAAGAATTTAAAACTAGGGAGTAAAAAGGTGCGAAAGTCATTTCTTTAAAAGAATGCGGTATTGACTTGGAAGCGGGCATGAGTTAAGCTCACCATCGCCATCTCCATTTCACTCACACAGCTCTCCAAAACCAACTGGTTCCAAAGTCTTTGAGATTCAAACCACCAAGCAGTCAGCCAATCTTTAAACGTATAATGGATCGTGCTAGCAAACATTGCATGAGAGCAAGCATTTCCATCTGCCATGATCAAATTAAATCGTCAAACAAGATCATCGACGAAACCAAACAAGATTTGTCTCCTCTCATTGACAGCACAACCATCTCTTCCCTCACACAATTCATCCAAGGAAGAGCTCACTCCGTTCATAACAATATCAACGCCAGACACGCTAAGAAGCTTGCGAATTTAAAGAATTTTTCAACTGAACCTCTAGATAAAAGCAACTGGGTCATCAACCTCTCCAAGAAACCTCTACAAGATACAGAATGCTCCCTTCTAGAGAAAGGCCCTAAGTTCTCCCCTACTCCTTCTGTAATTCCGTACAAGAATATTGTCGCTGAAGTTGAAGCTGCCACCAAACATTTACCTACAGAATCCAGAGACGAAATACGGACCTCCACGGCTACGATCCTCCACCGAGCCCAGTTACCAAACCATAAGAACACCACTAAAGAAGAAAACATAGCGCTGCGTGACTTAAAGAAAAGACACCTCCAGAGTCATCATGAAAGCTGACAAAGGAAACTGCTTCGTAGTCTTGGATAGAGATGATTATGACAACAAAATGGAATCCCTTCTTGCTGACCGAAACACGTACGACCTAATCACCAGATCTCCATTCCGCCGAATAGAACGTAACCTCAATGCTATGCTTCTGAATTTAAAGAAACAACAAAAACTTGATGACTCAACTTATTTTAAACTAAGATCTACTGATGGCACACCACCCGCTATCCACGGCTCTATCAAACATCATAAAACTGGTAATCCTCTCAGACCCATCGTAACATGTATGGGCTCTCCACTCTACAACACTTCTAAATTCCTCACCAACATCCTGGCTCCTATTCAAAACCGCAATGGTTTTTTCAGTTTCAAACTCATTACAGTTTTCTAAAGAAACATCTAACATTGTCATCCAAGATGATGAAACTATGGTATCTTTTGATGTAGTCTCTCTATTCACCGCCATCCCCGTTGACAAAGCTTGTAACTACATCAGAAAGAAACTTGAAGACGACCCTTCTTTGCACTCCAGAACAAAATTAGACATTGATGACATCGTCTCTCTATTAGACTTTGTTCTGTCCAACAATTATTTCGTTTATAACGACAATATCTACAAGCAAATACAAGGATGCGCTATGGGCAGCCCTGTCAGCCCCGTTGTAGCCAACACATGCATGGAGGAAATTGAGGATTCCGCTATCAACTCAACCCCCGTTCCCCCGAGATATTGGAAACGCTATGTGGATGATAGTTTTTGTATCTTAAAAAAGAACGCAGTATCATCCTTCCATGATTCACTGAACTCCATCGACCCTCACATTTCTTTCACTATTGAACACGAAAACAATTGTCAGATATCGTTTCTTGACACCCTGGTCTCTCGGGACCATGGTAAACTTTCTATTCACGTCTATCGGAAACCTACCCACACTGATAGATACCTGGATTTCCATTCTCATCATGACAAGAAACACAAAGTTAGCACTGCTGCGACTCTTCTACATCGAGCAAAAAATTTACCCAACTCTGAAACTGGGAAGGAACAAGAAATCAAACGGGTCTATACCGCATTACAATCCAATGGCTACCCTAGAAATCTCATTGCCGACATCGAAAGGAAGAAGAGTCTCCCACCACCAGTCCCCACACCTGAAGATCTTGTCGGAATGTTTTTCAAATGGGCTGACCTGTGTCCACGAAAATTCGCGACCCTTCCGTACATTAAAGGCCTCACAGAACCACTAACGCGTTTGCTCAGAAGTCACGACATACAAGTCACTAATAAACCGATGAAAACACTTCAACAAGAATTCCCTGCTCCAAAATTCCGTCCGAAAAAAGATGATCAATGCAATGTTGTTTACAAAATTCCTTGCACCTCATGTCCGTGGAGTTACATTGGCGAAACCGGGAGGTCATTTAACACCAGAAAGAAAGAACACACCAGAAATGTAAAAATGCACACCAAAGGCTCTAATGTCGCGAACCATGCTTGGTCCAACAATCATCACATCGACTTTGACAATGCTTCTATTATTGACAAAGGCAATTATCGCCACCTTAAAACCCTTGAGTCTTGGCACACTTCAAAAACTGTTGACGCTGACAATAACTCATGCCCGCTTCCAAGTCAATACCGCATTCTTTTAAAGAAATGACTTTCGCACCTTTTTACTCCCTAGTTTTAAATTCTTTCGCGTATGCTAATTTTTTTACTTTTGATCATGTACGCACATTCGCTTTCTCCACATTTTTATCCGTTGAAGACAACAGGACGGTTGTCGAAAGCTTATAGTTTTAAAATTTTTAACCAGAGAACATTTTTTATATATTGAAAGTATGTTGTTGTTAATCATTGCATTTATGATCGGTAGTTGCTCAAGGAGCTGTTTGTGTCAAAAACTTTCATCGGCACGTGCACATCTTGTTGACCTTGTTCCTCGGTAGTTCTTTCGTGGTTTTTTCAAGTTGCGTGGTAAATGGCCGACCATTCAATGTTTTTTACTTCTTGCCTTTTCTGCTATTGAAAGTTCCCAAACATCTCAAAAGATCCTCGGACAAATACACAAATGCAAACTCTTACGATCCCACGATGTGGTGCCCAGACTTCTCTCTACTTGTAAATGCTTGGTTACCAAGCTATCGCTTCGTACATTTCATTTGAACGTGTTTTGCAGCAACAATGCAGAAAAAATCAAAACAAAAGAGCATTTTAAGTTCAAGACATGGTGATCTCGAGCATACAAGGTATGACAAGTAAGATTTGACCGTATAAAGAGTTAATAAATGTGAAAGTTTGTAACAACCGCATCATTTATTGTTCTGAAACTGTACTTGTTTGTTTACCAAACGCAACTTGTCTCATCTTTTTTCCCCAAAATTGAGCTTCCAAATTGGGGGTGCGGCTTATCTACGGGTGCGGCTTATACATGGAGTTTTACGGTAAGTAATTATTAGAGTACTTACTGTGAAGATGAAAGCCAAAATGCAGGCATGTCGGGTTCTGCTACGGTGCCGTAGTTCGAAACATGTGGTTCAAGGACTTCTTTCCCAACAATTTATCAAAATTCCCTCTGAAACAAACCTGTGCGTTTACTCGGTTCCAGTTCCCCTCGCGGTTTAACTCTCTTTCCCCGGCGTGATAATCACTTCCGGTCCTTAACCTAGGTCTAATACTGAACCCCTGAAGAGATTTTTAGACCTACTGCGGTTTTCCTCTTTCTCAGTAATATTCGATTATCTTAGTGAGCTCACTAATTACTATTACATTATTAATTAAGGTCCATCTCTTCTTGTATTTTTACAAGAAAAGTGCTTGATCCTTACTATATTATACTATAGATTTTTGTGTCCGGTTATTTTTCGGTAAAATTACAGGCTAATAAAATGTAAGGGAATCAAAATGGTTAATGTGTCGCCAGTTATTGCGCTGTTCACAGATTATTTGCTGAATTTTTTATGTATAATTGCCTCTGACACAATGCAAGGAATTCATGGAAAAATGCAAAAAATGTATCAACAGTGCTTGCACTGTTCAAAGAGTTTTTAATGAGGCAAAACCCGTAATTTTGATTTTTCCAAATTTCTCGAAAAATATAAATTTCCAGAAAGTTAAAATAATATTTTCGAAGATAGTTCTCCAAAAGTGTCCTTCAGCCGGATTATTACGATTTTTGATTTTTCAAGCTTGGCCAGCAATTCTTAAAATTTCTAGTCAGGGCCTCTTAATTTTCTTTTATCTTGCAAATCTAATGCTAAAGACAATAATATAAACAATCTGCCTCCATTTTATGAAAGAGTATTACAATATTGGTATGAGCTAAGAGATGCAAAGAAAACCATAATTTGGAATAACCGTGACATTAAAGTAGATAATAAGACCATTTTCTGGCGTACTTGGTTTGATAAAAATATTACCTTTATAGACAACCTCCTTGATGAAAACTCTGATTTTTTAACATATGATGTATTTAGCTTTAAATATCAAATTCAAACCAATTTCCTAGCTTATGGTGGTTTAGTTAAGGCTATTCCGCCAGAAGTAGGAAAGTGATTAAGGCACAAGAAAACCAGCAGAATCAACCACCACAGCAATTGTTAAAAAATTAAAATAAAATTAAAAAATAAACAACTTTATTTAAGTGTCAGAGGATTTAGCACTGCTGTACTATTGTGGACACTGTAAATAATGAACAAACAAATATTGTAAATATAACATAAACTTGTTAAGAATCCCAACTGGTGGGAGGCTGTCCAGTTGGCTATTTACAAGCGTGGCCGAGGAGTTTAACTCGGGACTACCGAGAGCAAATCCAGCTAGTGGCAGGATGGAGGATTTGAACAAGGGACCTCCAGATTTCAAATCCAGCGCCCTAAACCACTCGGCCACACTGCCTCCCTTGGTTAGAGCCAAATAACTTAACAACCAAAGCAATACAACAGCGTCGGGTGAGGCTATATCGCGTGGGTGGGTGGGTCGTGGGTCATGCGTCGTGCGTCGTGCTGGCCCATGATGAAAAGAAGGATTCTCACTGATTAGTTCCCTTTTAATAGGAAAACCTTTTTTCTATTGAGTAAAAACATTTTTCTTTCATGTCTGGCGCGCAATTTCGTTGTTTTTCCCTTCATGTCTGCCGGACAATTTTGCGGTTGAGTTAAGTTTCTACTTCTGTCCGCGCATGGATTGTCTTCAGCAGATTCCACCATGGTCAAGATGAATTAGGGCTGCAGATGCACGAACAAAGGAACTTTGCGTTAACATTTCAATTTATGAGACATCAAAACTTACATATATTGCCCAGCACTGTCGCGAAAGGAAATTTCCCTGTTGTGTTGAACTCAGTTATTGTTGACCGGCCTTTCACAGGAGCGGAGTTTTATTTCAGTTCGCCCAATTTTATTCGCTAAACAGTGTACTGAGCGATACCCTGCGAGCAGAGTCGCTTTTTTCGATCTTCCTCCTAGGAAGATTGACGGGGACTCTGCTCGCAGGGTAACCGAGCGACCATTATTGTAAACTGAATAAAAGCATTTATATTATCGTTGACATATATCCCGTGAACAACTTAATTGAAGTCATTCTCCCAGGAATCCAACGGAAATGTTTCGACACCAGTTTCCTATTGATCCCCACATCCACATATGAACTCCTTCCTGATTTAAGTGTTCCAATTTCATACAACTGGCAGTAGAGAAGTAACTGATTGGCTTATCAGCCAAACTGAGGAAGGTTGTCCTGGTCTATAAAATCGTTTGGAAGGTCTTCTTGTCTATTTCAAGATTTTTTCAGTCTTAAATAAATAAAAAAAGATGTTGTGAACCACTAGAACAGCGATAATGTCAACGTAACACCTTCACCAAAGTAAACATATTTGAATGAAAGCACACAACCTTAAGAGCCTCTGTCATTGGCGAATATTCTGTGGCCTTTTTTAACATGTCATTTTGTAGCGAATTCAAATTGACCTTGTTAAGCACCACACGTACACGCCAGAAATCCACCGGGGCAAAATAACAACTGCTGTTGCGAGATGGCATTTGAATTCATGTATATGAGTGATGAAGTGTCAATCTCGGACCCACGACGCACGACCCACCCACCCACGCCGATTAGACAATCTCAACAGCGTCTCGTAGACAATGGTATGGAAAAGGACGAATAATCGATTATTACAAATTAGCTTTCTCCATTAGTTATGTTTCAATTCAAAATTGTACACAATATAGTTTTTACAAAAAGCAAATTGTTCAAGACCAAGCTAACAAATGATAGCAGTTGTTTCTTATGTAAATCTGATAGACAAGATCTTAAACACATGTTGTATTCCTGTCCTATTGTGGCTCAATTCTGGGATTTGTTTAACACAGCTTCGACAATAATTGACCTCTCGATTGTCAAAGTTATGTATGGAATTCTTGAAACAAACAACTTAAGTAGACTCACTAATCATTTGCTACTGATTGCAAAATATTATATATTGCTGTAGTATTAAGGAAGAGCCTTTATCTTTGCAAGCCTTAGTTTTTAATAAGAGTGAAATAGAAAAACAAATTGCAACTCGTTCGAACTCCCCGAAGCGTTGTAAGTAATGTACTGTATTTTCAGTAATGTAATGTAAGCAAATTGATGTAAGTAGTTAAAAAAAATAATAAAAAAATGATAAACCTAAAAAAAGGAAAGCTGTAGAGGTCAAATTTGACAAAGGAGGGAATGTTGTGTACCAAAATGATCCAGACAGCATATCGACAGGTGAACGAAAAAGTCATCCAATCACCTTGCTGAACCAGCATCAACGAAACAACACAAAGCAATAAGGTTCAACGCATCGTAACATTTGTTAGCTTAAAAGCCCCTCACTTGCAGGTGAGTATGTGGAGTTATGCAGACGGTGAACACTGCTGTATAACAGAAAAATATCTGTCCTGGTATGACCCAAGTTTATTATCAGTCACTGGTGTTTCTCTGATTTAATTCATGTTTCTGCAAATGGGGACTACACTGCCAAAACATTGTTGCAATGTGTTGAAAGGTACGCTTAATGACGAACAAGACCTTCTTTACCTAATTCGCACAGCCACCGATTATGTGATTTGTCCTGGTCTGAAAACAGCCTAAAATGTTGACTTCACAGTTATAAGATCATGAGGTTTTCCCATTCACTGACAGTAAATATTGTTATATCCTTCACAAGCCTTGAAACAGGAAACAAATGCCTGATTCAGATCTTCACGATGTGTTGTAATTGCAAAAAGCTGTATCACAAGTTGAAAGCTATGTTGCAGAAATGAGAACGAATGTATTTCCAATTCATCAAAGTGCAATATTATTGGAAGTTTCTTAATAGTCTGAAAAAGCCAATGGCGAACTGTGATCTCCATTGTTTGTAGACTTGAACAAGTGAAAAGATTGAACAAAAAATGTCAATTCCCCTTGTCCCCTCAGTTCTCCAACCAAATGCTGGAAATCAGTGGAACAATTTCATCCAAGTTTAAAAAGGAACTAGACAATATTTTTTTATGAAGACGAGACAGCAGGAGAAGGGAAAGGAAAGGTCATGAAGTCAATTTGGACAAGGGATGTTGAGGACAGGAAAGCATTTTGGAAGCATCAGAATATCAACAGTGATGTATTTCTTTTAGTTGTTAATTAGCCTTCCCATAGGGGCAATCAGACCCTTTATAAACCACTCCTTGTTAATATCACACCACTTGACGCCGACCAGTTTACTCGAGGCTATTTTTCATTTCATTTACCTTTGTTATTTTGTTTATTGTATTATTTCAGGTTACTTTCGACTGCTTCTTCCTGTTTTTGTATCTTGTATTTACTACTATTTATCACGATTCTTGTATTTAGCACTATTCAAATCCTTGTTAATAAACTCGATAATTGCTGGCGGCTCCCTCCACAAACTGTTGTGTTGTTTGCGTCATTACTTATAATAGAAATGTTTTCTATTCGGCTGAGCGAAGCGAAAGAGAATAGAAAGTCCATTTATAATATGTATAAAAAACCTAATCCTTTTTGGGATGAAACAACATTAAGCATATCATTTGATGGAGTTTTCCTCCAGTCAAACCGCACAAATGCATTTTTACCGTCTCTCCTGCACAAATAATTTTTCACGGTTACAAATGCATCTCTACTGTCTCAATAATTTATAGATTTAATGCTATAGTAATAAAACCATGAAGCATATGCCTGTTAAATTTGTCATCTTATTTTAAAATGTTTACTCAAAACTCCAGAAATCCATTCTTGTGGTCCATTCAACCATTTCAACTTTCTATTGATAGATTGATCAAAGGTATGTTAAAAAAGGCCATTTCTCCGAAAACAACATTCTTTGCTTAACCCATTGACACCTGGGCTTTTTCCAAAAAACGGCAATCGAACATCAGATGCAGAGATGCCTATTTCTGGCCGTTATTGCCACCGTTTACTGCCCAACTGTCTAAAACTTAGTCTGCAACATAGAAACCCACATCCCCTTCTACTTAAAAGCAATGAATTCAATATTTCCCTTGGGCATGCGCAGAAATCAAAATTTGGACACACACTTCAGGCTTTTAGTTTCCTTTCTTGGCTGTTCTTTCTCCCTTTTTCTCTCATTTTATATTGTGGTTTTGTTGGCCTTTCAGTCGCTTTTGTTCATGTAGGAAAAGTTTCCCCTAAACATTGAGGAAAGTGAACTGTTTCAACATAGTGTCAATGGTAGGGAAGGTGGCCTTTTTGGTGATTTTGGTGGTCTCGTTTTTTGTGTGTATCTCTGGCCCAATTTTGTGCTCGGATAGGCATGCTTTGTTACACATTTTTCTACTCCATTAGTTGAATATCAAAGTCATCCTCTGGCGTGAACAGTGATGATGTCACAAATGGTACAAGTCTGTGGTCTCCTCTTGGTCGGTTATGGCCAGTTTAGGTGTAAATGTGTTAATAATTAAATTAATAATTAAACTTCAAGTGCACTGAAAGCGAGCTTAGAATTATTATAAGCTCCCTTCTAATGCACTTGAAGTTTATCCCTACCGAATGTCAGATTGCAGTACCTGCAGCTATTGCATGTGTGTCATTTCTTGTCTATAACAGGAATGGGAAAAACAGCAAACCGATGGAGTGCAACCACCTATCATATTGCACTTGCAATCTTCACCACGAGTCCTGCAGCATATGAAGCCCTCAAGAGTTCCCATCAGTGTCATCACTCAAACAATTCCTGTCTGCAAACAATCAGTCTTATGGTATTAACTCACAACATCTACAGGAGGCTAGAAAGTCATATGCCACTTACATTGAGGAAAGAATGGAACACGGATACCCTAAGTCTATGCACACAGGAGAGGTCATGTTTGAAGTGGTGAAAGCTGTCATGAAAGTTCATTGGAACAGTGTAGACAATGGGTGAGATAAACATAGTTTTTGCATATTATATATATTATATTTTTTATTTGTGAATAAATTATATAGACCCTAAATTTGAGACTGATCAGTGAGATGATGAACTGATTGCCTTGTAGCCAATTTATTTTTAAAATATGGACACAATTATTTTCAACAGGAACTAATCACTGTAGTATGTTCCTTTGTATATCATCAGGTAGCCGCTTAATAGGGGTTTTATTCACAGTATCATACTGACAATAACTTTGGGACTTTCATAACTGGCCACTTAATAGGGGGTGGCCGCTTAATAGAGGTTTGACTGTAACAGCATGACTGGCTTAACTAACTCACAGAATTATTGTCACATACATGCTTAATTGTATTAAGTTTATTTTATTGTAAACTATGAAGCTTTGAAGGACATGCAAAGACGTCAAGGGACATGGCATCATTACAAGATGTGTATGAGCAGTTGAAAACACCCAAAGCACTCAAAGCATCTGAATTTTTGCAGTTTCTCTGGCGTGATCTTACTAGTGACTTTGAAGTGATTGAACCTTACTATAGCAGCCACAAGGGCATGGAAAGCAAATTTATCATCTTGTGCCTCATGAACAGCATTCATGCCTTTCATATCTACGTGTTTGAAACAATGGCTGTAATCCGTGATGGCGCAAGTGCAAATTTAAAGGCAGTCAAGTACCTGAAAACAGAGCAAAGTGGTGCATATGGCATCAATGATGATCCAAAATGCTGATGATCCACACCATGTTAAGCCATGGATGACGAAAAGAGTAGGGTACAGGAGACTAGAGTAGAGTAAAGTACAGTAGTCTAGAGTAGCGTAGTAACATATGGTAGAGTAAAGTAAACTAGGATAAAGTAGAATTATGTAGAACAAATCAGAATAGAGTAGAGTGGAGTAAAGTAGAGTACAGTGGAGTAGAATAGCATAAAGTATTGTAGAGTAGAGTAGTGTAAAGTAGAGTTAAGTAGACTAGAGCAGAGAGGAGTAGAGTAATATAGTGTAGAGTAGGAAATGAGTTAAACTTCCTTTTGTACAAAGAGAAGTTGTCATTTGACTTCATGTGAGAAAATAAAATGCATGTTTAAATACAAATGTTTTTTGTGGGGTTCATTTTTACCAATATTAGATAATGTCATAGCAGTCCAGCTGAACAGCAGCTTTTTCTCAACAAATGTGATATTAACATGAGTATCTACATTTGTTGCACAGATGTATTTTCGTTTTTCTTTTCTGAGAGAGACAAGACATGTTCATGAAAATTTCAATGACTTTGAGTCATTTATCAGCCTATTAAGAACGGCGGTCAGGGAAAACCACGCAAAATCGGGATTTTGTGGCAGAAGTTGAAAAATCGATTTCCTTGCACACAATTCTTATGCACTTCATAAACATCGTTCAAAGACAGCACCTCATCCACAAACAAATTATTCTATGTCTGAGAAACGAACACCTGTTGTTGTTTTTTTTTACCAGATAAGGATCTAAATGTATCTTGACTGGCGCAACATTTGTTTCTGAGTCATTCTTCTACCACTTCGGCATTACCGTGGACAAAAATCCAGCCCATGGGTTGAAGGTATTTAAGACGCGAGGTCAGGGAAAATGAAGCATTGAGTGGCAGAAGTTGAAAAAATCGATTTCCTTCATTTTTTGCTCATAAATACCCATTAGGTAGGAAAGATACCTGATGTAGTTTGTTTCCGCCAGAAGCCGTTTTCGTTTAAGAAAAATAAGAAAATCGGTTTTCGTTTTCCGACACTCGAAATTCTCAAAGTTGAACCCTGAAATTCGCTACTATAAACTATTCTCACGTTCGCAAACCAAACCATACAGAGAGCTTTGGACACTTTCTAACAACAGAAAAACTATTTTTCATCCACTGGATGACAATTTTTATGGCTGTAGCAAAATGTACCATAATGAAACAATTCAAAAGTAAGGGAGAGGTATTTACGATAACAGAAACTCTTATTAGGTAGCCATTTTCTATGGCATTATTCATCATGTGGTATAACTCCAAATTTTCTCAATCCTCGCTTAATCGTACATTTAAACATTAATCTAAAACATACCTGAGAATTGGCTTGGGTTCTTTAAGGCATTCTCTTGGAGACAGTATATAAGTCAGCCAATATTTCGATGCACCACCAAATTAACGTATTGACGGGTCCACATTCTTTCGTTCCGAAACAAAGCAAAGCAGCTATTTAAAGCCAAATATTCTCTTGTTTCTCCTTTCTTGGTGATTGTCTTTTATAATAGTCCTGTTCTCGCCAAAAAACTGAGAGCCAGGAGTCCACAGAATCGATTTTTGTAGCTTCTCCAAAACGCATAACTCTCGCTTTGATATATTTTCGCGATTAACGTGACATCCAAAATGCAAATGTTTGTAGGTTGAGTCTGCGCAGTCGACTTCTTTAGTCACAGAGTCTGGGTAATGCAATATAATTCTTTCCAGATAATTTGCATATTTCACAGCAATTCAGTTCGGAGAGGCTACAAAAATCGATTCTGTGGACTCCTGGCTCTCAGTTTTTTGGCGAGAAAAGGACTATTATAAAAGACAATCACCAAGAAAGGAGAAACATCCAGTGGATGAAAAATAGTTTTTCTGTCATTAGAAAGTGTCCAAAGCTCTCTGTATGGTTTGGTTTGCGAACGCGAGGATAGTTTATAGTAGCGAATTTCAGGGTTCAACTTTGAGCATTTTGAGTGTCGGAAAATGAAAAACGATTTTCTTATTTTTCTTAAAAGAAAACGGCTTCTGGCGGAAACAAAACTACATCAGGTATCTTTCCTACCTAATGGGTATTTATGAGCAAAAAATGAAGGAAATCGATTTTTCAACTTCTGCCACTCAATGCTTCATTTTCCCTGACCTCACGTCTTAAATACCTTCATCCCATGGGCTGGATTTCTGTCCACGGTAACGCCAAAGTGGTAGAAGAATGACTCGGAAACAAATGTTGCGCGTGCCAGTCAAGATACATTTAGATCTTTATCTGGTAAAAAAACAAAAAAAAAACAGGTGTTCGTTTCTCAGACATTCAAAAATAATTTGTTTGTGGATGAGGTGCTGTCTTTGAACGATGTTTATGAAGTGCATAAGAATTGTGTGCAAGAAAACTACAGATCGGAAGAAATTGAAAAACTTCATGTGCACATGGAAAAATAATTTAAAAAAGGGACATCAAGGAGGACAAACTCCTTGATGCAAGTAAACAGCTAGAGCAGTATGTAAGAAAACTGGAGAGATATAGTCATCTACCAGAAAATAATGAGGGGGCATTGGGGTTTTCGGTTTTGGTGATTTTTGAGATCGACTCGATTTACCGGAAGTTATGTTGTTTAGAACTTGTGAGATATGGGTCGTGACAGATTGACACAACTCAACTGATTGACAGAGTGAGACTTAGTTAAGTACCGCCATGAATGGGATGAAGGGGGGTTTGAAAAATCAACATGGGTCGACATGACTCGACTGGAGACGTTTAGTCAACAAATTCACTGTCACCAAACAGTGCCAAGAAATCAAAACATCTGAAACAATGTCGATTTTTAATTTTAAAATTGTTAGCGCATTGAGATTTTTTTAAACGTGCCATAAGAAATTTATTATCATTATCAGAGTAAAGTAATTTTTTGCCCTCTATGTTACTAAGGGTCGATTTCAAGTATTGTAGCACTGGCATCAATTGATTACAAACGCAGATGTCGGTCTTTTCCACACTTTAGATTACCTGTAATATAACGCATGAAATGAAAAGTTTTGATTTTGTCCAACCCCATCGTCACCTGGTAGATTATCCCTTGTGAGTTTTAATCCTACCTGGTGTCAAGTAAATTTGATTTCCAGACCAGATGAAATGAAACATTTTTTTAAATTTGCCCAATATTGGGGATTGGGTGTTGTGTTGTTGTCCATTTTTCTGTTAAAGAGTTTTGCCCAGCAACACGATTTTGATTGGTGCGGTGTACAGAACAAACACAGTGTCGCCGCAGAGTACCCCTTTTATGCTGTAAAAATATGTTTGTTGCCCAGCAACACGGTTTTGATCAGGTGCAGCAGTATATAAATTAAGTGGGGAAGATACAATGTTTTGCCTGGCAAGAAGGTTATGATTGGTTTTAAAGTAAATTTTTATTCATACACTGCACTTCCTTGTAGTATGGAGAAGCCAATGTGTTCACTTCAGCGTTAGTTCCAGGTACGTACCCTTAAATTAAATAATAGGAATTATTGTCCAGACAATAAAAATTTTATGCTGCTCCTCTGTTAATATTTAACTTGGAATAATTATGCGAGGTTAGGGTATTCCAATAGGAAGTGCAACATATTGGAGCATTCTGTGAACCCTACAGGTGAATTTCCTCTGCCATGTGGTTGTTTGGACTCGTCAGGATAGGAGCGGTTCACCGTTGTTCACTTGTTGAACTCCATATTTACTTATATTTATATATTCTACTTCGAACAGGTTTGTGCTGCATTTTTTCTTAGCTAGACCTTTGACAAATGGTTTTTCCTCTCTTTTTACTCAATTTACCATATTGTGGGATATTTGTTTTTTATCAAGCATTTGTTTAGCCTTTGGTTGCGACCCTGCCATTCATGGGGCACTTTGTCCAATAATTTTAAGTTTTCTTTCTCTCGGTTTTCATTTTCCCCCTTTTTCCATGGTATCTCCTTGAAGTGTGCTGATTGTCGGTCATTCCTTTGTTAAAAGGCTATTTAAAATCTGATTTGCAATGCAAATTTGATCTTCATTCCGCAGCAAATTCCCATTTAGTTCAAACTGCGACGGCCTTTTTGCATAACGTCGGTGGGTTAACCGACGGTTAATGTTGGTTAACGTTTCGTAATGTTCTCATGAACTTTGGCTTCAATTTACTACCAAGTCTTTTCCCAGGGTCATTATTCTTGAGATAGGGCCAGAGGTTGTTGTTGCGGAGGTATTATACTTGGTGGATTACCTGCCAACTTTTGAATCTTTGCTTGTTGTGCTTTTTTTTTTCATCCCTTAGCGGGAATGTGGTACAGGTTTACCACAGGATGATGTCCTCTTTTTATTTCTTTATTTTTATTTATTTTTACAGCATAAAGGGGTACTCTGCGGCGACACTGTGTTTGTTCTGTTTGTCATGCCACCCTGCTGTTTATGTGTTGTTTTGTATTATGATCTGGTTGGTTCTTGTTTTGCCTACTGTTTGTTTTGTTTTTTACTTCTTTCTCGACAGGATAACGCCTGGTACACGTTCTACCCAAAAGGTAGCACATGGTTCTGGGCCAATTGCTCCATGCCCCAGGTAAGCGAACATCATCAGCTGCGGCATCCAAGTCAACAGCACCAAATGCCTCTGCCATTTCAGTGCCATCGGGGTCTATCCCAACTTTTTAATTACAACCTACCATAGTTGGTCCAGGGTATTGCCAGTACAGTATCACAAGCAGTTGTGTCCAATCTTTGAGTCCCTTTATGGTGTCCGAGCCATCTCCCCCAGTGTCCACGTACACTGACCGAAACCCAAGAACAGGATGCTCACACTGTCATCACTCCATCTACTGCTACCCTGCATGCAGATGCCACTGTAAAGGGAATTCTCGTCCCTTGACTTACCAGTCCGAAGATCTGAGAGATGATGTGCCTTTAACCCCAAATCACTTCTTACATGGGCAAGTGGGTGGTCAGTTCGGCCAGAAACAGTGGACACCACTGATTTCAATCCCAGAAAGCCGTGGCATAAGATGGACGAGAGAATATCTCCTGATGCTGAACACTAGTCCAAAGTGGACCGAAGTGGTGGAAGACATGTAATACTCGCACTAGAGCCTAACCTGCCCAGAGGACACTGGCCTTTAGAATGAATTGTGGAGACGTACCCTAGAAAGGATGAACATACCAGAGTAGCCAAAGGTCAATGTGGAACTAGAACATTTGTTAGGCCAATCCATAAGTTAGTGCCACTAAACGCCGAGAATGTGTTTAATTGTTTGTTTCGTTATAAAAGGTTCTGTAAATTTTCCCAATAAAACACTTTTTACACCAAAACAATAAGCTTACAACACAAAACAATAATTTATAAGAGAGCAAGACTGGTTGTTTGCAGTGTTTCCGAAGATGTATAATGGCAAATTTTTCGTATTTTTCTCAAACTCCCTTTGAGCAATGAGTAATTGTCTCCTATGGATGGCTTCCAGACATCTTTGTAGATTTTGAATTGGTGATAACCATGAACGGCCGAAGAGAAACTCAAACTTCTCCATTTGACAAGCGAACGAACACAAACAAGGCACTGTAAACCAAAATATTAGATTCCTTTAATAATTTGGCAACGCTCCTTCTTCGTCCTTGAGGTCGCTGGGCAGTGTCAACGCCAGTTGTGTTAGGGGTGTGGTTCTCTTTTGTCGCGACTGTTACATTCTTGAAACACGTTCGGAAAACCGGTTTGACAAGTTGTCATGTAATTTTACTTAGCGCGTGTTTTAGTTTTGGTTCTCCGCTCGGTTAGTGTGGAAAAATAAATCGGAAAAGTTTTAAGTTTATAATCGTCTCTAAAATGGCGGCACTTACATCACTTGATGTGTGACAAAATGGTGCCGGCAAAACGTAAACAGCTGCTTTCAGCTGTTTTAGTTTTGCTGTTGAGGCGTTGCAGGAGGTGCTCTAAGCAAAGGAAAATAGAGGTATGGGAAAAAATGTGGATCTTACGCCACAGTACACAAGGTGTGTACAAGAACTTTTAACTTTTAACTCTGCTATTGTTAGAAGACCACGGGATGTTCAAGTCATATATGAGAATGATACCAGATTGCTTCAATCAAATTCTGGTGATTTTCGGTCCGCACATTCAAAAGGAAAACACAAAGATGAGAGTCCAGGGCAGCGATTAGCTATCACTTTACGATTTCTAGCTAGAATGTATTTTCTTGCATTTTGCATTTATGAGGAGCAGTCGCAAATTTTCAGGAACTGAAATCCCAGTACATGAAAAAAAGGATTAAAAATAGTATTTAAAATTATCTCTTTTGGGATATATGAATATTTGAAATAAAACTAGCACCCCCCTTTTTTCTTTTCTTAGGTGTATTAACATAAATATATTTTCTTCACTGTTCCATTTAATTTTATTATCTCTTGTTTTTATTTAATAATTTGGCTCAATCTTTTCTCAAATTTTTTATCCAGGTCAACCTTGCCTTGTAGAGAATGTGAGATGCTATTTAGCTGTCTATCATTACACAGCAAGTTTTTCTTTTTTGCTATTTCAAGCAAATTTTGAAACACTAAACACTGTGTGATATTAATTAAACATTTACAGTCCTGTTTATTTATAACATTACTATGACTATACATACATACATACATACATACATACATACATACATACATACATACAGACAGACAGACAGACAGACATACATACATACATACATACATACATACATAAACGTTATGTAAACTCAAATTCATTGTTATATATGTACACATTTCCGCTGTTCAGTTTTGCTTCTTAAACTCCTGTAGGGCTGAATCCAAACCATGACGAGGGGGGCAAAATTATTATTATTTCCAAATGCCATTCAGTTCTATGATTAACTTATTTTTCAGTTTTAATTTGTTGGGTAAGAGAATTCAACAATCTGTAAACATGTTTCCCATTCCCAGTTCAAAGTACCATTAAAAATAGGCAAATCTTAGTTGTCATGTAATTTCGCCATTCAGGACCCTCATTTATCGGTCAACTACACAATGTATTAAACTGCTATAAAAACCTTTCAGGTGAATCTTTCCAAAGCTTGAGTTTCTCATACCAAGTTGGGAGGAGCACAGTATCAGAGATTGTCAGAGACGTGCTGTGCATTGTACAAAACCTTGAAGGTAGAATATCTTGAGGTAAACAACTACTTTTTGTTTATTTTAATTTTGTCTAGCAAGGGAACGGTCAACCACATTCCCAGGGTCTACTCCGCTTTCAAGATGGCGGCTGGGCACGGAGAAGACCCTGGTACATGCTGCAAAATACTCCACAAATCGTGGAATATTTTATCACACAATCGAAACTCGTTTTAGTACACTTGACCAACGATTCTGGGATCAAATATCATATTTGATCCTAGAACCGTTGGTCAAGTGTAGAGAAAACGAGTTTCGATCATGTGTCACGTGACAGAATACTCCACGATTCGTGCAGTATTTTGCCAGCGTGTACCAGGGTCTTCTCCATGCCCAGCCGCCATCTTGAAAGCGGAGTAGACCCTGGGAACAAGTTTGGGAAATCGTCATTTATGGTGGTTTTCTAAAAGAAAAATCTAGTGAATATGGAAATTGTACCCCCAGAATTATTTATTAATTTTCAAAAAAAATTATACCCCCTCTTAGCCGATAGTAAATGACTGAAAAAACAGGGGCAAATCCTAGGGAAATGGGTTTGAGTTCGAAATAATGGGGAATTCAAAATAACCGAGTTCGAATTAGTGAGGTTCAACTGTAGTATGATGACTTAACATGAACATTCAATTTGTACTGTTGTTCTTGATCTTGCTATTATCATTTAATCTATTCTTGGTATTTTTAGGGTGCGAAAATTGAGCATGGTATTTTGAGGGGGTTTAATTTTGGTTCAGGGCATTTTTGGGGTTTTAATTTATGGCCCCATTTGCACCTCGCAGTCACTTTAAATCTGGAGTACACCCCTGGGAATTAAGAGTGATTTAGCAATGATGATGGGGACTTATTGAGGATGGCACGCGCAGCCAAGATTACCGAAAGAAACTTGGTAGAGGACGCCGTCACGTTGTCTTTTTCGAGTGATTTAGCAATGGCAAAGAGACGTTTTGTCTTCGTTCTCAAACAGTCTGAAGTAATCTAGAATTTTTTGTTATCATGATTTGTAAGGCGGATTATTTTAACGACGACGTAGTATGCAAGGGGCAAGTGTGAAGAATTAGGATTCGGAAAGGATGGTACTGCAGCATTTATGTGTACTGGATGGATTTGACAAGTAAGCTTTATGTACAAATTTAAGCTTAAGCTATATTTCTATGAAATGAAATGTTTTGTATGTTCCATCACAAGTCTAAATTGTAAATTTAATTAAGCTTACTTTCACTTTAGTTGATGTCAGTAGAATGAACCTTATACTTTGAATGTCAAAATAAGCTTTTTTGAGAATTTGTGTCGCTCTCGTCATGCTTTCGTGTACTTTTATTTTGTGATACGTTGTGTACCAGACCATGAGATGAAAAGTTTCATCTAAAATTATGGCTGGTTTAAGTGCTGTCTGTGATGCTTAGGTAACAGCTAATGCTTATGATGTAATTGATGATGATGAATTTGTTCTTCTGTATGACGCTTATTCTTCAAAACCTGTTTTGCAGTCTCTGAAATTAATGGCGATCTCATCAGATTTCGTAACTTGTGCTTTGATAATCATCTTCTCCTAAGCCCAGATAAGACGAAGCTTATGGTATACGGAATTCGTCAAATCTTTGTTGGGAAAGGACATCCTACCAGCAAAAGTCGTTAAAGATCTTGGCGTCACATTTGATCCGAACCTTACTTTTCATGATCACATTCTTAAAACTGTTTCGTCCTGTATGTCCAGCCTGGCTCAAATCAGTCGTGTTAAGCATGTATTTGATAGAAATATTCTAATAACAATAATCAACACCCTAGTATTTACAGTACTGTGCAAAAGTAATGCAAACGTAATTCGACGAATTTCGGAGCTTTTCGGCGAAAATGAACGAAATTTCGCATCAAACGAAATTTCGGCGAATTTTCGGCGAAATTTCGGAAGCCTATTGTTTTAACTGCTGCGAAATTTCGCTTTGGCTTGCGAAAATTTCGAGCGAAATTTCGCGGGACATAGCGAAATTTCGTTTTGGTTTGCGAAACTTTCGAGCTAAAGTTCGCAGGACCTAGCGAAATTTGGTGCGAAATTTCGCTTCGCAGTCAACGAAATTTCGTTCTATACTTCGAGCGAAATTTAGCTCGTTCGAATTTTCGCTCGCCAAAAGTACAATATAATATAATACACTTCTCTAATTTGATAGAGCGTACGACAAAGAATAACGAGCGAGCGAAAGATAACATAAAAAAGATTGATTTCACCGTCCAAGAGTCACATTATAAAACTCTTCTCTATATATTCTGATCGAACGAAAAACAAAACAAAAGAGTGAGTGAGAGACATGATATAAAATTGTTTGTTGTTGCTGTCCCCGCGTCAATTTAAAACGTTTGCCGTATACATGTATTTCGATCGAGCGAAAGACACGATAAAACAATGTTTGTTGTTACCTTCCGAAGAGTCACACACATTAAAAACACTTCTCTAATTTGATCGAGCGGAAGACAAAACATAACAAGCGAGCGAATACATGATAAAACGATGTTTGTTGTTACCGTCCGAAGAGTCACACACATTAAAAACACTTCTCTAATTTGATCGAGTGAAAGACAATGTTAACTATAAGATTAATATGTTAACTATAAGATGTAATAAAGCAGTGATATTATTAGAGTGTACATTTTGACTTACTAGTATTTGGGTCGTCAGTGGAATAATAAATCCCTTATTCGATAGTTTAACATACAATACGCGCGGACATTTTGCTCATTGCTCTCAAAATATCCGCGCGTATTATGTGTTAAACCATCGAATAATTATAAGGTGTATATACTCTGTTTATGTAAGAATTCGCCATCAATAAGCGAAGCGAGCGAAGAAAGACACGATAATTCAATGTTTGTTGTTACTGTCCGAAGAGTCAAATTAAAACACTTCTCTAATTTGTAATCAAGCGAAAGACAAAACATAACGAGCGAGCGAAAGACACGAAAAAATAATGTTTGTTTTCGAGCGAAAGACAAACCATAACGAGCGAGCGAAAGACACGATTAAACAATGTTTGTCGTTATTGTCCGAAGAGTCAAATTAAAACACTTTTGTAATCAAGCGAAAGACAAAACATAACGAGCGAGCAAAGACACGATACTGAACAATGTTTGTTTTTACCGAGCGAAAGACAAAACATAACGAGCGAGCGAAGACACGATAAGGTCCAGCCCAGCCGCTTGTCATTCGTGAGCACGCGGCAAATGATAAAACAGTTTACGTGTAAACAGCCTTCATTCCCTTTGTAATTACATGTACTAATTTCCACTTTGGTTTTTCGCTTGTTCGAGTTTCAATGGTTTGAAATTTCGCTTGCAACTGCGAAAATCCACGAAATTTCGCTTCCTTGAATTTTCGCTAGTTCGAAAATCCGCGAAATTTCGCAGTCCGCGAATTTTCGCTAGTTCGAAAATTCGCGAAATTTCGCATCTTCGAATTTTCGTGATTACGAAATTTCGTTGTCATCAACGAAATCTCGTCGAAATTTCGTCGAATTTCGTTTTGAAGCGATTCGAAATCGCGGCGAAATTTCGCCGAAATTTCGCGAGAACAATTAACGAATGTCGTCGAAATACGTTTGCATTACTTTTGCACAGTACTGTAGTAAATTATTTTATTGTTCATCCGTTTGGTTGAACGCAGCAACCACTCATCTTCAGAAGCTTCAAGCTGTACAGAACTTCGTTGCCCGGATCATCAGCGACACCAGGACATCACGTGACCCCAATCCTAAAAGATTTATGATGGCTTCCAGCCAAATCGCATCTGTATTACAGTGATGCCGTACTTTCCTTCAAATGCATGACTGGTCTAACACCCACTTATCTTTCCTCTCTTTTCTTAAAGCGAGGAGAGGTAAGTGGATGCGCGACTCAAAATTCCCAGCTTTTAAACATCCCATTTAAGAGTGCGAAAGGACAAAGGACCTTTTTTTATTGAACACTCTTTATGGAATAGTTTAGATAGTACTATTAAGTGATGCGAATCCATTTCTACTTTTAAAAGAAAATTAAGAACTAAACTGTTATATGAATTTTTAGCTTTCCGGTAGTATTTACTAACTCATTTTAATTTTATTGTAATTTTATTGTAATTTTCATCGTAATTTATTGTAATTCTTAACATAATTTTATTGTAGTTTAAGGTAATTAACACCAAAAAGCCCCATTGGGGAGTGTTAATAAGTTTGTATTGCATTGTATTGTATGCAGAAGCTGTCCACCAGCAGGGTGCTCCATTGAACAATTGTTTTGGTTTCATCGATGGGACTGTGTGTGGCATCGCAAAGCCACAGCAAAATCAAAGGGTGATGTACAACGGACACAAACGGGTGCATTCGATAAAATTTCAAAGTATTGTAATTCCAAACGGCCTTATTGCCAATTTACATGGCCCATTTGAGGGGAGACGTCACGACAGAACCATGCTGGAAGAAACTGGTGTTCTTCATGACCTCCGCAGAGTTGCATTTTTTCAATGGTGATCCACTCTGTATATTGGAGACTCCGCGTATCCTTTGGGATTGCACCTGCAGACCCCACATAGGAACATGAACTTGACACTGCAAATGGCACTATATAATCATGCAATGAGTGAAGTTCGGGTGTCAGTCGAGTGGCTGTCTGGTAATATCACTAATTATGTTAAGTTTATTGATTTTAAAAGCCAGCTGAAAGTTAATATGAGTGCCGTGGGAAAATTTTTACATTGTTTGTGCTCTCCTGGAAAATGCTGACACCTGTCTTAATCATGGCAATATCATTTCAGGAGAGACGCATTTGTGCTTGAGCCGACGACAGCATGAGAAAGAAAACAGTTTGACATCAAAGAAAGTACTAAAATCCCTGAGAACCTCGACACAGTGTCATTTGGGTTGGCCTCAATTTGAATTTGATTCGGCTCATGTGTAATACGGGGTATGAACTGGGCCTGACTGTTCAATTTGCTTTCATAAAGATAATTTTTCATGAGGCATTATAACTGAAGACATCAGGCATAAGTATAATAATTATTATATTATGGACTTACATTGTCTCAGTCTACAGAATGGAAAGTTTGGTAAACTGAAAGTGCAATTCCCAGCACTTAATGTGTGTCAAAAACAGATTATTGTGGAGAATCATTTTCTTTTATTGATAGTTTCTGACTTTGAATACATGTATATAAAATATTTTAAAGAAACAGCTTTCCATTAGATTGATCCTGCTGTATTTTTACTTATTGGTAATTTGGAATTATTGTTTAACAGTACATGAATTAAATCCTTGTTTTTTACCAATTATACTAATCAGGATTATGCTAATCTGGATTAATTCATATGCCCTCCTGACAGGTTTTTGCCATGTTTAGATCTGTACCCTACAATATAAGGGAATGATGTAAATGATTTCACAAAATTGCTGAGAAATTGACCTTGGAACTGAAAGTGTAGTACTTTAATGAATTTCATTATTTGTTTTGTCCCTGAGATAACAATGTAAGGTAAACACTCCAGGGGTGGAGGTAATTGGTTTGAGAAAGAAGGTTCTGGTTGTTGAGAGAGCCTTGACATAACTGACAGTGAGTAAGATCTCACTGTATTGTCAAAATTCAATATTTTAATCAATTTGAGTATATTTTTTATTCAAACTTTTAAGATGAAAAAAATAAATCACAATCAATTTATTGATTCATTTTAACTATAACTATAACTATAACTTTTTTATCACTCTGACATGACACTCACTGGAAATTGTTCTTATGCAAACTTTGTATCATGATCATCATCTGTTGTGCAACATGGCAAATTGCTGTTGCTGCTGTTGTTGCTGCTGTTGCAGCATCTGTTGTTGAAATAATTTGTTCATTATTTGATGTTTGACTTGCTTCCAGCTGCCTAATCAACTGTTCATGTTGCATCCTCTGTACTTCTCTCTCTTCTTTTCTGTCCTGTACTTCTTGCTCCTTGAGCTGCCTCATACTTTCACCCTTCTCCTTCAACCATTCCAACGCCTCCCCTCCTGATCTTCTTCTTTTCGTTTCCTTTTTGCCTTCCTTTTCTTCTGTGTTCCTCTTCCGTGTCTGTCCAATCCTCTCCAACGCCCTGTTTCTCATCTCTACCACTTGCTTCTTTTCCTTAGCTACCACCTCCTTCTTTGCTCCATCCTGTTCCTCTGCTTTCTTTGCCTCTGCCTCCAATGCCACTAACTCCTCCACTAACAATTCCATGAAAGGGTACCAACTTTTAGGCCAGTGACATTGAAAAGGTGTTATACAAGTGAGGTCTACATGGAAACAGTGCAAAGTTAGTTGCAATTTTCATATTTAAGCTTTAATATTGTAAAAGCTTACCCTCAAAATCGTCGAGCGATCTGCAAGAAACAGATCCATGAAAACATAGCCACTTAAAACAGATCCATAAAAACAGGCACTAAAAATATACGTTTGGTGAGTAAATCGAGTCACTTTCAGCTCAGAGAAAACAGGTACACTTCGATTCAGTTGCTCGGTGTGTGCGTACTGACTTAAGCCCGCGGTGTTTCTCAATAAATAAGCGGTTCAATATCATCCCGTGGTCAAAAAGCGTGAAGGGAAAGTCATACAACCGAGCCATTCGGGTTCACAAGCTCGTTTGGAGGCACTCTTTCTCATGATGATGAAATAGGGTATAGTCTGTGCACTCTGGTCTGGATTTGGGTATAGCTGTTAAAATAAACTACTTTTCATCTCCTAAAATTGAGGATTTGACGCCCTTTTCAATTATATAAAGTGTACGCAAATAGAAGCCATTCCTAGGTATTTGAGATTATCAGATACATGTACTAATGTTCAGTAGAGGTCTGGAATAGGGTATCAACATCTGAGATGATTTCTTTCTTTTTCGTCATGGAAAGACGAAACTACGCTAAATGGCTCATGCCAGTGTCCACCTTGCCGACATGTTTGCTTTAGATCTTTGGAAGATGGATTCATCATCAATCCAGAAGCAAAACAACGAACAAGTTTGCCCATCATTAAATGCAGACTACAAGGAAGTTAACACAAGGTTTTTGTTGCACGCCAAACTGTGCGCAAGAATGGAGTTAGAGAGTTGTTATGCAATCTCCCAATACGGATGTGTTTGTCCTCTGTATATCGCACCATGAAAATATTGATTGAGGTACATTCCAGTGCACAGCAGTTCTGCTAATCAGTCGGAGAAATCTCTCTTTTGTCACTGTGAATATAGTCAAGATTTTTGAAAGGCTGTTGTTCTTTGGCTAAATAGCATTAGCATTGAAATACCATTTTTAAATGATTTAGATTTTATTTTTGGTCTTGCACAAATGCAATCACATTGGTTACTTGTAAACCATATTATATAGTATTCTTGCCAAACAAATAACATACCTTAAAACTCCATGTATAAGCCGCACCCGTAGATAAGCCGCACCCCCAATTTGGAAGCTCAATTGTGGGAAAAAAAGATTAGACAAGTTGCGTTTTGTAAACAAAAAAGTACAGTTTAAGAACACTAAATGATGCGGTCGTTACAAACTTTCACATTTATTAACTCTTTATAGGGTCAAATCTTACTTGTCATACCTTGTGCATTCGAGATCACCATGTCTTTAACTTAAAATGCTCTTTTGTTTTGATTTTTTCTGCATTGTTGCTTCAAAACACGTTCAAGTGAAATGTACGAAGCGATAGCTTGGTAACCAAGCATTTACAATTAGGGAGAAGTCTGGGAACCACATCGTGGGATTGTAAACATCTCGAAAGCTCAAGCCACCTAGTCTAGTGGCCAATCTCAAAAAGGGCTCTATTTTTCAAGTTGGCTGCACCCCCCGGGTGGCAAGCTGTTCTTGGTATCATTTTAAAGCTTAGAGTGTACTCTTTACAAATATGTTTGTTACCAACTGGATAAAGTGTCCGAAGGCCTTGGTAACCTGGCCTAAAACACCCACACTCCTTTACACTAAAATTTTAGAGAAATGTTTGCTGGCTCCATTTCTGACCTCCCATCTTGTATAAACACACTAAGAATGGATTATCTCGGCTTCCCAATAGGGAATAACGACTGTTAAGGGCAACACATGTAAACTTTGAACAATATCGTCAATTTGAACTTTAATGTATGCTAATTATGCTAATTATCTGACCCACCATCGACTAGAGACCAAAAAACTGTTTCATTTTGCACTTGGCCTTTCTCCTACATACATTATCTCTATATTTCAGCTCAGGAGGGCCTCCTCTTTCCTTGGATGCATGCAAAACCAAAGAATACACGCTAAAAGCCAAACTTTTTGTCATAAATGGGAAAAAAACTAAACCGGAAGCGACCAAAATTGAACTTCCGGTTTACGGATTTTTCAGTCAAAAATATGAGAATCATGTATATCTCGCATAGGATACCAACCACACTGTTCTACTAGATACTGTATTCACTGAGAAGCAGAGTTTACTTCGGTCGTCTAAACAATGTGGGGATCCCAATTTGACGGCCTTCTATTCAAAATGGTAAACATGGCATACTGTTCATTGACTCGAATAAAGCTTAAAAAAACTAATAATAAATCTCATTCAGAAGTGAACTGGAGTCCCGATCGACAGACATTTTGAAGACAAAAGCTAGAATTCAAATTGTTGTTGTATTTGCAGTTGTTTTAAATAAGCAGGGCTTCTTGTATTGCACTTAGTTGTGACTGCAAAATTGTGGTCAGCAGTCTTATCCAAGATGGCGGCCACGTGGAAGAGACGTGCTGTTCTTCATGAACACATCTGGAAGTACTGTAAGTTCTTCATTTTCCGCTTCCTGCTCGATGCTTTTCATTTCATAATTGTCGGCTAAAGTTAAGTGGATGATAATTATTGTGTGTTAAGGTTAATTTACACGTTTTATAGGTATTTCCCGTAGACAATTTGGCGCCGTCTTGCAGACAAATATTTAGAAAACTAAATATACGATTACAGGTTTCCTACCTTGCCTACATCCCTCAAATTTCAGCAGTAGAATATTTTATTTGATATCGTTAGTTTTCAATTCACAGATATTGCACAAATTGAAGTTTACGTAAATCATTTGACATCGAAATCCCTGAAATTCTCATACAAACTCTGTATTTCACAAAGAGTTTGCCCCATATTCAACTTTGCAGATTTTGCCGTGAAAAGTTATAAACTTTTGCAGTTTTTTTTTTCTGATGCATATGTGGCATGCAACGTGGCTGATATTAACCAGTACACTTAATCAAAAATAAATGTGCAGCATTAGTTTAGGGGTATACATGTACCTACTACTTTCAAAGCTACAACTTCCTTCTTATTTGTTGATGTGATTTATCAAATATACTGATTAATACCTTTCAAATGGTATTAATGGATTCGCTTCCCGATTTATCGTGCCCAACAAATCGGGCCGATAATTCAGTATGTCTAAAGTCGCCTAAAGATGTAATAAGTTGAATTTTAATTCTCAAACACGTCTTCCAAATATATGGTCGAATGTGTTTCTGTGGTTGTTTATTTTTCAACAGCAATGCTGGCATGGAAACAATGGCATTTAGCTTGAATCCTAGACCATGGCCCGTAGTCAGTAAATCATGCTTGTGTCACAGTGATGGCATCAAAGACACCCTCACGTCCTTTACAGAAGTAACCTGGAACACATTTAAAGATGCAGCTTTTCTTCGAAAAGATACAATCTACGGAAACATGGAGGGCAAGTGGGATACCGGTCCATTTGGTGGCTATCATCGTTCATGCTATCAAATGTATACCGCTAAAAGTCACATAGAACGGGTTGTTAGAAAGCGAAAATCAGAAGAGATATCCGATGATGAAGATAATTCAGAGATGCAAAGAGAGCTTCCACTTACACGTTCTTCCCTTCAATCAACGAACATCAAGAGCTGCATAATCTGTCAGGCAGAAAAGACTGATTCAAAGGATAGAAGAAGAAAGGAGAAGCTAACAACATGCCAGACACTAACTGCCGGGGAATCGCTTGTAAATGCTGCAACAATTAGGGATGATCAGAGACTCTTGGTAGCTTTAGATGGCCAAGACCTGATTGCCCTAGAAGTTTGTTACCACAGATCATGCTATCGCAGTTACACCAACGTGAAGATTCCAGAAGAAAGCAAAAACCAGAATGATGAGGCTGAAACTCAGATCTACGAGGAAGCATTTCAAGAACTAAAGAATGAAGTGGAAATTCAACTGTTTCAACGTTTAGAAGTGCTGAGGATGTCTTCCCTTAGAGCAAAATATGTAGAACTGCTCTTCCGTAGAGGTGTAAATAATCCAGAATATCGCTCTGAAAAGCTAAAGTCTCGTTTACAAAGATCGTTTGGTGAGAAAGTGAGCTTTTGGCATCCAAGACATCGTTCAGAGGCGGAGTTGGTATATTATGAGGAGATACCTAAGGGGCAAGTTGTTGAGTGTGGATTCCACCAAAGCTTTGAAGAAGAGGTATGTCATGAGGAAGAAGATAAGGAAGCTGTGAACCACATTTATCACTGCGCCAAGACTGTCCGTGCTGCCCTTCTGAATCACGATATCGGGATGCCATGGCCTCCTTGTGCAACCGACCTCAAGGAAGTAAATGTAGCTCTCCCACCTGTTGTATACAATCTTCTTGCTTGGATTTTAACTGAAGATAAGGAGAACCGGCCAATAGAGAACAGCAAGAGAGCAACTATCAATGATCCTAATGTTCATCGCCTGATCCTCTCATTAGGTCAAGATCTCTTGTACAACATTTCGAAAGGTAGACAGAAAACGCCTAAACACATTGCGTTACCAATAACTGTTAAGAACCTCACCGGTTGTAAAGAGGTAATAACTTTGCTCAATCGTTTTGGGCATGGCATCTCATACGAGCAGGTACTTGCCATTGAGACTGGACTGGCGGAGAAGCAGCTGGAGGCTGAGGAGCAAGGTGTGGTACTGCCAAGCACTGTTCAGCCGAATGTGTTCAGTATGTTCTGCTGGGACAACATCGATCTCCTCGAGGAAACTCTGTCTGGAAAGGGAACATCCCACTGCACAAATGGTATAATAGTACAGCGCCAGGTCGCTTGGTGTGAGCCACCACCTTCACAACAAAGGCAGGATAGACGGGGAAGAAGGCGCACACTGCAAACTATACCGAGTCAGGTATGTTTCTAACCATACATATCATAATCATTTATCCATGTATTAACAAAAGCAAATTGATTGCATACATAAACTTGCTGTTGTTTGTTTGTTTTTTAAGTTATTAGAGAAGAATGAATGAATGAATGAATGAATGAATGAATGAATGAATGAATGAATGAATGAATGAATGAATGAATGAATGAATGAATGAATGAATGAATGAATGAATGAATGAATGAATGAATGAATGAATGAATGAATGAATGAATGAATGAATGAATGAATGAATGAATGAATGAATGAATGAATGAATGAATGAATGAATGAATGAATGAATGAATGAATGAATGAATGAATGAATGAATGAATGAATGAATGAATGAATGAATGAATGAATGAATGAATGAATGAATGAATGAATGAATAAATGAAAGTATGAATGAATGAATGAATGAATGAATGTATACATTAACCAGATCCCACATACAATAAAGTGCTGTTACTTTATTCCAGGTTCATGAGTACAATGCAGGAAGACGATGTGGTCCAGGAACATATGAAGTAGATGTCGTCCAATACGTGAGAGGAAGTGCAGATGCTCACTATTCTGTAAGGCTTAAAGATTTTACATGGTTCCTTTCAAGGCTTCCTCTGACTGAGGATGTTCATCTGATCGACGAGACAGCAGAGACTCCGCAGTCTGTCCCGGGCTGGAGTGGGTTCAACATAGTAGCCAAAAGAAATGACGTCCCCGGAAAGAGTATTGTTGGCTATTGTCAGCTCATAGATGCCTCCCCAACCGAACTTTCCACTGTGTACACACTACTCAAGAAGTCTGTAGCCATGGCAAACCTTCTCGGTCTTGATGATACAGTGATTGTATTAGATCAAGCCATCTATGCGAAAGCATTAGAAGTGATATGGAAGCAACAACAAGAGTTTAAGAGTGTAGTGCTTATGATGGGGGACTTCCATGTTGCCTGTGTGCTTCTTGCAGTCATAGGAAAACGTTTCGGGGACGCTGGGCTACGTGATCTTTTGATAGAGTCCAGGATTATTGGTACTGGGTCACTGAATGGCGTGTTAGAAGGGAAACATTACAACCGGGCACTTCGCACGCACAAGATAGTCCTTGAGGCTCTGATGCGTCTCAACTGGCAAGCCTTCATCCAGTGCAACAGAGAATCCCCAGACATAAGCCTTACCCAGCAGATGGAGGCGGTAGAGGTAACACTTCAGAATGTACGGAAGGAGCTAACATCTGTTAGCATTCAAGCACTTTATGACAATCCAGAACTCACAGATCTCCTGCGAAGCTTTGAAGAGTTCAATCTGTCATCAAGTGGAAAGATGAGCAAGTACTGGCAGTCGTACATTGAAATGGTTACCCTGCTACTGCGCTTTATACGAGCAACGAGAGAAGGAGATTGGAACTTACACCTTGCGTGTATCAAAGATATGCTGCCGTGGATGTTTGCGTACGACCGTACTAATTACGCACGATATCTCCCCGTGTATTTGTGCGATATGTTGGCACTAGAGCAGAACCACCCATCTGTGCATGAAGCTGTCAAGACTGGCGACTTTGTCGTCCAAAGGAGCTCGTGGAATGGTTTTGGGCAGGTTGCTGTTGATCAAACTATCGAACAGACTATTAACTGTGACACTAAATCCAAAGGTGGCATCATAGGTTTTAGTCTGAATAAAGCAGCAGTACACCGATGGGTACTTACATCTCACGAGCGTGCAGCAGTGACCCAAGCTTGCCGCAAGATGGCTGGATCTGCTGGTGTTGATGATAGCGAGGAGGGAGTTGTGAAAGAGATGAGTAAAGCCAGGCTGTCAAGAGATGAAGAAGATGTACGCAAAGTACAGTCGACCCTAACTACCTGGATCAATCCCTTTGCTCAGTCAGAATTGGACGAGATATGCCACTTAGCCTCCGGGGCAACATCCAGTGAGCATCTCGAACAAGATCTTTTAACTGCTCACGACAGAGGAAAGGAAGCCCTGATGGCATACATCCAGAAACGACTTGTCAGCAATGAAGTGGGTGTCTATGACGCAATATCCAAGTTAAAGCTGACAAATTTTACGTCTGTTACCAAGGCTGTCAAGATTTCTGGTACAGATGTAACGCTTAAAGCAGACAGGAACCTGTTCGCCCGTCTTCTAGTCATCGCGCAGACGAGGGACATGGATTTGCGGGAAGTATTTAAACACTCCCTTGGTCCCCTCCCTTGGTCACTTGCTTCCACTGACGGAACACTTGGGAAAACAGACAAGTCCAAAATTCTAGAGCTGTTGACCAATCAAATTGAGCCCGCTGAAGATGTGCCCCCGACAGCAGCCTGGATAGTGGACGGAATGGCCATCCTACAGTCACTGAAAGATATTCCATCTACCTTTAAAGACCTGGCTATGACGATCTTTGACTCAATTGCACCTCCATCAACAATGGCGAGACGAATCGACTTTGTAACCGACAGGTACCTGGAAACTTCAATAAAGAATGCCGAAAGAACCAGACGAAGCAGTGATGGGTCTCTAAAGGTCAGGATAACAGGCCCTGGGCAGAAATGTCCCAAGCAGTGGAAGAAGTTTCTTAGCAGTGGAGAGAACAAGACAAGTCTGACAGAATTTCTCCTCCAGCAGTGGTCAGGAAATATCTACGCAAATCGCATTGGAAGACGCATCATATTCTTTGCAGTTGGAGATATCTGCGTACGGTTGTTCGTTGTTGATGGCAAGGTTATGTCCGACCAAGTGGAGGAGTTGAAATGTACCCACGAGGAAGCAGATACCAGAATCCTTCTCCATGCAAAGCATGCAGCTGACCATGGCGAAGACACCATAATCATCAGGTCGCCTGATAGTGATGTCACCATGCTGGCCTGCCATTTCCAGAATCAAATTCCTTCACGTTTACTTGTCCATAAGAAGGCGAAGACACGCACCATCTTCTTAAACATCCCTGCTATAGTGCAGAAGGCTGGAACCGATTTATGTGATGCACTCCCGGGGTTACATGCATTTACTGGCTGTGACACGACCAGTTCATTCGCTGGAAAAGGAAAGAAAGGTCCACTGAAGCTGTGCATGAATGACAGCGAGTATCGCCAAGCCATGTCAATGCTGGGAAGATCTTTTGCCTTGGACGCAGCCACATTCAAGAGAAGTGAGAGGTCTGTGTGCAGAATGTATGGCTTTTCAAATGAGCATGATGACGTGAACGAGTGCAGATACTTACTGTTTTGCTCCAAGAATCAGCAATCTCACAACCTTCCACCCTGCCAAGATGCTCTCGAAAAGCACACACAACGTGCAAACTTCCAAGCTGCAATCTGGCGCCGCGCACTTGAGGCAGAACCAAGAGTACCAAATCCTGATGGCTATGGATGGACGACCACAGATGATGGCATTAGCATTGACTGGATGTCTCTTCCCCCAGCTCCCGAGGCCTTACTAGACATGATCGTGTGTGGATGCACTGGGTTCTGCTCCACTGGCCACTGCTCATGCAACAGGAATGGTCTCTCCTGTACAGATGCTTGTCAATGTGGGGACAATTGCAACAACCCTCACAACATGTGGCAAACTAATGAGTTAGTGGACAGCGATAGTGATATAGAATAACTGTAGAGTACACTCAGTTTTGACGTGATGTAATAATTGAATCCCGCGTCATTTTCTGATGACTTAAGCAAATTCTGCTTTTAAACATTAAGTAGGACTGTTTGGTTGGTAATGTTTTAACTCTAGCTATCTGATGCAAGATGTACGTAGTTTTTGTCTTTAATCCGTCAGAAAGTTTGGCATTAAGCATGTATTCTTTGGTTTTGCGTGTATCCAAGGACAGACGAGGGCTTCTTTGGTCGAAATGTAGAAAGTAGAAATGTGTAAGTAGCACAAAGACCAAGTGAATAGCTTTTCGAGTCTTCAAGTGTCAAGGCAATGGTGGGATCATCAGATAATTAGCATAAATTCAGCGTTATTTTCTGATCACTGAAGCAAACTCGTGCTTCTGAGTACTTAGTAGAACTGTTTGGTTGGTAATTCTTCGACTCTGTAGGTATCCAACGCAAAATATACATGATTCTCATATTTTTGACTGAAAAATCCGTAAACCGGAAGTTCAATTTTGGTCGCTTACGGTTTAGTTTTTTTCCCATTTACGACAGAAAGTTTGGCTTTTAGCGTGTATTCTTTGGTTTTGCATGCATCCAAGGAAAGAGGAGGCCCTCCTGAGCTGAAATATAGAGATAATGTATGTAGGAGAAAGGCCAAGTGCAAAATGAAACAGTTTTGGTCTCTAGTCAATGGTGGGTCAGATAATTAGCATAATTAGCATACATTAAAGTTCAAATTGACGATATTGTTCAAAGTTTACATGTGTTGCCCTTAACAGTCGTTATTCTCTATTGGGAAGCCGAGATAATCCATTCTTAGTGTGTTTATACAAGATGGGAGGTCAGAAATGGAGCCAGCAAACATTTCTCTAAAATTTTAGTGTAAAGGAGTGTGGGTGTTTTAGGCCAGGTTACCAAGGCCTTCGGACACTTTATCCAGTTGGTAACAAACATATTTGTAAAGAGTACACTCTAAGCTTTAAAATGATACCAAGAACAGCTTGAAAAATTATGGGTTTGGCCACTAGACTAACCTAACTCTTGGGTTTCAATTTTATAGCAGAAAACTTGAAACAGGACAATAATTCAAAAATCCAGTGGATAAAGTTGCCGTGCAAGAAGTAAAAAAAACATTGAAATGGTCGGCCATTTACCACGCAACTTGAAGGAACCATGAAAGAATTACCGAGGAACAAGATGTGCCAATGAAAGTTTTTGACACAAACAGCTCCTTTTAATACAAGCAACTACTGGTCATAAATGCAATGATTAACAACAACATACTTTCAGTTTGTTATGTTTATTCAGTAACATCTTAATATATTTTTATGAATATTAATTAGGCCGCTGAGAACCCCAATCGCAGATGGTGCCATAGATAAGCCGCACCCCCGATTTTGAACCCAAATTTTAAATAAAAAGGTGCAGCTTATACATGGAGTTTTACTGTATATACTCTTTAATAAGTCAGCAGAGGAGGTATGTCAGCAATCCCATAGGACATTGCAAAATACCCATAGTTCCTTGCATCATTGAAATATATTATCGTTTTCTTGTGACGTCACCATTCGAAAAATACGGAGCTCCTGTTCACATCATGGCAGTGTGTCTTCGAACCGTGAAACAAAATCAAGCTTCATTTCTGAAGAATTCTTCACTTGTTTATGTTCACTGTGTTTCTAGGGACGATTTTCCAGTTACCTTGACTCATCAACTTATCTGAGTTGCATGAAGCTGATTTGTCGTGAAATTCACCTGAGTTTCGTTGATAAAATGAATGAAAGACATATTGCGTTGGTGCCAGTTGTGGTCGACGAAAGCAAGATCGACGACATATTTAAGGACATAAAGAGCCCGACTCTTATTCGCATTCTTTCCTCATGTGATACGGAGGTAAGATTAATATTTTTGTTCTCTATTTATTCATCTAAACAGATCAAAATAGGCTTCACGTCGCTGCAAGTGGTTGTATTTTGAATTCATTTGTGTGTGTTCTTATCAGAGAGCCATGTGTAAACAAACATATTTGAGTAATTCTTACGCTCGATGAAGACAAATTTCTCATTTGAAATCGGCTTTACACATTTGCAAAATGTTGCTACTTGCTCTGTTATTGATTGCAACCTTCTCACAGTTGTAGATCGCAATGGTATAAGGGTAGATCGAGTTTTCCTATCGAAACTGCAATTCTAGTTGAAATTTTGTTCGGTTTCATTTCGTGGTTTTTCTCTCTCGATCCAATGTGTCTTAATCTTGAAAGTTACAATCTTGAATATTATATCTTTTGTTTTCATACCCATTTTTGTCCTAATTTGTGAGCTGTAGTGGTAGTGTTGCTGTAAATATGATTTAGGATAAAAGTAAGCCTCGTTGAATATTTTTTCACATGTACTGTATCTGATGTTTTTAATTTTAGTATCTGGTATTTTTTATTTCAGTTTAGTAATGAATGTGATCTTCGAGACAGTTGTATGAGTACCCAATTAATCTGGTCATTTGAAGTTTTGCCAGCACCTGCTGCAGTCCAGGTACCACCAACTAATGTGTCACCAGCTGGAGAGATTGACATTATACTGCCACCTGTAGACTTGGAGGTCACATCAAACTGCACATGTTTTAATGCAAATCAGCATGGTTTAAGTTCGTTTTTTGATCTTGGCGATCTTAATCAACTGGATGCTATTTCTGTAGTAGCTGATATAGAAGTTGTATCCAACCCCTCGAGTGTAGATGATGTGGAGGAAGATGAGCTGAGTGATGGAGAACTAATTGATGCAGCTGAAAGCGTGGTGTTGTACTCCCAATATTTTGCGATAAAGGGAGCAGCGTGGGAGGACAGATACCAGGAAGGCCTGAAACTTTGTTCCAGCAAACTGCTCCATCAGGAAGAAGTTAAACTAAGAGTTAAACCAGAGCCTGGAAATATTCAGGACAAAAATGCCCTCACGTTTGAGGCATGTATTGATGACGATTGGAACATTCTGGGTTATTGTGCCCTTCCAAAAATCCCAAAGTTATGGAAGGCTTTACAAAATGAGGAAATTACTAACTTAACAATTGCCAACCTGAGAAGAAACTGGATACATCAAGTGAGAGACTTCAGATTCTCAGGAGGAGTGAACATTGTGATAAGGGGGATTTGGCAAAAAGATGATCCTCGAAACACATACAACTCAAATTTGTGTTTAGATGGATAGTCATTATTCCATGGAAAGTGTACTAAGCATAATCTTACTAGACCAGATCCCAAAATTGTAAAAAAAAGTTGGACAAATTCATTTCAAAGCATGTAAGCAGCCAAAAAAATGTCTGCATTTTATATTACATAATTCTCATTACAACCGTTTTCTCCATTACAATTTTATTGTTTACATATGGAATAGGATAGTTTTGTTCTCATCATGTTCAATTGTGTATAAATATCATGAGAGGAAAATATATGGGGTTGTGATGTGTGTAGTCCCCATATTTCTCCAAACTTATTGTGAGAGCCTTTTTCACATGTACATGTAAGGATTTCATGGCTCTACTTAATATTTTCAGTGGACATGTGTATCTCTTTGTTGAAATAAATTCACATGAAATCAAGTCAAGGACAGTGATCATGATTTTTATGCCAGAATAGACCATATTTGTATTCTCACGTGTTGGACTGGAACTAGCTTGCAATGGAGGCTCATGCGGGGAATCTTTTCAAATGGAAATATTTTTAATGATATTCCCCTGCATGAGCCTCAATTGTTCAACGGTGAGAATACGAATATGGTCTATTTAAAGTACGCAAGGCTCCTTTCTACACTATATTATACAGCAAGGAGCCCAAAAATGTGATCCATTTTAATTAATTCACATTTTCTCATGTTTTCAGAATATCCAAACAGAAGCTGGGGAATAGTTAACCTCAACTTCTAATTGGATAGTTTGCACACACAAAAGAATGTGCATTAAATAAAAGTGTTCACACTCTTTGGGCTCCTTGCTGTAACCCTTTCAGTCCCAACATGGAATATTGTTATAATTTCTTTGCTTCTTTTGAGAATTTGATGGCACATCAAGACTATACTCAATAAATATTCTTAATAAATTAGAAATTGATCACTGTTGGGAATGAAAGTTGTAGGTTCATGCATTGACTGTTCACAGACGTTCATTTGTTTTTGTAAGATACTGGCGCTTGCGTTATCATTGTACATACATGTATTTCGAAAAGAGAAAATCTTTAATTTAACATATTACTCCTTGGGAAAATTATATTAAAACATTCAATCAAAAGATACATTCCTAATGTTACTTAATTTTCAAGTTTTCTTGAATAAAAGACTTGTCAAAGCTGCTTTGATTTAGCATGGATGGATGACTGCTTGCATCAGAAGCATCTGCATCATCAACCTGTGGTGACTCATTGAATGATGGCAAGTCGTCCAAATTATATCGGTCATCAGCAGTCCAATAATAAAAGGGAAGGTCATCAGCTGTCCTTTTGCAGAATTCCCTACAAGAAGGTTTTGACAACATCAAAACAGATATACATTGTAGAGATAGTACAGTATTGTGGAACCCACATGGACACTCGCTTAAGGTATCTGCACTGGCAAATTTTATGCAGTTTTGACAAGAAAAAATAAGTGTTATATTCATTCAAAAGGCAACAAAGTTTCCACAAATGATAACTGTTTAGGACTGAATCCACTGCAAGAATTTTAACATTAACATGGTGACAGCTCAAAGTGTTAATAATTAATCAAACAATAAAAGTCCAACAATTTTGTATTTTTCTCATGATGTATTAGGGAGATGACAAAAATTCAACTTTATTTTGATTCCTCATCCAATAACATAAATTTGTGTTCAACTAATCAGATATTTAAAATGGCTTAAGAGATATCGGCAAATTTCAATATTTTCTAATTACCTTTAATTACCTTGGCTGTCGAGAGCATAATTTTAAGACTTACTTTGTAGGGTCGAACACACGATTGTAGGCAGTTACAAGTCCAAACTACATGCCACGAACTTTGGATTTGCCGTTCTTGTCTATTTAGTGACAAACTTTACATTTTGGAAAATAGCCGCACTGAGGAACAAAATATCAAAAAACTAGTGGAAAATAAAAATGGTAAATTTTGCCAGTGCAGATACCTTAAGACAGATGACTGTCAGTTAATAAGGACATTTGGTTTTGGTCACTAGCCCATCATGTCAAAACAACCCACCTAGATACATGTAATACAGGGGATTTCTGTGGACCCCTTAGTGTCAGTATAAACAGAGTTCAATATTATTGTGTTCATTACCTTATAGCTATTTTACAATTTCAAAAATGAAATCAAAAGGAGGATTTTCAAAGCCAGAGTAAGTAAGCACTGAAAGAGATCAACTTCTTAACAAGTTACAATAATAAATATTCTCTGATTAAGAAATCTGACCTACAGTAAGGCTATTGGGCCACATGTACACTTGACATGCACATGTAGTAGTTTTGAGCTACATGTACATGTAGCTCATTAATTTTATTGCCATAATTCCATTTCATTAATTATTGACTGCAATAATCTCACTAACGTGCAGGATTGCGGATTATCAAAATATCTTGATAGAGTATCATCAGTTTGATAATTGATATTTTGACATTTTAACGATATTTTGGTGATAATAGAACGAGAATATCAAGAAATCATTTTCACGCCCCTGTACTGCTGTTCTTCGCCTGATTTCTTAGGTAGGGCACTAGCCCACATGCTCTGTCATAACCTAGTATTTCAATCCTGCAATGTCAGCTATATCTCGAGAAAACGTGCGCAAAATGAAAAGAAACACCTGTGTGAAGGACTCGCTAGTGAACATTTCTGTCATGTTTACCACAATTCCACAAGGGCGAATTAGTGCCAGCATACCTGCAGTGGTTTCAAAAAACAGACTCTTCTTATTTGGTCGCTTACATCCTAAGGATGGGGCATCTGCAAGGCAGACTTCTTCAGGAAGCAGTCCTACTTCACATTTATCAACTTTAAATTCGGGGGGACTGCCAGCTTTTGTGCCTCTTGTGCCTTCTTCATATGCGCTTCGCAAAACTTGGACGGCTCTTGACTTTTCCCACCCGGCTGAGGAGAATTTGTACAACATTGAAAAATAGGGGGAAGATCTTTACGTATTTTTACTTTGGTGACCAGCAAAGCACATTTAGAACTTTTTAAGTATTCATTGTTATCCACCGTGACATAGCCCTCAGAGCACCCAGGGGTTTTGCAGCTGTGTTGCACCCATTTATTTTTGCGGGAACAAATTTATTTCCACATAAGCTCGCAAACATGTTCAATATCTAATCTCGTCCTTTTCTCAGAAATTCAGATTATAAACTTTCACTCAGGAGTTGAAAGTTGTACCTGACACCCACAAGTTATTAGATATATCATTCAAAAGTTTCTTTTCAAATACTGTTTGAGATGTAATTTGAAAGTAGCCTTTGTCACCAGCCTCTGAAGGATCTATGTAAACGCAGCGATTATCACTTGTAATTTTGTAATTTGGATACCACGCCGTTTTACATTTAACACATTGACCATGGAATAATGCTGCAACATAGCTACCTTTCGTGGTATAGACCAAAGGAAATGACGGCCTGTTATCTACTTTGATTTTGGAACCACAGCATTCTGTTTGGAAAGGAATCAATACAACCAGCTTGAACGCAGTCTTAACGCTCCTTTTAAACAATGCCTCAGCTATATTTCTATGTGTGAGAGAAGGATACTTGTTTGTGATTAGCTTGTATACCAACTTGCAGTTCTCGCGATTTTTCAAGTCATACAGCCTTATATTGTGTGTTGCTGTGAAGCTCTGCTCGAGACATACTTTTGGGGACGATTCTTCCACATTTTGACTTCGAATTAGCTCACATTGGTTCGGTGTGCCTCCGGGAAAATGATGAACTGAAAAAAGCAATGCATTAAGCTCTTCATGGTAAACGTAGACAGAAGGCATATCATACTCTCAAAAGCCACAAAAGTTCAACCTTTGAATGGTCAAAAGCACATGCATAGTGATCCTTTTAGGTTTCAGCATTTTTGCCCCCGCAGGGCTTTGGCCCAGAGGCCAAAGCCCGAGGAGGCATAATTGGAGTCGTGGGGGGTATCGGGAAATGATGAGGTACGTTCAACGATGGTCTCCATGGTGATGATAAGATACATCAGTCCAATGTTTCACGCGTGACAACGATCTCCTGTATTTTCCAAGACGAGCGAGATGCTTTTTATACTCCTGGTTTTAAATCAAAGCTTTACATCAAGGTAAGGCAGTGTTTACGTTTCATTTGCATTCTTTTATTTAATAAGGTCTCGAGGCCGATAGTTTTTGTGTAAAATAGAGAATAGTGCATGCGTAAAGGTCGAAAGATTTGTGCGCAATCTTGCATGCTTGCTGCCTGCTGGATTGAAAGACTCAGTCCAAAACCGCGATTTGTTAGACACAAATCAACTACTGACTGAAAGACTTAGTGCTAGACTTAGGAATCATTTGAGAGATTTGAAGGTAGTAACCGACATCAGTTACAACTTAGAAGTAGATTTTCAAAACTTTACGCAGACTTACGGAAAACGTTTGCATCGACAACGGTCCGAAAAATATTGCGGTATTTTTTAGAAGTCAGCCTTCATAATTCCATAAAGCTAAAAATGGTTATTATTATAAGACTCTTAGAATTGTCAAAAAACGTTAATCTACGCCATACAAAAACCTAACTGTAAGCTCGTACACGTATATGAGCGCGCAAAAAATACAGTCGAATACTGTAAAAATCTAACTGTAAGCGCGCTCTTAGAATTGTCAAAAAACGTTAAGCTACGCCATACAAAAACCTCACTGTAAGCTATTGTCAAAAAACGTTAATCTACGCCATACAAAAACCACTGTAAGTGCGTACACGTATGTGAGCACGCAAGAAACACAGTCAAATAATCTAACTGTAAGTGTACTAAGTCCAGTGTTTCACGCGTGACAACGATCTCCTGTATTTTCCTTTATTTCATAAGGTCTGGAAGCCGATAGATGCGAAAAGTGTTTGTGTAAAATCAAGAATAGTGCTTAAAGGTCGAAAGATTTTTGCGCAATCTTGCATGCTTGCTGCCTGCTGGATTGAAAGACTCAATCCAAAACTGCGATTTGTCAGACACAAATCAACTACTGACTGAAAGACTTGGTCTACTACCAAGATTTGCTAGACGAGAATCATTTGAGAGATTTGAAGCTAGTAACCGACATCAGTTACAACTTAGAAGTAGATTTTCAAAACTTTACGCAGACTTACGGAAAACGTTTTCATTGACAACGGTTCGAAAAATATTGCGGTATCTTTTAGAAGTCAGCCTTCATAATTCCATAAAGCTAAAAAACTCTTAGAATTGTCAAAAAACGTTAATCTACGCCATACAAAAACCTAACTGTAAGTAAGCGCGTGTGAGCGTGCAAGAAACACAGTCAAATAATACAAAAATCTAACTGTAAGCACGCGCACGTGGAATGCGCACGTAAAAACTTCGCAGGTGCTCACTGAAGCGTGGTCGTTGCCGCCTGCCAAGAGTTTTTAAACCTTTTTTGTGTTTGACAAGTGTCGCGCATCTTAAAATTTATTTATATTCCGTTCTAAATATGGTCGACTGATAGTTTGTCCTTTACTTAAGTTCATCAACCTTCTACTTGTAGAAACTAATAATTATCAGTGAGGTATGATTAAATCTGTAGTTAATTCAAAGTTTCTTTTCATCGAATTCTCTCCAGAGATAAGGGAAAGTGTGATCATGTATGATAAAATTGAAGTTGGCAACTCTTTTTACTCATTGAGAGCCTTGGTGCGGTGTTATCAAGCTCATTTTACCTGTGCTATTTATAACAAAGGTAAATGGCTGTACGTTGACGATTTAAAACAAACTGTGAGTGAATTTGCCAGTTTGGAGTTAATGCAAAAACGATATCCGTTTGGATGGTTTTTTGCAATTTTTTAACTTATTAGTGAAAGTGATTGTCTTGATAACATTACAATGTTAGATGGGATTAATAAGATTTCACCAAGATGCAACATTGACAAAAATTATGTTCTAAGGGAACAATGTGTAGCTGATGCTTACATGTATAATGAAAGTGGACTGCAAAGCAGAATTAACTCTAAACGTTTCGAAAAAGATTGTGATAATCATGATGCCTCAACACATTTCCAAACAATGACAAAAGGACATGCTGGTAAAAGGACAAAGCCAGTACTTAAAGAAACAAATTTCATTAAAGGAAAAAAGCCAAAGCTTGAAACAAGTTCATCACATACAGCATATCCTGGTAGTGAAGGTTTAAACCAGCAAAAAAAATATCAGAAACAGGACAATAATTCAACTAAAATGCGAAGCAAATATTGTAGCCTAAATATGAATTCAGATCATATCAAAATCTTTAAATCTAACAGTCAGGATAAATCAGAAGACCATGCACCATCCGAATACACTTTTCTGAAAGCAAATTCTGAGGAACTTCATGAGCAAAAAGTACCAAAAGAAATGATGAAAAAGTTTCACAAATCTATGAAGTTATGTATCTACCAATACACTGTGTTATGAAGCATGGCCTCTTAGAAACCAATCAAAACAGATAGATAAGTATATTTGTTCTAGGTGCTCGCGAGATAAAAGTATTCCCAAGAAGTTTTCAGTTAACAATTCAATGATACCTTCTCCAGTTCCTAAAGAACTACAAGGATTAACACAGTTTGAAGAAATGCTTATTGCAAGAGCATTCCCAGTTATGCATGTGTATACAAAACCAAGGGGTGGTCAAAAGGCTTACAAAGGACATGTCATAACATTACCCCAGGGTGTACAGCAGCTTGCTGATGTACTACCAAGATGCCCAAAGGACCTTCCAGTAATAGTTTTTACCATTTCTGGAAAGCATAATGGTTCTAGGGATTTCATAGTAAGAAGAAAGTATCCGATGCTCTTTGTTGGCTTACTGGTGTCAATGAAAATGGGGAACCAAATAACCATTTGTATCAAAACATCAAAATAGACAAACAAATCCTTGAAGGTTTACCAGAAAATGGTATTACTCCCTGGGGTAACCATGATGGAGTGTACAGAAATTGAAGATGCTGATAATGAAATAGGCATTGATACTGGGCCTGGCAATTCTGACAATGAAGAAAAAGTTTATAATGATGAGAGTGAAATGAGTAGTTGTCTACCCAGTAATATTCATTAAAAAAAAGAGAAAAGGATATCATTGATGATCAATTTCTTAACCAAAGTCAAAAGCATGCTTGGCAGATAGGCAGTGAACCCCTAAGTGAATTCAGTGTACAATACTTAGGTTCAATGTCATTCCCTACGCTCTTCCCAGATGCCAAGGGTGATCCAACAAACAGTGCTATTCTATGTGATACTAGTGGTAGCATAACAAGCATTTGCTAACAAGCTAAAACACTTAATCAAATTTGGAGAAAAAATAAATGGAAAATGGGTCTACAGATTTGCATCCCATCCTAGGTTTGGATACTGGGCCTATAATATGCTGTATCATAGAAGAATTTTAGGTCAAGGGAGTTACTTTTTGAAACAAAATCCATCAGAAGCCAACCTGACACTAGAAGATTTAAGGCAGATGCTGCAGTCAAATTCATATGATACTCTCATGTCTAAACTGATGCATTATTCTAAAAACGTAACTGGAACAAATGCTTACTGGAATCAAGCAAGAGATAACTTGAAAGCTATTATTAATCAAAATGGAGCGCCAACCATTTTCTGGACTCTGTCATGTGCTGATTTTCAATGGCCAGAATTCCATAAACTCTGATGTGAACAGTCAATTGGCCGATTCTGAACGAAGAGAAAATGTTATAAATAACCCTCACTTACTCGACTGGTTATTCATTGAGCGCACTGAAGCATTTGTCAAATACTGGCTCAAAGAAACTCTAGGTGCAACATGGCATTGGTTTAGGTATGAATATGCTGTTCAAAGAGGTTCCATTCACTGCCATGGGGTAGCTAAACTTAAAAGTGACCCAAACTTATGCGAACTTTCTCAAAAAGCACTTAAAGGTCACCTTGCAGCAAAGTCAATCAAGGAAAACAATTATGAACATTTTGAAACTGAGGAATTATTGCAAAAGCAACAGTTGATTAAAGAAGGCCAGGATGCAGAAAACATTGTTTGCGACTATGTAGACTTTCTTATGTGTACAGAAAATCCATGTAATCCTGATGATGGCAACTGGGTAAAACCAAACATTCACCCTTGCAAAAAAACATTATGAAGATATTAAAAAGACAGAGTGCAATAAGGATTATGAAGATCTTTTGAATTTAGTTCAAAGGCACACACAATGTTCGACTGCTTATTGCCTACGTAAAAAAGGAGCAGATGAAAGTTACTATTGTAGATTTGACTACCCAAAAGACTGTTGTGAAAAAACTCATTTACAGTATGAAGAAATTCACTCTAAAGATGGCACACTACATTATAGAGTCAAGGTAATAACAAAACGAAATGATACTCGCCTTAACAACCATCAACGTTTACAGTTACAGGGTTGGCGAGCCAATTGTGACATTCAGGTTATCATAGATTATCACTCCTGTATAGAATACATTGCAAAGTATGCATCTAAAAGTGAAAAGATGTCATCTGTTGCCAAGGAGGCATTTACAACTGTCTTAAGTGAAAGTCCCTATGACAGTGACAGTGCTAAGGTTATTAAAAAGTTAATGATGAGAGCCATTGGTCAAAGAGATATGGGTGTTCAAGAAGTAATGCATCAACTGCTCTCAATAAAGCTTGTAAGCTCATCATTTCAATTCATATCAGCTTCACTTGATGGTTCTCGAAAAATACAATTAGAAATAACGTTCTTCGCACTGAAATGTCATCACTTGACTTGTATGCCAAAAGAAATGTTTATCAATCGGATTTTCCAGGAATATCAAATCTCAATTTTGTACAGTTTACTTCTAGGTTCTGCAAAGGTAAAGTAGGTATTAACCAACGAAACTCGCCTGTTGTAGTAAAAACATACCCAAATTACTCCTCAAACCCCAAGGGACCTTATTATGGGTTGTTTTGCAAATACAAACTGTTAAAGTTTAAACCATGGCATCATACCCTTGACAATATTTGGGACAACCAAGAATGTCCTGATCCAGTTTATGTTCAAGCATGGCATTCTTTTCTTACCACAAGTCTAGCACGAGAGCTTGTTCCAGATTGGTTACATCAACTAGACTCAATTTCACAGTATGTTGATGATATTGCTCATGATGAAGACACAAATGAAAATGATACTGGTGAAAGAGAAGAATGGATGTATCTTGCTGACCTAAATTTCCAAAATAATACAAGTGTAAACAAAGTTTCTCTTTATCCAAAAGGATTTTGGGATAGAGATGCGTCAAATTATTCTTAATAACCAAAAAAAGTACTTTCAACTTAGATATCAGACAGCAAACTAAAACAATAGATATCGATACACTAAATCATGCTCAGCTTGTAGCTTATAACATTGTTAAAGATCATTTTTGCCAAGACGTTGATAAACCACTACTCATGATAATTACTGGTATAGCAGGGTCAGGTAAGAGTTATGTTATAGATGCAATCAAATGCCTACTTAAACAACAATGCAGAATCTGCTCTTTTGTTGGAATTGCAGCATTTAATGTCAGTGGAACTACATTGCATTGTCTATTGCAACTACCTGTAAGGGGGAAAAATGGCCTCCGCTTTGGCAAAATTACAAGAAAATTTAAGTGGAGTGAAATATTTAATTATTGATGAATTTTCTATTATTGGACAGAAAACATTTGCTTGGATTAATAAGAGATGCAAAGAAGCCACTGGCTTAACTACAATTCCCTTTGGTGGCCTATCAATAATTTTAGTTGGAGATATTGCTCAGTTACCTCCCATTATTGATCAAGTGTTGTACCACAACAAACCGCGTAGTGACCTAGCTGTTGAAAGCTATTGCATGTATTGCAAATTTGACACAGTTGTTAAATTAGAAATTAATGAAAGAGCTAAAGGTAGTAATAAAGAGCAAGAGAAATTTAGGCAACTCCAGATAAGAGCAAGAAATGGTGACTCTTCTTTAGAGGACTGGGACTTGCTACTAACAAGACAACCCAACAGAATTAAAAACAGAGCATTTTCAGAATTGTTCTGTGAGGCTGTCTTATGGTAATGAAAAAGTTGCAAAAGATAACTACAGTAGACTTCAAGAATTGGGACAACCATTAGTTCAGATAAATGCACAACACAACAAAAACCAAGCCAAATATCTCAGTGCTGATGATATGGGTGGTTTATAACCAATAATTTATTTGTCAAAAAATGCTAGAGTGATGTTGACCCGCAATGTATGGACTGAAGTTGGTTTGTGCAATGGTGCCATTGGAACTGTTCTTGATATTATTTATGCTCAGGGCCATGAACCTCCAGTGTTACCTATTTCAATAATGGTGCAATTTGATGAAAAAGATTACTCCGGGCCAAGTTTTTCTGATTCAATGCCAAATTGTGTCCCAATATGTCCAATCATTAATTGCTCAGATACACACGGAAAAAGTATGGAGAGGCAGCAATTTCCTCTTAAACTTGCTTGGTCAATAACAATTCACAAAGCACAAGGACTTACACTAAAAGATACATGGATTGACTTAGGCCCTTACGAAAAAGCTGCTGGCTTAACATGTGGCGCTGACTAGAGCACGCACCTTGTCAAATCTTGTTATAGAACCCATGACCTTTGAAAGACTTAAAGCTGTCAAGAAAACGTCAAATTACAAATACAGAATATTAGAGGAAATAAGATTAAATCAGTTGGCCCAAGCTACCTTATTAAAAGAAATGAATCACAAATAAATGGCAAATGAATCACTATTTTGTTTTTATAGATGGCAAACTTTCACAGCCCCCCGAAGAGGGTGAAATTTGGTATGCCTTCTTCACTTTCAACCCCCGGACCTTCCCTGAAAACAAGTAAGTGTTTAATTACCTGTATTGTCGTTTTTTAACTCGTGTTTTCTAAATTTATCTTGTGTTCTCAAATTCCCGTTGTGTTTTATGACAGTATAATACATGGTTTTGGCTTCTTTATTTGTTAATTCAGTTGATATACCAGCGTAATAGTTACCCCTCTCATTCTGTCAGTTTATGGTTTCTTTCTACAGAATTATATATTAATTAAACTTCCTATTCTCTTTCATCAACTGGCTATGTGTAAAATGTTATGCAAATTCAACAAAGCCAAAGAAGCGCTAGTCTACTTCGACATCGACCTGCAGATTTCACAAGACCATCAGAGTGATGCAGCAAAAAGGCGAGGGAACAAAACGACAATTGTTTATTGACAAGCAAACCGCACAGCAACCACTCAAGCTAACAAACCTTCAAATGTCAACATCTGGCACACTTTTTCTAAACAACGGAGCTACAATTGAAGATATTCCACCCCATACGATGAACTTCAAGTACTCACAGCCAGCAGACATAAGAGTTACAAAAATTAACGCCTTGAACAACTTTACTTCAGGAGGAGTCTTCACAGTCTCTGGCTCAAAGGGCCAGGGCCCAGCACAGCGACCTAACGAAACATCGACTAAACAGGTCCTGACAAACTGACAACAGTGGTTCCATCACCTTGTCCATTTGGGGTGAGCACATTACCCAAGTCACTGAAGAACAGTTTTTCACATTCACAGCATGCAAGTTGCGGTTTTATTATGGGAGATGCCTAACAACGACCCATGCCACCAACATATCCAAAGCGGAAGCACAGGAACTTTCTACTGCATCCCAAGAGCAGTTGCAAAGCTGGATCTGCTGTCCAGAAGTTTTGAATGCTACAGTCAATGCATATCCTGTATGCAACAACAAGGACTGCAGGAAAAAAGTCAGTGCTACTCCTGGCACTCGAGTTATCAAATGCATAGGCTGCAATAGGTCGATGCTACTCAATAATTGTTATCTTGATATGAACGTCAGCTTACAGCTGGAAAAAGACGCCAAATGTTACAACCTTACTGCATTCCCAAAGGTTATCAATGAGTTTCTAAAGGAGGATATCTATATCTACAAAGAAAACACTGATCGTTTGGTAGAGAAACTTCTTCTTCTTGAAAGTGTTGACTTTCAGCTGTCAACAAACATGAGGCTTCTCGTAAAAATGCAAAAGCATGAATCGCCAGAGGCAAACACTGACACTGCATAATAGTATAGCGGCTTAGCTCAAATTTGAGAGAAGTGTGCACTTCGACCTAAAAGCATGAAACTTTCCACAGTTAACAAACATACCATAAGGTTTATTTTTAGATGTGGAGCCATCTGTGATTTGACCTATGACGTCACTAAAAGGTCAATGACGTCACAAGAAAGAAATTGCTAGTATTGACCATATATTTCTTACTAAAGTGCTGAAAAGAATATATATTTGGTAGTAAAAGCTTGCAATCATCTTAATAAAGACAACTTTGCGCCTTGAACTTATTTTATGGACTTTGACCTTTGACCTTGGTTGACCTTTAAATGTTAAAATTGAATCAGGATTAGCCTGGTTAAAATGCATGCCTAATGCAACAAATGCAGATCGTATAACTGTACTCTGACTGTTTAGTTTGAAGTTTTAGCTGTGTTTTAAGCTGTTTCAAGTGGCTGTTCTAAGCTACCTGTACTATTACCATTCTCCAGAACGCGAGAAGAGCGCGAGAGCAGTGCACGTCAATGCCCCCATGAGGTTTTTTTACCATTTTGAAAAGAGGATCTTCTCTGGGATGCTAAAGCTTTCAGTAGCTGTTCATCCATCTTTTCAGGACATTTTGATGTAATAACCATTTCTTGGCAGTTTTTGACGTTGCCATAGCAACCACATAATTACCAAAATTTTACATTTTCATCAAAGGCTTTGTTCTAATGATATTTTTTCCACCAACATTGCATTATTAGTGTGTTTTAACATCCCATTATTGCTTTGGAATGATTTTGTTTCAATTTATTGCGTTCTTTTGTGTGGAAATAGTGAAACCCTTGATGGCGGATGTAATGACGTCATTTGGTGTCATATGAAGTCATAACAAGTAACTATCTTTCTTGTAGAGCAAGTTCAGAGCTATCTATAGGGCATAATGCTTTTGATACATCTGTAATAACTAAAACCCAAGGAGGGTTTCCATCAACCCCCAGTCCTTGTACGGTCGTCGGGGTACCGAGGGTTAACACACTACTTGCACCATCCTGCGCAACCCTTTTTACACCGACAGTCCGACAGTGTATGAACTCATAGCAAGAAACCGAATCCTCTGTAAGGGTTGTCCACAGTGGTGCTATGGTAGTGTTATTCAGTCTAGGATCATCTCCTACAGGTGACATATATAGCCGATGGGGTTTGTCATCAATTTACATGACGGGACACAATGACATTTTTGGCGCACCTAAGATGCGTAGAGGATTGCTCTCAACACTGAGCAGCAGTCAACAATATTGAATACAGCCCTAGTTTTGCAAAGTCAATCTATTTAAGTTATTTATTTTACATGGCAAAGTCATTCTGGTCAGGATGATTTGATCAGTGATATAGTTGATGACGAGAAGGGACGATGTGTCAACACTAATACATAATGTAGTATTGATAGATCTGTATTTGCATACGCTGGGAGTTTCATTGGTTAGAAGACAGTGGATGGACATGTCCAAGCAAACGTTGCTAGCCCTGGTATAGAAGGTATTTTAGCTAAAGTCATCCATGTGACCAAAATCCAGCACGCACATCATGTCACAACGCTGCGAGGCTCTATGCATTCCTCCAAAAAGCCTAATCATTCTTGTCCCCAGAGGCCACGATCCTTTTGGTCAGCACCAAGAATCAAGACCTCTGGCTGGTTCGAAAACAGGAAGTCCGCGAATCTCAGACTAACCGTCAAATCTGACAAATCTGGCTGAGAATACAGAACGAGTACTCTGAGCATGCTTAACAAATTGGGAACGGCCAGAGTCTTGATTCTTGGTGCTGACCAAATGGATCGTGGCCTCTGGGAATGAGAATGAGCCTATGTGGAAAGCCCAGGGTCAGTCACCTTAAGAATGGTGTGCAATGTAGGAAAGTCGCAGTGACCATTTCAAATACCGGTTGAAGACCTTAGTCTTTTATCGAGAAATATTGTGGCTTCTAGAGGTCAGATCTATTCGAGAGGGCAATTTTCAGCTATAAATAGAGTTACTGATAAAGGTCATGCCCTGGACTGTTTGCTCTTGATCATACCCACTACTCCAGATGGCTCAGGGGGGCCTGGTACTCCGATATATTAATGACGGGGAGATGTAGACCCCAAAAAGTCCAATGTCCCAAAACGTAACCCCCAAAAAGTCTGGCTTTTTTCTCTGAATAAATAATAAGTAGATAAAACATCAAGAAAGTACACAATAGTTGATGTGTCCACCTTTATTCATTGTTTGATATAAAGTCGAGAAAAATAGGCTATGCCTTTTATCAACACTAAAAACGTCCCCGCCAAAATCTTTCTATACCCCCCAAAAAACTGCCAGAAAATTTATAGCCCCCCAAAAGTCCCCATATTGCTAATTTGATTTTCAAACCCCCAAAAGGTCTTTGCACCTCCTCGTCACTAATATACCTGCACTCCTGTTGTTGATGCAATATGTTTGGATGCATACTGCTGTAGTTGTTGAGATGTTCAATCCTGGCACGGTTGAGACTTTCCAAGATTATGCTGATCTGGTATTTCAACCGTATGTGACATCTCAACTAGAATCAGCTGACAGAGTGGGCAGGGTCTAGGATGTCTACATTCCAAACAGTTTGAAGAACACAACTAGAGAAAAGCGAGGGAAGGGTGTGCGGCTGTGCGCAGGCGTGTGCGGCTCCCAACAACAGTGATTCTGAGAGCTGATTCTGTTCAGTTTTTAGTCCCAACAAGTTACAAGTCAACCAACTACAGATAAAGCCATCTACACAACAGGTGGTAGATATTTTCTTAGTACACTGGTAGAGGTGGATGTTGCAAACATGATCCCATGCTAGCAGACACCTATCTCCTTGTGCACATTGCAAACAGAGGATGTAGGACAGTATGTGTGCACATGGTTCAAGCAGAAGTCGTTGTGTTGCCCATTGCTACTTTTGACAAGATTAAGCCCAATGAATTGTGGGTGGCTTTTGGTACCGGCACAAGTTTCAAATATGTTCCTGTCCATCATCTTGTTGACTCCCAGATGTGCAGCACTCTACCTGTCGTCCATGCCCTGCACCGTCTTGTCATTCAATAGTATAGGTTAAGAAAACTCCCTGGGACACATGACTGAGTTTCCCAGAAGTTACCAATGCATTTGAAGACATCATACAGATACCTAGTGATATAGACAATGCCGTTCTGCCACTGCTTGAGTGGGTTAAGGTGCTGCTGTATGAGCGCAGAAGTCAACAGCGCCCGTAAACATCTGTACATGTTTTTCCACTCTTCGTGAAGTCTTAAGAATATATCACCGACCCAAGCAGTGCTGATACAACATATGCGAGCCTGTTATCAGGCAAACACCCGGAACCAGTTCCTAATTACAGATCCTGATTCTCAGCTACTTTACCTTTAGTTAAAGCCCTTCTAACTGGGGCTGGAAACAAAGTAGTAAAGGGTAGGCACCACTGTATACAACCCTTACACAGGCTTTGTTTTATTGCTTTGAGTTGATACACTGACTGCAGGTTCAAGAAGGATTGTGCAGGACGATGCAAGTGTGTTAAGTCCTCAAGCCTTAAAAAGGCCTGGGTGCAGGGAAATTATGGTTGATAAGCAATATCTCAGGTTAGATTTGCACTACCACGCTGAATTTTTTCCTGATTATAAAACTCGATATTCTTTTTTGGCTCAATTTATCATTTTTATTTATATATCTTTTTTTGATCACGTACCATGTCACGTGATAGTTTTCTTAAAATTTCGTAAATAAGCGACTTGTACTTGTATTCATCAATAAATGAGTGTTTTCGATAGTGTAAAGTTATTTACCTGCCTTTGGAATGATCATCCATGATTTCGATTTAAAGAGTTATAAACCTGCATCTAAAAATCCTTTTTGTTTGATGATTTCACTGAACACCACCGGCAATTCCCCAAATATTGGCTATATTCTGCCAAATGTCGCGTGGCATGTCACGTGACCTGCCAGAAGCCCTAATACCTCCTTAAAACGTCAAGGACGTTAAAACCTAACTGTGTGATAAATTTGGTTGCATTGCCATTCTTGTCACCAGAAAAAGTAAAAGTATTTGACCCAGGCATTAATGTGCTTGAGTCAATATTGACGTGCACTGCTCTCTGCTCATGTTCATGGATAATGTACCAGTAGCTTGAAACAGCCACGTGAAACAGCTTAGAACACAGTTAAAACTGCAAACTAAACAGTCAGAGTATAGTTATACGATCTGCATTTGTTACATAAGGCATACATTTTAACCAGGCTAATCCGGATTCAATTTTAACATTTAAAGGTCAACCAAGGTCAAAGGTCAAAGTCCATAAAATAAGCCCAAAGCATTAAGTTGTCTTATTTTGTACTTTATTAAGATGATTGCAAGCTTTTACTACCAAATAGATATTCTTTTCAGTATTTTAGTAAGAAATATATGGTCAATACTAGCCACTTCTTTCTGTGTGACGTCATTGACCTTTTAGTGACGTCATAGGTTAAATCTCAGATGGCTCCACGTCTAAAAATAAACCTTATGGTATGTTTATCAACTGTGGAAAGTTTCATGCTTTTAGGTCAAAGTGCACACTTTCTTGATATTAGCCGCTGTACTATAAATTACATGTATCATTTATTTCTTATACCGCTGTATTTAGTGATATTTTGAAAACAAAGACAGCAAATTAAGTATAATACTGTATATAGTAATATATAAATGTCGCATTTCAGCTAAATTTTGTTCTGATCATGTTTAATACAATGTTAAAAGTTACACATGACCGTCAGCTTACAGCTGGAAAAAGACAATTTTTAATTGTTATTTTTTTACTTAATTTTTAAATAATCTTTCTAGACTAAATTGTTACTATCATTTTAACTACATTTTGTTAATGAACGTATAGTTAACTGAGCTCTCTAGTCTATGCCCTTTTTCTCTCAGATCCAAACCCGATAAGTGATTTACAATGATGTGATAAAAACGGTAAAAACAAGCAATGATCGCGTACCTTGGTACAAATGAAAACAGAAAAAGAGATTATATTCGTGTTCTAAGATGAAGTTGAATCTGAGATCTTTCAAGATATCAAGTATTTATATTTTCAGTAAAACCCAGCGTATCACATCGAACGAAATCGAACAAAATTTTAATCGAACTAAATCGAACGATTGAATTCGATTTTGTTCGAAAGTCAAAGCAGCTTTAAACAAATGGAATGTTAAAAGTTGTTAAATCAAATTCACCGTATGTTCAGTGAGCGGGGGCACCTGTAGTGACAACTATTCCTAGTACTAGGTTGTTAGTCAGAACAAAAGTTGAAAACAATAGCTCTCATGGTAAGCTTATATCAATAGCTTGATATTAGTTTGAAAAACACATTACACTATGTAAAATATGAGTGGAACAAAAGACGAACCTGTTGCATCAGAATACTTTTGGAAGGGAGAGGATTTTCAACACACATTAATCACTCCCTGTTTGTTTGTTTGTTTGTTTGTTTGTGGGTTTGTTCCCAATAAAGTTATAAAAGACAATAAGACTACCTGGTTTTAAAATGCAGTGATTACAATACAACACAGTAGTTACATAACACAAACCGAAAACAATATGGCCGGTCTACATAAATACCAACCTCTTCTATATGATGGACTGTGTTTCTATGAATAAACTAAATCAAGCTCGCCCAAAAAAGACGAGTAATTAAGGGTGAGACAAAGCGCGGGGTAAAAAAACGATTGTTTCCCCAAAAATACAGCACTTACTTTGTGAACAAGTTACGTAATGCTGGTAAATGTGACCTTGGCACAACAATACAACACAGTAGTTACATAACCAAAACCGAAAACAAAAGGGCCGGCCTACAATGACACGTAAATACCAACCTCTTCTATTTGAAGGACTGTGTTTATGAATAAACAAAATCAAGCTCGTGCAAAAAGACGACTAATTAAGGGTGAGACAAAGCGCGGGGGAAAAAATGATTGTTTCCCCAAAAATACAGCACTTACTTTGTAAACAAGTTACGTAATGCTGGTAAATGTGACCATGGCACAACGTGAAAACAGAAAGTTCAATAATTTGACAGGGAAGACGAGTGCCTGCACTTGAATAAAGTTTTAGAGACAGCATGTCGCTTTTAACCAAACTCCCTGAAAACTTGACCAAGGCATTCATTTTATCGCTGCAGCTCGATCACTTTCATTTCCATGGAGAGATGTTGCTAACAATACACTTCAGTTGGTGCAGGCCTATTCAAATAGTCTGGGTTGCCCTGATGAGTGCATCTTTTTCCCTTTACTTACTATTACTGCGTCGTTTATTGGCACAAACGGTACTGTGAAAATCAATGAGTCTTGGGAGGAGCCATCTATTGTGTGGTTTAACGTTTGTGTGAGAAAAGGGCAGAAAAAGACGGCTAGTCTCAATGTGATAACCAAACCTGTCATGGAGATCCAGGGAGAACTCCAACAGCAGTTTAAAGCGTCGAAAGACAATGGGCAAGACCATGAATTGCTGAGGCTAATGGTAGACCATTTCTCCTTTGAAAAGCTGCACCAAGTCATGTTTAATAACGGAAAGCAGATATTGGGAGCTTACGATGAGCTAACGCAATTTTATAATATGTTGGATCAGTGTAAGTCAAATTCTACGATGGACAGAAAAACTCTTTTGGCTTTAAATGGGGGAGGACAGTGGACCAGAGAATTCAAAAACGGTTCATGCACAATGGAGAGAACGTGCCTCAACATTACTGGTTTCATACAGCCAGCATATGTAGTGAAGATGATGGCTCTTGATGACTTCGACGGGTTTAACGATCGACAACTATTTATATGCCCGAAAGAGAAAAATGTGGACTATAAGGAACTTGCACCAAAAGACCAAGATATCCCTAACTTGAAACGTGTATACGAAATAATAAAGGAGTTGCATAGCAACCAAACCACGTATACCTACGACCAAGAAGCCCAAGGAAAATTTCAAGAGTACCACGACAAGATGAAGGGACGAAAACTAACTATCTCGGACGACGAAAACAGACACGGGATTATTGTGAAAGCCATAGGGCAAATGGCTCGAGTTAGCATGATATTGCATGTGCTCGACTTTGTTGGCTTGGCTTGGACTTGGATTCGGGGACATTCAGCCGAAAACTAGCAAGACACGCGAAAGCTTGTGTTTCAGTAAAAGAAAATGCTCCGAAATGTCTGAAGTGAAGGACAAGCTTGCCAGACTTAATATAAACGAAGATGACTATGACAAAGTTTGTCAGTAAGCATTAGGATGTAACGAATATGTTAGTCATTATTATTCTTATTGCTATAGCATTCCATTTATTGTCCCAAACACTAAAGAATGAGGAACAGTTATACTCCTGTAGCTATTATTGGGTTTTTCTTGGATTTGTCTTAAGATATTGACTGTCAATCATAACATACTTTGAAATAAACTAGAATTTTATGGCAAAAAGGGAATATGCAACTAATGGTTTAGTAATTACTTCAATAATAGACAACAAATTGTTAAATATAACTCGACATTTTCAGATAAAAGGAATATCAAATGTGATGTTTCTAAAGGATCAATAGTAGGACCCTTGCTTTTTCTTTTATTTATTAACGATATTCACTCATGTTCGGATTTATACGGTGGCTTCTAAGGGACATACATTTCTCCCACTTTTTTTTTCTTACTTGCGACTTATTTGCGACTTACTTGCGACTTCCCACTTAGCTTGCGACTTAGCTTGCGACTTACTTGCGACTTCCCACTTAGCTTGCGACTTAGCTTGCGACTTACTTGCGACTTAGCTTGCGACTTACTTGCGACTTCCCACTTAGCTTGCGACTTAGCTTGCGACTTGCGACTTACGTAGAAGGCCACGTGGTCAGAAACAAGATGGATTCCAACGAGGAACCGCCGGCAGATGTGGACCAGGTATTTTGTCTGTTTTGTTATTATTTACGTAAAAACAGCACACTTCTACGTAATAGACTTTCAATCTATTAACAGAAATTACATTTATTCTCTTTAGATTTTCGTTGGAATCCATCTTGTTTTCTGACCACGTGGCCTTCTACGTAAGTCGCAAGTCGCAAGTCGCAAGTCGCAAGCTAAGTCGCAAGCTAAGTCGCAAGTCGCAAGTAAGTCGCAAGCTAAGTCGCAAGCTAAGTGGGAAGTCGCAAGTAAGTCGGCAAGCTAAGTCGCAAGCTAAGTGGGAAGTCGCAAGCTAAGTCGCAAGCTAAGTGGGAAGTCGCAAGTAAGTCGCAAGCTAAGTCGCAAGCTAAGTGGGAAGTCGCAAGTAAGTCGCAAGCTAAGTCGCAAGCTAAGTGGGAAGTCGCAAGTAAGTCGCAAGCTAAGTCGCAAGCTAAGTGGGAAGTCGCAAGTAAGTCGCAAATAAGTTGCAAGTAAGAAAAAAAAAGTGGGAGAAATGTATGTCCCTTAGAAGCCACCGTAAGATTTATCATCATTTATATTATTTGCAGATGATCAATACTAATAATTTTTGTCTCTAATAAACGCTTGGAAGAACTTGAAATACTTCGTAAACGAGGTAATGAAAAATGTTAAAAATAGGTACGCAATACGTACATGTGTGGATTTTAGATTGCTGAAATCGTAAATAAAGGGATGTTTTTGGAAACCAAGTTTAGAATTAAATATTGCAACATGCAGCATTCAGATTGGGTAATAATGATTGACAATTTTACTTTCTTTTAATTAAAAATAAAAGGTATGTCATGCTAAATGTTTGAGCTTAAAAGCAGAAAGAGAAGACAAAGAAGATCTTGCAAAACGGCTTTCTGCAGCTATGTCCAGCGCTATCAGCGAGGCTCTGAATACACCACAGAACATACTGGTAAAAAATGTTTCTAATTTCTTGCGAATTTTAAACCGCTTTTATGACCCGTTTATATCGATCGCTACGAATAGCCACTTGGCGATATATTCTGATGTATTAGCTTCAGTTTATTGAATCTGTTTGTTAAATTTCTCCCGTAGAGCACGTCTACTCTGACTGCTGCAAGACAGGTATGTACAGACAGACAATATTTTTTTTTCCGGATGGTTTCTCTATATTGCGAGTTTTGAATCTCTTTTTGACCTGTCGGAAACTATCTAATTATATATGGCATGACATTGTGTGACTTTGTTTCTAAGAAAGGATTCTGTGCAAGTCACAGGTGTGGTCTGAGTGGACCTGTCTGATAAGAGCTTTCTACCTTGATTTTTTTTGTTTATGTCTGGAGCGCGAGAGAGATAAGAGTGAGCATTATATAATTATTTGTGTTATTCTTTTTTCAGGATTTCAGTGATGGTTCATATCTACAATAAAGCTACATGAAGTGATACTGTGAAAGTGTGGACCTTTCTTTTGAATTCCCACAGACCAAAATCGATCGCTACGAACAAAACAGTTGAATCTAGCTCTCAATCTCGGTTGTGTGTAAAACCAGGAACACACCCGGAACCTATAATATAATAATAAAATAATAATAAATTAATTAATTAAAAATATATATATTATAGTGGCTGAAGTAGTGAAAAATTGAACACGGTCAGCGGTCAAGAGCCTTTCACGAATCGACTGATACCGAACATTTTTGAAGTTGTTCGATGAGTACCGAAGACTTCCGAAGCTTCTTATCTTAGAGTGAATAAGTGGCAAAGGACCGCAAACAAAAATGTTGCTGGTATACATACATGTTCCCCCCCCCCTACAGGACGCTCGACTGACTGCAGACGGAGCGACAGGTGGATGGGAAGGTGGGTGGCATCTGTGCACCCCAAGGGTTCCATGACACAGACACATACGTACGTATGTATACATACATACATGCATGTACAAACAAATTAGTCTGTGTGCGTACTTGACTGGCTCGACAATTATCTTAAAAAATATACATCAATTAGACCATCGATGCCACAATTATTGTCATGTCCAGCAACTGAACACCATTAGTTATTCTACAGAGCTATTATTAATGGTCTTTTTTTAATGAATGCTATTATATATTCCCTCGAGTGGACGAACTGAACCGCGAACTCAAAATTTATTCGCACTGGGAATGACTGCCTACAGCGTGTTTTAAAAGCTCTCGGGGTTTAACTAGCGCTGATCATGTACGTTTAGCCCAGCTGCCTATCGAGCCATTGCGTGGCCTTGGTAACTCCAACCCAGCTGCCAAACAAACAAACAACAGCTTGTGATACGTAAACCCTAAAAAAAACACCGAAATGAAATGATAACGATAACAACTGAGTCGTTTTCCCTGGTATACAAACGTATATATTGTACATACCTGCAATATTAATTCGGGTTTGATCACTGCTTTGATCACTGATTTCCAAAGCCCTCAGTACCAACAGTAGATTTCCCTCATTGATGGAACACAATTGATCCTGTTTTCAGAAAGAAACATACTCTCTCACGTGCTTATACTGAGCTGGCATTTAAACTTTGGCGGAATATTTCTTATCGCCCTCATTATATTTCTTCAATTCACTCTTGACGACGGAAATCCTCGTTTTTCAGTCTGTCGTCTAAATGCTGGTCCGTGCAGTAGTGACGTCAGGAAAAGTTATTAGAGATCAATGAACGTTTGAGGCAACATCCAGGCGCGTTCGGGATATGATTACAAGCCATCAAACATGTCAAACTTCTCAATAATTGTCACGTGACTATCAACACACGAGTTGATTTTGTACTTGAGGATAGAAACTTTCAATCAACAACATGGGGATGCTAAGCAACTCAATTTAGGCGTTGGCTATATTTAGTGGAATTCAGACTAACCTTTTCTTTTCCGCCGCTTGTGTCTAGCGCTACGGGAGTTCTTCGTACGGACTGCGTCTTCAATGCCTCTGCAAAACGAATACAATAGATGTGAAACTGAGAGTGAAACTGGGGGGCATGGAGCCAAGAGTACGAGTGTCCGATTGGGGCGTGGAATCTAGAATTTTGTCTCGACGATCAGCTTATAGTAGTGTTGTCGGTAAGTTTTTAAATTATTTGATACTGTTTCAATGAATTCGTTTATTATGGGAATAGTTACCGAGCCCGAGTGCATTGTTGAGTAATATAAGGAGGCGTGAATTTTTAAGAACACGAGAGAAGTGCTTAGAGAGCCGAGTAACGCGAGAAGGCAATGTGACAGTTATACAAATCCGTGTCGCCATGAGATGGTACTAACCGGTAGGAGCTGACTCCCACAGAAAATGGAGGTGTTAAAATATTAATGACTTGACACCGTTTATAATTATATAATTAATTGGTGTATTTTTTAGATCATGAGTTGCAGTAAATAAGTATTCCTTTATCGTTTGGAAATTTACACATTCACACACATGGATATGACTAAATTTTCCAGAGAAACCTCAAATGGGGCAAAATACGGTATACAAGTTAAATGTCGAACAAACTATTGTCCACAGTGGATGAAGTAAACTTACAGAGTTTGTAGAACTGTTAACCTCCAAAGTACACCTCAATAGACCCTATTCAATTATCAACTCAAAAACGAGTTTAGTGAGGCAAATTTAAATTCATACAAAATAATTTTAAATTGACAGCCATTTTGGAATAGGGTGTATATTACTCCTAAAAGACAGCTTCTGTCAACATGAACTAATGTTTCTGTCATTTTCTGTCATTTTCTTTCAGTTTCTGTCATTCAAAGCATGGGTGAAGCAGATAAAGGTAATAAATGAAATATTTCGTTGTCATATAAGCAGATTTCTTAATTATTTATTTCATTACTTGAATAGAAGGGATCACACTTGAAAGCAATCACTCAAGAATCACAGATATCTACAAGGTTTATTTTTGGTTTTCTATTCTCGGATATAGGTGACACAAACAGTCAGTCATTCGAGTCGACAAATGACAATATGAATATAATAATTGGTATAAGGTATAATTTCACTTTTTGAAACCCAGCCATTTGTAGTCTATTATAATTACAGTTAATACACCTATTTCAAGTAACTTTGTCGGATAAAAGTGTTTTTAAAACCCCGCAAGACAAGACCGAAAGGTAGCGTGGGTAAAAGTAGGAAACTGCTGCACGCACCAAATACTAATGAGAACTAACATGAAAAACATTATTTCTGACGCTTCCTTTTTGTTTTAAACCTGTAGAAGTAAGCTACTTTTAGCCAAACTAGATTTTAGCAGAATCAGCTAGTGAAAAACAAATTATCTACCAAAATAATACATCAGGTGCGAATAAAAACTTGCAGATTTCTTTCCACCGATATGCAAATTCTAATGAATACCCAGACTACCATTGGGTCTTGTCTTGTAGGCTTTACGCTTCTATCCAACAACGTTAATTGAAATAGGTGAATTCATGAAGGTTAAATTTGTGTTTTTTTGTTAGAAAAGGACGTAAGTCCACAACAACACCCAACAAACAAACCGCTGCCGCCAACAGGTAAGTCTAAATTTGTTTTACACTTTGACAGCTAGCTCCTGCAAGCCTGTGAAAAGTCAAATTCCGGAAGGTTAAAAAAAAACAGGCTTAAAACTAATTTTGTCCATTTCTTTTTAAAACCTAGCAAGCGTAGCAAACCAACAGCCGCTGCCAACAGGTAAGTCTAAATTTGTTTTACACTTTGACAGCTAGCTCCTGCAAGCCTGTGAAAAGTCAAATTCCGAAGGTTAAAAAAAGCAGGCTTATAACTAATTTTGTCCATTTGTTTTTAAAACCTAGCAAATGGAGGAATTCAACCGCCGCCAACAGGTAAGTCTAAATTTGTTTTACACTTTGACAGCTAGCTCCTGCAAGCCTGTGAAAAGTCAAATTCTGGAAGGTTAAAAAAAACAGGCTTATAACTAATTTTGTCCAATTGTTTTTAAAACCTAGCAAACGAGGAATTCAACCGCCGCCAACAGGTAAGTCTAAATTTGTTTTACACTTTGACAGCTAGCAATAACTAATGTCGACTTGTTTAACCTTATTATCTTTCACAGATTTATAAGGAGAAGGAATATGAGAAAAGTAAGGCAATAAAATTATTATTACATTTTGACACTTTGTCTTGATTATAATGAAATATGTTAATTACAACTTGTAAAATCAAATATTAAATATAACTGTTTAGAGTTTCAGGAAGCATTTTCATACCATAGCAAACAGTATGTTTAGCATTTTTCATATACACTGAACATGCAAGAGTAACCTTGTGGCATAATATTGCTGCATTGATATCAAATCCTGTGTTCTTGCATCATATTGTTGACTGTAGGAAGGTTAAAAAAAACAGGCTTATAACTAATTTTGTCCAATTGTTTTTAAAACCTAGCAAACGGAGGAATTCAACCGCTGCCAACAGGTAAGTCTAAATTTGTTTTACACTTTGACAGCTAGCAATAACTAATGTCGATTTGTTTAACCTTATTATTATCTTTCAGAGATTTATAAGGAGAAGCAATACTATGAGAAAAGTAAGGCAATAATTATTACATTTTGACACTTTGTCCTGATTATAATGAAATATGTTAATTACAACTTGTAAAATCAAATATTAAATATAACTGTTTAGAGTTTCAGGAAGCATTTTCATACCAATAGCAAACAGTATGTTTAGCATTTTTCATATACACTGAACATGTAAGAGTAACCTTGTGGCATAATATTGCTGCATTGATATCAAATCCTGTGTTCTTGCATCATATTGTTGACTGTAGTAACAGTAGTCACAAAAATTGTTTGATTTGAAATAATAGGTAACCAGTATATAGGATTATCATACTAGAAATTTCTGATAGAAAGTAAAGTGCTGCGCCCGGAAATTGATAAACAAGAATCCTGAACATACAACCTGATCCCGCAAAATCAAGCGGCTGAAACTTATGTGCAAATTTGCTCGTGTACTGATGTTACTGATGTTTATATTTTGTGAATATACATGCCACCCTTCAAAGTGATGTTATCCCCCATTTATTAGTCTTGAAGTCCAATACATTTAGCACACACTGTGATGGCAGTTCTATAAAATAGTGTTCCACAGTCCAGTCCAGTCCGTCCAGTCCTTGGATTAAAAATCAAAGATGGCTACTTGGTGTTTATACGCGAAGATTCGCTATACCTGTTTAAAAGTTCCAAAACAAATTTTTCCTGCAGTGTGACGATAATTGGTCTGAGTAAAATGACTCTTGCTTTTGTGTATGACCATCATGCTTGGTCAAACAATCATGGCTTGATTCGTCTACGGCATGGGAAGCAACGAGCATGGCTGAGTTTGTCTTGACTATCTGCAGTGCACATCAGTTTGACTAGAGGACAGAACAAATGAGCTTGATTAAGACCAATGCTGTACTCAGTATTAGAAAACTTTTACATCAACTGATAACGACCTTTAAAGAAGAATTTTTCCCTTCAAGCCTCTTCCTTTTGTGTGATTACGCACACGCATGAAAGCGAGACAGATTACAGAGAAAATCGAGAATTTTCGTGGATATATAAATCCTGCGCATGCGTACAAAGATTAGGAATTACCATATGTGTCTTTGTTTGATACAGTATTCCAGTCTCTTAGCAAAATTAAAATAATCTAACTTAATTTGTTCTAAATTTTCAGGAATCAAACAACTACAGCCGGCTAAAGATGAAGAGCAGTAAGCTAAGATTATATTTGCAGTTGAAAGTGAAAAATTATTATTACTCTTTGGTACAACGAAAGAAAAAAATATTGGCTAACAAAATGTACTAAGAATAGGGTGATAACTTGTTCACGCATGCACATACATACCTGCATACATGCACAGACTGAGATAGACAGAGACATGAAATGATAACTTGTGGAACTCTCAACAACCAAACGAGATAACAATGGCTACTATACAATCATAACTGAAAAATATAGAGATCATTTCATTAAATGATACATTAATGTTATTTTTTTATTTCAGCTCGATGTTGGTTTGTAACAAATTTGGCCACAAGGCCCAGGATTGCCGGCACAGGGGCAGGGAGGGGAGTGGACGAGGGAGGGGAAGGGGAGGAGGGAGGGGAAGGGGAGGAGGGGAGGGGAAGGGGAAAAATGGTCACGGCAAACTTCAGGGACCAGCATAAATGTCTACTTGTAGGGTAGGGTAAGGGAGGAGGAGGGAGGGATGGGATGGGTTTGAGGGAGGGGGAGAAATGGCTAGGGGCAGGGGAGGAGGAGTGGGAGGGGACGAGGGTTACTACGTCGGGACGAGCATAAATGTTTACTTTTAGGGAGGTGGGGTTGAGGGAAGGGGTAAGGGGAGGGGAAGGGGGAGAAATGTTTGTTAGGGCGGGGGGGGGGGGGGAGGGCGGGTGAAAAGGCTAAGTATAATTTTTTAGGGAATGGTACGACAATGACCATCTTTTAGTTCACGTAACTCCATGTAAACATTTCAACTTTAACTTAACTTTTCAACTTAAGTTTTTACCCTTTGAAGGGGCTACATCACAGATGGCATATTTTTTTCAAATTTGTCGTTTGCAATCCGTCTCAGTCTTCTCCGTCCTTATTACCATCGCTGTATCTTTTGGTTTATGATTACTTATTTGGTGTTTTCCTAACTTTGATAACTATTCATTTTTGAGGTTTCCTTCAATTTGAAAGTAATTTTGTAAATCAGAAGAAAATGACTTAATATATCGTGACATAGCCCCTTTGTATTTGTAACATTAATAAGTTTTAGTCAAATTAATGCAAGTCATGCAGAAGCTGATAGCCATAAGAAGTGAGCCACACATACGTTACACCTTCCGTTTGTTATAATGTAATGTTATGATGTAATTAATAAGGTATTTTAAGGTATTCAACTGTCTGTCAATAATGGAAATAGTGTAGTTGTCATAGTCCTGTATGAGTATTTAAGTTATGTATACGTTTGTGTGTTAACAAATAGAAATACTACTGAATAGAAAACTGAATTGTATTTGTCATTTTAAATTTATGTTGCTAGCATTAGCAGAATCTATTTTGTTAATAAAGAGATCTGATAGACAAACATTTGCACTGAAACTGTACTGTACTATCAACGGGACAGTATGTGATCCTAATTGCGGCCAGAAAAGACACGAACGTGTAATTCTCGCATTGGAAGAACTGCCTTTAGCTGAAACTTGACCTGTGACTTGTCACAACATTTACCTAACTTATGTAAAGGCAACAGCTTGTTATTCATCAATAATCTTGATGTATCGAAAATAGAGGTTCGCTTCGGCGACCCTAATTCTGGCCAACGAGTCCTATTTCCGGCCACAACGAAAAGCATACAAATGTACGCATAAACAGTTCACAGGCAAGTGGTTTCGCTCAAATTTCTGCTTTGTTTTCCAGATTTACTATCAAAGAAGTGTCCACTCCAGCAGCCAGCACAGCATAGCGAAGTGAATCGCTCAGAAAACATTTCTTAACATTTTACAGAAGCCTTAACTTGTAATGGCAATTTGGTAAATTATTTGTGGAGCCGCCATCTTGGATTAATTGGCGAGCGAAAACTGGGGAGAGTACAAAGCTCCCCTGAGTGCGGGGGGCGGGGAGGCGCCCCCAACTCCCGTCCCCACAGGCATTTTGTTGAGAAACCAAGATGGCGGCGATCAACAACAAAAACACAGGAGAAAATAGGACTGAATTACAGTTTAATCGTCTCTTATACCGACCGTTTATCTACGCATTTTCTATCTAAATGACACAGCTTTATTCCATCATGGAAGGAACATGGAAAGGCGATGAAAAATATTCTGCGAAATTTTAAATGGCTTTCAAAGAGCATGTGACGGACTATCTCTATATCGGAAAAGAGGATCAATTGTGTTTCTATTGTTGGTAAGTAAAGTCAGATATCTTAGCTAACCTTATCACTTGTACACAATGGAAAGAGATGTGTAGAACAAAAATGTTCGCCAAACATTAAACTTATACATGTGACACGCGCTGTTGGCAACTCTGTCTGTAAATTTCTCCCCCAAAAATTACACCCAATTCTAGAAGAAAAGTGTCTAATGTGTTCAGAATGGGCAAGAAATTACGGTCCCTGCTCAGGCTTTCCAGCCCGAGCTGATGTCAATTATTTTCCAATAATTCTAATAACCCTGGGGTCGACTGACTGAAGAGATTCGTTTGCTTGTTGTTAACAAGATGTCACTGTAGTGTCAGTGGAAGACCAAAAGCATTTTAGTGATCTTTTTACCCCCAGCCCTGATCTTACCTGATTGACGATTCCTTCTGGAATGTTATAGCCATGTTATTGGGTGAATGAACTCAAGTTTTTATTCTCCCAGTGGTATTTGTGGATTTTCTTTTTATCCTTTTCATGGGCGAAACAGCTGAAGCTGTAGAGTCGCTTAGCACAGCAGTGAACCCTCGTTACAGTCACTAATTACAGTCAAAATACTCAGCGAGTTAATGAATTCATTATTGCAAATTTGATTTCATTAATCGTTTCAATAATCCACTCTTCAAATGAAGAATCGAAAAATATTGAAAACAAGACTCGATCCAATACTCGAATGTTGATTTGATTAATGGCAAAATATATCTTTCCATCCCCGAGAGAGTTGATATTAGAGCCATCCACAAGGCACTTACAAAGGACGAGGACTGAATGTATAATAATAATAATAATATTTATATAGCGCCAGACTAGACTGACTGACTTTTTATTTCATTTCATTGAAATCAGGCAATGTGAATTTCATTTGCTTGACTAAGGACAGTTTGCAAGGGATGGAAATCTCTACATGTATTGTTAAAATTTATTATCTCGTTTACAAATTTTATGTGATGGTTTTTATATCAACCACACAGAGTTGTTCGTGCCAACATATTCGTTGGTAAAATTGTTGATTCATTGTTGTAGACTGGCCACTGGACTTTAAGAGCCACACACAAAAAACTTACATGTATGGACGAGGACTGAATGTATTTTCTAGACTGACTTTTAATTTCATTTCATTGAAACCAGCCAATATGAATTTCATTGCATGACTAAGGACAGTTGCAAGGGACGGAAATCTCTACATTTATTGTAATTTATTGCCTCGTTTCCATATTTTACGTGATGGTTTTATATCAACAACACAAAGAGTTGTTCGTGCCAAAATATTTGGTTAATAAAATTGTTGATTGATTGAAATGGCTTGAGTTTACTGTCTGTGGGTGACACTGTTTGTTTATAATGGGAAATTTTGAGATACATTTTTTTTCGAACATTAAACACCCACATATAAGAACCTAAAATTGTCCAAGTTAGCCTAAAAAGGTCTGTATATATTTGGTGTCTACTGAGGCTATTTAGTTCCTGTTCCTGCTGCTGGAACAGACATGTTATTATTTGTGGGTGTTTACTGTAGTACCAGGAAAACTCTGGCAAACAAACAGCATGACAACAGTTACAGAAAATAACAGTTATGTTTGAATTTATGCATATGTCTGTTACTTGTACCAAATAGATTTCCATAGAGTTCTGGTAACATGAGTGAAGTTTGGGAGAACGAGAAATTTCCAGTGTTACATAATGGAAACACAGGGAAAACATTTGTTTTTTTTTTAATGAAATGAAAGCACAAAGCGATTTTTCTGCGGTAAATGGTTTTGAGCCAATCAGAGCACGCGTATAGTATCTTGTTTATTTTATAAAACGAGTAAAGAAATGATACCATAACCTTTATTTTAAACTCGAATTTAAAGTGGCAAAACTGCTAATTTCGCCATGTTTGTTTTCATGAAGAAATATAGCGTGACCTCACCTAGATACCGCTTTCCAGTGGCAGTCTATAACAGCCAGGTTTGTTCTTAGCATGGTTCATTTTCACAGCCACAAGACAGTCTGTGCCTTCGATCCACCGGTTTCCATCTAGTTTTAAGCTGTACAGGGGTTTTTTACATTCGTACCAAAGCAACGAAACCTTGCCTTCATCCACGTAAGATTGGACTTGGGCAATCAGTACCAGCGGTTTGCTCGAGGTACTGCCTTCTTCGATTAACCCAACAGCTAACAAACGGACACCTCCCGTAGGCAGACACCTCTCGTAAGCAGACACTTATTCATGTTCCCAGCTACATACAAACACTACCTTTTTGAACTCCCATAGGCGGACACCTCTCTTAAGCGGACGCTTTTTCTGGACGCTTACGGGATGTTCGACTGTACAACTAAAGTAAGCAAGGCTGATACTACGTAGAACACTTAACGCGACAACGACATGGTAGAGTCCAAACTGAAAGCCAAAATGCAACCGTGGACAGCTGTAGCATAGTGTAGCAGCCAAAAATCATGACAACCAGCATGAAGGCCAATTGAAATATTGTCTACTAAATTGCACATGGTGATGACCTCAGATGCCAATGTCTTCTGAAAATTTTCGGAAATCATCGGGACATCTTCGGAAATCTTCTGGACACCTTCGGAAGTCTTCGGTACTAGTCAGACAACTTAGAAAATGTATGTTAATCTTCGGAAGTGTTCGGTATCAGTCGATTCGTGAACGGCTCTTGACGGCTGACCGTGTTCGATTTCACTACTTCAGCCATAAAAATATATTTGTTTTTATTTATTTCATTTATTTATTATTTTTATTTTTTATTACTTTTATTTTTTTGGTGTTCCGGGGGTATTCCGGGGGTGTTCCGGGGTGTGTTCCAGGGTGTTCCGGGGGGTGTTCCAGGGTGTTCCTGGTGTGTTCCATGTTTTTACATACACCCCGCAATCTCGAACGCGGTTTTCTCGAAAACCCTGAAATGTCGCTTTTTCGCTTCCCTTGAGAGTTCGAGTTCATAGCGGGGTTCAACTCAGGGCTGGAGGTACTTGTAGAAATTTTGATTTACGCAAAGATGTATTAAAGTTACATGCTTCATAATTCAATTGAGCATATTTTCAATTTCTTTCTCTGTAGAGTACTTCTCAGACTGCTCCAAGTCAGGTATGTAAAACCTGCTTATCTGGGTACAACTTTTTTTGATTTTGATTTTGAAACCCCTCACTTCCTCACAGTCCTCTCTCAATCCAGGAAATCTGACAAAAAGCTTGGGGTTTGATACCTGCGATTGAATAGCATCCCTGGCCCATCCACCAGTGTCACCTATGTGGGAAACGAGAGAAACGTTATTTTCAGGATACTTAGCATGTTGTAAATGTGTCATTTCAGATTTAGACCCATATATTTCCCATGCCTTCAGCCTTGCAAAAATCGTCTACAGTAGCTGCCCAATGGTGACGATCATCTGCGTGTGCAGCAAAAGTCAAAATATATGCAAAAGACATTGTGTGCGTACCACACACATTTGACACTCCAATGCAAATCCCACGAGGGGATAAACGTAGCGAGCTAGCAGAGATGGGGTTGGTAGGGAAAATTTCAATCAACACTGCATGGACTGCCAGAGAGGTGGAGCGCGAAGTCAGTAGTGTGTTCGCCGATGCCTTTGGTATCAGAGATGGAGACATATTGTCGTATCAATATTTGAGGTAAGCTATCCTCTCCATGGTGACCAATAGGCAATTTGCCGGGTAGCAGGCTCTCTTGTTTTGGCGATGAGCGCGACCTCGACCATTGCGCGAATCCTCGCTAGCCTCGTTTTCATGTTTGTGCAAAAATTGAAATTCCTACAACTTCTCCCCAGAATAGGAATACCATAGAGTTCCGATAGTAGCGACCCTCGTTACTTTTCGGAATTAGCAGCCTTTGGGGCTCACTACTTTTGGGGTGTCGCTACCTTCGGAGGGTAGTTACTTTTGGGGAACAAAAATCGTTAAATAAAATTATATGGGTTTTTGTTTTTATACGCGCAACATGAAAGAACATGCTTTGTGGCATAATCGATAGCTTCCCTTGTTGTAAAGTGCCTTACTGTGATCACGTTATGACTGCACAAAGATTATTACTTATACATTTGACTATTGATTGGAAAAAAATATATATTTATATGTATAGTTTTAAAAAAACCTTGGTCTCGCTACTTTCGGGGGCTCGCTACTTTCAGGGGATCGCTACTTTCGGGATTTATTAGCAATTCGAATCGAATCTCCAACCAAGTTATCACATGCAACAATAGCTTTGGTGTACATTTGTTATGTATACAATCTGTTTTCCATTTGATTTTATTTCAAGGTTAAAATGTGTCTGAAAGTGAAATAGTTACATTCAAAAGGTTGTTGTTATTGTTTCTTAAAGAGAAACAACCTCAGCTGAACCACAGGCAGCCCAGGCTCTGTATGCTAATATTAAATATTCAATGTTGATGTTCATGGCGGCGATTTGAATATTTATAGCAAATGTATGAGAAACTCACGAAATACATTTTTAATGCTATCTTTTCGAAGGAAACTAACTAAAACTGACTTACATTGTGCAAGTGTTTTGTTCTTTTGATGTTTGGGTGTTCCTGGTGCCAGTTTAAAGCCATTTAGACGAATTTTGCTTTTTCAGTTGACCGTCCATTATGAATAATTTAAAGCCCGGTGACAATTATGTGAGAACGGATCCAATGGTCCGCACTCGAAGCTCAATAAATTCCACAAAAATGCTCCAGTCTCCTCAAAATTACCTTCATTGCAGATGTCCATGCTCTTAGCTTCTGTTCGCTACCTCTAGGGTTCCAAGGTTGACTTTAATTGCTCGAGAAACACTCGTGTTCGAGCTCTTGTCTTTAATATTTTCTTCCGCGGTGAGCGTGTCCCCAACGTCTGAGACACCTCATTTGAAATTCAGCGACATCGTGACCAAATTTACCTCGACCGTGGAGAGGCATGGTGCAATTGTCTCAAATGTTATTGACAAGTTGAGCGAAATCTCTGTTTTGGCTAGTTTTTATGACTTTGATTTATTTGCATTTTCTGAAACATGGCTGAATTCAAGTGTAGGAAATGATTCTATTTTAATTCCTGGTTATAGTCGTCCCTTGAGAAAAGACAGAGTTGGGAAACGTGGGGGCGGAGTTGCTATTTATGCCAAGAATCACATCGTGGTGAAAAGACGTGATGATCTTGAATTGTCTGACCGGCTAGAGCTTCTATGGGCGCAGTGCAATGTTAACAATTCTGTCATTCTTTGTGGAGTTTGTTATCGTCCTCCATATCAGTCAGCAGATGATGAAAGGGTATTCTTTGAGTCTTTGCAATGGTGTTTCGATAAGATTAAATCTTGTGGTAGTTTTTTTTCGGCCATTGTTCTCCTGGGTGATTTCAATGCCCATTATAATTTTGGCGATACTTCGTCTCCTAGCACCGATATTGGTATCAGGCTTTTTAATTTTTTAGAATGTAATAATTTATACCAGCTTGTTGACGAGCCCACGAGGATTACTCAATTTGGGGAGTCAATTCTTGACTTAATTATTTCTGATTCGCCCCGGCTTCTTTATCAAATCTGGCACTCTCAGTCCACCTGCGAATTGTGATCATAATATTGTCTATGCTACTTTAAATTGTCGCAGATCCAAACCCAGGTCGTTTTCCAGAAAGGTTTGGAACTTTAATAATATTGACATTCAGGGTCTACACAATGCATTATCTAGAGCACAATGGGACGATATTTTTTGATGGTACATATTCAGACATTGATGTTTTCATTGATTTTATGAGTATAGTTGAGTCCTTTATACCACGCAAGAATGTCACCGTTCGCCCTCGAGACAAGCCATGGATGACTAATGAAATTCGTCGCGCCATCCGCAGGCGTGATCGTCTTTTGAAAGCTCGTTCCAGATGTAAATCAAATGGTTTCTTGGGAAAGATATCGCGTTCAAAGGAATTTGGTAGTTAGTTTAATTCGAATTGCTAAGATCGATTATAATGTAAAAATAAATCAAGCTCTTTGTGATCCTTTGATTTCTGCCAAAAGATGGTGGGGCATTGTAAAATCCTTGTATGGAAACAAGTATCACTCTGCTATTCCTGCGATCTCTGATGGTGACAATTTTGTTTCCGATCCTAAAGAGAAAGCTGATCTTTTTAACGTGTATTTTGCAAGTCAGGCTAGCGTTCCTAATTCTGACTCTGCAGAAATTCCAATTCTCCGCCGTTATTCGTCAGATTCTTTGTCGTTTTTTACAGTAGATGAGGAGCTGGTTTATAAACTCTTGTCTTCTATTAACATTGCTAAGGCATGTGGCTGCGATGGAGTAAGTAATAAGATAATTAAATTATGCTGCGAGGGCTTACACAAAGCGTTCACAAATCTAATTAATACCTCACTTTGTCTTGGTCAATATCCTGATGCCTGGAAGCTTGCTAACGTGTTGCCGCTGTTCAAAAAAGACGATAGACAGCTGAAAACTAATTATCGTCCTGTTTCTCTTTTATCATGTTTATCCAAAATTTGTGAGAAAGTTGTTTTTATACACCTTTACAATTTTCTTGACATGACAGGCTTCTTTTATAGGTTTCAAAGTGGCTTTCGCCCTGGCGATTCCACTGTAATGCAACTTGTGTACATCGTTCATAGAATTTATGAAGTTCTTGAAAGGGGCAACGAGATTAGGGCAGTTTTCCTCGATATATCTAAGGCGTTTGATAGAGTCTGGCATCGTGGTCTGTTGGCCAAGCTAAGTAATGTTGGAGTAGAGGGGAGCTTACTGAATTGGTTCACTAGTTACCTTTCTAATCGTAAACAAAGAGTAGTTATTGAAGGAACTCATTCTGACTGGTGTAACATTGAAGCCGGTGTTCCTCAGGGATCGGTTCTTGGTCCGCTGCTATTTCTTATTTATATTAATGACTTACCAAACTCTGTCAATTCTAATTGTTTTTTATTCGCTGATGACTGCTTCTTATTGGAAGAAGTTCACTCTCCAATTGCTTGTGCTGCCAAATTAAATAACGATTTGGCAACAATATCATCTTGGGCTCTTCAATGGTTGGTAACTATGAACGAAAACTAAGACTAAGTCGATGGTTTTTTCGTCAAAAAGAGATAAGCCGGATCACGCACCTTTAATTATGAATGGCCTAGCCATTGAGAATGTGGCAGTTCACGAACATCTCGGTTTGACTTTGTCGTCTAATTTGTCATGGCGAGCACACATTTTGAAAATACACCAAAAAGCTTCTAAAAAATTGAATCTTCTTAAGCCCTTGAAATATAAATTGAGCCGTTAAACACTTGATGTTTTATATAAGTCCCTGGTGCGCTCATCCCTAGAATATGCTGATGTTGTATGGGATGGTTGCTCTGAATCTGATAGTAATTTGTTGGAAAGTTTACAAATTGAAAGTGCTAGGGTTGTTACTGGTGTTATGAAAGGGACAAACAGGGATAGCCTTTTACGCCGACATTTCTTGGGTAGAACTTAGCAACAGAAGAAAAATGCATAAATTATGCTTGTTGTACAAAATGATTTCTATGTTAGCCCCTCCCTACTTGAGTAATCTTTGTCCTGCTTTTGTTAGTGAGAGATCATGCTATAGTCTTCGCTCGGCCAATGATCTTTGTTTGCCTTATGTTCGGACAGAAAGACATGAGAAATCTTTTCTTTTCTCAACAACACAATTGTGGAACAGTATTCCCTCTGAGATGCGCCTGTCCTCTTCTCTTGGTACTTTTAAGACTAATCTCCTAAAATGTTTGAGCTTTCCTTCTCGTAATTATTTATTTTATGTTGGGGATCGTTTAGCGTCAATCTTTCATACTCGCTTAAGGCTCAATTTATGACCTTTTTCAGAAAAATTGCTCTGTTTCAACAATATGCACATTTTGCGATGCACCTATCGAAGATGCTAAACATGACTTTTTGTACTGCCAAAGTTTTGCTGCTCTGCGCGTTATTTTGTTTGCACTCCGCTGCACACTGGTTGGGAGATGGGTGGCTGTTAGCATCTGACAAGAAAAAAATTGATTGGCTTTTAAGAGGCAGTCTCTGTAAAAGCGGTCCACTGTATTTCGGGTCGGAAAAAAGTTTCCCCTCAAACTTTGTCCAGTAAACTACCTTGGGTCATAAGTAAATGCAACGACATTAGTTTTTGGAAATATGTTAAAATAATTTTTTTAGAGCGCAAAACCGTCAAAGCAGCAAAAGGCCTAAATTTGAGCGTGGCCAGAATCGAAAATTGCCTAAGTTGATGAGCTCACTGCTCCAAAACTACCAAGTGCAACAAAAAATCATTATTATTTCTAGGTTAAGGGGTCCTTTAAAGGTGTGAAACGCTTGTTAATTTTGAAATGTTTTGATTTAGTGGTTCTTGAAAATTGACGTATTAGTACACGTTTGATCCCTTTCTGAAAACATGCGAAAGTACCCTGTCTTCGCTGGCCGTTATTTCACAAGTCCAGAGCGGGCCACTCTAAATTCCTACTGAATTCTGTTAAACAGATGTTAGGAAGCATAGAAATATAAAAAAAACCTTGCGCTTTTTATCTTCCTTTCCCACAGCGACATCGAACTTTTGGTGGTTCTGCGAGTATGTCACACAAATTATGCAAATGAGGTCGTTGAGCAAATTCAAATTGTTTAAATGAAAACGTTCTTAATTGTTAGATTTCACCATTCTAAGCCAAAAATACAGAAAAGCACACACAAAGAAAACGTGTAAACGGTTTAAATGGCAAAAATTGGCGAATTATTGAGTCCCGATCTTTGTATGCTTTGGGCAAAAATGTGGCGAATATTATGCAAATTGTGTTGTCTGTCAAACCTAGTCCCGTTTTAAGAAATCATTCTAACTTTTTTTATCTAGCTGTTTTCTATTGATGATTTTAAAAACAAGAATGTTCTATTGAAAATGTGTAGGTGTTTTGGGTTTAATTCAGCTTTAACGGGATGCTTTGATGTACATCAGAAATCGACAATTCGTGACCTTGTAATTCAATTGTGTTACATTCTGAAATTAAATTAAATAGATAATATATAATGCAAAATTGCGCATTTCGAAACAAGATGCCGTGCTTTCTGTCGCGTACGAAAATGTGTGGTGATTACAGAGGCATCTCAGGTTTCTTTAGCTTACCGCAATGCATTGACTCAATAGAAAGCCACCTCGCCTCAATCCATTTGTCGCGAGAGATCATAACGGAAGGAGAACTTATCTTGGCTAGGGCTGGCCTTTTTGATTTGGACGAGTCCGTCGTCGAACAAATGTCGGTATGCGCCAAGCATAGGCACACCTATGGGAAGTTCTGGCATCCAAGAACATCATGCCAGTATCCTGCGCACCAAGGACGGCCTGGTAGGAGCCAGAAGAGCCGGTATTCCGTGAATATGGAGATGGCTAAGTCTATTCAAAGAATGTACGGTGTTCTTGTTCAAGTCGGTTCAGGTGCGTACAAGTAATTACTTTCTTATTCCCCTTCTCTTACATAAGACAGGTTATAGAAAGAAAAAAATCTTTTTACTTAAGAAGTTTGTGCGGTTTTTGTATGGGATACATTTTCAAACTTTTCTTGTGTGGAAGCGGGAGCACCGTATCTGAGATTATTCTCACGCCTTTGTCGGCATTTTCGTACCGGTTAACAGTCCTTTTTATGCTATTGGTTCATCCGTCTTATGTAATCACCACAATATTATAGGCGTTTGTTCAAAATAGTTTGTTTTGTCTTACTGACCCCGGGAAAATAATAATAATAATAATTGAAAAAATAACTAGGACGAAGCTACTTTTGTGTGATGTCTGTTTTTATTTCAGTTTGTTTGCTTTTCCTATTAGCGTGTCTGCAGTAATCCGATTATCTACTAAGACAAACGCACGCCGTAACTTAAAGTTCCCAATTAAGAAACGAACCTCGTTACTTTCGGATTTTAGTAGTATCAGTATCGCTACCTTCGGGTTGCAAAAACGTGTACGGTATCTGAGCGTTTCATCTTGAAACTCGTGAGAGTGGCAAAGCATATTCAGACTAAGCTGTATCTTGATTATACATTAAACATCAGGTATTTTGGTACTGAAAGCATATAATATCTATTATTCCCCATACTCTACATAGACTACTGACAAAAAAACAGAGCGAAAATCGGAAACAGGGAGGGAAAAAAAAACGCAAAAGAGAAACAAAAAAGGCAAGGTTCGCGAGTTTATCCCTCTCCTCAGCTCCTCCTCGGTTTACTTTCCCTCTTGATCTTCTGATTAATATCCACTCGAATTACACAAAGAAGCCTCTGCGGAGGAGAGAGATGCCTCATTGTGTTCTGTACAGAAATTCAAGTTGCCTTCGAGGTCGTTACTTTGGGTACCATTGCCTATCAACATGGGATTGTACTAAAGCGCTAAAAAAATATTTATGTGGTATTTCAGTTTCATTATTACAGCGAGCAGCGCAGTTATACTGTACCCCCATATGTTGAGAAATAACCGCGGACTTTTAAAAATAATTGACTTTTTTTAAATCAATATACAGTTATTTGTAACAACTGCCGGAACCAACACAATCAGTCCGCGAAAGAAATGCCTTGGGTCTTGGACGCTTCTTCGGAAACTGAGGTCATGGAATACATGCAACATCAAATTATGCGAGGTGAGAAATTTTGTGAAATATTTACAAGTAAATATAGATAAGGCCAGAAATGTACCAGTGTTTCTAAGCTTTCAGAGACAGAAAAACGCGAAGTGCGCGCATAAAAAAGTTTTGGTTTCTATAAAGTAATTAAAAAAGGAAATGTTTGAATTCATAAGGATATTCATTGCACAAATAAGTGGCCTTGAGGGGGGAGGGGTATAAAACGTTTTTGAACGCCGAGTTTTGCCATGTACCAGCCCCCCTCCACATAATAAATGAACACTCCTTTAGTACTGCGCCAGCTCTCAACTCAAATTGATTTTCATTTCCAGGCCTTGCAGAGAAGCTGCATCAGCTAAACTCAATCATTGCGAGGTCTTGATAATACAGCAGCTGACGGTGCGGATGGTTTTAAGGATTTGTTAAGAATCGTAGATGAGCTAGAGCGTGTGGGGGCAGAAAAGGACTGGTGTGTACAAGATCGAAAGAGGCTTCACGAAGGCAAGTTATATCTCAAGACTACCTACCGTGACCACTGTAGAGAGGATGGTAGCTGCTGCCCTGATCACTGTAGAGTGTTTGCTTTGAGCGATGTCAGTGACGCTGACTATCAGGAAGCGTGCAGCCATAGTCATGAAATGGCGTGTGGGAACTGTGAGAGCCTGAAAAGTGTTGCAGGGGAAGTAGAAGGTGCCATTCCTAACTACGCGACACAACTGGGTAAAGATCAAGCAGGTGACCTTCAATATGAATCAAACGGTGCCGTCTCTAAAATCTTTGAATGGAAAGCACATGTTCTGCGAGCTCAGAACCAGGATCACGTTAAGCAGCAAATTCTCAACTCTCTAAAGGAAGACGAAGTGTTTATAGTAGTTGATTTGGCTATGAAGTTCGCAGCTATGAAATTTCGGGAGAAGCAGGCAGAGTGGTTTGCCAAGAGGGGAATCAACTGGCATGTGAGCAGTGTCATCATGAGACGGAACGAAAGCCTTGAAGTAACCTGCTACGTTCATCTTCTTAACAGTTGCCGGCAAGACTGGTTTGCAGTACTTTCAATCCTGGAGAACCTTCTGTCCACCATAAAGTCGTGAAATCCAGGAATAAAGAAGGCTTACCTAAGATCAGATGAGGCAGGATGTTACCACAATAGCAAGCTGGTGTCGTCCTTCCGAGAGCTCGGATACCGCCAGGAGATCCAGATTGTGAGATACGACCACCCGAACCTCAATCGGGAAAGGATATGTGTGATAGGATCTTGTGTCCGATTAAAGCATCTATGAGAAGGTACTGTAATGAAGGTTACGATATCGTCTCTGCTCAAGATATGCATACCGCTTTGAAAGAAAGACCGGTCAAGGGGACAGCAGCGAAAGTATGTATTGTCCAGGAGCAGTGCACAACGCTGGAGATAAGCAAGATTCCAAACTACAGCAACCTGCACAACTTCGAGTTTACCCAAGAAGGCATACGTGTATGGAAAGCCTTCAATGTCGGTCCCGGAAAGTTTATTCCATGGAATGACATTGTAATTTGTCCCCAGAGAAAAAACAGATCTCATGGAGGAGATTCCATTCTTCCCTACTACTGCTCGACAGTTTGCATCAAAAGAGCGAAACAAAGCTGATGCCAGTGAGGACAAGCTCTACGAATGTCCTGAAACAAGCTGCACTGAAGAGTTTCAAAGTCAGTCTGACCTAGACCTCCATATGAATATATTCGATCATCACACAATCCCGCAGCTGCCTGTGAAGGAGAGTCTCTATGATAAGCTGAAGAGAGATTGGGTTGATCACTTCCAGACATTGACATTACAAGGTGAATGTTTGACTGGAACAGCAGCAGCGGAGACTGAATCCCTGACAACAAGCACCTCGCGATTACAGATGGGATGGGCACTTCACAAGAAATGCGGAACTACGAGATTTTCTCAAAAGGTTCGGCAGTATCTCATACAGAAGTTTTAACATCGGACAAGACACTGGTAGGAAAGAAGATCCAGCGCAGGTTGCTAAAGATATGCGAACTGCTTCCACAATAGACGGAGAGAGAATGTTCGATAGAACGGAGTGGCTCCTCTAAGTGTCAGATTCAAGGTTTCTTTTCGAGATTGTCCGCCAAGCATCAAACAGGGGCACCAGACGCACAAAGAGCCTAAACAGAGTGGGAGTGAGGATACGGACACAGAAGAGGATGAAGATTTGGTAGAAGAGTACGCTTGTGATGTAGACGAGGAACGCTTGAGAGAGACAAGAATGGCGGTCCTGGAGAAAATAGGCCTAACCCATCCAATCATGTACGATATTTATGATCTGTGCACGTTTTCAAGAGAGGGGAATCTACCAATTTTCAAGGTCAAGATGCTTAGAGAGATGTGTCAACATTTCGATCTCACATTCCGATCCAGAGACACCAAGCCAGTTCTTGTTTCAAAATTAAGGAAATGATTTCAGAGTGTAGTTGTAATACCTGTAATACCTAAATGGTGACGACAGTCAACACTGCTACAGTTATACCTTTACAGGTAAACTGCGCATTCTGCTGAAGATCTGAATTGGAGACGAGATAACGTAATAACGGTACCTGTAAACGTTTAGAGTAACTAGGCAACGTATTTCCTATGAAAAATCACCCATCAGATCCAAATTTCAGGAGCACGCGCAGTCAGTCCATCTTGGCTACATTGCGCATGTCACATCGACGTTTATAAATTTGTCCAATCCGTGACTTGTCACAAAAATTACATTTTAGCTGAAAGTATATATCATGTATTTGTTCACGTCAAGACTGGTTTAATGTCAACGACTGAAATAGATTTAATTTTACGACAGTAAATAGGGCACTGCTCCTGTAAGGGAAAGGTAGAAATGACTGCCCCAAAGTTTACTACAAACGAACACATAGCTAAGAAAAGCGTTTCATTTGCTTGACACTCGCGCTTTCTTTTCACTGTTTGTGGAGAGGTGCTGCGTTGTTTAACTGACACGGAGAGAGTTTGATTGCAGTCACTTCAAATTAATGTAAAATGCGCAAATAAAGTTCAGATCCTAATTCACATTTCGCACGAAACGAGATTAGTCATCACACGTAATTTCAAGCAAGTACTGAATATTACTCATGTATGCACCAGACAATGATGAATGGAATTTTAGCGAATTGTTTAGAGCAAGTTAAGAAGTAAAGACATTTAAAGGGCACTAAGGACCTTGTTCAGTACCTGTTGAGACCGTTTGACCAGCCTTCACAACAATGTTGTGACAACATTTCTTTTGTTCTTGAATGTTGAGAGGTTTGTTGTGGCCGTTTGACCGGGCATGGTCACAACATTGCACAACAAATGTTGTGAGAATGTTGTGACCGTTTTGATCGGGCCTTAAATCATCTTGTTATCATTGTTTGCCTTCAGTTGCCACTTAGTTGCCAAATAAAAGGTACAGTAATCCAGAATGTAACACAATTGAAATTACAAAGGTCACGAATTGTCGATTTCAATGTACATCAAAGCATCCCGTTAAAGCTGAATTAAACCCAAAACACCTACAAATTTTCAATAGAACATTCTTGTTTTTAAAATCAATCAATAGAAAACAGCTAGATAAAAAAAAGTTAGAATGATTTCTTAAAACGGGACTAGGTTTTGACAGACAACACAATTTGCATAATATTCGCCACATTTTTGCCCAAAGCATACAAAGATCGGGACTCAATAGTTCGCCAATTTTTGCCATTTCAACCGTTTACAAGTTTTCTTTGTGTGTGCTTTTCTGTATTTTTGGTTTAGAATGGTGAAATCTAACAATTAAGAACGTTTTCATTTAAAACAATTTGAATTTGCTCAACGACCTCATTTGCATAATTTGTGTGACATACTCGCAGAACCACCAAAAGTTCGAAGTCGCTGTGGGAAAGGAAGATAAAAAGCGCAAGGTTTTTTATATTTCTATGCTTCCTAACATTCAGTAGGAATTTAGAGTGGCCCGCTCTGGACTTGTGAAATAACGGCCAGCGAAGACAGGGTACTTTCGCATGTTTTCAGAAAGCGATAAAACGTGTACTAATACGTCAATTTTCAAGAACCACTAAATCAAAACATTTCAAAATTAACAAGCGTTTCACACCTTTAAAGGACCCCTTAACCTAGAAATAATAATAATTTTTTGTTGCGCTTGCAATGAGCTCGTCAACTTAGGCAATTTTCGATTCTGGCAACGCTCAAATTTAGGCCTTTTGCTGCTTTGACGGTTTTGCGCTCTAAAAAAATTATTTTAACATATTTCCAAAAACTAATGTCGTTGCATTTACTTATGACCCAAGGTAGTTTACTGGACAAAGTTTGAGGGGAAACTTTTTTCCGACCCGAAATGCAGTGGACCGCTTTTACAGAGACTGCCTCTTAAATGGTGTGCCTGCTATCGACTTTCAAGTTAATGTAAATTTGTTCAAATCTGTTCAGTCCTTTATCTCCCAATCAAACCGCTTTTCTTAATTTTTTTTCCATTTTTGTGTGATTTTGCTTGTACCTGTCCTTTTAATTCTTATTTCTTTTGTTATATTTGTCTTTTTTCTGATCGTGTGTTATTGTAATTGTGAAACAACGTAAGCTCTCTAGATGAGCATCTGCTCTTAGAGCAAATGTTGAGAATAAATAATGTTTAAATAAAAAAATAAAAAATAAAAAAATTGTTTCCTTGCAAAAAAAAACACACCATGGGATGGTCCCTTTGGTCGATTTGACCGGAAACGGAAGGAAAACAATCGGATACAACGTCGATTAAAAATTCTTTTTTTTTACTTTAGAATCTCACGCTGACTCTCTAGTTTCATTCAGTTGTTTTTTCGGTGTCAGAACTATCCTCAGTCAGGAGCTCCTGCCTCAGTTGAACAATTTAAAGGCAGCGTTCAAATACAAAGTGAAACTTCAAAAATTCCTCGTTGCGGTTCACATTCTCCGAAAAACCCAGAGTTTGGTCGGGATGTTTCACGTCAGTTGTTTTGCATAAAACTGCACGTGCGGAGCTATGGTGTCTTTTTTGCAAGGAAACAATTGCACCATGCCTCTCCACGGTCGAGGTAAATTTGGTCACGATGTCGCTGAATTTCAAATGAGGTGTCTCAGACGTTGGGGACACGCACACCGCGAAAGAAAATATTAAAGACAAGAGCTCGAACACGAGCGTTTCTCGAGCAATTAAAGTCAACCTTGGAACCCTAGAGGTAGCGAACAGAAGCTAAGAGCATGGACATCTGCAATGAAGGTAATTTTGAGGAGACTGGAGCATTTTTGTGGAATTTATTGAGCTTCGAGTGCGGACCATTGGATCCGTTCTCACATAATTGTCACCGGGCTTTAAATTATTCATAATGGACGGTCAACTGAAAAAGCAAAATTCGTCTAAATGGCTTTAAACTGGCACCAGGAACACCCAAACATCAAAATAACAAAACACTTGCACAATGTAAGTCAGTTTTAGTTAGTTTCCTTCGAAAAGATAGCATTTAGAATGTATTTCGTGAGTTTCTCATACATTTGCTATAAATATTCAAATCGCTGCCATGAACATCAACATTGAATATTTAATATTCGCATACAGAGCCTGGGCTGCCTGTGGCTGAACTGGGTGCAGTACTGTCTGCACATGTGGAGGAGGTGATGGACCAGGAAAATGAGAATGGACCAGTGGTATCAAGGAACCTGATTAACATCAGAAGAACACATGTTCTACAAGATGGCTTAAAAAAATTAAACAAATCATCATTCCTACCATCCAGACCGTTGTCAGTGAAGTTTTCTGATGATCGTGGCACAAGTGAAGGTGCAGTTGACTTGGGTGGTCCAACCAGGGAATTTTTACACCTATCAGTAGCAGAGCTATTCCAATCATCTGGAATATTTGCTGGGGATGATTTCTCCAAAGTAATAATTTTGAACAGTGAAGGTATGTTTTCACTCTCGCAACATCCCATCCAATTTCGCTGAATTAAAAATATTATTCTTTCGCATAGGTCTTGCACTACTCTTAGAATTATTGTACAACTTAGGATATTTAAGAATATTTTTTTCTAGGCCAGGGGTGGGGGAGATACTTCCCATACATTCTCTGGGACTTGAACTCCATCCCTATGAATTCAAGTAGTTTACTCTTGTGACAGTCGCCCGCTGTAGCATTTCTCGCGTAAAGGAGCCTTATTGAAACACCGCTGACCTAATTTTAGGTACAGTTCTACAATGCAATTTTCAGAAATGTGGGACATCCGATAAATACTCAGTTTCCTATTCATAACGGTACCAAAAGTCTGGGTGCATCATCAAACTCTAGTTTTATTTTTTCATAAAGACCATAAACGGCGTGTGCATTTGTAGCAATTTTTTAGAAAGGTAGCAGGATCCCTAAAATTATATAGTTTTCACATAATTACATAGTTTTTACTTTTATTACAGAAGAAACGATTGTACCGCCTTGGGGGCAAACTACTGGCAGTCTCATTTATAATGGTGGTGTAGCCGGAAACTGCCTTTCAAAGTCACTTTATAATTTCATTTGCAGAGGAATTTACAGTGACTTTTTAGTGGATGACATATCTGACAGAAGGGCTCACCTTGCTATGAAGAGGGTATGTTGCGTATTGTAACTAAAATGTCACAATGAATGACAAAGTACTCCTTTATTATATTGCAAACTTTATCCTGTTATTTTGTAATCTCAGTCTTAAAAATGTCTCGATTCTTTTCCCAGACTGTCTGGGGGTGGCACGAAATTCAGTTCCGTGAAGTTTAACTAAAAGTGAAGGGAAATAAGAATGATGAGTGAAAATGAGACACATGCTAAGCCTCGCACTTCATGGGCAATTCGGTGGGTAAATGCACCCAAGGAAAGTTTGGGTAGAGTGGTGCCACTGAGGTCCTGAAACTTTACCCAGTGTAAGCCCTGGCCAAACGGAGACGCAAGTAAATGAAACGAAAGTTGTCAACCTGCGTCTTCTTGCGTTGACCTGCGCCGACTTGCGTTCACTTTAACCAAAATTATAGTTACATGCAAGGAGACTCAAGTTTTTCACCGTCACCCAGCGCAAGTCAACACACGTTTTATTGTTTACTTTGAGTACTGGTATAGAGCACGCAGTAGCATTGAAATTGTTTTTTTTGGCCACTTCAGTGGCATTTGCGAGTAAACTTGTGACTGCCTGGCAACCAAGTCTGTACGCAAGTTCATAGTTCAAAACACTATTTACAGTGGTCACACCACACCAGCCAACGAAGTTGCTTGATTTTTCTGCGATATCGATACAATGTTATAGCCAAACACTGAAATTATTACTTGTAACCATAACCATAACAGTTCACGTACATCGACTGTGGGTAACCGAGATCCAATAATAAATGTATTCTGTTTTTGGCCAGGTTTCAGATGCCCAAGATGACACGTCGTTTAAGGCTCGCTATTAATACTGAGGAGGTGCTGGATTGCCTTGACATTATTGGTTACAATAGTGTGCCAAATTTGAGACAAAGGAAACCATTGTGAGGGACGTTTGCCAGTTTTGGATCAAGTATACTATGGTAGGTGTCGATCGATATGTCGGTCGATATAGCGACCGACGTATCGACCGACGCTCGGTGGACAGTCGGTCGACAGTCGATCGCTAGTCCGTTGATATATCGACCGACACTCGGCCGATAGTTGGCCCATTGTTCACCGATATATCGGTCGATGGTCGATCGACAGTCGGTGGATTATAGGACCAACACTCGGTCGACACTCGGTCGATGTGCAGTTTTGTATCGACCGAGATTAGGCTGATGGCATATCGGCCAACTGTCGGTGGTGTATCGGCCAACTGTCGATGGTATATCGGTCAACTGTCGGTGGTGTATTAAGCAAATGTCGGTACTGTTTTGGACGTCATTCGCTATAACGCAAATTAGTGGTATGGTTCACAGGGATCCGAGGAGTTTAACTTTTTCGCTAGTCAGGTCAATGTTTTACTGTAGTATGGAATTGAAAATATCAACGTTAGATGTAGACTACGAGCAGTCTCCTATTTTTGTTTGAGATAGAGAGCGAGCGCGCGCGCGGAGTCGCCTCCCGCGGAAAGTCACCCACGCGAGGGAAAACTAAAAAATAAGAGACTACAGACATTCCCACGGCGAAAACCTATGTCAAGAAATTGTTTTATAATTCAACCAGTGAACTTACCTTACATAACTATTTTCTTCAGTCAAGCTTAATACATTTTCAAAACGGCGAGAAGTGCAAGTTATCAATACTACCAATACATAATCTCAAAAATAGTAGAGTCAGCAAAGAATAGTTGCTGCAATAAAATTTAATAGTATAAAAAAATCGGTTCTTGGAGTTTCATTCATTGTGTCACGTTTTCGTTCAGACTGTCAAAGCGGATTCTGCTCGGCAATATCCTGTAGAAGTCGGCGAAAACATCCATTTGGGTAAGGATCACCATACCATCGCCTCCACATGAATTCATGTAGGTATTCTATGAGAAAGTCAGGGTTTGTATTGCCCCTCACAATCTTAAACTTTTCTTTTGCTGTACCCCAGTTTGCTTTCGGCGTGCTGTGTATGTACACCTGTGGCTGGGTCGACAAAATGGAGAGAATGATTGACCGTTCCGTGGTGCAAACCCAATCTTCTTTGTATCTGCCGATATGCTGCCCACTCGTCGGTGTGCACTAGCGAACCAGGTCGTACTTTGCGTTGAATGATACCCAAAAGAGTAACTGCGTTACGTCGCCTTACCAGCTGTAAGTGTGGTCGGGCTGGTTGATACTGCGTATCGAACAATCCAAGAACCCATTTTTCTCTCCTTGGGCGGCGTCCCCTATGAAACTGTAAAAGAAAAACGGCCCCTTATGCAAAACTTCTTGAACGGTAGTACATCACCTGACGTAGCCTGTTCCAGGCTCCGAGATTGTGTGGAGCGGCGAGAGAGCGCGCACGAAAAACAAATCAAAAGAAGACATTTTTTTTCGCGTCCGCTCTTTCGCCGTCCACCACCATCTCGGTGCCTGGAACAGGCTACACCTGACGAAATTAGTTGACGACGTCTATTTTTTTATCATAAATAAAAGTGACCGGTCATCTGTTATAACTTAAGACCCCATTCTTCCCCTTGACAATAAACTGCAAAACAGACAGAATTTTCGTTTTGTAGAAAGGAATAATAATACAACAATACGAAGACACAATCGATTTTTTTAGTTTGACCCGGCTTTGACAAACAAACCGTTTCTTTGTATTGTAAGTTAGACATGATCTTTACTACGAGTGCTAAGTAATAATTTCAGTACATAATTTACTAATAAACAGCCACATGTTTTCCTTTAAAATAAGGCGACGTTCATCTGTTCAAACTATCGTTCCCAGGGAGTTCTTTCATCTTCTCTCGCTCCAGGTGGCGGGAACAGAGGAGAGGACCTAGTGAACGAGGTGGTTAATCTCACCTTTCTGTTCTTTTGGCACTTCTATTACTCAGCTAGCCTGATGATGTTGGTCAAAGAAACTTACACCATTTATCAATGACTAAAATGGAATCCCTTTGTCGTCAAAAATTGCATTGGACATGGTCACACCCTATAACATTTGAACGGAAGGAGGGGGTGGCGGGTGTATCTCAGGTATTATTAGTTGTGACGGGGAGGTTGCGAAGACCTGTTCGGGTCGTTGAAATTCGCGGCTTGTGACTTTTGTTGGAGTTTAAAATTTTATAGTGGGCACTTTTTTTGATTACCAAAGGATTTGGCAAGGAACTTTTCTTTATGATTGATAAAAATCATCCCCAGATGCACCATGAATGAAATTAAAGGCTGGGCGCAATGCGCATGAAATATCTCACATTCTCTTGTTGTTTCGTACTTTTTGTATTTGATGCTTAGAAAAAATTGGGGGTTGGAGGAGGTACGTTTTGGGCCGTTTGGACTTTTACGGGCGTTTTTTTTTTTTTTTTTTTTTTTTTTTTTTTTTTTTTTTTTTTAGCATAGTGGACACTTTTTTGGGTTAAAAAATTTGGCCACATTCGCACCTCCCCGTCGACTGAATTTCACCTGATGTGGTGGTAAAGGGTCTAAAAGTATTATGCGGCTACCTAAGAGGATTGTTACTAACGTTACCCCTGGGTAATGATAGGGACTGCGAGCAGCCGTTAATTTTCTTCAAAAGATTAGTGGGGCGCGCGCGACGTCTGATCCACGCACGCGAGCGCCGAATTATGCGCGGGAGTCCTAAGAGCGCCGAAGACTTACTTCACGCTCGGGATCCCGCTGTTGGCACCTTCGGGACTCGGGATCGCGCACTTTCGAGTCATTAAAAGCGCTCGCGTGCGTTGCATTTTTCAGAAGTCGCGCGCCGGCACACTATCTTTGAAAGAAAAATAAAAGACTTGCTTCGCAGTCGATGGCAATGAGTGAGAGTTATAAGACATACGCTGATGATGATACTATAAAAGGAAACTTACCTTGGGACTTATGATTAAATTTAGTGATTCATCAACTTGAAACCCCCTCCCCAATAACACCTGGCCCGCCTAAATGTGGGATCGGGTGACGCAGTAGTGCGTCCCAAGCTACTTCCCGACATCTTTATTGAATATACCAACCAAAACTGCTTTGGATTGCAGCTTCCTTCAGGTCCTCATAAACCTCAAGGAGTCCTGCAGTGGAACATTTACAGAGAAAATTGCAAATGCAGTAAAGAGAAAGTGAAATTTACTTCCAGGAAAAATCAGAAACCGTGCTCTCACACGATGTGTAATGTCGACAACGGTGAGCAGCGCCTAGAGAGCAGGTGATAAATAAAAAGACGATTGAGATTTAGTAGGCTATCTACTAGCTTGTCCATGTGGGATTGGTCATATATTTGGTGTTGGTTTTAGCTACCAAAGTTAGAGTAATACATATAGATACGGAATAATGGAACACTACTTACAAAATGTATCCGTCGAACATTCTCGCCGACGGGGCCAAAATGAGGCGCATTGCATTATGCAATTTGAACAGTTTAACATTTCTTTTTATAATAGTCTTTTCCTTTGTAGCCAGTTAATCAAGACGCCGCTTCTCTCTCAAATTGTTTGCACAACATAAGTACGAGCAAGTACGTCACGGAAATAATTGGGCATCTCCGGCCACTTTATGAAGAGAATTCAGTGACAAGACTGCAATCATAAACTAATAGCCGGGGTCTCTCTTCGCAGGTCTCCCACTGTTTTTTTTTTGTGGTCGGCCCATAGGGTGCGGTTTACTCCGTGCAAGGCCAATCTTTGGTTTCATTTCGTTTCATGGTAAATGTCAGTGTGCTGGGCACTTCAGGTGATCACGGCTTATGTGAAAAAAAGATATGCATATGGAGACCTGGCGGAAATGTGATAACTTTTGACATTCAGGTTAACGTAGTTAGAACGTTTATTGAGCTCAATACGTTGAGAGTTTAAAGCCTTGTGGTTAAAGGAATATCTCTATTGGATTGTGCCTGGAACATAAGTTAACATCAGAAGGTTGTCATTCCCAATTCTCCAGCTTGTATTGAGAAGGCACCATTTCATTAATTATGTTAATAGTGCCGCAATAATTACTGCGTTTTGATGAGGCGCGAAAAATGCCCTTGACGCGCTCGCTTGCACCCCAAGAAGTTGCGTTTAAAAAATAAACAGCTGGTGTGCTGATCAGAGGCCACATACACCAAGAGATCGCACACATTGAAAATAAATCTCATTTCTTCATTTACAACAATTCCTTAGCGGAAAATCAGGCCGATCTCAATTGTGCAGGCACGCCAGAATAAACCATCTTCGTTAATTAAATGGCTATTGTTAACTTATATGAAACAAATATAAATATTAGCGAGCTTCCACTACAGCGCATTTTTCGCCTAAATCGGAAAGCCCTAATTGCTCAATGACTGATCGATTAAAGTCGAAATTACCTTCAGGGTATGAATCCGCAGCTACTGATGAGGCGCAGAAGAGCTTGCCGGCTCGATTGCACTCCCAGCACAGCAGGTGGTATTTCACGCTTGTTTGACACATGGACAGGAAGATCAGCGATAATTATTAATATTAGCGCGAAGCGCAGGAGAGATTCACACCACACAAATGAAAATACCAATCTCATTATTCCAAGCGTTTTTATACTGTTTTAAGGAGTTTAATTTTGTAGGAGTTTAATTTTGCGGAGAGTTAATTTTTGCGGGATTTACCTTCAGACAGGGAACCATAACAGTAAAACGGCTCTAGCCCAACTGCTTAAATCTCACTGTCGCGAGACGACCGGCTACAACAGTCATCTGTATTCCCGATTCCCCCCCCCCCCAAAAACAGAACCAGACACTGTTCTTCAGGTTTTCTCGTTTGTTTATTTTCATGTTGTGGGGCGCTAGAACAGCAACCATAATTATAAGTAAAAATTGCAATCTAATACCAATACGTGCTCTTGAATTTTATTTTTACTTGACCAGAAATGCGGCCAAAACATTTCCTCCCAGCAGAAATTTTATCTGTCCCTCGATGCCGCAAAAATTTCCTCCCGACCAAAAAACAAATTCAGTCGGGTAAATTGCTAATTCGGATCGATGTAACGGCAAACTTAAATTACCTCCTACGATGTGACCCGCTATATCTGATCTTTTAGGCGCGAAAATGCTTGCCGGCTGCGATTGCACTCCCAGCCGCAGCAGGTGGTATTCAGATTGTTTGCCCATGGGCCACATGGACAGAAAAGATCAGCAAACTGTACGCCCCCATACATTCCTGTGAACTTCCAAAATGAACTTTTGGTTTTCATCTTTTCGGTTCTTCATCGTACAATGGAAAGAGGCTTCTCGTCATTATAGCATGGGCGCGAAGTTTCAAATGCCAGACATGGTATTATGCTTTCGGCCAATGCAACTCATACTGGCTGGGTAAATCATGTCAACACTAACCTGGCAATTATCAGTAATTCCATCTATTGTTCTTGGCTTGTTCAATTCCCCACAGGTGGTGGTATGGTACAAACGGTAATATATATTCCTGCGTCTTCATAAAACGCCTTTATTTGGAATCATCTCCTCAACATTATCGGACGTATATATCTCAAGCTTTTTGAAAAAGTCCATGTCGGACGCAAGACAAAAAACTTCTTATGAGTAATGGCGGAATTCACGGCCACACATTAATCGATTGTCCATACAGATGTAATTTTTTGTGTGGAATCGTCTAGGCATGTCCCATTGCCTAGACTCCAGCCTGGTAAAGCGCGTCATTGAAGCAGAGCCAAAACAAACAAGGACGAAAGGGAACCGGCCAAATCAGCGAAGATCGGTAAGTTTTGTATAAATGTCTTTTGTATTACTTTAATAAAGCCTTGTAGTTGTTGCCTTCATCTATTCTATCACTCATCGTATTAATATTTGTCTGTGCCTTACAGCAGTCGAGAAGAAAACGGAAACTAACAAGGAAAGAGGGTACCGGCAGCAAGAAAACGAGGAAAACGGCCCAAACAAAGGTCTCAGAAGATCTGAAACTTCAAGTTTAGGGTCTTTTGGAGCAGAAAGAGCGTACCGCAGAGTTGCATCGAAAAAGAGAAGAACGAACTATTGCAGACCATTGCTGCCATGCAAAGTCTACTCGAGAAACTGGAAGGTATGTTTTGTTTTTTTACGATTCAGATCTGTTAGGCCATCCACATACAATGTGTCGTAAAGCTTAGAAATGTCATTTTTTGTCTCTCGAAACATAGGCATATGACGCGGAAATAATTTGTTTTGTACATTTTCAAAAATATTGGTGTCGGAATGGTCGGGCGATGGGAAATATAGCCTGTCAGCCAGGCTTTCAGCTCCCGCCTTTTCTCTACTATCTGAACGCTTGGGACAGGCTATGGGAAATGGAAACATGGCATTATTGAGATGGCCTTATTCGTAAACTGTTTGGTGACTAGTACAGAGCCCATTCGGACTGGGTGTTATGAGATTGCGAGCCTAGATTGAGTTGTCCTCGTTTTAACATACACAAAGACTGTTGATAAAAATTACTTTTGTAAATTCTGCATATTTTATCGCAGTGCGAGCTGCCGTTATGTTTCTTCCTTGCCAGGCTGCCAAGCAGAAATTTTCTGTAAGTGTCGAGAACATAGCGATTTTATGGTACGCTCAAGCTTGGATGTATTACGTCCTTGACCGTGCCAAAGCCTCCTTGCGGGAGGAAACATAATATCGTGGAGCCTTTCCGCATGACAGCTGATTTTGACACGTGTACACGCATGTGTTTTTCTTCTCTCTCAGTTTGTGCGAAAATAGTGAATGCTTGTGGGTGGGGCTAGTAGAAGGGGTCCAACGTCCTCTTTCTCTAGTGTGCGCAATTTCTACCTGTCAGTGTACAGTTCCTCATGAGGACAAATCGTCCAAATCGTTATTACAGACAACCCGCATATATTTGCTCAACCTTATGGAATGGATACAAAGAGTATTTCGTTACTGGGACGGACTATTTTTGTCAATTCACGTATCTATTGCCACTGGGCCCCATGTGATCATGCCGGATTCCACATGTAACGCAATTCGTGCTGTTTTGTTATATTTGTACTTTATGGCCATGTCAAGTTCTAAGCTTAATGCAAAGCTGCTATTATTTTACAGAAACGTTTTAATCGACTTCTTTTCAGTAACATTTTAAAGTGACTTTATCAAGCCGAAATTCACCGTTTAATAGGACCACCGTTTTTATTATCCTGCTTATATATAGTCTGCGTAACAGGGCGCTTGAAGCCGTTTTGAGCAAGCCCCGCGAAGCCGCGTGATTCCACGCGCGGACCCGCCAAAAATTTTAAAAATTTTCTCTATTTTTTTTTTTTTTCCCCCCGCCTGTTACGCAGACCTATATTAAGCCGGTCCCCCCCCCTTCCCGCGCGCGCCCCTTCGGCTCGCCGGCGAGCCCGAACACCATAACCCTTTAAGAGAAAAATTGGGGGAAAACCCATCGAAGCCGATAAAATTTTGGTTGTCGGGATTTGATGTGAAATTGTTTATCCAATAAAAATTGAAAAAACGCAGAGGTAAATTTGAATTATTTTTTTTTTGAGCGTTAGTTTTTTTGTTTTTTTTTTGGTGTTTTTTTTTTTAGTATCGAAAAACGTTGTATTTTTCTAAAGTTTAAGTTCCGATGGGTTTTTATAGGAGTTTGGGAAAAATACTCCTCTCCCCTCGCCGCTAAGGAGACCGTTTGTTGTAGTCCACAATTCCCAACGTTTTTGATTTCCCTGTAAAAGGAATAATTTTTTTCGCTAAATTAAAATAACTTGGGGGGACTCCGCTTTTAGGCTTGGCTTTAAATCTAATTATTACAGGTTTTTTCCCATTTTTATCATCGTTGGGTTCCCCGACCTTGTAAAAAGAAGTAAGCGTGTGCCAGCGTGCCTTTGGGGGTGGGGGAGGTGGGGGGCTGACCGTTAATCCGTAAACTTGTAGGCAGCCCAGAAACAATCGTGAAATCCTAAGAATAGCCTTAAAAGGAAATGCTTTTGTTTTTGCTCTCCTTTTGTTTTTTTTTCCTAGATGAAATGGCCGTCCCGGTAAAAGTAACCGAACCAAGTAAAGAAAAGCAAAAGGGAAGGAGAGAGGGAAAGTGATATCCCCCGTGGGGCAGGTGGAGGGAACCAGTGAGGACTATAAGTTGATTATAGGCAGCAGTAAGAAGGGTTCCAGAGTGATTGAAAATCCGGCGGACCCGAAAGAGAAAATGGGGGAAATTGGACCCTTTGGAAACCCTACACCAAAAAGCGGCCCTAGAGGTAAAAGGCAAGCCCCAAACTTCCTCCTATTTTGATAATAGGAAAAGGGGGAGGAAATTATACATTATTTTTTGGACGGTTTTTCCCTGGTGACCATACAAAATTAATCCCGCCGTTGAACCCCACAGTTTTTTTCGTTTTTTTTTTACTTAATTATTAGAAATGTTTGCCATGCGCAGATCTGGCGCTAAGCTTTTTTTTAACAGTCCCCCCATTATATATCCTTATTGGCGAATATCTGAACTCAATATATGGTGAAAAACTGCGGATGAAACAGGAGAGTGAAAATTGTGGGGAGTTTCTCGCACTGTTTTTTTTGTTTTTTTTTTACCGTGGGGGGGGGGGGGGGGGGGTAAAAAAGGCCCACTGGAACCGAGGAAATGATTGCAATCCTCCAGACAACCGGGCCAAATGAGAGAAGAAATTTGGTGAGCCACTTTTTTTGTTACGGTAAAACCCGGTTTCATAGGTCCCCCCAAAAATGGTTTTGTAAATCCACAAAATTAAGACCAAGGCATAAAAAACTTACTTTTTGTTTTTTGTAGTTAATAGTCCCCCAAGATGATTGCAAGTTTTCTCAAAACGATGAATATGTTTTTTTTTTCTTTTTTTTTATAACTTTAGTAAGAAACCTCCTATAATGGGTTTTTTACTATCTAAGTCTGACCCCACCGCTAAAAATAAACTTTTTTTTGTCATGCTTTTGGTTTTTAACTCTGGTGTTGCGCAAAAAATTTAACATTTTTTTGGGGTCCAAAGAGAAACACACTTACTTCAGCTTAGCCGCTGTTAAATGTACCGATAGTGGTTGCCCAATATACTGTTCCATATAGTACTACCGCTATCCCCGTTTGGGGGGGCCGCAATTTCCTATCCACTTTAACTCGTGGTGTGAAAAAAATTGACTACTTAAGGGTGGTAAACTCTAATGAGATAAAAAATGATTTTGTTTTTGTAAATATTTTAAACATGAACTTTTTTTTTTAACCCTAATTCTCAGGTGTGATATCAAGGCTTAAACTTGGACGGCGTCCACAAAAGGTACCAAGGGGTGCTGAAGATCTTACGCCAAAAACGGTGCTCTCTTGCAGAAGCCATGAGGCTGTATGGCGTTCCCCGCAACACCATACGAGATTACATCGGCCTCTGCGAATTGAAGATTCTTGACGAGGACAAGTATGACAGAGTAGTTGGCGCCGAGAGAGAAAAGGCAGGGAAGGTCTCGGTTAAGACAATCGAGTTCCGCTGTCGCGATGTCCTTAAAGACTACCAAGCCCGCAGTCGAATAAAATGAAAGAAGATGGGAAACTCCTACCGTTTCCGGACCCAGCGGAAAGAACCTTTTAAACCAGAAAGTAATTGCCGGACAGCGTTAAGTACTCTCTGGAAATCTTTGCAGTTTACATTGACATTCTTATAGTGAGATCCAGAATATTATGATTACAGAACGTTACTATTAAAATATTGACGACTATTACGATTGACACAAAACATATTTGAAATTGTAGTATCATTGAATTACAGACGTTTTACATCATCGTTCTTGTAAAACGATTTCTCCCATTGTTTAACTCTTCATATTTTTGCAAAACTCTAATTAAATATCCATTGTATGCTGCAAAGCAATCTGTCTTGGAGCGTCAACAACTGAAACTTCAATACAAGATGTACCTGACAATTTTATACATACAAGAGTCTTTTTCTTACCGACTATCCAGGCGTAGCTTAAATGAATCAAAACTTAACACCAACGGTAGTGTAATTAATAAAAATTGAAACTTTTTACATGGTCCAACAATGTATACTTGAAAAAACTACTCTGCCTGCTGGCAGATACCGATACAAGCATCCCATACAAGCATTAAAAGAGCTCGAGGATCTCGTTATGTGTAAACGTGATGGAACGCAGTGCAACAGTCATACTTTTGGCGTTGCTTTACCCATGATAAAAAAATCTCAAGCTCTCTTAGGGAAAGATATCATGCGATACCTGTACTTATTATCCAACTGCCATTAGTATAGAACGAATAACGCGCTGAAAACAAGTACAAATATGCCGCGATATTAATACAGTCAGTCTATTTGCTACAGTTAGTTAGTGTAGTACTGTAGAAAAACCGTGTTTGTCACCGCGCGGCGATACAATATTTAAGTCCAGTTGGATAATAAGCGGGTTTAGTATATACTAAAAAGTGAATAGTGCCTTTTCAGCCGCGTTATGATTGGCTAGCCTCGGAGGTGAATAGTCTTCTGCCTATTCACCTCCTGTGATCAAAAGAAAATCGGCTTTGCGTTTTAGACTTCTTTTGAATCAAAGCAGAATATACTTCCATAAAACGAGGCCGCTACACATCACTGTGTTATCAAAAATACCTGAAGATATTTAGAGGTGATCATTTGTAGCAAGTTTAGTCGTGTCACTAAATAAAATCGCCAACAATTTCGTACAAAATGTTTTGTTTACTATCGAGTAAATAGCTAGAGTAAGAACGTGACAACGCGGCTCAGTTGTAAATAATTTCGAACAGTTAAAGTCTTTGAAGTGGTTCCAAACGCTGTCCAGTCCAACTAACTTTAAAACGCAATTCCTACCTGAAATCCGGAATACAGCAGTGTCTTTCAAAAAGCAAGAAGTCCCTGTAATTATTTCAAACCTGCCAACGATTTAGTTCGACTAATCTCGGTCTCACTACGCTAGAAAATATTCTTGTTGCCGTATCATGATCAAGAACTGCCCGAATGCTGTGGCTTCTCCAAACTTTACTGCTCAGTTCTCCCATCCGGTAAATTAAAAGCAGTAACATCAGACGGTGGATGCAGTCACATGTGAGAAATAATTCAACTGGAATTACGAAAACTTCTTCGGTTAGGCAGCATCTTGACCATCTTGTTCAGTTTAGAACGGCACTTGCAGCTTCAACTGGCTTCGACATCAGTTTCTCAGGCAATAGTAACTGACAGAACTTGTAAAATACGAGAAAATAGAACTCGTCGCTTTTGGTTCATCAGTAAAAACGGAAAAATAATAATTTTCTCCTTGAAATCGTCAAAGTCCAACATACGAGACATGTTGATCGCCTGATGTTGTCATGTGACTTTTCCCACGCTGTCCTTGGTCGCGCGTAGGGTTCCACTTTTAAAGGATTTTTCCTATTTTTCGCGGTAAAATAAATCTATAACTTTGGAGCTAGCTATTTCACTGGTTTGGTATATACTAAAACAATTATTCTAGAGTGCGCCATTGTTTACGTTTGATCGCCAGGATAAAAAAATCCTTACTTTCAGATCTAGTGCACAAATGGAAATTAGGAGCCGCTTGTCAGGTGCAATAACCTGCATTTGTAATCGAAAAATAATCTTCGTCAAAACATATAAATACTATAAACAATATGAAAAATAAACTCTGGGAAACAAAAAAACTCTCAGCATATTGATACTGAAAACATAATACTGTATCCGAATAGATTACGAGTTCAGTAATCTCTTATTCTCTTAAGGCCGGGCCAAACATGAACGGTAGTGGCCGATAGTTGAAACTCTCGCTATCGTTTGCCCGCACTTTACTTGCCACGCGATGAACTCTCGGCAACTATCGCTCTCGTTTGGCCTGGGCTGCCGATAGTGGCCGATAGTTCAACTATCGGCCACTATCGGCTCTCGTTTGGCCCTGCCTTTATAGTGCGCTTTTCGCCCGCTCCACTTTGCCGAATATAAAGAATAAGAGAATACTCATAGTCTAGTCTAGTATCCGAAAGTTGTGAAACCCAAAAACAAGTGAACAGAACCCACAAAGTAGCGAGTCCCGAAGGCTGCGAATTCGAAAATGTGAGTTCGCTAGAAATTTCAAAGACTATACGGAACGTAACATCAACAATCTTGTCAGTGCCGTCTTCGGCCAGAATTGTGTCAGTGGCCAAAGCAGTCGATACATTTAACAATTATTCCACTCAATAATAATTGGAATAATTGTTTTATATTCATCGACAGTTGGTAAAGTGCCGGTGAAATGTCGGTAGAGTATCGGTCAAATGTCGGTAGGGTATCGGTGAAGTAACGGTAAAGTATCGGTGAAGTGGTTGCTATATCGACCGACATATATCTCGGTCGATATCTCGACCGAGACATTCACATTCCACCAACCGGTTGTCGATTGAGTGTCGACCGATAATCGGTCGATACGTTGACCGATATATCGACCGATACATATCGACCGATGGTCAACCGATATATCAGTCATCTATCGGCCAACTATTGACCGAGTGTCGGTCTATATATCGATGGACTATCGACCGACTAGCGACTAACTGTCGACCGACTGTCCACCGAGCGTCGGTCGATACGTCGGTCGCTATATCGACCGAC